>CM070676.1:19466540-20066540 GCA_036346265.1 Melocanna baccifera | reverse complement strand
ACCATTACTACTACCACCACTACAAAACAATACATATCTTCCTCATTAACCTTATTCTTTCCCGCATCCACAACCGCTAACAACAGTTACCACAAAAGAAAATATGTTATACCACAAACACATCCCCTACCATACCACAAGGGGGTGAACCCTATTCCACAACCACAGGCACATTTCTCATACCACAAGAGACTCTCATGAGTCAATTCCATGTAAATAGTTAAGAAGTTGTATTTGTTTGCAAATCATTCATCTACATTACATTGCATAAGTATGCAAACGATCCATCCACACTGAAAGTGCATATGAATGTATTTGATCCACTGTACCCTTACCCAACAAGGTAAGAGTGTGCATCGTACTACGGCAATGTACGATGCTGTACCGATACGGTCGCGGCTACGTGCAGCGACATCCACGATGCAAATGATATGCCATGATATGCATGATATGATACTAATGATTCATAAGAATTTAAGCACAAAGATCAGCAATATATTCATCAAGAATACTACCTCATAATCCACATATGATTCAATAAAGACAATACCGCATAACCCACATTTGATTCACTAAGATCATAATTATTCGATTCTTAGAGAATACTACCATATAGACCACCATATATTCATTAAGAATATCACCACTAATACCACAATATATTCATTAAGAATACAACCGCTTAGACCACAATATGTTCATTAAGAATACTACCCCACAACCAAATTTGTTTCATCAAAAACAATACCACATAACCACAATTAAGCCATCAAATGTATAAACGATTGATTGTTAAATTGCTACCACATGGACCACATTAAGAAAGCATGTAACAATGACATAGCATATCAAATTAAGAGAATTAATTAATGTGAATGTAATATGATTAACGAGTTAAACGGTAGCATATCCGCTACGTTTATTTGCCTCTACCGATGAAGCGAGACGGTCACGCACGGTCAGGAGCGAAGTCACCTGTCCAAAATTACCTCTCAGCACAAGGCTACAGCAAGAAATCCGCAACTTAAGAAAATAAAAACGCCGCTATAGCCCAAACCTGACAATACCCTCTTCGCTCAATGATCCTACGCCCAGCTCATTGCAGCAGCGCTACTTGTTTTTATTGTATCTTTAAAACTACTACGCCATTCACAGCAAAAGAGATATTTCTAGAAACCATAGTGAAATATCTACAATTTTCAAGTAGACAACTTATTTTTATCTTGCTGCTAGATTCTGTTTCGACAAACTGGCCAGAAGTCTTCTAACGAACCCTACCTACTGTACAAAGCTCTAAAATTCATGATTTTTATACAGTAGCTAGATTACAAGATTTCCTACAACATTCATAACTGTGGCCAAAATTTAAAAAAATCTACCCCTGGTATACAGCAAAGTTTCCGACTCTGCTGCGTCCAAACCCCGTGGCAAAAAAATCTAAAAAATTACAAACGCTAGGTCTCGTTGTCCCCTACAACTTTCATGTTGGCTAGATCCGCAAGAAAATTCACCTTCATACTCTAATCTATACAAACAGTCGCACTACACAAATCAGCTTACGCGCAAATAGCAGAAAACCCTAATCGGTTAATTTCTCCATTAGAACCCTACTAATCTCGTGCCATGAACCCTAATTATATCTAAAATAGGGAGAATTAAGGAGAAAAAAATTATCTAGGTGATCCCTCAAGATCAGCCCTCTTCTTTCTTCTTCTTCCTCTTTTCTTCCCTCCTTCTCCCTTCTCTTCCTCCCTTTCTTCCCTTCTTCCTTTTCTTCCTTTCTTTTCAGCCATGGCATCCATGGGGGGAGAGAGGGCAGGGAGGGACGTCCAAGAGGGGGTGGGCGGCGTCCAAGGGGGTGAGAGGGGGCTTGACTATGGTTTGGGGGAAGAAAAGGGGGTGGCTTGGGCCCCTTTTGGGTTGGTTGACCCAAAGTGGCTAGCCCACCCCTCTAAACAGCCCAAAACTTGATTTTTTATTTAATTAATTTATTTCTTTCACTTTAGACAAATCTACAATTTTATTCCCGCCTCCTGCAATCCACCGAAAAATTGAGAAACTACGCGATTCCACTAAATACCCTAGGGACGCCGTTAAGACGTTCAGGGTATTACATTCTCCCCTCCTAAAAAGGATTTGTCTCCGAATCTAACTCCTCAACCCACGAGGCAAAAGAACGACAAGGAGAGAACAACCAAAAGGAAACAACAACTACGAGTACTCTCCTATCTCGAAGAGCGCAGGTTCTTCCTCCGCATCTGATCTTCAAGCTCCCACGTTGCGTCCCGCTCGAACTGATTCATCCAGAGGACCTTCACGTACTTGAGAATCCTCTCCCTCGCGACCCACTGTGATGTGATCCGCTCTGATACCAAGATGATACGGGGTCGCCCGATCTTCTCAACGTAGGATGGATACTCGCGGGAGTCTTGATAAATCGCAATGATCCTCCAATACCAGTGCAAGGGACGAACACTCTTTAATCCGCCAAAACACACTCGTGTCGATTTCGCCGACCACCAAGCGAAGATCTATCGTGCACCCAATTTCCAACGGAAAGACTGAACGATCTTGATTGAAGAACACTCCAAATTCCCTATGGAATTTCAGCAGCAATGATAAACTCGAACAAACTTTAGTAGATTGATTATTCTCAAAGGTCGTCTGAGCCCTAAAGCTGCCAATACATGGCTTATATAGCCCCTTGGAATGTCCATAGAGTCCACAAACCTAGTACAACTCAAACCTATATGGTTTTACATACGAACTCTCATAAAAAGTAAACTAGATTTTACAGCTATCATATTATTTTAGTCATAACTTTTGATCCATAATGAATTTTATACTGGGACTAGATCCATTGCGTAGCCCTTGAAATTATCTTTCCAACGAGTACAAGAACACCCGAATCGAACTCTGTTTGTGAAAGTTATGACCTTTTTAGTAACTGATTGTCAGGCTTGTGGGAGGTACGAATTTTGCGTGAAAATCTTATGCAATACTTGTAGTTTAAGTCCTTGGGATCCTCCCTTTTGCTCTCCCGCTGCATAGGCTTTCTTCCATTATATCTTTGGCACCTAATGTGGTTATCCTCTTCCTTTTGCCTCTCCATTGATTTGCCATTGACAAACCTAAGAATGCACCGTATGATAACATGAGGTAGTATTCCATCTTTATGAATAACAACATTATATTTAATTCGGGCGGCTCAATAATTCTTTCCAGTTGAATAATATATTTAACTGAAAAGTGCAAGACACATGCGTATCCGCATCAACCTCCCCTTCTTCAAGAAAGGTCGTCCTTGGTTATTAATAGCCTAAAATTGTACTAAACAAAAAATACAACGTTTATGTATGGTATATATATTTGTTATCAATACTTCTTCTGCTTAGCACATCATGAACATCTATGTATGGTATATGTAAGAATCAATTGTTGTGTCATTTTCGTTATTTTGTACAACCCGATTAGTGTAACAGCGATCGAAAGATTTATGCATTGCAATATTGTTATTCACATCATTCTCCCTCCCATAAAATAAAGTCGTCCTCAACATTTCTAAGGACATGGATAGATCATTAATGGGCAAAATCAGATTTAGTTGTTCAAATACAGGAAAGAAAATTTTGAATGCCTTCCACGCTTTAACTGCGCTACTCTGATTATTTGTATATAATTGCTTATCAAAGGGTAAATAAATAGGCTTAGAAAATCTTTTAAAACAGCAAGCTCTATTGTTAACACTTATCTCATTGTGATCATGACATGACACAAAAAGGTTGTTTATCTATAATATGCAATTTCAAGTCAGCAAGCTTACACATGTAATACAAATTCTGTAAACATAAAATTTATCATTTATACTATAATATCCAATCAAATTGGACTTATATGTGTAGGTATAGGTATTAACTAGAGATTTTGAATATAAAATTTCAGCAACATTATCAATCATACTAGATAGCTCTCTAGGATCATCAAACATGATATAGTACAAAGAACTATTAGGAGATATTCTAGTAAGAACTTTCTTATAAGTAATCAATTTCACATTATGTAAATTGAGTAAGAAAATTTCAGAACATAGAATTTTTGGTTAATCATATGAGTTCTCACAATTACTTGCCTTTACACAATTAAATTCAGCACCAATATTGTTACCTCTATCATCCTCCTCAGATGATGTAGGCACTGGGGGTTTAAAATTATTAGGATACAAACACGGAGCAGCAAGAACTTCATTCTCTCCCGTAGTTACCTCCTCGTTTGTCTTCAAAGGGGCTGGTTGTTGAACGTTTAATTTTTCATCTTTAATGTCAACCTGTACAATATGAGAAACAACACTAGAAATAGATAATAATGTGTTAGTTTCAGATTTATCCTCGCCTTGTCTATCTTATACTTCTCTATTTTTTTTGGTGTCTCTCTCGCACTCTCAATTTGAATGCTCTCAACCTCACATATGGTGGAATCACACAGCTCACTCTTTTTATTACTCTCACTCAATTTGGCTATGTGGCTCTCATCCTCACATGGGTTGTGGTGTATCTTAGGAGCTATATGTAGCTTTGGAATACTATATGTCTCCTTGACCGAAGGAAAAGTCCCATGCTCGGTCATTATCTTATGTGTCACACTAGTAGAAGCAGCAGAATTGAAGTATGGATAGGGAGAAAACTATGGTGTATGTCTCTCCATAAGTCTCTTCTCCTCTTGAATAGCACAATTCACAAAATCTTGCACACTACCAAAATATCTACCTTGAAATGTAGCGGCGATCTTAGAATTCAATCTTCCTTTAAAGTATGCTTTCTCTTTTAATGCACTAGTGATACTGGCCCAACGTAATGCATCTTGCAGCTCAAAATAATATTATGAAACAGTATTATTCTCTTGTGTGATACTCTTCAAATAGCGAAGCAATCACTATGCATAATAAGATAAATAAATTCTCTCCTCATGAGTGCCTTCAAATCTGATCAAGATTTAATGAATTCATTTTCAAATCGTTGATGGCACCATGATACGGGGTCGCCCGATCTTCTCGACGTAGGATGGATACTCGCGGGAGTCTTGTTGAATCGCAATGATCCTCCAATGCCAATGCAAGGGACGAACACTCTTTAATCCGCCAAAACACACTCGCGTCGATTTCGCCGATCACCAAGCGAAGATCTATCTGCACCCAATTCCCAGCGGAAAGGCTGAACGATCTTGATTGAAGAACACTCCAAATTCCCACACGGAATTTCAGCAGCAATGATAAACTCGAACAAAGTTTAATAGATTGATTATTCTCAAAGGTGGTCTGAGCCCTTAGGCTGCCAATACATGGCTTATATAGGACCTTGGGACGTCCATAGAGTCCACAAACCAAGTACAACTCAATCCTATATGGTTTTAGATATGAACTCTCACAAAAAGGAAACTAGATTTTACAGCCATCACATTGTTTCAGTCATACCTTTTGATCCGAGATGAATTTGATGCTGGGGCTAGATCCATTGCGTAGCCCTCGAAATTATCTTTCCAACGAGTACAAGAACGCCTGAATCGGACTCCGTTTGTGAAAGTTATGACCTTTTTAGTGACTGCCTGTCAGGCTGTCCCGAACCGAGTCCGAATTGAATTCTGAGTTGAATCCGAGTTTGAATCCAATTGGGCTTGTGGGGGTACGAATTTGGCTGAATAATCTTATCCAAAACTTGTAATGTAAGTCCTTGGGCTCCTCCCTTTAGCTCTCCCAAGTCTTCACAGGAGTCATACCTAATAATACATAAAATACTAGCATGAGGTAGTATCCCAAGTTCATTATCAATTAAAGGAAACTCTTTAAGAAACAAAAACACCTATTTGTTTAAAAGCTTGGCTCTTGCCCTCGTCATTGAGCCCACAGGTTCTTGGACATTCTCATGCATGCTTGGAGTGCAAGATGTATATGTAATGGGGATGTCCTCATCACACCAACTATAAGCATACTCTTCAAATTCTCTAGTGGCACGCATTATCTCTTGGTCTTTAGGGAGCTTTTCAAATCTATAAATACTTTCTCCATTCACCATTCCCACTCAAGATACACTTTTGAATTATTACTTCCATAGAAAGAATTATAGCTATCTTTTTCTTATGGATGAAGTGCCCATACAATTTCATTCATGATGTTTGAGCGTAACACTTTCATTTGATAATTGAATTCAATGTGGTGATCTTGCATATCCATCTTGAGTTGTCCCCCCATTGCGGTTGTGCCAGCCATAAATTTTTGCTTCATTGCACTTCTCATGGCCTGATGTTAGAAAGGTCACCATAGCTATCTTCTCCACCAGACACGATTAGTGGCATAAGAAAACACAAATACGACAAATATATATGATATGTAGAGTTCTCTCAATCTCACTTTTTCTCTCCCAAGTAAAGTTTTTACCTTTCCGAAGTGAATTGAGCCCAAGAGAAACTTACACTTGATAGTGGCTACAATAGTAAGTGATGATCAAGCGAATTTAAAAGTGACCCACAATTGCATGGCAAAAGATATTAAGTGAAGCTTGGTTAGGAATTATTTATTCTACACAATCTGAATTTCACGATGTTGTTGAATTAAGTAATAATCCAAGCTAGAAAACTCTTACCTATATGCTGATCCAAATGATATAAGTGAAGTATATGAACGCATACGTAATGATCAATGTGACTCAATGTAAATAAAGGAATGAGCTAAAAGAAACAATCGAAAAAATTAGGTCGTTTTGCATCAAGTACTAGGAGAGACGTTAGTCAATTGTAATAATATGAATTTAAGGGCACAAGATTACTCAAAGAAGTTAAAAACTCTAACTGAATTTATAGCATAACAAACACACTTAAGTTCGACCCTTTTTTCACTTTTTTTGCTTTCTTTTTTTGCTCCTTTTTTTGCTATCCTACTTGTGACTCAAAAGATTCAAATTCCTATTCGGAGTCTAATAAGGTATATGAGTCACAAATATTTTTCAAAAACACAAGGGTATAAACTTTCTTCTTTTTTTTTGATCGGCAAAGTGAGTGATGCACAAGTCTAATATTCAGTTGAGAGTAAATTATTCAAGAGCAGCCCACAATGCAGTATCAATGACTAGTCTCAAGTATTCAAAGGATTTAAGTGAAAACCTCAACAGATGCTCGGAATTCAAATCGCAACGAACGTCGGACTGTCTGAATGTGTCCAACTAAGATTGTTTGTTGCACAAACTTGTGACAGTTAGGGTTTCTTGTGGTCGAATCAATCAAGAAAAATGAAACCTAGATATGTTCGGATATGATGTTCTTTCGAGATGCGCAAAGATCTTATGTGGACAGTAAGAACAAGATTTCAAAAAGTAAATTGAATCTATTTTTTTTGGATGCTAGTTGAAAGATCAACTAGCGGATTTTCAAGGGTTTAAAATAACAATGATTAAGCAACGCAAAAGGACACTAAGATCAGCACGTAAACAAAATTTCTAATGGATCAAAACTTAATAAAACTCACAAAAATAATAGATGCAAAACTAGAGTTTGATTTTTTTGTGAGGCAATTTTCGGCTACATGGACTATAGGACAGAAAGTAATGAACTAAAAAGTAAAGTGATAAGATCCTACAGAGTAAACCATGCTCTGATACTAAGATGATACGGGGTCGCCCGATCTTCTCGACGTAGGATGGATACTCACGGAAGTCTTGATAAAACGCAATGATTCTCCAATGCTAATGCAAGGGACGAACACTCTTTAATCCGCCAAAACACACTCGCGTCGATTTCGCCGACCACCAAGCAAAGATCTATCGTGCAGCCAAGTTTCAACGAGAAGGCTGAATGATTTTAATTGAAGAACACTCCTAATTCCTTATTAAGATAATAACAGGTAACAGTCACGGCTATCAACAAAAGAAAAAACATGATAGCTCGTAACATCGTCTAATAGCTGCCTAACAACCTATCCTAAAGGGCAAAGGTTTACTTGGTGTGATCCTTCGTGACTCTTTGGGCATAAAGCAGGATCCTTCAATACGAAGATTGAAATGATGGCAGAGATGAAGAACTGCTTTATAAGCAGCTTCTTGCTTGGCTCTTTCAAACAAATAACTGGTTCCTTTAGAGCGGTAGCAAAGACTTCCTTGTCCAGTTTGCTTGGTGATGAGTAAAGTAAAGCGGTGTCCCATTGTCTGATTTCCATTGTTGTTTGTCCGGTGCATGTAGATAGCTCGATGCTGGAATCCCAAACGACGGAGTAGTCGATGAAGACCTACATTCCATCCATCATTCGGTGCGTCTTGATAAACATCCATCTATAGTGGTTTGAATAAGATGAGAGATAGAAATATGTTTTCATGTAATGACACAAAGATGAGAGAGGTTTGAGAGATAAGAGTAAGCACAGACTGAGAGGTGAGGATAAGCAAAGCTTTTTGAAAATATTTTTATTATTTAAGGTAAGTCCTTAAGGTTAAACCATTCTATTCTATCTACGGTCACGTCTTAGGGTCATTATAGCTCTGATACCATATCTGTCGGACCCCAGAGCAACGACTCCTGGATCCTCTGTGTAAATCGCACTAGTCTAGGATCAAGCTAGTGTACACAGTGGATAACAAAGATTCATATTATGCACAATGACATTTATTCATTAACTAATTATGGGTCTGATGGCCAAAGGTTACATCAATGGTTCATAAACCAAAAATAAATATAAACAGCGGAAGAAAACCAATGAAGCAGCAGCCCATCCTGCCTACCCACAGGCGAATGACTGTAAGACGCGGCCTAGTTGTCACCATCCTCACCGAAGTTGTTGACGTCATCCTCTGGCAACAGATTTTAACAAGGTGAGCACATAAAATACTCCCAAGGTAAGCACATAAAGTACTTACGCAAGTTACACCAGGAGTTTTTAATAGAGTGAATGCATGCATAAGGATAACAAAGGAATGCTTAATAAGGTTATTTGTGCGTAAGAGTAGAATCAAGGTAAATACAGTAAATAGATTTAAAAGCTGAATTTGATACAGTAGATAGAAATAATAATTTAACAAAATAATATCGTTAGTGCAAGCTCCGACCTAACACTAACCTAGTCACAGGTATCCCACCTGGTCCATCTTTTCAAAAGATTTCACATGGATTCCATCTATCCATATACTTTTCAAAATATCGTTAGTGCAGGTTTCGACCAAACACCAACTTATTTACATACATCCCACCTGGCCATGGATTCTATCCATCCATCCATAGGCTTTTCCAGAAATCATTTTAAAAACCAAAATCTAATCCATGAAAAACTTTACCCAGCTTGCCTGTGACCGTGGGCACGGCTATCCAGGATAGATTATACACTCTGCAGAGGTTGTACAGCTTTACCCACATGACACGATCATCCCATATTGCTACTAGATTAACACACTCCCTTTGGTGTGCGGCGAGGAGATCATGACAAGGCCGTTACAATGATCCATAGCCAAAACAGTCACGCCGCCACTAAGGTTTCACCACAAATCGAATCCACGAGTTGGAGCCCCCTCTTGAGCCATGTGAGACTTCTCGCGGTCTAGCCACGCTCACATTCAGCCTATAGCGAAACCGTATTTGGAACTTCACAAATTACTTAGCTAGGTCCATCCCATACTAGACTTGTGGTAGTACGATGTGGCTTTGCAACAGTAGCTCACAGACCGGTCCTTAATTTTACTTCGACTCATTCCACATACCACTTGTGCTTGACAATCAACATTGTGTCACCGAACAACAATGCATGCCAGCACCCACCGCCTAACCATTAGCCTAGGTCCAAACCAAGTTGTATATTTTATTTTGAAACATTTCAAACTCCTTTTTGACTTGCCGAAGTCAAGAATACATTTTGGAAAGTCATTGTTCTAAAGTGAAACGAGTATTCCCACTTAAATCATTTTAAGCATGGCTAAGCAATTCTATAAAATTTCTAGTCAATACTATTGTACTAACTAGGTTTTTCTCTATGGGGACAAGGCATCGGGAAGTTCAATGCTAATTTTGGCCATACACAAAGGATTTGGGTATAACTAGAATTTAAATCGAATTTAAACTATATTTGAATGAAAGTACGCATGCATAATAATTTTAGAAACAACATAAATAATTTAAATTACTGGGAGCAACATGATCAAAGGTGTAACTTGCCTTGCTTCGAAGTTTGCTGAGGTTCGCCGAAATCATACTCTCCGGATTAGTCGTAGTCTACACGTAAAGAACCAGAACAACTAAACACAAATAAAATTCAAATAAAATCCAAAAATTATAAAATATATACTGGGAGGTAGAATATGAATTTATATGAATTTAGGAATTTGAATCACTATATTCGGAATCCGGATGACGGAGAACGAGTAGTCGAAAGATCGGTTGGGAAGAAAATTGTTGGAACAAGCTAACCGAAGGAATAGTCTTCCAAAACTTCTTCTTGGCTGGGTTTTTGGTTTTCTAGTATGCAAAACAAGTGGGGAATGAGGTGAGGAGGCTGAGGTTCAATTTATAGGTGGAGAGGAGCAAGGCAATGGCCAGAATTGAATGCCGAAATAATGGCTGAATTAAATAAAATGTCGGTTTCAACTTTGCATGCAAGAAACTGAAATTTTAATGGATAAAAACTGAAAGGAATTGATGCTTGGCAATGACTAAAGGTGTTATTGTTGCATGCAAATTAATTTGGAAAAAGAAAATTGATTTTTCTTGCATGCAAGCATTGCTCCCAGTGGTTTTAGCTGAAAAACAGGCTGCTTGCTGGTTGGATGCGTGAAGATGAACAGCGAAGGAGGAAAGAATAAATATTAAGACAAAAGGGAATAGCCAAACACCTGAAAAGGAAAAGATCTATAGCATTAGATTGAGGTGAGAACTATTAGCTGAGCGTACTTAAATAAAAGAAGATTTTGGTCTAGGGAAAGTCTCCTTATTTTATTTTATTTTGTTTAAAAGAGAGAAATGCTAGAAGAATATTTGGACTTAAAGAAAAATAGAATAAATATTTTTATGGAAGTTTTCAAATTTTTGCAAGATTTAAATTTTAAACTTTAGATGTGAACTGGAAATTAGAATTTAGTATTTAAGTCTTGGGATTACCAAATAATATTCAAAACAAAATTTGAATAAAATTCAAAAATTCAAAAGAATGCCAGAAATGGAAAGTTCATGATTTTAGAAAAATTTAGAAATTTGAATGGGTCAAATCGGAGTTAAAATGAACAAGTTATAGCCTTCTAAAGTTTAAATACAATTAAAAAGAAAAAGAGGGATTTCTGGAATTAATTTTAAACCGAAAAGAGATTTATGATGTCAGCAAGCATTTATTTTCTTGAAGGAAATTAAGATAATGACGTCAGCACCATAATTCATTTTCGACCGAAATATTTTTAAACGGAAAAACGGCTTTATGACATCAGCCCTGAATTTTAATTATTCGGACAGAGGCTGACAGGTGGGGCCGATTTATGGGCATGAGGCTGACAGGTGGACCCGGGTTCACGGTGGACTGAGTCCACGGACCCGAGGTGACAGGTGAGGTGGCGTGGGCTGTCGGGACGCTGACGTGGCACGATCGGAGCGGGTGTGGTGTACATGTGGCGAGCGAGGCACACGTGGCGTGCACGTGGCTGCCACATCACAGCCCTGCGCTGATGAGGCCAGGCGCGTGCGAGGTGGCGACGGGGTGCCCACTTGGTCGAGACGTGGCACCCGGCTGGCGCCCACCTGGCTGCCATGCAGCCGCCACTTGTGCGCGAATGCCGATGTGGCTCGCCGGCCGGAGGGGAGGCGCACGGGACCTGAAGGTCGCCGGTGCTCCGGCGAGCGGCAACGCCGGCCAAGTGGTTCAAGAGCAAGAGGAGGGCGCGGGGAACCTGTCGGTACCTTGCGTGGAGTCCGAGGGTGGCCGGAGAGGGCTAGCGGCGGCGAGGGGCGGCGGTCGGAGAGTGACGAACGGCGGCGAGGCTCTCCGATGACTCTCGAGCTCGGGAGAGTGGCGGAGGAGGTGCGCCTTGCCTCCCTGGTGCTCGAAGTGGTGGCGGGGTTTTAGAGCGGCAGTTTAATGGCGCGAAAATGACAGGGTGGTATTACACCGAGGGTAACGGCGGGGATGAATGGCGCGAGAATGGGGGAGCAATAATAGGAATTTTCTCGGGCGAAATCGGCGGAAGAAACCGAAAATTGAAACTCGGGTTATGGCCGTTAATGGCGGTAACGGCGGGGCGCGGGGAGGAAGGAGGGGGCGGGGAAGACGACCTGACAATCGGGCCTCGCTTGTCGGCGAGAGAGGAAGGAGAGAAAGAGGGAGGCGGTGGCTCGGATTCACGATAGGTGGCAAGGGGGAGGGAAGCGGGACCGCTGGATCTAGCACGAACCGGTAAGCGACAGTGGACGGTTGAGATCCAATCTAGCAAACAGAGTTAGATCGGGGTCGTTCGCGAGGAGGGCGAAGGTTTAAGTGGCTGTGGACGGTGAGGATTTGGTATGGTAATGGGGGATGGTGCGGATCAAGCCACGCGTCGAGTGGAGGGAAGAGAGGAGCGGGCGAAGCGGTAAGTGACCACGAGCGGTCGAGATGCAATTGGGTGGGGAAGATTCAATCAGAATCGTTCAAGGAGGGATCAAGGGGTAAGTGAGCGAGTGCGGTGGAGATTGATCTGGCGGTGGGAGATTTGATCCGGTGGTGACACTTGTTGGCACAAGGGGAGGGGAAGGCGGGTTGAAGGGGTAAGCTGGAGCGGGCGACGGGGATTAGACCAGGCAGGGGAAGGATGGTTTAGAAGTGCGACACGTGTTGCTTGCGGGGAGGGGAAGGCGGGTGAAGGGAGCGGACGGTTTGGATTAAATCGGGCGTGGGGATTTAATCCGGTGGCGCCACATGTCAGCCTGAGAGGATTTTGGGATTAAATTCCTTTTCGATTTTTTTACAAAGTACATTGGAGGCTTTAAAATACTCAGAAAAATACCAAATAAATTTTGAAAATTCCAGAAAAATTCAGAGAATCCTCTGGAATGATTTTTGACTTAATAAAAATATTTTCAACTCAATTTTAATAATTAGATTTTGCAGCGACACGATTTAACTTTTAAAAAGGGAGTTTTAAATCATTATAAATTCCTAAAAATTATTATAATTACAGATTTGACTTAGGAAAATGAAAAGCATCTATTTTGACCTTTATAAAATGAAATACTTTTATTTTGGCTTTTATAAAGTGAAATAATTTAATTTTTCACAACCAAACTTGGAATAAAATCCAGAAAAATCCAACAATCTAGTAATCATTTTATACAAAAAGATTTTTGGGATTTAGCTTTCACAATGAGATAGAGTTTAACTTTTGAAATCCACCAGAAACACAAAAGGCCCAACTATCATTTTTATACAGAAATTCAAAATATCTTTTATTTAAAGATATATTACTTTTCACAATAAAAATCCTTTTAAAAGCAGAAAATCAGGCAATTAAAATTTTAAATTTTAGGTAACCAAAGTAAAGGTTTTACTTTAATTTGAAGTAAATATTATTTAATAATTTTGTTTTAAATTTTAAAATAAACAGCTGGACTGTTACACAATACCCAAGGCAACAACTACAACTTCTACCTCTTATCATTGACTATCATCACTCATAATAGTCATAGAAGCAAATCATAACCATACAAGATCATCTCATAACAGAAATCATCAATACAACATATTGAAACCATAAATGCAATGCTTGACCCATCCCATCCTACTATGCACCAGTGTGTCAATTTTAATAATTTAATTACCATGAACCTAAAGTCCACTCTGATACCAACTGTAACACCCCAGGATCCACATTACCCTAGGATGCCACTAAACCATTCCACCACAAGCCAATTTACAAGATAAAATAAATTAGCTTCATCTCGTCACCGACTCCGTCGATGCCCATCCGAGGGGTGGGGGACAGAGTGCACGCTCATAGGCCTCGTCTCATTGCCGATTCTATTGACAACCGCCCGAGGGGCGGGGGACGGAGCGCATGCTGCAGGCCTCGTCTCGCTGCCAACTCCATCGACGCCCGCCTGAGGGGTGGGGGACGGAGCGCGTGCCTGTGGGCCTCATCTCACTGCCAGCTCCATTGATGTCTATCCTGAAAGTGTGGAACAGAGCAAACAAGTGGCTCTACACTTCGTTTCATGACTGGAGGCATAAGGGTTCGCCAGAACGATTGGGGCTGCGTGATGTTCAAACCGTTTATTAATTATTACAGTAATATAATATCTCACTATAACAAATGTGGTGTGCCTCAGATATGCTACTCTTCCGAGGACTCTAATTTTATATACTCTCGGATGGGCTCACCTCCGCAAGGCCTTCCTGCCCAAAATTGTAGCGAGTCCTCCGCCCATACCCAATGTCGTAGCCAATGACACACAAGGCGATCCAGAATGAGGAGCAGATCCTCATCAAATACCTAATCATCACATAAACATTTAATAAGGATACCCGGCCAGCGCTGTGTTCCTTTTTATTACAAAAATATTGTTACATAAAGTGGACAGGTACCACACACATGAAGGCAGAGGGCCATGTTACACAAGAACAAGGGACCTCACCATCACACCTGCCGGTCGGCAGCCATGTCCGTAGCAGCTTCCTCGCCTTCAACTCGCCAAGGTACCTCACTGAGCCAACTCTTGAGGTCCACAGTCATGCCAAGAGTACACCTCATAGCTACCTTCATCGTTGCCTCGCTGATGTAGTCCCAGATCCGATGGTGGAAGGCACGGATGGACCTCCGCATAGCATGAAGTGCCCTCGACATGGTGCCGCTCCCCTCCGGCAGGTCCAGGCGGGGATTCGTCAGTTCACCAACATGCTGACACCCCGGAGATGGAGTAGGCCAAGAAGCATCTGGCTGGTCGCGAGAAAGCAATGGTTGTCATACGCGCGCGCGGCATTCAGCGCTAGCAACGACGCCTCCCCAATTCTTTGGAAACTACATAAAACATCTTCGGGACTGTGCGATCGGGGAGGGACCTCCACGGCCAAGTCAACCAAAGTACTCTCCAATGACTCCAGTGACTTCTAGGTCAGCAAGGAGATGTCGCCCAGTGTGCGCCCCATGGCCCCCACTTCGGAAGCTAGTCGGCTCCTCTCCGCTTCTAGTTTGGAGATCTATCATAGCAACCCTGCGTGTTCCTCAACGTCTTCCTATTGAGTCCACTCCACCAAGGCGTGCACATCGACGATTGCCTTCATGCACTCCACCTTGAGGAAGCATATATGCTCATCCTTTGCTACCGCGACGGCAACCGCCTCTTTGGCAGAATGACGAGTGGACTCGACCTCCGCCTCTTCGGCAAAACAATGAGTAGACTTGACCTCTGCCTCCGAGGGCTCGCTGACTCCGAGGACAGTGTCAGGGAGCAGATGGGCGAGAACCACACAAAGTCAAGGGACAAAAGAGAGTTGATCGTATCTGTAGCTCGACTAGGGGACAATGGTAGGGAATTGCTAACACCTATAGACTCCGCATGCACCCTCGCGATAGCTCCTTAGTCCGCCCTACCTCCGCTCCATACTCTGGGAGCGGTGAGGTCTACGTCGGAGTCTGAATCATCCATCAACGCTGTCAACGCCACACGGAACCCATGTTACTGACGATGGTAGGGCTAGTGTCCCCACCCATGGGTACAGGAGAACCTGGGAAGACGTGCTTGGCAGCCGTAGCCTCTGGGTCCACCCCGTGATTGCTGGAGGGGGAAGTCGTGTCCTCCCGGTGGTGCTTCATTGTTTCAGTATTGGGACATGCAGGCGAGTCAGTGACATGGGACCGATTACCTCGGGGGCGTCAGATGCATCCACATCAGCACCAACCTTGGCACCATCGGCTTCAGCGGTGTCAGTCTCGTCACGACGGGCCCCTCAGGTGCTCAACACATTGTCCGCATCCAACTTGAGATCAGAGTTTGCATAATCCGTGGACTCTGACTTCGTACCCGCGCCGGCCTCCATCTTCCCGATTCATCCAAGAGAGGAGGAAGGGGGTGCACAGGTGGCATCGCCAGTGGAGAACAACCCCGCCGTCGTGAGGTGGAGGCCTCCGTCCCGCCGCCCTCATGGCTGCGCGCCCGCACCGTGCTCGACGAAGGGCGCTACGGCACGGGGATGCCAGGGGCTTCACACACCCGGTTGATCCACCCAAGGTTCGTCGTCACAGACTCCTGCAGGCTATGCTTCTTGGTGATATAGGGCCCCAGGAAGACGGCCACAGCGCGCTTCGCATCCTCAAGTGTGAGTCCTGTAGAGGTACAAATTACGATAAGTAATTATCAAGTACCAAAGGTAATGGCGTGGTTCGTCGGGGCATTTACTAGGGTCCGTCGGCCTTGGCAACAAAGCAACGGTAGGCCGGACGTTGTCGTCCTAGGTGGGGTCTAGCCTGGTCATGCCACAGACGTATCAGCGGAGAAACCCCGAACATGAGGTACTCATCCGCCAAGTCCCGCATGTTAACCGAAGGGCCACCCCAACAAGCCTTCATGCCTGCTGCTCGTTGTCATGGTTGAGAGTCATTGACGGAGACATGTTGAAGTCCATCACGCAACTCGACCATCTCAGAGTATTGCCGCCTTCCAGCCGGTGGTAGAACCACCATCGCATCCAATTGGATTCCCATTTCATCCATGTCTCATTCGTTGAAAATAACTTTGTACAATGTGAGCAGAGCACAAAATTGACGCTTCCGAAGTTGGAATACTCACCCTCTGCAAGCTTCTTCGGCTAGCACCGGGAGTCGTGTAGGAAGGTGAACAACATAGGACTTGGCCACGATGTCTCCGCCTGACACGCCCAGTAGTAAACGGCTAGTCGAACGATCACATTCGGGGTCAGCTGTGCCAGCTCCAGCCCGTACAGCCTAAGCACTTTGCCCACGAACATTGTCATGGGGAACTGAAGACCCACGTCAAAGTACGCAGCGAAGACGACAATCTCTAACTCCGCCAGATGGGGCTCTGTCTTGCCAGTGGAGGGTAGTCGGACTACTTCCCGGCCAAAAATATTTCCATCGCGCATTAGGCCCTGAATCAAGTCTTCAGTGGCCAGACTCACCCCCAACATGTTGGTGTAGTGCCCGTTCACCTTCCTCACCACATTCCAATGCTTGTCGGTCGTGGACGAGTCATGCTCCACCAACTCGTACTCCATCTCCATCGCTAATGAGCCCCTATGCCCAGAGGAGCCACCACGGCTGGAGGAAGCACTGTCGCAGCTAGATAAGTGCCGCCGGTGGTACGTCGGTAGCGGTCACTGTCTCAGGCCATCACTATACTGGCAAAGGCGACGCAAAAATAGCACAGGTATACTCGTGGAGGAGACGCTTTGCTGGCAACGACGGGGAAGGAGCGCCGATGAGAAGGGGCTAGAAGAAGTGGTGGGGGATGGAGGCTACGGAGTCACGCGAGGATGGAGCGACAATGGGAATGCAAGCACCAAGAAAAGGGAGTAGTAAGTGGAGCGTTGCATTGTGGTTCATTGGAACTTTAAGGCCATGCGGCTCTCCTGACGCTACTTTGGGAACGCATGAAGACGTCAAGCATCGCACGACGCACCAACCGTAAGTTAACATGTGTCCCGCGCAGTAGCACAGGCTGGTCGTTCGAAGTGGTCCGCACCACTACCGTGGCCAATATAATCTGGCCCATGGACCAAGCACTCAATATGCCGAAGGGACGGAGGGGGGGCAAAAGACTTAGCAACATGGTTTCAGCCTGTCCAAGATGGAGCCCTTTACCATGAGAGGCTACTGTTGTGGGGCTAGCCTCCACCTACATTCATTCGGTCTGCCAGCCCAAGAGGCCCAGCAGGACATGTAAAAAACATATATACGCTAAGAGTAATACCCATAGTTAGGGGTAGCATTGTAAAAGGAGGCCTTACGACCATGTATATATTGTCCCTTGGATGAACAAGGGGGAGGTTTTTCTCTATTCCACACACAACATACTAGTCCCTTCATTTACTGTTTGGTCGGGAGCCACAACAGTCATCATCCTTCTTAGTGTAGGGTTAAGCAGGCAAAGAACGTGGCGGCAACATATGGGCTTGGGTGACGACCTCTCGTAGACTCTCATTCACACACATGAGTGTTGTTGCCTCCCTAATTCGCCGCTCGCCGTTGTGGAATCCCCAAGTGTCTCTACGGTTCTTATCGCCGATGAGAACCCACTAGCTATCTCTCTATTCGCTTCCAACTACAACCATGCGCTGAGCCAGAGCAGCTCCTTCTCCTCGTCCTCCACCCATAGTGCACTATTGTGGCACCCACCGACGTCTCCTCGCTAGTGTGCATCCATGTCGCCAAAACAACAACACTCAGACACAATTACTAGGGCAAGCGTTGTAGAGAAATGTGGAGGACGGTGCGACAAAGATGATGGGGATGGAGGTGAGCATGTTGAGGATGCACTGCTCCAGCAGGTGGACATGGTTTGTGACTTCCACGATGAGGGTTGTGCCTGCAAGTCAAGGGAGTAGGCTCCATGACTTGAGGCAAGGCGAGCAGGATGCATGCGACCAACCAGTGCAACCACATTGGCTGGTCGTCGCAGCACCTAGAAGGCCAAAACTCACTGTTCGATGTGGCTCGCTGGGCACTGCAAATTTGTTCACTTACTCCTATTGCAGAACCATGTCGTTGAACCCAAACAGCATCACTGAGCCATCGTCGTTGCATGGATTTGTGGCCGACACCCACTACTTAGCCCCTGAGACCCTGACATGCTAATATAGTACCAATGTTCCTTCTTTTCCTAGACTGGATCACCATTGTTAGTGAGAAGAGAGAGGAACAAGGTAGCGGTTCGAAGAAGCCCAATATTAGGAAAGAGGTAACCATGGGCGATGTTTCAGGATTTTTTCTCTTGGTTTTACTTCAGAGATCGTGGGAGAGAGTCTGATGAGTTTGGAGAGTAGCCAGCCATCTATTGGTGCTCGTGTATTCTAGAGGAGCCTTGGACAGATGATAAGGGTAGGTGGATGGTATTTCATAGGTAATTATCTTCAATTTTAAGGGGTAGGGCGGGCGCACGAGATAGATGACCTAGATCTTATCTTACAGTCAAATCACAGTCAGATCGGATGACTTTGGAGAGTGGAGGGAGAAAGAATCATTACCAACTCATATTTTAAAGTAGTAGAGATAAGATTCTACGTAGTGCTGGCTATCGAGTTTTTGTTTTACAAAATTGACATAATTCGACATAAAATCATTTTATTTATTGATTAAGACGTTATTTTAAATTTAAGCTAACGAGTCACTATCGAGCTAAGCCTCATAAATCTATATTCATTCAAAATAAATTTATTTTAATTTTAAACCCATTAACTATTATAATCAAAATAATATCTTTAAAAAGCTTTTTTGCCCAACCTATTTCTGCCCTATTCTTTGCAGTTTCTAAAAGCCACTTTTGGCTTTTGCTACAGTAACTAACTTTTAAACGGAGTATTTTTTTAAGATGGAGTCTACAAATTAATTGTAGTACATATTAAAAGCCTAACATCTATACTATCCAAAATCGTAAATAAGTATCTCTCTTTCCATAATCTCTGTCATAAATAATTAAAATTCAAAAATTTTAACCAAAAACTATAAACCGCAGTCATATCAAACAGACCCTCTACTTAGCATGACATCGCTAAGGCCGTCCGGGCAACCAAACATATTTGTTCGGTCCCAACCAGCGCCATGGCTCCACCACCCAGCGTCCCCAACCGCCTCAGCTCTTCTTCAATATAGCCGTTGCACTGTAATACATCCATCCATCCATTCATCGATTTCTCACGTGTCCTCTCATTCCCGTGCGTTTCCATTTCCCCAATCTTCCATCTCTCACGGGCGGGACGGCGGCGGAAGGATGCGAGCCTCGCCTCCGGTTTGCGATGCCTCGCCGTCGGTTTCCTCTTCCTTCTCATGCCCGCGTTCTTATGCATTCCGCCCATAGGCCTCATCTTCTAACCGCCGGTTTCGATCTCGATCTCTCTGTTTCTAGGGTTGGGTCGATCACGAGCCAGCCAGGCGCGAGGATTAACTGGATGCGGGGGCTTATCGCGAGGTGGCGCACGGTACACCCATCAATCTTTCTATCTCCCTGGGTTCTTGGGTTCGAGCTTTTGCTGATTCGTGGCAGGGGGATTCGAGAGAGCGATTCCGCGCCGTCGTGCGGTTCTTGGCGTTGCCGTGCATCAGGCCCTCGGTAGTTAATTAAGGCGTGTTCGCCTTTGTTTGGGATTAGATGAGGTTGGCTCGTCTCAAAATTCTTGAGTTATTTCCTCAAGTGGGTTTTGGTTGGAGTCTCTGACTTGCCAAAATTTCTTGTGCTTCTCTGTTGGACTAGATGGATCTTTTCGAAATTGTAAATGAGGATTTTGGACTTCGGTTTCGGGCTTCTTCGAGGAAGGATTCCCGTCGTACGATTCTTGGCGTTGTGCTTGGTACGCGGTTGTAAAGCGTCGTTCTTGTTTGGATTACATACGTGTATATATCGTTGGTTCGGGTGTAGTGGTTTGGAAGATTGTGACATGTTGCAAAAAAAAAAATCTTCAATTTTGGCTCAAATGGGATTTTATTTCGAGTTTTTCTCTTACCAGATTGGTGGTGTAACTTGAAATTTGCTGTGTTTCTCTATTAGACGGCATGCAAAGATCTTTCGGAGTTGGCAAATTTAATTTGGATTACTCTGTTTGGATCCATACTCGCTTTTAAATATTCTTGCGATCCATGACGCTTGTGCATCATTTGCATCCATTAATGGTCCTTGCTTGTTGGGTTCATTTCCATTTAAATATTCTTTGAAAGCGCTCTTAGTATTGTTCATTTCGGTATGCCTTTTATATGCTTTATTTATATTCGATTTCATTCATTCGATCGGCTTTCTTCTATAATTCCTGCTGAACTCCTAATAGTGCACCACTGCATCCATCATTTTGAGCTTTTTTGTCCTGGTTTGTTTCAATTTTAACTCTTAGTGAGCCCTTTGTGCTCAGTGCTGAATGTTTTTGGCCTCAATATTGCAATCGACTCTGTATTTCTGCAGGATGTTGCTATGAAGATACTTATGGAGCAGGATTTTCATTCAGATCGCTTCCGGGAGTTTATGAGAGAGGTTTGTTGTTGAACACATTCTTGCATGGGTTGAGGTTATAAGTGTTGTTGAACTTTGCTATGTTGTCAGGGCTAAGATTCTTCAATGAATGGTTGCTAGCGATTATGTTCTATATCCAGTTGGTGTTTATGCCTTTTATGGAGCATCCCCATCCATATTAGTCACCTTATGAATGCTTTTTTCTATGTGGTAAGTTGCATTAATGAAAAGTCTGAGACATCCAAATATTGTTCTATTCATGGGTGCTGTTACTGAACCTCCGAACCTATCAATAGTTACAGAATACTTGTCAAGGTATGAATGTGCCTTTTAGTTATTCCGATCTTTTCCATAATCATTTCATGCGATAATACTTGGAGTTCACCCATTTGACTGCCTCCAACAAGTAATGCGCTGCTTTTATTTGGACTGATGATAAGTGCTGCCAACACTTAAAAGTATTGCTTATTGAAAAATCAGGGTGGCTACTGCGCGTTGCTAGTAGTACCTCGTAGACAACGCAATTTCATGTTGTGTGTCCTAGATCTAAGCTAGGCTTGAGCTCAATTTGAACTTCTGATACAGTAAAAATGAGAGTCTGGACCTCTTTTTTCATTATTATTCCAACTGTTGAAGAGTAAACTACAGAAAAGAGAAAAATCAGCATAGCCATCTGTGGTCATTTGGATCTTATGTAAAACCTGTAATCCAATTTTCTAATAACACTTTTGGTAAGTTAGCAACAAAGAGTAGTACCAGAATTTGGTTGATGCAAGTATGAAACCCACCTTTTTGTGCCTGCATGGTTTACTTACATTTTTGCACGTACAGTAGGAGTTGCGTATTTGTATCTAGGGATGTGATTTTCTAAAATTATGTATGAATGTCATGCTTTTTTTTAATTGAGTGACTTCTATTCTGAACTAATGCAACTAATATGTATTCTTATGTACTGATTTTTCCATATTGTATTAATTGAGAGCTTCACTTATAGGTTGTCAACGATCTACTAAATCCTGCAGGCCACAACCTAAGAACTAGGGAGGATCTTCAGGTGTGAAATATCTCCTTTTTTAAGTAACAGAACTCTTTCTCATGCATGTTAGTGTCGCCTTTGGTCTTCACAATCTATTGTTGTACACTTTTAACACCCGTAATAAGTTCAAAATGCTACTGCTTTATTAATTAATACTTCTGAAAGATAATTTTGAACTAACTGAACACTGAACTTTCTTGAGGATAATTACTGATTGTTGTTCCCTGGGATTGTCTCCAAAAATGTATCATCCATGGTTCAGAAGAAAGTAAGTTATTAAGTAGTGGTGTGCATGTTTAATTGATCTAAGTGCAGGTCAAAATTTCCTCAACTAAACAGTTGGCTAGATTTTGACAAGCGAATTTGCTTAATTCCTGGAGAGTTTCGCCAATCTAGAAAATCACTTGATGGATGCAGATGAACATGAAATTAATCTCAAATTTGATTACATGACAGATCACACATGAGCTGCCAAATGCTCAAGGTGAATGCAGCGTGCCATTGTTTTGAACTGTATTGCTGATTGTTCTTGATCATTGTTAATTATCTCAGGGAACATTTGTTGAGGGCATAAGGGAAGAAGTAGTGGTATCTCCTGGACATGCTTTGTCCCTCATTGCTTCTGGAGAAGGTTGTCTTTGTTTTAATGTTTTAATTGTCTGTTTGTGCAATTTTACTAACACTTATTACTTCTAGATAATGTTCCACTACTCCCTATCACTTTATGGTTCATATTAAGTTTATGATGCCTTTCATTGTCTACTCATTCTTGAATAAATGGTCCATATGATGAAGTTTTTTATTCTAATGTAGAAACTATGCATCGAATCTGTCTTGTATGATTCTCTTTTGGCTTCAGAGCAATTTAGACTAATGTTGTTTTCGTTGTCATTCGTGATAATTATATTGTTGCATGTGAACGATTTAGAGCCTCATTCAAACTAACTTGCTTATGACATTGTTTTTGTGTATTAATTGATGCAAGTTCTATTGTGTATACCTTAATTTTGACATTTCCATTATGACTTGGATGGGCTTTGGATTGTTGTCGAGATGTTAGATCCTGGGAACTTGTAGTTATCGGTAAATATGTGCATTTTATATTTTCTGTGCTTTCCTTTTTTGTTTTAATTTCGTCTGAATAAATTGTGTTATGTGAGTTTTTTTCTTTTCCTGGTGGGTGATTTTGATCTCTTTGTTGACCTAACAGAATTAATCTACATTTTCCTGATTCTCCTGTCTACGTTTCTTATCCACAAGCTTGTGCTAGAAAATTCTCTTTCTTCCATTGCTTTGTTGAAGCGAGTTTGGATAGGATTTGCTTAAGAACGGACATGGAATTTTCGTAGTTAAGAAAAGGATATGATTTCTTCGGTATGTTTACTTTATATATTCGATGAATTCCTGTACAATATTATTTGGTGAATCTACTTCTTGATTCATATCATTTAGTTTTATTGGTTCGAAACTGTGTTGGGACCTATGTAGTTGATCTCTTGTGATGGCTAGTGCCTGTTCTTCAGGATTTTATTAGTGCCAAGGTGTGGAATTTTCTGCTTGGGATGAGAAATGAAATGACACTAGGTGTGGATCCCATTGCTTGGGATGAGTATTGACTTCACACACTAGGCACTAGGGCAGGATTTAGGAAGTACCCACTGCTATGTCTTTTGCTCTTCTCCTTATGAATGCTGAAGGGACTTGCATGAATTTTAGGGCGAAGGTTTTGTTGCTTAGTTATAGGAATGTTATGGTGGTTTGGATTCTCAAGTAATCTCGTTGGAATTGTAAAGACTAATTTGGACCATATCTACTTTTTCGATATTGTTCATGGTTCCCTAGGTTTCAGGTTTGTTGAAATTTGAAATTTTAATAGTTTGGAACTTAAAATAGTATATGCCATGTACACATGGTACCCTCAATTTAATTAGCAATACATATATTTTGGGTCTTGATTTTCAGGATGGATGTTGTCATGAGTGTGGGCTTGCCGTGTGTGACTGTAGCTCATACAACCAACAAGTGATTTTGTTTATTTTCGTTTTGATATGTTAATTTGATTAGCAAGTTATCCTTAAAAGAGTTTTGAGTTAATGATTGTTAGAGTAAGTCTTTAGGGGACAATTCAAGTAACCCCTATAAAAGGTTACACGTTGTAATATTTGAGATCAAGCAAGAAGGAATAATTTGTTTTCTCTTTCTAGCACCTAAAGTTCATGACAGGTGTTTTGATATTCCTATAGTAGAATATTCTGCAATGCTTTATTCTATTTTATGGCTAGCTCCTCCAGTTCTGAATTGCGCCCTCCATGATTTCTAAAGTTTTATATTTCTTGCTTACTGCATAATGTCATGCTAATAGGTTATTGTAAGGCCTCTATCCTAGAAATGGTCAGTTTGCCCTTCTAAGTCTGTTTCATCTAGATTTACGTTAGTATATTTTGTGTAAATTTCTTCCTATGATTTCTGACAGAAACACACTGTGACTGCAGGTTTGTCTACACATTTTGTATGGACCCTTTTTCCTGAATGCAAGATCTTTGTCTATCCTTGTGCTTCTTGGGAGGGTTTTTGCAGTTTGTAAAGCACTACTCCTATTGTGTGATCAATTTCTTGCATGAATGACAAAATAGCTTTAATTTTCGTACTGCATGTACTTTACATATTATTCGGTAATATGGATCCAGTTCTTTGCATATCAGTTGCCCATTACTCTAAATAGTCAAAAGTGAAGTTGTGTCTGATTCTCAGTTTGCACACGTACCTACTGTCTAGTTAACTCCAAAAATCCATCTGGTTTTTGTGTTGGGTCATTTTTCTGGTTCTATTGCTGTGGATCTTTTCGAGAAAACTGCGTGATACCTTGAAAATGAGTTGATGCCTTGAGGTATGGTTGTTCGGTTTCATAGATATATCAGCAGTGGATATGCTAATTCAGATTGTCTCTGTGATCCCTTTGCTGGATTGTTGGCTTTATTTGCCAATGCTGGTATAATTTGCTTTTCTGGAAAATGGAATTCAATATGTTCGAACTGTTAATGTTAGTAGAGATAGAAGCTATGCCCTAAATGAGTTGTTCCTCTCCAGATGTGGTTTGTTGCATTCATTGGTGGTACTTTCGCAGAGGCAGCATATATAATTTCCTGGAATTGGTAAGACTCCACGGCTAATCTGCATTATTTGTGTTTTTATTTGTCCGTCCATTGTCAATTAATTATCCTCTATCATATTATTTTAATGTTCGATAGGATTTTGAATCCATAGCTATCGATCGCAGATGTATGGCTTGCATTCTTGCCAAAGTTGCTCCCAGTATCAAGATCTTGACCGTTCACTTGAAATTTTGGTCATTGAATTGACTTGATGAGCTCTTTCTTTGTTGCAATATTTGTTTTCAACGAAGCCACAATAATGTATTTCCTTTGTAAATTTTGGTCAGGTTTGCCGTTTGCAAGGTTTGTTGTCCCTTCTTGATAATACATTTTATGGTTTCATCCATTAATTTCTCTTTATATATTTGTCTTGGTAATTAAAGGGGATATTTTTGGCCCCATGCTACTCTTCTTGTATAGTTGGTTAGTTTAATATGCAAACTACAATATTTATTCTACTTGTTACTATTATTTATAGAGAAAACACGTAAAAAACCCCTCTATTTGTCCATGTGTCTTAGAAACCTCCCCTCCTCCAATTATTATGTGGTGGTAGTACCCCCATACAAGTTTTGTTTGCTTTCAAGGCTGTTATTAATAGTTTCCTGTATGTTCCAGCAGAAAATATACAAATTTTGTAATAATTTAAGAGATGGATGCAAACATTCAAAATTCAAACCAACATCACATCTTCTAATAATTTTAATGTCCTTGCACAAATCTTCAAGCACTTTGGATGGATACGATAGTGCATGGACATCCGTATATATGTGGTATTGCATTTTCCATAATTTAATTATTAATAGGGTTGCCTTTATGCTATTGGTATTCATTCTAAATATAAGTTTTGTGGCACATATTTTTAGTTTGAGTTGAGTAGTGACATAAGGTTATTATTTTCTGAACTTGTCTTAACTTCATTCCTCATGTGTCATTAGTGCTTCGATACATATATGAACATATATGATTGTCCATCAAATAAGCAATTGCTATGGGCCAGTCAAACATAGGCTCTTCATCTAGGATGGTTTCATTTGTTAGGGGTGTGACAAACCACATTCTTCGTTTTTCAGGTGCTACTAGTAGTGCAGCAGTTGCTATGGACCAACCATATTATAGGAAACATGATGCAGGAGATGAGATTACGAGCAGCTGGGTGCCAGTGAAAGGTTAGCTCATGACTGTCTCCTGGGCTTCTTGAGACAAATCCTTGTTTTGAATATTAGATAGGGGCTTCCCTTTTGTACCATGTTACATGGATATGCAATTGCCAACAATGAACCTGAAGGTCTCCATTTAAATAGTAGCCTGCCCATTTTACTTGCATATGATTGCATAATAACTGTCTAAAGTCAACGTATTCTGATGATGTAGGACAAGCAACCATGAAGTCGGACATTATTCTGCCAGAAACTCCTCGGGAGGTTTTGCCACTTATCTCTTCCTCCAATTTGAAAGCTGATAAAAAGAAAGAGTTTAAGTTAATTGAGGGCATCAAGAACTACGAACACAATTAGTGATCTGTCACTTGCTGTGGATGATCTGATCATTCCATGGAATGAGCTGGTTTTAAAAGAAAAGATTGGAGCAGGTACATGAGTGGAAATAAACTTGGAAGTTCAGCATTTTCTTGCCCAATTCCAAATTAAAAAATAATATCCTTTTGTCTATCTGCCAATAGATCTATGTAATCCATTGCACTAGCAATCTTAGCATTTGAATCATATTTGAGTTATGGTTGAGTACTTTCATGTTAAATCTTGATATGTACCCTATTGAAAGAACAATGTCGTGTTTTTTGTAAACTTACACTCCTTCCAGGTTCTTTTGGAAGAGTTCATCGTGCTGACTGGAATGGATCGGTATGCCTTTTATATGCTTTATTTATCGATAAGTTGTAACTGACAAGAGGAAAAACGATTGCTCCTTTGGATTCTTCATTCTGATCGGCTTTCTTCTATAATTCCTACTGAACTCCTAATAGTGCACCACTGCATCCATCATTTTGAGCTTTTTTGTCCTGATTTGTTTTAATTTTAACTCAAAGTGAGCCCTTTGTGCTCAGTGCTGAATGTTTTTGGCCTCAATATTGCAATCGACTCTGTATTTCTACAGGATATTGCTGTGAAGATACTTATGGAGCATGATTTACCAACCAATTACCACTGCTAAAATTTCCCCTTCCGTAAAGTCGCAAGCCCACAGCATTTATAGTGGAAAACCGCAAAGAGCGCACTCTCCTCCCATCTTTTTTTCCCTCGTCTCTCCCCTAAACCCTAGCGGCAGTCTCAAATCCCCACCTTCTCCGCGGTGATCACCACAATCCGATCCCCCATCCATCCACTACGGCCGCCACTGTGGTACATGACCAGGGTGACCCCCCATGCCCCCGAGGTAAAAGCCCCGCGCGACCTCGCCATTCACTCCACTCTGGACGCTTCGGTTCGGAGTGCTTTACGGTTCCGTAGAGGGTTTGCGATTTGGGGATTGTTTTGATCAGGTTCGATTTGGGGTGGTTTTGCGCCACTGCTGTGGTAATTTGTAAGGTTCCTTTTTTTTATCTCCGTGTCCTGAACCGTTCTGGTGCTTGTTGTTTGCAGTCACCGCAGCAGGACCAGGATGAGATGGAAGGTGATATTTTCGGTGTTTTTTTTGGGTATTCTCGGGGTGAAGTTTAATCTACTTTGGAATTTCTGTAGCTTTATTATTAAAATATGCCACTTTTGCAGTGTGCTAATATTTTCCCCGTTTTCTATTTGACATGATTGGGCTCTAGTATCACTCCTTTACGATCTTAGATTTTGAATCGTGCTTCACGCCAGACTTCCAAAATTTTGGTTTGTATTTATATTAGTTTAATGATGATTTCGGGACAGTTTTGCAATATGATAGGTCTCGTAAAACTTGGTCCATCATACTGCGTGCTACCGATGAAATGGTTATTTCAAAGTTTTGCTACCCGGTTTTGTTACATTGTACAAGATTTGTATTACCCGTGAAGTAGATATAACCTACGCGTTGCATCACAAAACATTCGAGAGAACAAAAAAAAATATTGCATCACAAAAATCCGAAGGAAACTGATTGAACATCTAGTTATTTTATAACATATTTTCTACAAGTTTTTAATATGCTCCTGCGCAGCACACTGAGCACAGCATTACATTGCCAAATTAGGTCTTGGTCTGCCTTGTTGACACAAATTTTCTTATATTCTCTCCAGAAGTGTTGTTCTGGTTTCCTACTGGATGGGGAACAATACTATTAATATTACCCCTTCTCTAACTTGGCGTTCCACTCTTTTACTGCTGTTTATATTTGATTGGTTTATGCTTATTTTGACCTATATACTTTTTGTTACAAAAGGAATTGATTTGAAAATTCCTATGAATCTGCTCCTTGTTGATTCAGCTACCTGTAATATAGTGTGGTTAGCATCTAATTACATTTTTGCAGAATTTAGTCTATTTCTGTTTATATGTAAGAAAGAACATGAACTTGTTGACCATTGTTTCTTGTCCAACTGGGCAAGGACATATGCAAAGTTTTTATGCCCAAAGCTACTTTTGCAAAATTTGCTCAACTAATGCATATTTAAATTCTTTTGCTGATTGTGCATTGAAATATACGGAATTTCTGAGTTAGTTTTGTTAAAGTGATAATTGCTCTTAATTTATACTTGTTCTTTCTATTGGGTGGAATATTATCGTGAAGAATAGCACCCCGAAGTCCCAACCTAATCCAAATATGCTTGAACCAGCCATTAGTATTGACAGAGAGTCAGACGACTTGACATGTGTAGTGTGTTATCCATTTGAATGTACTAGATGCTGATGCAACAGTGCAAGCTTAAGTTAGCATTTGAAGGACGAAAGGTTTGTTTCCAGATGGTGTTAGCCATGTGCAATGACTATAAGGGTGATGGCCAATCACCTGTACGTACTGAACTTGGTGTAAATGTTCAAATGGTACCATCAAGTATCAACCATGCTAGACTATAGATGACAATTAATATTTGATAGGGCTATCAAGTGCGCTAGCTAGAGCATCTGGAGATCACACATGTTATAGATCCTTGCATGCACTCTGTTTTGTTGAGGGACCTGCGTAGGGCTGGTACCAAATAGACTCCTATGAGCTTGTTATAGCATGAGGACAGTTACTCAGTAGTTTCACATTGCGGAGATTCTGTTGTTTTCATGTGAATGCTAGCAGGTGGTTGTGAAATGTGCAGTGGCCAGTGGTTACTGTCACTCTGGAGAACAGGATTTTTATTTTGATTGGTGTGGATTGTGCCACCATGGACAGTGCTTTATTGGATATGGAGGTTCCTGTTCAGCTAATAGCCATAACTTGTGCATTCTGTATTGCTTTCATAACCTTTCTAGCGCTGGTGTTTCATGTGAATACCAAAACACTAACAGTGCTGATGCTGGTTAAGGAATAAACCCTGAACTAGAAAGAAAATAACATTCCAAAACATGTTGGGTTTGTGGTATTCTTTTTAGTTGTGCGGGTTCAGGGTTTTGGGTTGGGGGGGAGATGGCTGTTGTTATTATGCCATTGTGGTGATGGTGTTTTCTGTTGTAAGTGCATAATGACTAGTGGACAGATGCTAAATGTTAGTTGGGTGCTTAGCTGCTTCCAAGCTTGCTGTTTTTGACATTGTGGGCATGTGTGACTCCTAATACTAAGTTCGGAGAACAAAAAGTTCTGTTGCATTTTTAATACTAAGTTCGGAGAACAAAAAGTTCTGTTGCATTTTTCTCTTCATTTCCATGGTTTACTATATTTGTTTGGTCTTGCAGAATCTGCGCCAGCAGTTGAGAACCAACACATACCAGATACCTCCACGTCCAGATTTACATGGACCATTGAAAATTTTTCCAAGCTCAATGGTAGAAAGCTCTACCCCGATGTTTTTGTTGTTGGGGGGAACAGGTGGTGAGTGAATACAGCTGCGTATTACTTCTAATTGTGCATTCATTATTTCTAGAGCTTAGTTTGCTTCTATTGCCTCCTCGCAGGCACTGTTGGTTTTCCCAAATGGAAACAATGTAGAGCACCTTTCGATGTACCTGGATGTTGCTGATGCAAATGTGTTGCCTCCTAGCTGGAGTAGGTATGCACAATTCAGCCTTGCTGTGTGTTAAGTAATTCAAGGCCTATATACTATAGGCCCATGTGGTTATCTATATATTGGCATCTCTACTATTGGAGTCTTGGTCTTCTCAAATCATAACGTAAGTTACATAGTATCAAAGTTTACGGATTAGGGTTAGGTCAGGATTATTTTAGTCCTCCCACGATCCAAAATCTACCGAGCCAGTTGGCCAGTCGGCCCTTCGGCCGATGCCGCCCGTCGCGGCTCTCTTCGTCCGCCCGTCGCGGCTCCTTCGGCCGCCGTCCACACGCGGATTCCACCGCCGCCGCCTGGAGGCTCATCACGCGGCGCGGCTCCTTCGGCCGCAGTCCTCACGTGGATTCATCACGCGGTGCGGCTCCTTCGGCCGCCGTCCTCACGCGAATTCCGCCGCCGCCTCCTGGGGGAGCTTCCTCGTCAGATCCGCCCCGCCGCCGCCTAGGAAGGGCTGTTCCTCGTCAGATCCGCCCCACCGCCGCCTGGGGAGGACTCTTCCTCAGATACGGGGCCGGCGCTTGGCACCTCAAATCTTGGGTCGCTGTCCTCGCTTGGGGAGCCACCTCGCCTCGTCCACTTGGAGCCTGGCTCGCCTTGTCCGCTTGGAGCACGGGCCGCCGAAGACCTCTGTTGGGTGGCCGCTTGGAGCCCTGCTTTTGGAGCCCCGCTGAAGACCTCTATTGGGTGCTGCTGTGGCCCGTCGGATCGAGGCGACGGTGGCCCGGATCGGGGCATCCTCGAAGGCGGTGGCTCCAACGGCTGCAGAGCAGGGACGGCGGGGACGGCGCCGTCGAGCCGCAACGGGCGAGGGCGTGACGTGCGATGCGGCCGCAACAGGCGGAACGCACAAGGCGCGTGACGCACGATGCACGTGATGATTGGATGTGACGACGGGAAGGGACGGTTGGATTTGGATCGTGGGTGGAGGCAGAAAATTCTAACCTAACCCTAATCCTTGAGCTCTTATACCATGTTACTTACATTAAGATTTGAGAAGACAATGACTCCAATAGTGGAGATGTCAATATATAGACAACCACATGGGCTACATGGGCCTACAGTATATGGGCTTTGATATACTTAACAGATGTGTAACTACACTTTTGGCACATGGGACTACTGTGGAAGGAGCAATACAAAAATTATTTGAAGGCCACCATATGAATTATATTGAGTGCATTAATGTTGACTGCAAATCTACGAGAAAAGAGTCATTCTATGGTAGGTGACAAGGTGAAATCTAGACCTTCTTTCTTTAGTGTTTCCTTTGAGATTATAGATTTATAACACATTTTTTTTGTTACTTTTGTCTCCCCAGATCTCACACTTGATGTCAAGGGCTGCTCAGATGTTTATGCATCGTTTGATAAGTATGTTGAAGTAGAGAGGTTAGAAGGTGATAATAAGTATCAATCTGAGAAACATGGTCTGCAGGTTAGTTCAACTTGGCATTTGATGTCTGGAACCTTCAATGGTGTGTTTGACAAGTTTGGAATTTATGTATATAATTTTAACTCTTGTTTGTGCAGTTGAATTAGTTTGTTGAAGTAGAGGTAGCATGTTCCCTTTTATTGTGCTAGGAGTGTCCAGATCCATCTTGCACAGGGGCTGTAGCAAAATTTATTGCAGATTATCTCTAACATGAATAACTAGTAATTAGTAAACAATGCATGCTCACCTGTTGAGATCCTCCTCGATACTAGTGCACATGGTTGAATCTTTGTTGTGATGGTTGGCTGCCATGCATTTTGTTGAAAGTACTTTGTTATGTTAGTTTATTTTCATGACGTGCTGACCGCAAAAGCTAGTTTATGAATATTTAAGTTTACTATGTTTGAATTTAGTTCTGGATTATTGACAAGGTGTTTTAATGCATGTGTGCATCATAGAAAATTATTGTAAGATGATGATTGTTAGATTTATTTTGCTGTTTAAATGCATTTTCTTCCTTTTTTCAGGATGCCAAGAAAGGGGTGCTTTTTATTGTCTTCCCTCCAGTTTTTCAACTTCAATTAAAGCGGTTCGAATATGATTTTGTTCGGGATACAATGGTTAAGGTCTGGATTTGACTCTCTTATGTTTTCTTCACCCTATTTATAAGTTTTCTCCTTTTCTGATTTTATTCTTTTCATTGAGGTGCTTAGTATTGGACAACAGAAAGCTGCAATAGTTTTCTACTTTGGCTATGGACTTAAGTTTTTAGGATGCAGTCCCATAGATAAAGGGCGTGGAGAAACTAGAATTGCAAAGCTGTATTTGCACTATAGGAGGCTTACGAACCACTTCATCTCTGAAAATTAGCTTTAATTGCCTTGACTTGCTTGAAAATCTGAAACATAACAAGGTGAAAGACTCATATAGTAATGTGCTATATGCAATATCATTTCAGGCAAAGTAGGGTAGGGTAACAAAAGATCTATTATTCCATTGCAAGTCTGGTCAATGTAAATTGATTTTTCTAATGTAATCCTCTGGTGGAATTTGTTTATCTGTGACTCATTTCATTTGGATGACTTTTGTTATGTTGAATGTGATGAGGTATTTGCTTAGCTGTTTCACATATTTTTTTCTTGATTGAAGTTTGGGGTAAACTGTGAATACATTTGTTTATTGGAAATATCATGACACATACCAAGCTAAGTTGCATTTAATAAGCTATTGAATTTATTGGTCAATTTCTAACAAGTTGGCACTGGCATAACATGAAGTCTCTAATTAGTTGAAATTTCTAGTGATCCATTCCCAGGATAGTTTGTTTCATCTCATGAATATACCAACTGCACATGCAGCAAGGTTTTTTAGATGGTGTATTGTAGGCTTAAGATTTTCTACCCAACCTTTTGGTACTGTATTGGTACCAGCAAGTAGACCATTCCTCACAAAAGTCTTTTTTTTTGATAAAGCTTAATTTTAGAACAAGGTACTTCATGTAATACCCGTGAGAAAGAAATAGAAAGGAAAGCAAAAGAATGAAATAAACTTATGGTTTACAGTAGTAAAGTGGAAGAAATTGCCATTAGAACCCTAGAATTTAATTTCGGATAGGGTATTCCGTTTATGGAGATACCTGACCGTCCGGAGGCCAGTCGGCACCTCTCACAACCATAGAATTCATCATCCGGCGCTAAAACAAACCTGTTTTACTTTCACACACTGTAGCAAAACCCAATAGGTGTCAAGTAGCCAGCAAAACCATTCGAGAAGGCACGGCCAGCACAGAAAGGGTGTTAAAGGCCGAAGCCAGCAAGGCATGAAGAGCAAAGTTCCATTTGAACACTAGCAAAGACACCAGCCAAAGCTCACCTCCTTCCCCATCCATCATTTTCCCCTCACCATACGCCAAATCAACCGAGAGCAAGGAGGAGCAGCAGCTCGGTTGTAGGTGCCAGGGTGAGGAGCCACGAGCAATGGGGGAACGACAGCCCTAGGAGAGGGCAAGCACCATGGGGAGGCAGCGACGGCGCCACCGTAAGGCAACCCCTAGCCAGCCGACTGAGGTAGGCCATGCCATCCATCTTTTACCCATGATTTCATTATCTAGGACCAGTTTTGCAACTTAGCAAAGCACTAGTAAACCACCATTGCAGCAAGATGGAGCATATGACAGGAAGAAGGGCAAAGGGTGGAGGAGTTACCGAGGGACTAGACGTTGTGGTGCTAGATTGCCACTCGCACCCGACAACCCATCCACACTCCCCCGGCGTGTGGATGAACTTCGAGCCCCGTCGTAGCAACCACATAGCACCACCCTCGAGTCCTCAAATCAAAAAGCATTGTAAACCATAGAGTTAAATTGTAACACCCCGACCCTCCACAGGGTCCAAGATGCTACTACCACACTGTACTGTCTCACAAAAACCCACCATAAACAGAGTTAACGCACAGAAAGCTGTATTAACAGGAGAACTTGTTTACCTAAAACATACTGTAACTAGAAAATTTACACAAACTTCTTAACAAAAGTTTAAACATAACGCTCAGTGCATGACTAAGCCGTTAGTGCATATGTGCAGTGCAAAAGGAACTACACCCATACCATGTATGCCGTCACTCCGGATCACCCTAAAAAAACAACAAAGCAAGGGTGAGTCTGATGACTCAGCAAGCACACGGTAAAGCAATGCATCAATCCATATCTGTAAACTGTAATCCAATTCTACGGCTGTAAGCTGTAGATCACATCTACTATGAACTGTAAAGCCAATCGGCTATAAACTGTAAACCACATTTCCTTTTAACTTTGAAACCAATCTACTGTAAACTGTGAACTGTAAGTCAAATTACTGCAAAACTGTAAGTCTTCACCCTCTCCCTCTATCCCGTGGAGGTGCCTACCTTTGTAGGACTTACTCAAGAGTACTCTGGACTAGTCATAAGAATTTCTCACCGACCTGGCTCTTATGCACTTTGCACGATGCAATGCTTTGCAAATGAGGATGTTTACTCCTAAACATTTCTCCTCAACATGATTAGCACATAATCATATTTCTCATCTCTTAATGCTGTACGATCATGGCATGGAAACGCAAATAGCCATCGTTCAACACAATTTACTGTTTTAACATGTACTTGGCTGTTAACCAGGTAGGCGGTGCACGGATGGTGCTAGACTTGAACCGCTACCTGAACACGCAGTAATCATTTCAATTCATGTGTTACAGCAATACATACACTTGCAAGCAAATAGCATCACTGTTACGCGTAAACCCAGTATCGCTGACCTCCCTCACCGGACACAGTCCCGCTGTCCCGGTTTTAATTGGCATACTACTTTACACGCGAATCTATAAATAACTGAAAAGGGGTTTTCGAATTGTTACCTGAACCCGACGACTGGATCAGGCCACGATCTGTCGCCCCTGGACCGGATCCGGCAGATCAGACACCGGATCTGGCAGATCTGGCACCGGATCAGGCAATCCCCCTTCTCTTTTTTTCCTCTCTTCTTTTCTTTCCCTTTCTCTTCTTTCCTTTTCTTTCTCTTTTCCTTTTCTTCATTTCTTTCCTCTCTTCCTTTTCTTAATCTACCTGGCCGCCCCTCTTTTTCTTCTTTCCCCACGCCTGGACAGCCTCTCATCTCTCCTCTTCTCCTCTTCTTCTCCTCCTTTCTTTTTCTCACCCACCAGGCTCCTCCTTCCTCCCTTTTTTCTCACGCCAGTCCTCTCTCTCTGTCCCCCACGCCAATGGCTGGTCCTCCCCACTCCTTTCTCACTTGGCAGCCTGGCCCCCTCCTCTTCCTCTCCTCCCACGGCCAGCTCTCCCCTTCCCCTTTCCTCTCTCCCTCACGGCCGACGCACGCGCGGGCGGCAGCGCCCAACGGAAGCGCGCGAGCAGCAGGGGGCTGGGGCGGCGAGGTGCGGCCGGGGGTGGCGGTGCTGGTGCGCGGGGTGAGGGGCGGTGGCGGCGAGCAGAAGCGGCCACGCAGCAGCAAGACAAGCACGGGGAGGCGATGGCAGGACACGCGTGGGGGAGATGCAGCAGCTGGCAGCGACGGAAGGCACTAGAGTTCAGGGGTGGGGAAGAGCAAGTTGAGTTTTGCTTCCTCCCTCCTCCCGTCTCTCTCTTATATAACACTTGGATATGGGCCGGGCCGGGCTGAGCTTTCGTTGCGCCAGGTATGACATAAACACAAGCAAATTGATTAATAAAGGAAGTAAATGGGAGGGAAGAAGCAGAGCGGAAGGTGGAGTAAAGGGAGAGGAATAGGGGAGGATTAGCCCATGGGGCGGGTAGCCGGAGCCAAGGGCGATGATGAGGAGCGGGCCGAAGAGGCAACCGGGCGGAGGGGCCAGATTCGGGCCTTAGGCCACGGATCCGGTAGTCGAAGGGCGCGAAAGCCACAGGAGGCCTGCGGGGCAAGGGCGGCGGCAGAGCCGATGCTGGGCCAGGCGGTGCCGCGCTAAGGGGAGACAGTGGCCAGAGATGCCATAAGGTCGGTGGAGGTCGGAGCAGAGTAGGCCGTACTGGCCGGTGGTGGGCCGCGGCTAGCGGGCTTGATGAGGTGATGGCATCGTAGATCGGCTGGAGATCGGAGGTGCAGGGTCGGCACCACAAGGAGCTGGTGGCCAGGGGGCGCGTAGGAGAGCACCAAGCCGGCCGACAGCCGAAGAGATCAGACGAGGCCGGCGTGGGTGAGAGATGAGGGGGAGGGATAGAGAGGAGAGGCCTAAGGGATAAGGCCTTTCGACCGAAAAAAAAGAGAGTAGGCCGGAAAGGGAAAAAAAGAGAGAAAGGTAAGAAAAAGGAGAGAGGAAAAGAAAAAGGGAAAGGAAAGAAGAGGGGGAAAAGAAAAGAAAAGAGGAGAAAAAGATTAAGTGCGTGTAAATGAGATTTACTCGCAAAAAAATAGTTGGCGCAAGCCTTAAATTATGGTCATTTGGGTATCGAGGCATTAGAAAGGTATCCGGTATTAAGGTTGTTGGTATCGGGTTTGCATGTAGGAACGTTGTCGGTCGTCTATACGCGTAGAGCCGATGTCGTTTGCATGCTTACGTGTATTGCAATACTGTGTTAAGGCGGATGACGCTTTCAGGTGAAGGCCCTGGTTTGGCACCCTTCACGCACCATCCACAGGATTGACCGGTGGAGGTCCTAGTCTGACACCCTTCACGTGTCGTCTGCAAGAATAATCAGGCAAGTGAATAGTAAAATAGTGGATTGTAATGAATGCATGATGTTTGTTTTTGTGGTCTATGCTTTATATCATTTTATGAAATGATATCTCTGCTTATTGATTATACTGCAACGAAAGGTGAATATGATTGCTAATCATGCTGAGATAATATTGCATCGTGTTGTACATTGGTGTTAAAGGTCTACTGTGCGTAGACATCCCGCGATGGTGGGATAAAGACCTACCTCGGTAGGTACTTCTCGGGAGTGGACTTAGTGGAGAGTTGATTGTGATTGCCGAAATGATGTTGCATCATTTACAATCATTATGACATGAGTTGCATGAGCTAAGCCGGAGAGGAAGTCATGTAACTATTCTAGTGAGGTCGGTGAGAAAGATACATGACTAATCCGGAGTACTCACAGTAAGACTTACTTCGGTAGGCGCTCCACGGGAGTGGAATTTGTGGCCCGCATGAAAGAGGGCGGGGCACGAGTGGGCCATCGACGGATGGACACTCAGTTTTACCAGTATGAGCTCGAGATTGCATGTGGACATGATATTGCATTATTTTGCATTACATGAAAGAAACTGGTGAAGGTGGAACATACGCAGAGCTTAAGTGGCTTTGCAAGATAAGTGATTTACTGATGGTATATGGATTGTGTCTTGCTAACACAAGTGAATTTGTTTTGTTGTTGCCACTATTTTATTATATGCTTGCGGGGTCTTTGGACTCATCTTTTGTTGTTTTTTAGGTAAGTGGTGAAGGTGATATACACGGATGGGAGTAGCACAGTTATCCCACGTACATCAGTAACTTACATATCACTTACAGATGTCATATTTAACCTGGTATAGCATAAGTACATTTTGGTAATTAGCAAATTCATACCTCTGCTGAATTTGTTTTGTTGTTGCCACTATTTTATTATATGCTTGCGGGGTCTTTTGACTCATCCTTTGTTGTTTTTTAGGCAAGTGGTGAAGGTGACATACACGGGTGGGAGTAGCACAGTTATCCCACGTACAACAGTAACTCACATATCATTTATAGATATCATATTTAACCTGGTATAGCACAAGTACATTTTGGTAATTAGCAAATTCATATCTTTGCTGCGTTTAATGTCAAGTGTCTGTCATTTGCCGTTGGGTGCTGTTTGATTAGAGGAAATGTTGCGTAAGACCAGCGGCAAAAGTCGGAACTGGCGGTATCATAGAGTAAGTGGTAGCACTTTGGACTCAGGGGAGGGGCCGTGGTGTTACACTTCAAATGTTCAAAAGGAGTTCACTGTTCAGTACTAGTGATTAATAGCCTATTGGTGGCTTGCAAGTTCCTTTATTAGTTGCTAAAAACTACGCTTTCTAAAGGTTGGATGCACAACCATTTTTTGAGGTAAACATGCAAAGTGCTTTATCATATATAGTTTATTTGTTTTGTTGCGCTGTTTAAATTAAATTAATTTTACAATGTAGATAAATGACCGTTACGAGTTCCCGCTTCAGTTGGATCTTGATAAAGATGATGGAAAATATCTCTCCCCAAAAGCTGATAGGAGAGTACGTAACCTCTATACTCTTCACAGGTGATAGTTCATTAAGCTCTCTGTGTGCATTATATATATATATGCGCCATTTGTAATGTTTTATAGGTGGTTAAATATTTAAAATCAGTTACATTTTACATATTGCCAATAGTTACTGTGCTCAATTTATTTTCTTTAACAATTACATTGTTCATATACTGTGCATGTTTTATTACTTCATAGTTCATTCCTCTGTTGTGGATAAACTAGTATGGTGCAAATATGGTCCTTTGTATTTATTTTTTTAATATTAACATACACTTTCAATATGGTGACTTGCTTTTTACGGGCGGTTACACTCAGGTAGTTTGCTGTTTCAAATGGAGGAAATGTTTCGCAATGTACACTGTGTTGTACGCTTTCAATGTAAACTTTTTGATTGTGTATAGGAAGCATTTCAGGTAGTTTGCTGTTTCAAATGGAGGAAATGTTTCACAATGTACACTGTGTTGTACGCTTTCAATGTAAACTTTTTGATTGTGTATAGGAAGCATTTCACAATTCATCCTGTGCAGGCTAGGTGTATTTTGGATCTTTATACTAATCTTCTTAACTTCTCTTTATTGCAGCGTACTAGTTCATAGTGGTGGAGTTCATGGTGGACACTACTATGCCTTTATTCGCCCAACTCTTTCTGATCAATGTTATGGTTCAGTTTAAATAGTAGATATGTTCTTATCTGCAGACTTACTAAAGATGGTCGCTTGATATTAAATCAGCCTTTTTGAATCCTCATCCGGAAAGGTGATTCAAGCGAAAATGATACAATAAATATTTTACCCAGTCCGTGCTTTTCATTTTTAACTGTTAATGTAAGGAAACCATATCGTATTTGTATGACATCACTACAAATTTAGTGTTGTAGTTTAGGGATTGACGGGATTTGATTTGACAGGACAGGCACCAGTTGATTGTGGAACTTCAATCACCAGAAAAAATGTGGCTGAAGTAATTCTTTTTTTGGGTCTTTGATCTAATGTGTATTTGCTGAGGTAGTTGTAAGTAATGGTACTCAGGTGGACGTTCACTCTTGTCCTTCCGGCTAGGGGCTCTTCCCCTACTGTGGTGACAAGGGCTTGCACCCAGCATGATAGATGTATATGAATGGAGAATGACTTCACCTTATAAAAGGTGTCCTGTGTCCATAACAATATAGAAACTATCTGTTAGGAAAGTAACTCACAGTCAAGGCTAATAGATAATACTTATTGATATGTTGCTTAACAATCAAGCGTCTTGACCCTAATTGCTCCTTTTGCTGTTGGATGTTGCCCCGCCACTGCCTGGTGTTGTGTTGCTGTTGCCGTTCGGCGTTCGCCTGTTGTTTGGCTAGCCTGGGCCCTCACTTGGCTGTGGGGCTTGCCCCAAAACAACTCCACAATAGTGATTGTGTGAGGAAAAAGGCCTTGTTCTTATTTCTCTTCACCAGTACAAAATTTCTCCCCCGTAATCTAAAAAAGAACTTAGTGTTTTGCTTTTGCATATATACACAATTCATTTGAAAGGCAAACTTTTGTGTTTTCTGTGCTATGAGAACTAACCTTTGTCTGTTATGAGGCACACTCTCTTTGTTAAACAGGCTTGCTGTGTTACATTATTTGTAGCAGTGCATTGTTTATTAATACTTTAATATATATTTTTTAAAAAAATATTTGGACTGCAGTAAGAAGCAACATTGTTAGATCTTTAAAGGTGAATTTCTTATTTTGATGATACACACAGCTTTCCAGGGGTGGTTATGGGTTTGAGTGATTTCCATGTATGTCCATTCAATACAAATGACTTCAGAATGGAAAATTTCGGACAAGCTAACTTTAGTTTGAAGATAAACTTGTTTGCTGATTGCTTTGTTGTTATAGTACCAGGCACACTCTCTTTGTTAAACAGGCTTGCTGTGTTACATTATTTGTAGCAGTGCATTGTTTATTAATACTTTAATATATATTTTTAAAAAATATTTATACTGCAGTAAGAAGCAACATTGTTAGATCTTTAAAGGTGAATTTCTTATTTTGATGATACACACAGCTTTCCAGGGGTGGTTATGGGTTTGAGTGATTTCCATGTATGTCCATTCAATACTCATGACTTCAGAATGGAAAATTTCGGACAAGCTAACTTTAGTTTGAAGATAAACTTGTTTGCTGATTGCTTTGTTGTTATAGTACCCTCCCTCTCTATCTTAAATTCTTCAGCATTCCATTGGACAATCATTGGAGGGATTTATGTAAATCATTTACTTTGCAAATTCACAATTTAGGTACAAGTTCGATGATGAATGAGTTACAAAAGAAGATATGAAACGGGCGTTAGAGGAGCAGTATGGTGGTGAGGAAGAGGTACTAATACCCATTTGCAAACACTGAAATCTGTCATGTTGTCCTTTAACTATATATTTTTATTCCGAATAATGTCTATTTTCTTGGTTACAGCTCCCCCATACTAATCCTGGATTGAATACTACCCTACTTAGATTTACGAAGTATTCAAATGCTTACATGCTTGTTTATGTACGTGAAAGTGACAAAAGAGAATTCTTTGTGATTTGGATGAGAAAGACATATCTGAACACCATGGTTATTAAGGCGTCGAGATATCGGCGATATCTCGTCACCATATCGCCGTGATGGACCGGAGGTCCATGCCGTCCGGACTCCGCTGCGCTCGGTCCATGCCGTCCGGACGGCATGGACGTGCGCTGTCTAGACTCTGCTGCGCTCGAAAAAGCAAGGAGGGACCGAGGGAGTCGCCGCTGCCGCCAGATCTACCGTCGCCGCCACCGGATCCGCCGTCGTCGCCGCCGGATCAGGCGTCGCAGCCACCAGATCCACGGGATCCGTCGCCGCCGCCAGTCCGCCGTCGCCTCCCGCTTCACCGGCACCGGATCCACCGTCGTTGCAGTCGGATCCGCCATCGCCGGCTTCGATTTGCTCTCTGCTGTTAGGCGGTCGAATCTTACTCTTGGTGTTAGCAAGATCGTTACTCTCATCGAGAGGATGACACTCTTGGAGATGGGGTAATTTTCTTGTTGTTATTTCCCACACAATGCCATACCAACCTGAGGGGTTGGGGATACATATTTATAGGCCAAGATGGGCCAAGCATATGTTGTCCTAGAGATGCTAAAGCAAAAGCTAGTCTAAGATGCTAAAGCAAAAGCAAAAGAGATGCTAAAGTAAAAGCTAGTCTAAGATGCTAAAGCAAAAGCAAAAGAGATGCTAAAGCTAAAGTAAAAAAACAGCAGACACAGCACAGACTTATCCATCATCTGCTTCACCTCTCTGCTTGGGATGGAGAGGAGCCTGGGGAGGGAGGTGGAGCCGTCGGTCGGGTCGCCGGGATGGAGGGGGAGGCGGAGCAGTCGAGGATGGAAGGGGAGGCGGAGCAGTCGAGGAGTGATGCTTTGCGAGCGAGTCAGATGTGAGCGGGATGGAGTGATGCTGCGCTATGCTACTCGCTATTTAGCTTCTGTGTTGCTCGCTACTGTGTGCTCGCCGGGGCCCGGGAGTGATGGGAGTGATGTTTATTGAGCTTGCTACTGTGCTGCTCGTTAGTCACTGTGCTCGCTAGACACTATTTGCTAGCTAAACTCTTCATCCTTAATAACCTTGTGTGCAACTGCACAGTGCTATATAGTACTAATGTTTTTTTGCTACACTGTGTCGCCACGCCACACGTCATATGGCGTCGCCACGCCGCACGCCATAAACGATATTGTTGTGTGAAGGTGGTGAGGTGCCATGCCTCGCCGCACCGCCTTAATAACCATGCTGAACACCTTAAGGTAATACTTGTTCCTTTTCAGTTTTCACTTGTTGGATATCATAGAGCTTATTATAATATAATATCGTGTAAATCTTCCCAGATTAGGTTAAGAAAGGAACAGGAAGAGGAGTATAAGAACAAGGAGAAAGCTGAGGCTCACATGTACACTGCATTAAAGGTTTGCCTTTGTTTAATTCATTGCATTAACTGATGGGGAGTATCTTTCTAGTTGCTGTTCTCACTTGGCGCTTCGTTTAAACAATCACGCAGGTGGCACGGGATTCTGATTTGGCAGAGCAAATTGGAACACACATATTTTGATCTGGTGGACTATGACAAAATTCGTAGCATCTGTGATCCTAAACACATGGCATTCAACCAGGTCAAGGTAATTATTCTCAGTGCCTTATGGCTGTATATGAATACCGATGATAGACCAAGAGATATTTCATTATTTATAAAAAAAATACTTGTGCTCCTATGTGCATAGATTATTTTTGGTATGGTCATGCCTCGAGGAATTGCTGAGATTTACTTTTAATGTCCTATTTTGTAATATTACCGGAGTCATTGTCCGAATTTTGGTATTTTTTCTTCTGTTCTTTTATTTCAAGCATTTGCAATAGCTAGGCTAGTGTAGTTGAATAGCGTTCAGTTTTTTGCATTAGAGGTATGGTCCAGTAATTTGATTACTGCATAATTTGTTAGGTGAATTACTAAAAATATCCATCTTGATTTGTTTCATTAATTATAATTTGAAGCAATCATGATTCACGCTTGCTAGCATAATAAATGAATTCTTATGAATGTGGGCATTTTGTTAAGTGAATTGCTAAAATGAAAATCTATTCATTTTTTTACTTAGTTTACATATTACTCCCTTGACCAGTGTTTTTTTTCTGAATGTGTATTGTGTGCAGTTGAACTTCATTAGCTAACAATTAATATACCAAAAACGTATTTATGTTAGCCACATGAAAAAATATCTACAGACTAGATTTGTCAATAGAATTACTTTCGAAACACTGTACTTCTATAGTTGTTTTATTGGACAACGTTTCAAAGTATCAAATGATGCTTTTTTAGAAAGGAAATTGCATGATGCACATAACATATGGTAGCAGTATATTGTTGCCGTCTGTCTGGTAAGGAGATTCATGCCATGGTGTTTCATAAGCAGGCTGTCAGAATAGGGGATTGGCTTGTGTCCAGTGTGATTACACAATGAAACATTCAATCTTCCCTTCACGTGTGTGCGTGTGAAGCTAGTAGCACATTCTTATTCTTCGCCATCATTGTTAGACAATCCTGTTGCTGATGGCAAGGTTGGGCATCCAGGCGGCCCGGAGCGGACGTTGTGGAGGCTCGCCTCACCTTGGCCAGCTAGGCGGGCGCCCAGGGCGACACGACGTCCACGGCGGAGACAAGGCGAGGTGTGGCGTCGGCTGGGCGGGCGCATGGCGTGTGGTCGCGTGAGCATAAGAGAGGTCTCCGCCGGATCCGCCGTCGCCGCCGTCGGATCCGCGGTCTCCTCCGCCGGATCCGTCGTCTCCTCCGCCGGATCCGCTGTCGCCGCTGCCGGATCCGCGGTCTCCTCTACGTCGCCGGTTGGTTCTCCGCTGCCTCCTCCAGTCTGCCGGCTGCTGCTTGGAGGCAGTGGAGTGCGGCGGCGGGAAGAGGGAGCGGCCGCCGGTGAGCTGCCTCGGCCTCGCCGGTGCCGGAGGGAGAGGAGATGGGGGAAGGAAGAGGGAGAGAAGAGATGGCCAGATGGGGGGGCGAAGAAATGTGTCGACTGTCGAGCACTCGAGCAGCTGAGCTCAGGCGGCGGCTAATATAAGTGATTTTGGATTTTTGTGAGTAAGCCCTGTCAAGGTTTTGAAATTGCAATATGGTCCTTCTCTATATGCATTTCTTGTGTTTAGGCTCTTCTCAAGTGAACCGCCTTAGCTACTTTAGAGGACGACTAGGCACCCGGACGACTAGGCGTGGTCGCCGAGGTCGCCGTGACAACCATGGCTGATGGCTTGCAGACTCCTGCCAATTCTTCCCTACTTTAGTCCTTGACTTCCTCGCCCCGACATCCCTGTGCGGTTCCTCACTGCTGGTGTGTTCTTGAGTATCACATCGTCCCATCTCCGGTCTCCCTCTACTCTGTTGCTTGCCTGGTCTGTCGGGATGAGTGCTTATTTGATTTGTGTTATGAATATTGTGTGTATTGATATGAGGCTCAAGGGGCTATATATATAGGAGTACAAGGAGATATACCATATAAAGATAAGACAAACATAGAATAGAATACAACTCTATATCCTTAACGCCCCCCTCAAATGCAAGACGTATGCAATAGCATTGCATTTGAAAGAGTTGACATTACAATAGGAAAAAAATCCAAAATCCAAGTCTTGTAAATATCGTCGTAGCATGCGGCTCTTGAAAATTGTGTCAAAAATAGAAAATCTCCATCCGAGGTCGTGCGGTAGCCCATGAAATATGGTGGCAGTTTATAAAGCAGATCGAAGCCTGAGACGGCGGCGACGTAGTGCACAAGAAGCGTAATAGAAACGCGCGGGCGGCGGTTCAAAAATAAGTGACAGCATCATAACGACTTTTATGACTTGCACGCGGCTCAGAGAGAAGAACGGTGTTTGCTATCATGCGAAAGACCACATTAAATTCTAAAGGATAGATGGAGGCTAGCAAAGCAATCGACTGACTGACATAAAAATTTGTGGACTCACATGGCTTAGACAAATTGGAGAATAAAAGACTATGGTTTTAAATGGACGCAATAGAAGACTCAAAATAAACTAAAAGAACTCAAAAGCTACCAATGCTAGCAGCAAACTATAAGTACCAGCAACTTTTAAGAGACTACCGTGTAACAGCACATAAGATGCTGCCTCCACCGTTAAAGCCAGTCAGACCGTCGACTCCTCAAACCATAGCAAAGCAAAAGTAGTAGAAAGCAAGTAGCACCACAGCAGTGCTCTTCTCTCCTCACCAGTCCTCCGCCACACGGCAGTGCCCACCACGCGGCGCCCGGCGGCCCTCGCGCCGCGGAGGAAAGTGAGAGGGCGGCGGCGTATGAGGTCGCTGCTGCGCCCGTGCACCGGGGCTCGTGGTCGGCGAGTGGTTTCGAGTCGCCTGTGATGCGAGCGGGGAGAGAGAGGAGGCGACGCAGCGAGCTCTCGAAGGCGGAGGCGGATCGGCGGCAGCGAAAGAGCCAGGTGCGGAGGCAGTCAAAGCCCGCGTGGTGGCGGCGTTGGTAGACGGGCACGAAGCCGGTGAGCGTTGACCCGAGTGCCAGATCCAAATCCGGCGGCGGCAGCCCGAGTGCCAGATCCAAAGCTGGCAGCGGTGGAGCGTCGGCTGGAGGGTGTGGAGATGACCAGCGGCAGAGGCCAGCGCAGGCGACAATACCGGGCGGAGGCCGGCGCAGTGGCCGTTCACCACCGGAAAGCCCGATCTGAGAGCCCAAGTGCCAGATCCAAAGCCGGCGGCGGTGGAGCATCGGCTGGAGGGCGTGGAGATGACCGGTGGTGGAGGCCGGCGAACACAAGGCCGGCGTAGGCGAAAATATCGGACGGACGCCGGAGAGCCCGACATGAGAGCCCGAGTGCCAGATCCGGCGAAGACGAACCGGTGGGATCCAGCGGCAGATCGGGAAAGAGGACCGGGTGACCGGAGACGAGGTAGCTGCCCCGGGGAGTATAGATCGATTTTCCCGGGGGCAGCGGCAGCAGAAGATGTACAGAGGCTAGGGTTTGAGAGGTATGAACCTTAGCTCTGATATCATTTTAAGAATATTGTGTGCATTGATATGAAGCCCAAGGGGATACATATAAGAGAGTACAAAGAGATATACCATATAGAAATAAGGTATATATAGAATAGAATACAACTCTATATCTTAATACAACTCTATATCCTTAACAATTTGAGATATTGATCTTTCATGTATTGATATGTTTGTTTCACGTGGTGATGTTGGTTTTTTTTTTTTTCTAGCTTTAGACAGAGTTTAGCTTTGATCAATCTTGTTGGTTCTTTTAAAAATTAGACCAATCCTGTGAGTTCAACAAATAAAGTTCATGGATGTAGCATTGTGAGTACAGCAAACAGTGGTGAAGTGTGAGCCAAAAATAAGGGGTCCAACTGACCATCAATTTATACTGATTGTAGACGTTTTGCATTGAACTAACATATACATATCTTGTTCTAGCGGTAAAATACCATTGTTGCTCAACATATATTTTTTGAAGTATTCCAAAAACGAACTAAGCTTAGATGCAATATGTGAAACCATGCAAGCTAGAGTCATTCCTTCATTGTAGGAAGTACGAAATATAGAATGTTAAACAAACCTTGCCTTCTTATTTGGTCATAATTAAGTTTCATGTTGGAAGTATGGTTGATGATTGAACTATCTCAATTAGGTGGTAGGAATTTTTATTTGATTAGAGAGAACTAATTCTGCTGTTCAATAGCTTAGCTAAATTGTATTTCTCTAGAGATGTAGGCAATAATAAATACCTAAAACAGGGAGCTATATGAGGATTGAGGAAGGATGATACTATGTTATGGAATAGAGGCCTATCACTAGGCAAACAAAAATTGTAGTGCGTAGCATATATCTAAAGAATTTTCAATGGCAAGGGGGGCCACCACCCAAGTTGGCCCCAATGACCCTCTGCCACTGTCAGCACATAATGTACTTCTACATGTATACATTGCTACTTGAATTTGTTTATTTATTTTTTGCTTGTATGCAAATGCTTCTTAACAACTAGAACTAGAACATTGCTACATTGCTACATGTATACAACTAGAACATTTACACAAACTTCTTAACAAAAGTTTAAACATAACGCTCAGTGCAAGACTAAGACGTTATTGCATATGTACAGTGCAAAAGGAACTACTCTCTTTCCATGCATGCCGTTCTTTCGGATCACCCTAAAAAAACCACAAAGCAAGAGTGAGTTCGAAGACCCAGCAAGTACATTAATCCATATACGTAAATTGTAATCCAATTCTATGAGTATGGCTGTAAAACAACTCTCATCAGAATCAGCGTAAATCAACTCTCATCAGAATCTGTATCTTTGTAAATCAACTCTCTATCAGAATCAGAACTGTAAAATTCATTAACTGTAAATGTAAGCTGTAAGTCAAATCTCTCGAACTATACCACTGTCTGTAGCACTTTGTATGTAGTGCATTAAAATGCAATACATGTGTAACTGGAAACTATAAATCAAATCTCTGTAACTGTATCACTGTCTGTATCTCTTTTCATGCAATTCAATAAAATGCAATGCTCCTGTAACTGTAGCTTATACCAGTATAGCGGAGGGTACACTCGTCGATGTTACCTTCTCCCTCCATCCTGTGGAGGTGACTACCTCTGTAAGACTTACTCAAGAGCACTTCGGATTAGTCATAAGACTTTCTCACCGACCTGGCTCTCATGCACTTTGCATGATGTAATACTTTTCAAATGAGGCTTTTTACTCATAAACTATATCTCTCCAAATATGATTAATACATAATCATATACATCATCTCTTCATGCTATAAACCATGCATGGGAACATAAATAGCAAACGTCCTACGCTATTTATTGTTTTTAACATGCACTTGCCTGTTAACCTGGTAGACGGTGCGTGGACTGCACCTGACTCGAACCGCCGCCTGAGCAAACATTAACCATTTCAATACATCGCTAACGCGGTACAAACACACGCGAGCAAATAACGTCGCTCTTACGCACAAACTCAATATAGCCGATCTCCCGCTCACCGGACATCGTCCCGTTGTCTCGGTTTTAATCGGCATACTAAATTATGAAAATAGTTTATAACGGAAGAGGGTTTTGAACGGTTACCCCAACCCCGAGATGGATCGGGCTTTCCACCATTTCTTCTCTCTTTTTTCTTCTCTTTTTTTCTCACTTTTTCCATGGTCAGCGCTCTCCTTTTCTCACGCCGGCTTCTCCCTACTCTATTCCTCTTCTTTTCCCCACGACCGACGGTGCATTCCCCTTCCCTTTTCTTTTCTCATGGCCGGTGGCTCCTCCCCTTCTCTTTTTCTCCCACGGGCGGCTCCCTCCTTCATGCTGGTGTCCCTCCTCTCCTTCCCCTACCCGGCCCCCCTCTCTTCTCCCCCTCTTCTGGCCGGCACCCGAGCCAAGCCCTCCCCTCCTTCCCTCGCAACCAGCCCTGGGCCCAACCCTTGCCTCCTTGCGCAGTGAGATGCGGCAGGGTGGAGCAGGGGAGCAGCGGTTGCAGGGGGAAGAGGTGGCGGCAAGATGCGGCCGGGGGGAACGGCAAGGGCGCACGAGAGCTAGAGGCGGCGCGCACAAGCAGCAGCGCAAACACGCAGAAGCAACAGGAGCAGCGGGGCTCAGGTGAGTTCGGGGGAGGGGAAAGCAAACTCGGTTTTTGCTTCTCCATGCCTCCCCCTATGTATATATATAAGGTTCATTTTCGGCTGGGCTGGGCTGGATCTTGGCTGGATCTAGCCCAGGTATCACATTCTACCCCCTAACAGAATTCGAACCTGAATTCTGAAACTCGGTTCTTGACGCAAAACAAAGCGAACAATATTAAACAACAAACAGTTCTAACTCGTACACGTAGTACACAACTCCGGGTACTTCTCGCGCATGCGGGACTCCCACTCCCACGTTGTGTCCCGCTTAGACTGTTGCGACCACTGTACTTTAACGTACTTCAATGTTCTATGCGTCAACACCTTTTACGATTCATCCAGAATCCGAACTGGACGGACTCGAAGGTGAGGTCTTGCTTAAGGGACAACGGTTCTACAACAATCCTGTGCTCTGAATCCCTTAAGTACTTTCTTAACATAGAAACATGAAATATGTTATGCACTCGCAGAGACTCAGGAAGTTCCAAACGATATGCCGCCTTTCCAATTTGTGCCAGAACCGGAAATGGCCCAATGTACCGCGGGCTAAGCTTCCCTTTGGTACCAAATCGCACGATTCCTTTAGTGGGTGATACTCTCAAAAGCACATGATCCTCCACTTCAAATTCTAAATCTCGCCTCCTCACATCCGCATAGCTTTTCTGCCTACTCTGGGCAGCAAGCAAATTCTGTCTAATCTCCGCCACTCGTTCCATTGTTTGCTGGACCCAATCTGGACCCAGAACTGTCTTTTCGCCTACAGAAACCCAACAGAGTGGCGATCTACACTTCCGCCCATACAGAACCTCAAATGGCGTGGCCCGAACACTGGAATGGTAGCTGTTGTTGTAGGCAAACTCCACGACTAAACACAGGACCTCAACATGTTCTCTAGTGTTTGAATTGTGCGTTCGGACTGCCCATTAGTTTGTGGGTGGAAAGTGGTACTAAATTGAAGTTTCGTACCTAGAGCACTTTGCAAACTTTCCCAAAACTTGGAGACAAACTTGGCATCTCTGTTTGAAACTATCGTTTTAGGCACACCATGCAATCTGACTATCTCACGCACATAGATGGGTGCCAAATCACTTGCCGATTTCGTCGTGCGAATAGGGATAAAGTGCGCGGACTTACTGAATCAGTCCACCACTACCCAAATCGCATCCTTACCTCGCTGAGTATGAGGTAAGCTGATAACAAAATCCATAGTCACGTTGTCCCATGGCCACTGAGGGACTTCTAAAGGCTGCAATAGCCCAGCGGGACGCTTATGCTCAGCCTTCACCTGCTGACAAACCCCGTAGGACGCTACATAGCTAGCCACATCCACTTTCATCCTTTTCCACCAAAAGCTGTTTGTCAAATCTCGATACATCTTGTTCCCTCCAGGATGTATCGTGTATGGGGTACGATGAGTTTTCCTCAATATTTCATCCTTGACTTGAGCCTTCTGTGGCACGCAAAGGCGGCCTTTAAACCGCAATACGCCCCACTCATCAAGGCAAAAATCCCCCGTCTTTCCTTCATCGATACGTTTTTTCACTTGTTAGAGCAACCGATCATCTCGCTGCGCTTCTCTCGTTCTGGAATTACCGATTCCAGCAACAACTATGCCTCAACCTGTGCTGTACCAGCATAACAATATGAAATTCCCATCCGTTCAAAGTCAACAACGAGACAGCCTAAAGTGGAAGGTGTCGTCTTGCGACTAAGGGCATCAGCAACCACATTCGCTTTGCCTGGATGGTACTGGAGAGAGATCATAGTCTTTGATCAGTTCGAACCACATTTTCCTCAAATTCAATTCCTTCTGTGTGAAGATGTACTTGAGGCTCTTGTGGTCAGTGAAAATATCACATGACTCTTCATACAAATAATGCCTCCAAATCTTTAGAGCGAAAACCACTGCAGCAAGCTCTAAATCGTGAGTGGGATAGTTCTGCTCGTGCTTTTTCAATTGTCACGAGGCATACGCGACCACTTTGCTATCTTGCATGAGCACGCAACCCAAACCCACTCGTGATGCATTCGAGTAGACCGTAAATCGCTTCCCTGGCTCAGGAAGAGTAAGAACAGGGGCAGTTACTAACTTTTCTTTCAAAGTATTAAAATTGTGCTCGCTTTCGTCGGTCCACTGGAATTTCACACCCTTTCGCGTGAGCCGAGACATTGGCTTGGTGATGATGGAAAAGTCTTTCACGAAACGCCTGTAATAACCCGTTAAGCCAAGAAAACTTCTCACCTCCTGGTTAATTACATGACCCAGCAAGCCCACTTCAGATATCCACAACTCGTATTTTTTCAACTTGGCATAGAATTGATTCTCTCTCAGAGTCAAGCACAAGTTTCAAATGTCGCTCATGCTCTTTTTCTGTCTTGGAATAAATCAAGATATCATCGATGAACACAACTATAAAGTCATCCAAAAACTTATGTAGCATGTTGTTCATCATCTCCATAAAGATAGCAGGGGCGTTCGTTAGTCCAAAAGACATAACTTTATACTTATAGTACCCGTACCTTGTGGAGAAAGCTGTCTTCTCAATATCTTGCTCCCGCACTCGAATCTGATTATACCCAGATTGCAGATCAATTTTGGAGAACACTTTGGCTCCCGTCAATTGATCAAACAAGTCCTCGAAACGAGGCAACGGATATTTATTCTTGATGGTCACCCGATTAAGAGCACGATAATCTATGCACATGCGCCAACTCCCATCCTTTTTCTCTGTGAATAGAACAGGGGCTCTACGGCGAATCAGCCCCTTGGACAACAGCCCATCCAACTGTTTCTTCAATTCTTCTTGGAGTGGTCGTGCTAACCAGTACGGGAATATGAAAATAGGTCGAGTACCTGGAACAAGATCAGTTCTAAACTCCACATCTTTTTCTGGGGGTATCCCCGGAAGCTCTTCAGGAAATACGTCGGGATACTCACATACCACTGGAATACCCTCAATGTGCAATGGCACACTCGGCTTTTCCACAAGTGGTAACAGTAACCCAGACTTAACATTCGTCGGCTAGGGAACAAGCTAGCCAACACAAAAAGAGAACACGGAGGTGCATTCCCCTGAAACATAATTTCCTCTCCTGAAGGGGCTTGCAAAGAGACTATCCTCCAAAAACAGGAGATCACAGCTCGGTAACGATGCAACCAATCCATACCAAGGATGACATCAAAATACTCTATCGGTATAACCATGAGGTTAGCCACAAAATCCTCACCATCTATTGAAACTATGCATCCGGGACAAACTATAGAACTAGCAATAATACCTCCCGGAGAATTAACTATAACCGACTGTGAAATCTGTTGCATACTCAACTGTGCTTTTCTAGCAAACTCACAAGAAACAAAGGAATAAGTGGCACCGGAGTCTAAAAGAACCAGAGCACTATGTGAATCCACTAACAGGGTACCTATCATCACGTCCGGTCGACCTGCAAACTCAGCGGCAGGTAAGATGTAGACTCTAGGTGGCATCGGGGCAGCATAAGCCCCAACGCTCTATTGTGGCGACATCGGAACTGGAGGCGATACCGTATACTGTAGGGGAGTAACTGGTGTAGGAGGCCAACAGTACCCGGCAGGCAGTGCCCAGGAAGGAGGTTGTGGTGTAGGGGCAGCCGCCAAAGCTTGGATCGACCCTCGAGATGACACAATTGCTGACGCGGATGTCGGCTCCCACTTGATGAGGCTAGAGGGGTTCTGGCGACATACCCTCTCCATGTGGCCTGGTCGGCCACAATGTCGATATTCCCCTGTCCAGGAACATTTGCCGGCACGATGTTCACCACCACACTTGAAACAAATCATGCCTTGCCCTGGGGCGGGACGTAGTGCTGGTGGTGCAGGGGGTAGACAACTTCAACGACTTAGGCTTGGATGACTATGAGGAATGTCGACTCCACTTGGACTTCTTAGGAACGGGCCGCTAAGATGACCCACCCTTCTTACTATAGCTCCTCTTCTGGTCGCCACCAGAAGCACTTAGGCCACCAGAGGGTTGCGACCCTTTGGTGAGCTGCATCTCCATCTCTATCCCTCTAGCCTGCTCGACCACTGACCTAAAGTCACGTGACGCAGTAGCTCCCATAACATGTCGGAACTCAGAACTGAGCGCTCGACGAAACCTTTTTTCCTTCTCCAGATCACTACTTGCGACCGACGGTACGAAGCGGATCAAGTCATTGAACGCGCCTCGTACTCCGCCACGGTCATGTTCCCTTGCACGAGGGTCGACAGGGCAACTTCCATACTTTCCACAAAAGATTCTGGGTAAAATTTTGCCTTAAACTGCTCGACGAAAAACTCCCAGGTGGCTGGACCCTGGGCAGGGGTCCTAGCTGAAAGGACTCCTTCCCACCAGATATCCGCCTGACCCTTCAACTGAAAGGCCACAAATCGGACCCTAGGCTGTGAAGTCATCTCTAAAGCCTCAAACTGCCTCCCCATATAGCGCAACCAATCCGCAGCTTGGACCGGTGTACCCGACCCATCAAAGGTGTCCAATTGTAACGCCACCCACTCGTGTAGGCTCATTTTTGCCTTTGGTACGACTGGTACAACAGTCGGGGCAGCAATGGGTACGGCTGCAGGCACTTGTTGGTGACGCGCACAAACCTCCTCTACAAACTCCCACAGCAAGGCCGAAGTCCTTACCTGATTTCCAGCTAAAGACTGCTCAGCAGACCCAACTTCCGCGTCAGGTGCCTCCTGCTGAACGTCTAGCGGTGGCTCCATTTGGGCACGGCCATGACCACGGCCCCCACGGCCTCGGCCAGCACCGCGACCACGACCTTTACCTCTTGGCATCTCTGTTCACAACAGAGAAACAATCACACAATCAACTCACAAACATTGACTTTAGCAATAAAAGTCAACAACACAATTTGGGAAAACGCATATGCAATGCAAATCCCAAACCCCATCCTACTGTGCAACACAGTGTGTCAAATTGAGTTTAATTTTTGGCCTAAACCATGTTTTTCTGAAATAATTAAACCAAATTGACAATTTATCTTCACTACTGACCTAACGCCCGCTCTGATACCAACTGTAACACCTCGACCTTCCACAGGTTCCAAGATGCCACGTCCACACCGTTACTGTCTCACAAAGGCGCAACATAAATAGAGTAAACGCCCGAGAACTGTATTAACAAGAGAAACCGTTCTCCCGAAACATACTACAACTAGAATATTTACACAAATTTCTTAACAAAAGTTTAAACATAACGCTCAGTACAAGACTAAGCCGTTATTGCATATATACAGTGCAAAAGGAACTACTCTCTTTCCATGCATGTCGCTCTTCCGGATCACCCTAAAAAAAACCGCAAAGCAAGGGTGAGTCAGAAGATCCAGCAAGTACATCAATCCATATCTGTAAACTGTAATCCAATTCTATGATCATGGCTGTAGAAACACCTCTCAGAAGCTGTAAATCAACTCTCATCAGAATCGTATGGCTGTAAATTAACTCTCATCAGAATGTAAATCTGTAAAATTCATTTACTGTAAACTGTAAGCTATAAGTCAAATCTCTGGAACAGTTCCACTGTCTGTAGCACTCTATATGCAGTGCATTAAAATGCAATGCATTTGTAACTATAAACTGTAAATCAAATCTCTGTAACTGTATCACTGTCTGTATCTCTTTTTATGCAATGCTCCTATAACTGTAGCTTGTACCGGTATAGCGGAGGTACAACCGTCGATGTCACCCTCTCCCTCCATCCCGTGGAGGTGCCTACCTCTATAGGACTTACTCAAAAGCACTCCGGACTAGTCATAAGACTTCCTCACCGATCTGGATCTTATGCACTTTGCATGATGCAATGCTTTTCAAATGAGACTGTTTACTCATAAACTGTATCTCCAGATATGATTAACACATAATCATATACATCATCTCTTGCATGCTATAAACCATGCATGGGAACATAAATAGTAGACGTCCTACTCTATTTATTATTTTAACATGCACTTACCTGTTAACCTAGCGAACAGTGCATGGACTGCACCTGACTCGAACCGCCACCTAAGCAAACATTAACCATTTCAATACATCGCTAACGTGGTACAAACACACGTGAGCAAATAACGTTGCTCTTACGCACAAACTCAGTATAGCCGATCTCCCGCTCACCGGACATCGTTCTGTTGTCTCGGTTTTAATCGGCATACTAAATTATGAAAATAGTATATAATGGAGGAGGGTTTTGAACGGTTACCCCAACCCCGAGCTGGATCAGATAGATCTGGAGCTGGATCAGGCTTTCCCCCTTCCTTCTCTCTCTTTTTTTCTTTCTTCTCTTTTTTTTCTCTCCCTTTTTCCACGGTGGGCGCTCTCCTTTTCTCACGCCAGCTTCTCCCTGCTCTCTTCCTCTTCTTTTCCCCACGACCGACGGTGCCTTCCCCCTCCCTTTTCTTTTCTCACGGCCGGTGGCTCCTCCCCCTTTTCTCTTTTTCTCCCACAGGCGGCTCCCTCCCTAACGCCGGCGCCCCTCCTCTCCTTCCTAATGAGGGCCTCGACCCAAGGCCCGCCACATGCGCCGCCACACGGGGAGGATGAAAAAAAGGATTAGCTATTTGGAATACTCTCACGTGACGAGACGGAGATTTTGAGCACTTGGTGCACATTTTTGTTCGTTTGATAGCTACTCAAATCCAATAGAAAATTTGTGAGTTCTTATAATTCGAGATCGTTCAACCTTTCCGTTGGGAATTGGGAGCGCGATAGGGTTTCGCTTGGTGGTCGTGAAGTTCGGCACGTGTGTTCTTGCGAATTAAAGAGCGTTCGTTCTTGCATTGGCAACAGAGGATCGCTACGATTCAAGAGAGGGCACGTGAGTATCCAATCCTACGTCGAGAAGATCGAGCGATCCCGTATCACTTCCCCTACCCGGGCCCCCTCTCTTCTCCCCCTCTTCTGTCCGGCACCTCCGGCACCTGAGCCAAGCCCTCCCCTTGCCTCCTTGCGCGGCGAGATGCGGCAGGGTGGAGATGCAAATACATCTTTCTTTCACAAGCAGGCTGCTTTCCGAAAAACAAAAAATTATATTCCCAAACTCATGGATGGCGATCGGATGGCAACTTCTCAAGTTGACAAACAAAAGATATTGTTTGATTTTTATGAGAATTTGCTAGGCACAGCCCCAACCGATCTGCGTCCTTGGACCTGCAATTTTTCCATAGGGCCACAATGGATTTGTCAGTCCTCGATAACCCAATCTCGGAGGAGGAAGTTTGGGAGACAATCAAGATGCTACCGGCAGATAGAGCCCCAGGCCTAGACGGCTATACAGGTAGATTTTTCAAGGCATGTTGGCAGGTGATTAAAGCAGATTTCATGGCGGCAATTTTCACTTTACATCAAGGTGATACAAGGGGGCTGGGTCTATTAAATGCAGCCTATATCACTCTGATCCCGAAGAAGGATGATGCAATGGCGGCGAAGGACTTTCGCCCCATCAGCTTAGTGCATAGCTTCGCTAAGCTGATAACCAAGATCTGGCGAATCGATTGGCACCCTTCTTGGATTCTTTGATTTCTACGAATCAGAGCGCATTTATACGAGGAAGATGCATACATGACAACTTCATCCTAGTGCAGCAAACAGTTAAAGTATTGCATCGGCAAAAGGTGCCTAGCCTCTTTCTCAAACTTGATGTCTCAAAAGCATTTGACTCGGTATCGTGGTTGTTTATTTTGGAAGTGATGCAGTATTTGGGTTTTGGATTGGCTTGGTGCAATTTGGTGTCTAATCTGCTATCAACCTCATCAACTCGAATTTTAGTGAATGGAGAACGAGAGAACTCTTGCAACATCAGCGAGGACTACGACAAGGGGACCCCTTATCCCCCATGCTCTTTATATTAGTGATGGATGTGCTTAATAGTTTGTTTGTGAAGGCAGGGAATAAGGGGCTGTTGCAACCTCTATCCCGACGTGTGGCTGGACAAAGACTATCCTTATATGCTGATGATGTTGCTTTGTTTATCAAGCCGATTGAAGAGGAGCTGCAGATTACTCGAGACATTCTCAAGGTATTTGGGGATGCTTCAGGACTGCAAACCAATATTCAAAAAAGCAATATTATACCCATCAGCTGTGCGAAGATTCCTTGACAGCAATTCAAAATACCTTACCGTGTACGATCTCTGAGTTTCCATGTAAATATTTGGGCCTGCCGTTATCAAATAAGAAGCTTCGGAAGAGGGATCTTATACCGTGGATTGAGAAAATCGCTGACAAGCTTTTGGGCTGGAAGGCAGCTCTAATGAACAGGGCGGGACATGCCACGTTAGTCCGGTTTGTCATCTCCGCCCATGCCGGTTTATTTGTTAATTGCCATCAGCGCTCCGAAGTGGTTCCTCAAGACGGTGGACAAATTCAGAAGAGGTTTCATCTGGCAAGGAAAGGAAAAGGCTAATGGAGGTTGTTGTCTAGTGGTGTGGGACAAGGTTATGAGACCGTTGGATCTTGGAGGCTTAGGCATCCCCAACTTGGAGGTGATGGCCTGGGTTTTACAACTTAGATGGCAGTGGTTCAAAAAGACCAGAGCTGATCGGCCTTGGACTGACCTTGAGCTCCCCTCGCATCCTAACTCGATAGCTCTTTTTGCCATTGCAGTTACTACGGAGGTAGGGAATGGTAACAACACACTTTTCTGGACTGATCGTTGGCTGCACGGTTGTTCGATTGAGAATCTTGCGCCAACAGTTTTTGCATGTGTCTCTCCAAGAATCCGCAAGAGCCGGACTGTGGCTGAAGCCCTCAACAACATGGAATGGCCCAGGGACATTCAAGAAGGCCTGTCTTGGGCTTGTATTAGAGAATTCCTAGGGGTTTGGGAGTGTCTCATGGATTTTGAGTTGACTGACCAAGAGGATCGTCAAACTTGGAGGCTAGATGCAAGCGGTTGTTATTCTTCCAAATCTGCCTATAAAGCTTATTTTTATGGCACCGTGACCTTTGAGCCTTGGCGTCGGTTATGGAAGACCTGGGCCCCGACCAAATGCAAAATTTTCTTGTGGTTGGCAATCCGAAACAGATGTTGGACAGCGGATAGGCTAGCTAAGAGGGGCCTCTCTCATCCGGATAAATGTCCACTATGCGATCAAGAAGACGAGACGATACAACATCTTTTATCAACGTGTGTTGTGGCAAGACAAGTTTGGTTCAGATTGTTCAATCCGTTGGACCTAGCAGATTCAGTCCCATGACAAAACGAGCGAAGCTTTGCAGATTGGTGGCGCAAGACGATGAGAAGAGTTAAAAAGGAGCACAAAAAAGGAGTGAACACTCTAATTATGCTCGGCGCCTGGATTATATGGAAACATAGGAATGCATGTGTGTTTGAGGGGGCTTCCCCTTCGGTTAACACAATTTTGAGTGAGCTGAAGGACGAGCATAGCCTTTGGTGCATGGCTGGTGCGAAGAAGTTGCAAGGGTTAGGACTTGCGTTTGCAACCTAGGTCAGAAAGGGCTAGGTCGAGTCGTGTTTGTTCGCTAAGTGTATGAATCTCGAGTCTGTGTAAAAGCCTCATTCATATTTGGTCCCCGTATGAGTGAGGATCCTGTTGGGCACCCCCTCTTTTTTCACCCCATATTGTAATGAAACGTAGCTCTCCTGCGTTTTCGAAAAAAAAGCGCATCTATCAAAATGCCTCTATAAGTATAAGTTACTACTATAAAAAGGCTAATAATGAAACCTCATCACAGACGGTTTTCTAAAACCATTACTATTAAACACAATCACAGACGATTTTGGTTTATCGATCGTCTGTGTTACTAGCAGCGCTAAAAATCATTTGTAAAGAGATAATATCACAGATGGTTTATGTTGAGAATTATCTATGAAATATCACAAATAGTTATTAACAAGAACCGTCTATGATATTAACTTATCATAGACGGTTTGTATGAAAAACCATCTGTGATATTTCCTACCAGATTATATGTCACCTTTATTCAAACTTTCAAACTGAAACATCGCGACCTCTCAGCTACTGATCAGTTCCGCTACCCAAATGACCTTATATATGCTGCCCTTATACCCAAACGCCTCTCCCAAACACTCCAAACAGAAGCATCGCCTACTTGCTAGCTAGGTTTGCCTCCCTGGCATGACGACATTGGCTACCTCCCCGAGCTTTTCTACCTCCTGTTGTGACGCCACGGTTCATTGCACAAGGCACTCTTATCGTAAGTGTATCTTGTGCAGTGTCACCGTCGTGGCACAACGGTGATGCTGTTGTCGCCTCTCCATCACCAGTGATATATCTCCCATTTGATCCCTTCCTCTCTTCCTTGATACTTGGATATAAAATTATAAAATTGTTGGATGGCTACGGTTTTGGCTATGTAAATTTTAATGCTCATGCGTGTGAAAATTAATTATTGATGTCTTAGTTCTTGTGATGATTGATAGAGAAAACAACATGAATCCAAGATGAACGAAGCTTGACTCTTCGACGATGATCTTGTTCTCATAAATAAGCCTGTTATGGTTCATCTACATTCTCTGATGACTGCACTATTTTATAGCGCAATTTAGAGAATGTTAATAAACTGAAGGAGGCCTATTTATGACAACACGAGAACACAATCATTCGCAGTTCTTAACCAGAATCGTCTATGATAATAAACTATCATAGACAGTCTATAGTAAGAACTATTTGTGATAATGGTTATTACAGATAGTTCAGAAATCTGTAATGAGCTTTCTCTGTGATAGTGAGCATGCAATTTATCATCTCTATAAAACACGTTATATCTTATACACATGTTTAATAATACATCTCTACGGACTTTGACACGATACATGGGGAGACGCTTCTAGGACGTTTTATAAAACCGACTCTACAGCCACCTAGAGATGACTTAAAACATCTCTAGCATATGAATAACATGTCTCTATAGAGCTTTCATGTTGCAGTGTATGTTCATTTTCAAATTTGAACTTCACAAAATAATATAATTTAAAAATCTTTAAAAGTATAACACGATCTTTAGAACACCTGGATTAAAATATTATATTTTAGTTAAATCAAAATTTTGAAGATATTTACATTTTCTTTCTATTTCAAGAAATTGAAATTTCCTTGTAGTGTTGCAAAAACATCAATTTATACATTGAATTCAACCTTAAAATACTTGAAGTTTCAATTTTTTATTTTCACTGATAAATTATAAGTTTTGTAAAATACTTGAAGTTTCAATTTTTTATTTTCACTGATAAATCATAAGTTTTGTAAAAGATCAATGATATTTTTTTATTTGGGATTGTAATGTCGTAAAAATGTTGAAAATATGTTTTTTTACTTGGTTTGTGCCCAAATTTTAGAGCTTTTTTTTCTATACATGTAGTATTTTACATATGATGAAAATCAATACAATTAAACTATTTTAAATAGTACCACGATCTAGAATAGACACTTGCACACATCCGAAATTGCCGAGGACCGAATGAATCCTTGACTTCACAGAGCAGGGCAAGCATTTTTTTTCCCGCGTAGTCACACTGTCGTGTGCACATTTTCTAGAATCTGGACTAGCCCATCCGCTTGGTACGAAGTCCCACGTACCCCTAGCTAGGACCTGTAATTTTGTGTAAATAACAAGCTTCACGTTGTTTGAATGTGTTATTTAAAAAATAGACCCCTACTAGCTAGGACAAGAGTGGCTTTGTGTAAATAACAAGCTTCACGTTGTTTGAATGTGTTATTTAAAAAATAGACCCCTACTAGCTAGGACGAGTGGCTTTGTGTAAATTACAAGCTTCACGTTGTTCGAATGTGTTATTTAAAAAATAGACCAAAGTTACCTGTAATTTCATTTGGGTGAATTAGTAAATTGCATGGAAATTAACACTCATTTAGTGTGCCAGTAGCATTCAGAAAACCTGAAACGTCCTTTGAATTTTTTTGATTGCGAAGCACAGTTTTGAACCTTTTGAATACACACAACACACTTAACATGACCTACAGATTCCTTAATCATCCCTGAGACAGGAAGCAGTTTGGCAGTTGTGTACTACAGTACAAATAAAAGAAAAAGAAGAATCGAATCTTGGGTGAAATTTCGTTTCAAGAAAAATGAGCTCCAGAAATGATTACATCCCGGCAAACAAATATCTACATCCTTCTCATGCTCTCTCTCTCTCTCTCTCTCCCCCCTGTTGCTAAGAATAGAACGAGAAAGTGAAATGAAAAACAAAAGGAAAGCGACTCTGGTAGTCCTCGCCACCGTCAAGTTCATTCACACATGCCAACTTCCAAGCAAATGCCTCGATAAGCATCTCAGTTTATATGCAACTCTGGCACGGAAACCCTCGCGCTCTTCGTTTCTCTCGCACTGCACCGCCAGCTTCAGATCCATCAATGGATAAGATATCAAGGGAGAAGCTGCCACCACTGCCACCGGGCCGAACCGTCCCACAGTCGGCGACCGCAGGGCGTGACGACGACGGTGAAGACGAGCAGATGAAGAAGTTCTATGCGTTGCTCGACAACATCCGGGCTGAGAGGAAATTGTTCAAGAGCCATAGCAGCAGCAACAAGAAAAGGCCGAGGACGGAGGAGCCGACATGGAAGCCGGCGTTCATGCTCGAAGATTTCGAGGTAGTGAAGGATGATCATGTCGGCAGTCTGCTGAAGCCGCGCGCCAAGGCCAGCAGAAGAGAGGAGGCGGATGAAGAGGTTGTGGAAGAGGAGGTAGACCTCCGTCTTACTCTTTCTCTCAGTTGACTGGCTGGCTGGTTAGACTGTTTGGTTTTGTCATGTATATGTGTTGGGCTCTTCTTCAATTATCAACTTTATTTTTTTCCTATAAATTTTACGATGAACATTGAATGTCTCAAGTAGCATACTGTAGTGGATAACGGTGCATTGGACGCTACATTGTGCCAATTGTGGTGTTTCTGTGCAATTCCGACCGTGTAAAGGCAATAATGTGTAGTACTTTATATGAATTGTACTTTGTAGCACTATTTTCGCACAAGAGTCGTTTCAGATCTCTATGGGCAAATAACACTATCAGTACTATGAAATTAGAGCTCTTTTACGGTACACCTTTTTTTGAAAGGGGTACGGTACACCTTACCAGTGTATAGGTAAGGTGAGGTTTGAATCTCAACCGTTGATTTATCAGATTAGTTTTGGCTTAACGTAGATGACATACGCAAGGAAACAGCTAAAATAGGAAAGCATTAAATCGGCCTGTCCTTTCATACCATAATATGGAAACCTGTTAATGACCGTACCATTTAGACATTTTGAAGTCTACCATAATACAATAAATTCTTAGTCATCTGGCGGCTTGAGTCATAAAGAGGAATGCCGGCACCATTAGCGTCCGCGCCGTAACACAGGAAGTCGGAAGTGGATTACGCGGCGGCGGCCCGAGCACTGAGGCATGCGAGGTCGCTCAGACGGTAGCAACTGAGGCCTGCGACGGCGACACCGGAGCAGGGTTCAGAAAATCGGCCTAAAATGGGGAACATTGGATTACCAGACCCATCCGGTAAAAATCCGTACCAGACAAAAAAATTTGGCCCAAATTAGATACAAACCGGGCCCATTCGGCCTCCTTTATTCTTTGCCCTAGGTCACAGCACCAAAACATCATTCCTCTTCATCCCTGGAGACTCGAATCATACTCTGTTTCTCTGCCCCTCTTCCCTACTCCTTTCTGTTCTCTGCTCCTCACCCAAATCAACAGCGCATGTGTAGGATAAGGATAACCGACTAGAGAGGATAAATATAAGGTTCTAAAAATTTGCTCTCTAAATACACCAATTTTAAGCACAATACACTATATAAGAACCTTAGCACAATGTGAGAGCAAATTTATATGGCACCACTAAATATATCTCTACCAAATACAATTCTTAGCTACATAAGATATTAATTCAATTTATTTCAATAGCTAAGAATATAAATGCAGAAAAATAGAAACAAAGAAATAACTGATATGGAGACACGATATTTCCATCATGGTATCGAAAACTTACTAGTCTTCACTAGTCTACGTTGAGAAAATCCAAACGGATTGGACCGGCTCCACGAATTAAACCTCTACACCTAAAATCAACTAAGATTGTTCTTTCTTCGCCTCAGAGATGGCGAACACCAAGCGACTCGCAAATGGCGCCAAGTCTCTTCACAATCTTCTTGAAGAGATCACCGTGCAAACCTCTACCAAGTTGTCTAGATGCTGGCAAACTCCAAAGCGCTCACTTGAGGACGATCAAGTGCCAATTGATCAACAAATGATACAAATGCACTAAATAGCTCTCAACTACCTCAAATGTGTGCAAAGTGAGTAAATGAGGTGAGGAGAATGCACAACAAGCTCAAATCTATTCAATGTGGTCTCATATATCTGTCCAAGAGTTGGTGGGGGTATTTATATCCCTCCCACTAAAATTAGATTGTTTGGGGACAATCCCTAAAAAATTCAGCAGGGGCGGTAGTACCACCATGTATGGACGGTACTACTGCACCTATTATTCAATGGCTATAACATGTGCAATTAAAGCGAACAAACTAGTTGTTAAACCCTGGGTGAAGTACTATCGCCAACCAATTGTACTACCGCTCCGCATGGTTCGGCTGGTACTACTGATTTCCAAAAACTTGTAAATGTCCTTGAAACATGCTTTCTAAAAAAATGTGTCGTGCGAAAGTCTGGTACTACTGTCGGCCGATAGTACCGATCTACAATAGTGGCATTACCATCGGCCAGTAGTACCGCAGATACAGGTCGGTTGAACTAATTTTTCTAGCAGTTGTTTCTAAAACCAATTTAGATGAATGCATGACTATTCATTAATCAAGATGACACAAAGACACTTCTATCAATCCTGTCTTTTCTCCAAACTCTAAGACCAGCAAATATAAAAGGGAACCTAAGCTAAGTTTTCACCTTTGTCGTGAGCCATGTCGATCCTTCATGGCCCTTTGCATGCCTTGGTTTTGTTGTCATTGATAACCAGGACTAAACCTTTTTAACACATTTCAAATACACATGTTAGACACATTCAACATTGTCGTTAATTTCCAAATATTGTCATTAATTACCAAAACCAAAATTTAGGGGTCTAGATGCTTTTAATCTCACCCTTTTTGATATTTGATGACAACCAAAGCAATGCAAAGATGATTTAGAGATTTTTGAAAATATCCCAATTCTTGAAATGAGTTATATTTTCTTGTTTTGACTTTGAATACAAATAATTCTTGAGAGAAGATCAAGGATATGAAGAATTAGTTGCATTCAAAAGTCTTTCAACAATTAGAGAAAAACTCCCCCTAAACATGTGCATATGATATTTTAGAGTGGTTTTGTGCACAAGTTTGGATTTTAGAAATTTTGGTGGAGTTTTCGTTTACTTGTTGAAATATGAGGAACTTCTCAAAAGATAATAATCATGAGTATAAATAAAAGAAGTAATATGTAGAATCAATATGAACATGAATAAACTTGACATAGCTAAACAACCATATAATTAAACAAGTTCATGAGCATCACAAGCATAAAAGTCATAAAAGTTCTAGCCATTACACTCAAGCCACACTTAGTTCAAACACATATAAGAAGTTCTACATAACAAGTACTTAAATAATATAGATAGGTTAATCTTCTTCTTCTTCCTCCATGCTCTATGGTCTTCTCCATTTGCCAAATTTCTTCCCCTTTGGTGTCAAGTACCAAAAAGAGCCTTCTAGGTTGAGGGATCGCGAAGGTGATGATAGCGCTGTAGACAGATCAAGCTTATATGCATTATCATTAATTTTAGCTAATACCTTGAATGTACCATCTGCTCTAGATTTTCTCAATTCAGGAAATTTATCTTTGTGCAAATGTAACCATACTAGATCACTTGGTGCAAATGCAACCTTATACTTAGCATTCATGTGCTCTATGTTTTCTTTAGTTGTTTCATATAGTTTAAGGACAAAATTAGCACGCTTCTTAGCATCAAAATTTCCTTACTCAGAAGTAGGAATAGGCAATAAATCAATAGGAGTGTGAGGATTAAAACCATATACTACATAAAAGGTTCATCTTTGTGGTAGAGTGCAGTGATCTGTTGTAAGCAAACTCTACACGAGGTAGATATTCTTTCCATATCATCAAATTCTTCTTCAAAATAGCCCTCAACATAGTTAATAATGTGTGGTTGACAACTTCGATTTGGCCATCCGTTTGGAGGCGACAAGTAGTAGAACATAGCAGCTTAGTCCCCAATTTCGCCTAAAGGGTGCGCCAAAAGTGACTTAAAAACTTCGCATCCTGATCTAAAACAATGGTATTGGGCACTCCATGTAGACGAACGATCACTCTGAAAAATAAATCAGTAACATTTGTAGCATCATCGCTCTTATAATAAGGTATAAAATGTGCCATTTTATAAAATATATTCACAACAACAGAAATACTATCCATCCCTATCTTTGTTCTAGGTAGTCCTAAAATAAACTCCATTGAAATATCCTCCCAAGGAACACTAGATACAGGAAGAGGTATATATAAACCATATGGATTACGTCGGGACTTAGCTTTATTGCATGTAGTGCAGCACGACACATAGCGCTCAACGTCGTGCCTCATTTGGGGCCAATAGAAGTGCTCGGCCAGAATGTCCTCCGTCTTCTTAACACTGAAGTGTCCCATCAGTCCTTCGCCATGCTCCTCCAGTAATAACAAAACACGAATGGAACTAGCTGGAATGGGTAGCATGTTAGCACAAAACAAAAATCCATCATTCACAGAAAATTTATTCCAACTTTACCTTCTTTACAATTCTAAAATATATCTTTAAATTCAACATCATGCACATATTACTCTTTAATTGTCTCTAAACCAAAGATTTTAAAATCAATTTGCGATAACATGGTATAACAACAAGATAAAGCATCAGCAATAACATTATCCTTTCCTTTCTTGTGCTTACTGACATATGGAAACGATTCAATGAACTCAACCCATTTAGCATGTCAACTGTTCAGATTTGATTAACTATGAATGTGCTTCAACGATTCATGATCAGAGTGTATAACAAATTCTTTTGGCCATAAATAATGTTGCCATATCTCTAATGTCCAAACTAAAGTAATTCCTTATCATAAATAGAATAATTTAGACTAGGTCCACTCAATTTTTTTACTAAAATAAGCAATAGGTTTATCTTCTTGTAGTAACACACCTCCAAATCCAATTCCACTAGCATCATATTCAAGCTCAAAGGTCTTACAAAAATCAGGAAGTTGGAGAAGTGATGCATTTGTAAGCTTATCTTTCAAAATCTAAAATGATTGCTCTTGTGTGGTGCCCTAAATAAATGGAACACCTTTCTTCGTAAGCTTATTCATCAGTGCGGTGGCAATGGTGCTGAAATCTTTGACAAAGCATCGATAAAATCCAGTAAGTCCGAGAAAACTCCACCTTGTGTGATCGTGTTAGGAGTCGTCCAACTTTGTATAGCTTCGATCTTGGCATGATCAACCTCAATACCCTGTGGAGTAACAACATAGCCAAGAAACGATACTCGATCGGTGTAAAAGGCGCACTTCTCAAGGTTACCAAACAAATATGCATCACATAGAGCATTAAAACAGTAGTCAAGTGTTCAAGATGGTCCTCTAATGTTTTGCTATAGATTAATATGTCATCAAAATATACCACCACAAATTTGCCTATGAAAGCACACAAAACTTCATTCATTAATCTCATGAAAGTATTAGGTGTATTTGTTAACCCAAAAGGCATCACCAACCACTCATATAACCTCAACTTAGTTTTCAATGTAGTTTTCCATTCATCGCCTAATTGCATGCAAATTTGGTGATATCCACTACACAAATCAACTTTAGAGACACACAGTAGAGCCTCTTAATTCATCAAGCATATCATCTATTCTAGGAATAAGACGAAGATATCGAATAGTGATATTATTTATAGCTCTACAATCAATACACATACGCCATGATCTATCTTTTTTAGGTACCAAAATCACAAGAACTGCACAAGAACTAAGTTCTGCACTTGACGCTAAATTTTTTTAGTATCTTCGGGATTGGTCCTATGTGGCACACGATTGGAGGGTGAGGCTCTTGGAATTAAATCAATTTGATGCTCAATCCCCCGAATTGGAGGCCGCCCCGGGGGTACTTCACTTGGAAATACATCAGCAAACTCCTGCAAAATGTTAGCAATAGCAGGAGGCAAAGAAGGAGGCATATCCTCAAAAGAAAACAATGCTTGTTTGCACACTAATGCATAGCATTCAGATTGGCTATCTTCCATTTCACAAATATCAGAGTTAGTAGTAAGTAAAACATAACCTTTCAATTTAATTTCACTTTTCCTAGCACTAGGTTCTTTCTTCTTCTAGTGCACATGTTCTTTAGATACAATCTGATTTTCACTTTTGATACTCTCATTTTCTCTATTGCTCTCTCTATTTCATCCTATAAAATAGCTTCAGGAGACATGGGCAACAAGGTGATTTTCTTTTCTTTAAACATGAGAGTATACTTATTAGTTCTATCATGATGCACCGTATCTCTATCATATTGCTAAGGTCAACCTAACAACAAGAAACATGCTTGCATAGGTACTACATCACAATCATCATAATCATGATAAGAACCAATAGAAAAATATACTCTCACAATACGGGTTACCTTCAGCTTACCACAATTGTTGAACCATTGAATATAATATGGATGAGGTTGTTGTTGTGTGGTTAATGCAAGCTTCTCAACCATGTGTTGCAACTTCCTCCATCAATGATCACATAGCATGAACGCTCTTTGATTACAAGATTTATTTGGAATAGATTGTGACATTGATTCTTCTCAGCATGCTCTATTTGTGTACTAAGTACATGCTTCACTATAAGGCTTCCATATTTATCCAAAATTTCAACACCACATTGTTCCATTTCTCGCTCAGATTCATGGTCATCACCCGTGGGGTCAGTTGAAAGCATAGCATATTCTTCCTCAATGTCACTAGCTAAGTATACTCATCATTATTCTTGATCAAGGGAGCTCGTTTGCTAAGGCAATCCCGCATCATGTGTTCATAGCCCTTGCAATGATGACATTGTGTTTCTCATGCTCTATCCATTAAAGCAACCGTAGATGAACTTTGTGTGGGGGTTGGTACCATGCTCTTGCTCATTTTTGGTGCACGTGGTGGTGTGTTGAAGTAGATGTGCCCTGGCTGTTGAAGAGTTCGTAGGTGCATATGTTCGGTTTGAGGTAGTAACTGGTGCTCTTGATTGCCCACGACATACAAAAGAACTTGCAAAATTTCCATTGCTCCTGGATTGTCGTCCCTGTACCTCTCTTTCAGCTTTACAAGTAAAAAGAAATAAATGAGTGATAGAATTGTATTCTTTATAATCAAGTATGTCCTGAATTTTACGGTTTAAACCTCCAAAAAATCTAGCCATCTTAGCGACACTTTCTTCTAAACCACAACATAGTAAACCAATTTGCAATTCTTGATAATAATCATCTACATAACTACCACCTTGTCTTAAGCCTTGTAATTTATTGAGCGTATCATGAGAATAATATGAAGGGACAAATCTATGTCTCATTGCTCTCTTCGAAGCATTCCATGTAATACCCCAAGAACTACATTATCCCACAATGCTACCAAACTACACTTCAACCAGCTGGATTTACAAAGAAAATCCGGCAGAACCTCCTCAGAATATGGGACTACATGGAAGCATGACAACATAACATAAGAACATAAAATTGCACACTAACATCCTTTATCAACCTAGCTTTGATTGCTCAAACGTTACTACAGCCAACCACGATCTAGCATCATTAAGTTATAGTGCTCAATAACTGGGAGAAAGAATCAATTGAAAATTCTCTATCTTATTACAGCAAAACTCATGAAGACTTATGTAATGGTGCCATGCTACTCTACCCTTTCCAAGTATACTCAAGGATCACCTAGGAGAGAAAATACAGGGGGTGAGATGAAATCTTAGCAAGCAAACTATTTAACAAGTCAATTAAACTAGGATGATTAATCATCAAATTAATATCTCGTGATATAATGATGAAGCATTATTAATTAGTTCTCATCATCCACACTGTAGCCTCATTCATATTCAAAACCACAACTACTACCAATAGCACCCACAAGAAAATACCACATGCCACAAGTGACTCTCACAAGCCAATACCTCTTAAGTTTCCAAAACAAGTATTATCCTCATGAAATGCATATGTATGCAAATGATCCACTGAACTCTTACCTGGCAACGTAAGAATGTGCATCGTACTATAGCAATGTACGATGCTATACTGGTACAGTCGCGGCTAGATGCAACGACATAGCTTCAATGCAAATGATATGCTATGACATAGCTTCAATGCACGATTAATTTATTAGGAATATAACCATATGGACAATAATATGTAAAACAAGGAATATAGTGCAACACGACATCTTTAATTAAAGGTGGATTAATTACCAAACATCAACAATTATGGTGAAGGCAGTAAATTTAATAAGTTAAACAACAACAACCGCTACATTTACTTGTCTCTATTGAAGGGGCGCAGAGCTCAACATAGTTAGAAGAGAAGCCACCTAGGTTGTCCACACAAGAAATCCTTTCATCCTTCCTCCTTCCTTCCTTCTTCCTCTTCTTCCTTCCCTTCTTTCCAGCAAGGGGGAGTAGCAGGGTGCAAAGGGGAGGAGGTCTTAGAGGAGAGAGGGGCACAGGGGGAGGAGTGGCGGCCATCGGGGGGCAGCCTAGGGTTGGGGGAGAAAAGGGGGGCAGTTGGGCCTTAGGTTGGGCTGGCTTGAGCCCAAGGTGGGAGTTGGAAGGTTCGGCCTCACTCTTTGGACAGCCCACCCACCCTCTTTTTTTTCTTTTTAGACAAATCCACAGCCCACACCCGCCTACCGTGATTCAATGAAAGAAAGAGAAAACTCTGTGAATCTATTAAATACTTCTGGAGATGCCGAACCGAATCTAGGGCATTACATTTTCCCCTCTTAAAAAAGGATTCATCCCCGAATCTAATACCTTAGAACCATGGAACAGGAGTATGACAAAGGAGGGAGCAACAAAGATAAACAATAACTATGAGTACTCACCAGCCTCGAAGAGCTTGGGGTACTTCTTCCACATCTGATCCTCAAGCTCTCACATCGCCTCCCCCTCAGACTGATTCATCCAGAGAACCTTCACGTATTTGATGGTCCTCTTCCTCATGACCCGCTCCGATGAGTTTAAGATACGCGCTAATCGACACTCCACAATGAGATACTGCTTCACAGTGATCAGCTCCATGTCGATCTTGTGCTCGGGGTCTCGTAGATACTTCCTAAGCATAGACATATGAAAGATATTATGCACTCCACTCATCGAGCCTGGCAACTCTAAATGATAGGCCAGACTGCCCACGCATGCAACCACCAGAACCGGTTGATGTAACATGGGCTAAGCTTCCCGATGGTATCGAATTGAGAGACACATCAATGGCCATACAAAGCCTCAAAAGGAGCCATCTTGATACTCGCCTGATAACTATTGTTATATAAAATCTCTACTAATACCAGATGGTCCTCCCAACTACACTTCAGGACAGAACACAAGCACGAAGCATCCATCTGAGTGTGAAAAGTCATGCTAAGAGAAATTGTCATTCCCAACGCATCCTGAAGACTTTGCTAGAACTTAGAGACAAACTTGGCATCCTGGTCAGAAACAATGGATTTAGGCACACCATGCAATCTCACCACCTCTCTAATATACAACGGGGCTAGATCCTGAGCTATGTTAGTTGTCTTTATTGGAATGAAATGTGCAGACTTGTTAAGCCTATCCACAACAACCCAAATAGCATCCTGACCACGAGACGAGTGCGGTAAGCCAACCAAAAAGTCCATAGTGATATGCTCCCACTTACACTCAGGAATCTCCAAAGGCTGTAACAAGTTAGCAGGCCACTGATGCTCGGCCTTAACCTTATGCTAAAAGTCGTCTTCTCTATATCCTTGTCTCTGATTCACAGTTGATGGTAACCAAACTACAAATTGATCTTTGAGAAAACCTTGGCACCCCTTAGCTGATCAAAGAGATCATCAATACGAGGCAAAGGATACTTGTTCTTGATCGTCACTTGATTAAGTGCTCAATAATCCACACAAAGCCTCTTGGTGCCATTCTTCTTTTCCATGAACAAAACCGGAGCAGTCTAAGGCGACGTGCTCGATCTAATAAACCCCTTACCCAGGAGTTCGTCCAACTACTTCTTCAACTCCACCTGCTCCACAGGGCCATCCGATACGGGGACTTATAGATAAGCCCCATACCCGGAATAAGCTCAATGCGGAAGATTGGCTCCCACTCTGGCGACGATCCTAGGAGCTCATCAAGCAAAACATCAGGGTACCTACAAAACACCAGAATGCCCTTTACCCACAACATAACCTCGCGACCATCAACCATGGCCAATAGCAACCCAAACTTCTGCATCTGCTGATTAGGAAATAGTCAGCATAGCAACAAGAGAGAAAACCGCAGGGCACTCCCTTAGAAGATAACCTCACGCCCAGTTGGAGACTGCAAGGTGACCGTCTTCCAAAAGCAAGAGATGACTGCTTGATATCGAGAAAGCCAATCCTTGCCAATGATCACATCGAAAGGCTTCAGAGGAATAACCACCAGATTCACACCATTGTACAACCCGGAAAAACTCGAGAACTTGAGATAAGCTCACTAGGAGAGCTGACAACCACTGCCCTCCTGATCATCTGCACAGTGAGACCTGCCCGTCTGACGAAAACCTCCGAGACAAAAGAGAAACTAGCACCGAATCAAAAAGAACACAAGCATCAAATGAATCAACAGATAAAATACCTATCACCACATCTCCACGGTGGCTGCAATCAGTTGCGGGCATAGAGTATGCCCCAAGAACAACTAAAGAAGAAGAACCTCCGCACCCAAGCAAGCCAGTGCAGAAGTCCACTGAGGTGCATGTGCCAAAGCAGTAGCAGGATGCTGAATCCAATATCCTCCAAGTGGAGGTGCTGGAACAATCGATGAAAGTGCTGAGGGCGCTGGCAGGTAATGCGATGTAGGAGCCACAAACAAGTACTACGAGATAGGAGCCACAGCCATCATCTGCAGGTGCCACCAGGATGGGTATATATAGCTAGAGGTGCAGGCGCGAACTCCCACTACAGCTTCACCTTGGGATTCTGCCTGCACACTACATCCTTGTGGTTTTGACCACAGATAGAACACTGCCCCTTCCAAGAGCAGTCACTCCGCCTGTGTGGATCACCACAGTGGAAACACACCAAGCCCATCCCGGGCTTCACCGTGGCACGGTACTGCTAAGAACTCCCTTCAAAAGAGCTAGACTACCCAAAACTGCAATAGTAAGGCTAGTGCCGGTGACTCTTTCCCTTCTTGTGAACAAGGCCACCAGAATGGCCCTTCCTCTCACTCTGCCCTCTAAGCTGATCTCCGCGAAAGGCCTTACAAATGTTGTTTATGTAAGCCAACTGCATCTCGATCCCCAAGGCCTACTCCACCATGGTACAGAAGTCCATAATCGGAAAAGCACCTAGCAAGTGGCGGATAGAAGGCCTAAGCCCTTGACAAAACTGTTTGGTCTTCTCTACATCATCACGTGCCATGTGAGGGACAAAGCAGACTATCTGGTTGACGCCACCTTGTATTCTACCATGGTCTTTCTGTCCTGAGCATACTTACTCAAATCAATCTTCATTTTATCAAGGAACGTCTCTGAATAGGACCTTCTCTCGAACTGCTAGACAAACTCAGCCCAAGATAGCAATCCATGTGTAGTTGTACGAGCTGACTGCACCACCATACACCAGATCTTTGGCTCACCTGTAACATCCTGTTTTTCTGAGATTTTTAAAGCCTGGATTTTAAAAATGAATTTTCTGGAATTTTCTGAAATTAATTGAAGCTTCAAATGAATTTTTAAAGTTTTAAATAATTTAATATGATTAAAATAAACATTAACATAAGTGGGAAATATTTTATTTGTGTTCCTCAGGTCTCAAGGAATTTTCTGGTATTTTTGGTGAATTTTTGGGATTTATTTGCTATTTTCTAGAGCTTTTAGAAGTTTATTTGAATTTCGGAAAAGAAAAGAAAAGAAATTAACCTCAGCGCGCCGATCTCTCTCTCTCCTCCACGCGTCGCCGATCCGCGCCGCCGCCGCCGCCGCACCCTTTCCGCGCACCCGCCGCGCCCGCGCCGATCCGCCCGCGCCACGCGTCGCGCATCCATACTGACGCTGCTGGCGGCACTCAAGCACCTGCCGCTGCGCCGCCGCGCCCTCGGCGCTCGATCGCGCGCGCGCGCGCGCGATCGCACTGCTCGCTCCCGCGCCGCGCGAACCTAACCCTAACCTAATCGCGTCCGCCGTCCGATCTTGCCGCATGGCGCATCTAGCCATCTAACCCATCGCGTCGCGACCGTCACCCGAATCGGATCGAACTCCTCGGTTCGCGTGTTAAAACTCGCGTTCCTTCCTCGGTTCGCGTGCACGTTCCGCCGAACCCTCGCCGCCGCCGTGCTGCGTCTCCACCGTCGCCGAGGTCGCCGGAGCACGCCGCCGCCGCGTGCCGCCGGTGAGCCTCCGCCGTTCGTTCGCGTCGCCTCGCCGCCTCGCCGCCTCGCCCTCGCCCTCGCCTCGCCTCACCTCGGCGTCTGCGCCGCGCGCCGCGACCCGTCGCCTCGCGCGCGCGCTCCGCCACGCGTCGCCAATCCGCCCATCGCGCGCCACGCGTCACCTGCGGCGCGATCCGCTCGCCGCGCGCCGCGGCGCCGCGCGGCGAGCCGCCACGCGCGTCGCCGATCCGCCCGCCGCGCGCAATCAATCTCGCGCCGCTCGGATCGCCGAGGCTCGAATCGGCCGCGTGCGCGTCCCGCCGTCGGATCAAGCCGTCGTCGCCCGCGCCCTAGCCACGTGGCAGCACCAGCGCGTGCCACGTCAGCCCTAGTCCACGTGGCATGACACGTGGCATGCCACGTCAGCCCCGAGCCGTCCCCCGAGCCACGTGGTAGCCACGTCAGCCGGGTGACACGTGGCAGCATATGCGCGCGCCACGTCAGCAGCCCCGCCGCGTCAGCACCCTCTCTCCCCCGTGCACAGTTACGTGGACCGAGTCCACGGTGGACTCGGAATTTCATGGACCGGGTTCACAGCACAGTAACTTTTCCGATTTTCCCGAATTAATTTTTGAATTAATTTCCCGAACTAATCACATCGTGTGGGTACAGTTGTGCAACCTCTGCAGAGTGTAAAACTATTCGAATAGCCGCGTCCTCGGTCATGGACAGTGCTCGGGGATTTCACACGAGGGTTAGTGTTTCATTTATAACTTGGTGGTTTATGTTGGGAGTGGACAGGTAGTTCCCTGTTGGCTTAAACTTGTGAATCGGTGTTCACAAGTGGTTCATGTTTATTCCTTTGATTATCTATTGTTACTGTTTTCAGTTAACTTTCGCTTTCAAGTTATTTAATATATTTCATCAATAAATGCCTTTATGCAAATTAACCTTTCAGCCCTCCTTTGGTAAGCCTTGCATATTATATTGCATTTATTGTTACAAACGACTTTGCCGAGTACCAATGTACTCACGGCTTTACGCCTATGTTGCTCGATTGAGGAGAGAAGTACTATCGAAGGAGGTTCGGAAGGAGAGTTCTACGACGACTTCACGGATTAGGCCGTTCTCCACTCGATAGCTTTGTGGCTTGTCGATTGGTCGCTACGCTTTATTTTGGATTTCCGCTGCTATTTTGTTAAGCCCTTCCGGCTAGAGATATTGTAAGCTTGGCCATAAGGTCGTACCTCTGATAGTTTATCGATATTCGAGTTTTCTTTTATTATTGTCGTGTGTATGACTGTGATGACATCTATGTTTGACTGTGTGCACTAGCGTGATCCTGGACTAGTGCAGTTTACACAGAGAGACCAAATTTGCATATTCGGGTCTCGACAAAGATGGTATCAGAGCCATATCGACTGTAGGACGAAGCCCTAGTTAAATTGGTCGTAACCCAAAAATTTATTTTCTAAATCAAACCAACTAAACTTGATATTTAGTAATATCTCTATCTTCTTACCTCATTCTTAAGGATTCTTGTCTCTCGCCCCAACTCTTGCAAAATTTGTTTTCCTAAAGTTATAAACTGATCTTTCCTTTATAAATGCATTAGATGTCCCAAACTTCCTACAGCCCGACAGGAGGATGGAGGTCACTTCTACGCGTTTTGTTGCGGAGCCTCGGATTTAAGAGACTGCCCGTCTACCTCACCAAGGATGAGAAGCAAAAAGGTCAACGCATCGGGAGCATCTCCAGACTATACTTCACCACCCGAGTCGGCAAGCAGGTGCTACATCACAGTTTCAAGAACACCGGTGCCAGTGGGGAGATGTCAGCACAAGGAGTTGCGCACAAAGCCATCCGTCGACTTTGCAAGCTATACAAGATCAACATGGCCAGACTCGTCCGGAAGTTCAAGGAGCAGTACGGAGCCACCCCGAGACTACCAGAGCCAGTCTGGGAGGAGCCCCGACCGCAGTCGCCAGTACCTCTACCGTCGCCTACACCGCCGAGCCCAGAGGAGAGACGTCGTATCACCGGAGATCGTCGCGCCTACCTCAGTCGGTTCACTCCAGCCCCAGTCAGAGAGCAGTCGCCGCCGATCCGCAACTCGTGGGTTGTCTACAGCGATTCTGAGGACGATATCAGTGTACCCTATTTGTCAGGACCCGAGTGGGAGCCTTCAGAGTAGATAGTGCGAGTAGACACGTTGGATTTTATTTGCAGTTGTGTGTGATGTGAGCTGCAAATACTGCCTTAAAAGCATTATATTGCGATCATGTCAATCTTTTAATGGAGTTTATTTTTGTTCAGTTTCTTAGTTAGCCTTTCGGCTAAGTGTTTGTTTAGGTTGGGTCTCCATTAAGCAAAACCCCCTTAGACGCATTTACCCCTTATCTATGCTTTTCCCTCTCGTCTTTTACCTTTGGTCAGTCAGCAGTTGTTTTCTTTTCAGAGCAAGATGGTTGATACGTGAACTCCTCCACCACAATCAGGCGAACCAGACCCAGAGAACAGTCTGCGCGGCGGTGCCACCTACATTGGATCCACGCCTCGATCGGTTCTTGATGGCCTGGACTCGGATGATGCGCACCATGATGCAGGTATGCGGACTATGATGCGGCAAAGACCAGAGCGATACCACCACCAGCACCTCGTCAGCAGACCAGCTATGCAGAGTTTATGAGGACGAGACCGCCTGTTTTCTTTAGTTCATCAGAGCCTTTGGAGGCCGACGATTGGGTCCGTTCAGTTGAGAAGAAACTGAACTTGGCTCAATGCACCGACAGGGAGAAGGTTTTGTATGCAAAGACATCGGCTTGAGGACCAGAAGCAGAGTGGTGGGAGAACTCATCGTGCCGCCCATGAGAACCAAAGACAACATCACTTGGAAGGAATTCGCCAAGGCTTTCCATACCGCTCATGTCATGGATGGAGTGGTCGAGATGAAGAAGGATGAGTTTGGGAGTTCCGGAGAGGAACTCATCGGTGAGTGAATATCTCAATAAATTCACTCAGTTGGCTCGCTACGCGCCAAAGGATGTAGCGACAGATGCAGCTCGCCAGAAAAGGTTCAAGAAAGGCTTGAACCAAGCTTTGAAGGTGCAAGTCGTAGGCAACGACTATGCGATTTCAGCGATTGGTGGATAAGGCCATTCTCATCGAGGAGAGTCGCGCGAGCTCGAGGAGTCTCGCAAGAGGAGGTTGATCCAGCAGGGATCACAATCACACCAGTCCCAGAGGCCTCGTTTTGGTTCCTACCAGCCGGCACGAGTGCCACAGCAGCAGCAGCAGCAGTCTTGTGGTTTCGACCCGGCTCGGACACCGCGCCGATTTGATCGGGGCAGCGTCACGGTGGTTCCGATGGACAGCAGCAGCAGAAGAGCAATAATTCAGCGAAGATCCGTCACTTGCTTCAAGTGTCATGAGGTGGGACACTATGCTAGCAAGTGCCCTCAGAGGCAGGCCCCGACGCCAGTTCGCTTTGACTTGGGAGCCACACCCGGTCGTACCCCTACCCCGGGAGCAGGACGAGGAGCACCCCGGCCTCGGGGCGAGCCGGCAGGACGCCGGTGGTGAGAGGTCGTGAACCACGCCACTCGCAGAGGATGCCCAGCAGCACGCACGTTGTGATCGATGCGTTTCTTGTACATTCGATTCCGCCACCGTTTTATTTGATTCTAGAGCTTCGCATTCGCTTGTTTCTCGGAGTTTTGCTTTAAAGCAACAATTGAAAATGTTGCTCTTGGATCATTCTTTTAATCCAATCCCGGATCGAGTTGAGATCCAACCTAGGTTGTCCAGAGTTAGGATAACCATTCGGGAGTTGAGTTCAGGCCGACTGATTTTGTTGGATATGCTGATCCCTAGATGTAATCTTGGGAATGGATTGGCCAAGTAAGCAGCGATGTTAGGCTGTGGGAGCAGAGCGGTGACCTTAACCAATTTAGACGGAGTTAAGGTGCGATTCGCAGCCAGTGAGTGTCAGCCAGAGCCAGTCATGATTTGCCGAGCAAGGTAATCCGGTTGGAGGGTGTACGGTTGTCGAGAGTACCCGGCGTGTTTCGATGATCTTCCGGGTATGCCACCAGAGAGGAGATTGAGTTTCGATTGAGCTTGTGCCAGGTACCGATCCGATTTCCAAGAGACCCTACCGGATGCCAGCCAATGACTTAGCAGAGTTGAAGAAGCAAATTCAGGAGCTGTTGGATAAGGGTTACTCAGACCGAGTTTGTCCCCGTGGGGAGCGCCAGTGTTGTTCGTCAAGAAAAAGGATGGTAGTCAGCGCATGTGTGTGGACTACAGAGCACTTAATGAGGTCACCGTCAAAAATAAGTACCCTCGCGCGAGAATCGATGATCTGTTTGACCAGCTTAAGGGAGCAGGAGTGTTCTCCAAGATTGATTTGAGATCAGGATATCATCAGATGAGGATACGTGAGGAGGACATACCCAAGACAGCCTTCTCGACTCGTTATGGTCTATACGAGTTCACAGTGATGTCATTTGGTTTGACTAATGCTCCAAAGATATTTCATGTATTTGATGAATAAGGTGTTTATGGAATATTTGGATAAGTTTGTCGTTGTGTTCATTGACGACATATTGATATATTCCAAGAATGAGGAGGAACATCAGAGCACTTGAGATTAGCATTGCAGAAATTGAGAGATAATCGATTGTATGCAAAGTTCAGCAAATGTGAGTTTTGGATGAAGAAAGTCGCCTTTCTAGGGCATGTGTTGACAGCAGAATGAGTCGCGATTGACCCAGAGAAAGTAAGTGATGTTTTGGATTGGCGATCACCACTTGATTACCAGTCGAGTTTTACGGTATGGCAGATACTACCGTCGCTTTATTGAGGGATTTTCGGTGTGGCTGACCTCACGCAGCTTGCTCAAAAAGGAAAAGAAATTCACTTGGACGCCAAAGTGCGAGAAGAGTTTTGTAAACTTAAGGAGAGTTTGACCACAGCCCAGTGCTTGTGTTGCTCGATATTAACAAGGATTTTGAGATATTTTGCGATGCCTCGCGCAAAGGTTTGGGTTGTGTCTTGATGCAAAACAAGAGAATGGTAGCCTATGCCTCACGCCAGTTGAGACCGCATGAGGAGAACTACCCTACCCATGATTTAGAGTTGGCAGCCATAGTGCATGCTTTAAAGATTTGGCGTCATTACGATGGGTAACGGATGTGAGGTTTACACGGATCATAAGAGTCCAAATACATCTTTACCCGGTCCGAGCTTAACCTCGAGCGAGAGGAGGTGGTTAGAGCTGATAAAGGATTATAATGTGGGCATACATTATCATTCTAGGAAAGCTAATGTTGTTGCAGATGCCTTGAGCAGAAAGGTATACTGCAATTCAGTGATGGTTCGAGAGAGTCAGCCAGCTTTGCATGCGGAATTTCAGAAGCTTAGCCTTGAGTTGGTTGAGCCAGGATTTTTGGCAGCTATGGAGATGCAGCCTACTTTGGATGGTCAGATTCGCCAGGCTCAGTCAGACGATGAGGCATTTCAGCGGATCAGAAAGAACTTAAGTGAAGGTAAAGAGTCAGGATTTTCAGTGGATGACCAGGGAACCTTGTGGTTCAAGCAGCGTTTGTGTGTGCCCAACAAACAAGAACTAAAGGATGTGTTGTTAAAAGAAGCTCATGAGTCGCTGTATTCGATTCATCCAGGCAGTACCAAGATGTACCAAGACATTAAGGATAAGTATTGGTGGCCAAGCATGAAGCGTGAGATCGCTGAGTATGTAGCCCTTTGTGATGTTTGTCAGAGAGTAAAGGCAGAGCACCAGAGACCTGCAGGTTTGCTACAGCCGTTGAAAGTTCCCGAGTGGAAGTGGGAAGAAATTGGTATGGACTTTATAGTCAGTTTGCCTAAGACCAAAGAGGGCTATGATTCGATTTGGGTCATTGTGGATCGATTGACCAAGGTTGCTCATTTTATTCCAGTTAAGACGACTTACAGTGGTGACAGATTGGCAGAGCTATATATGCCTGTGGATCGTCTACTTGCATGGTGTGCCCAAGAAGATTGTGTCGATCGTGGGTCGCAGATTCACCTCCGGTTTTGGGGTAGTTTCCATAAGGCTATGGGAACTCACGAATTTCAAGATAGCGTATCACCCCAGCATGATGGTCGACAGAGCGAGTTAATCAGATTCGGAGGACATGTTGAGAGCTTGTGTGCTTGATCATGGGTCTAAGTGGGACGATTGTTTACCTTTGCGAGTTCTCATACAACAACGATTATCGCACCGGTTTGCGATGTCACCGTTTGAGGCATTATATGGCAGAAATGCGAGGACCCTCTCAATTGGAAAGAGACGGGGAAGGTCGAGTTTTGGCCCGCATCGTTTGAAAGAAACCGAGGATAAGGTCCGCTTGATACAGGAAAGGTTGAAAGCTGCCCAGGCCAGACAGAAAAGCTATGCAGATACCAGACGCCGAGAGCTGAGTTTTGAGCCAGACGATTTTGTGTATCTTAGGATCACACCATTCAAGGGTGTGAAGAGGTTTCAGCTAAAAGGGAAGCTTGCACCGAGATATGTTGGTCCGCTCGTGATTTCAAACGCAGGGAGAGGTTGCTTATCAGTTGGAGCTACCTGCGTCCTTCAGTGGGGTACATGACGTCTTTCATGTGTCCCAGCTGAAGAAGTGCCTGCGCGTACCAGAGGAGGTTGTGCCAGTTGAGGCCGTTGATCTGCGGGAGGATCTGTCATACAAAGAGCACCCAGTCAAAATCTTGGAAGTGTCAGAGCGAGTCACCCGGAATAAAGTGGTCCGTCTTTGCAAAGTTCAGTGGAGCAACCATTCAGGAGGAAGCCACCGGAAGCGCGAGGAGGATCTCAGAGCGGAGTTCGAACCTATTCTCTTAGTTGGCCCGGATCTCGTGGTCGAGATATCGTTTAAGGGTAAGGTTTGTAACATCCTGTTTTTTCGAGATTTTTAAAGCTCGGATTTTAAAAATGAATTTTCTGGAATTTTTCAAATTAATTGAAGCTTCAAATGAATTTTTAAAGTTTTAAATAATTTAATATGATTAAAATAAACATTAACATAAGTGGAAATATTTTATTTGTGTTCCTCGGTCTCAAGGAATTTTCTGGTATTTTTGGTGAATTTTTGGGATTTTTGCTATTTTCTAGAGCTTTTAGAAGTTTATTTGAATTTCGGAAAAGAAAAGAAAAGAAATTAACCTCACCGCCCGATCTCTCTCTCTCCTCCACGCGTCGCCGATCCGCGCCGCCGCCGCGCCACATACCCTTTCCCGCACACCGCTTCGCCCGCGCCCGATCCCGCCCGCGCCACGCTGTCGCGCATCCGCTACTGGCGCGGCGGCGGCACCAACGCGCCGTCGCCGCCGCGCCTGCCGCGCCCTCGGCGCTCGATCGCGCGCCGCGCGCGATCGCAGCCGTCGCTCCGCGCCCGCGCGAACCCTAACCTAACCTAATCGCGCCCCCGCCGTCCGATCTTGCGTGGCGCATCTCAGCCGTCTAACCCATCCGCGTCGCGATCGTCGCCCGAATCGGATCGAACTCCTCGGTTCGCGTGTTAAAACTTCGCGTTCGTTCCTCGGTTCGCGTGCACGTTCCGCCGAACCCTCGCCGCCGCCGTGCCGCTGCGTCTCGCCGTCGCCCGAGGTCACCGGAGCACCGGCCGCCACGCGTCGCCGCCGGTGAGCTCCTCCGCGCCGCTTCGCCGCGTCGCCTCCGGTCGCCTCGCTCGCCCTCGCCCTCGCCTCGCCTCACCTCGGCGGCGTCTGCGCCGCGCGCCGCGACCTCGCCGTCGCGCTCGCGCGCGCGCTCCGCCACGCGTCGCCAATCCGCCCATCCCGCCGCGCGCTGCGCGCGCGCGCTTCGCGACGCCACCAGCAGCGAGCCGCCACGCGTCGCCGATCCGCCGTCGCCGCGCCGCGCCGCGCAATCTCGCCGCCGCTGATCGAGCCGAGGCTCGATCCGCCGCGTGCCGCGCCCCCGCCGTCGGATCAGCGCCGCCGCCCGCCGCCCGGCTCGGCCTAGCCACGTGGCGGCACCGGCGCGTGCCACGTCAGCCCTAGTCCACGTGGCTTGACACGTGGCATGCCGTCGGCGCCACGTCGCCCCGAGCCGTCCCGAGCCACGTGGCGCCACGCCACCGCCACGTCGGCCGGTGACACGTGGCAAACATATGCGCGCGCCACGCCGCCACCCGCCGCGTCGGCACCCTCTCTCCCGTGCGATTCGTGGACCGAGTCCACGGTGGACTCGGAATTTCATGGACCGGGTTCACAAAGACAAGAACTTTTCCGATTTTCCCGAATTAATTTTTGAATTAATTTTTCGAGCCCGTTCTCCTCCGTCCTAGCTCCGATTGACCCCGTTCTTTTTTCTAAATTCATCTAAAATCGAGCTCTAGCTGTTGGTTCTGGTTTTGTGAATTTTGGAGTTCATTTGCTTATCATTTCATGTGTTTCTTTGTTTTCGGTCGTTTTCTCTCTCGTTAGATTCGGATTCCAGAGGAGTAGGTTTCGCGCCAGAAGACCAGGAGTACCCCGCTGAGCATAACGAAGGCAAGTCGTGTCCCTTGATCATGTTGAACCCAATTTTTCAAACTATTATTTAATTATTTTGCTTTAAATTACATTGCATTGCTATATTTATTCAAACCTTTGCACAGGTAGTTATTGTCCCAATTGAAATTATACCTCCTTGACACTTTGAAATACCATGATGCCATTGTCACCATAGGTTGGAAAATTTATTAGTGATGCTAGTTTATTTATCACATGGTTTGGTGCGATTAGATTGCTTAGCCTGTTTATATTTACGATTGACCTCATCGCACATGTTAAATTATTAATTTGAATTAATGACATATGGGCGTGGTTGGTGCCACGTGTATTAAAATTTGTGCCACGTCATTGGTGTGACGTTGGCTTGGTTATACAAATTGGTTTTGCACTCGGGCGAGTGATCGTGCAGTAAAGGGGGAAGTACAGTTGTACTTTGGGGGATGTGGTAGTCTCGCCCGGGTAATGTTAAGGACTTAACTTTGTGCGCCATTGATCTGAGCTTAATCGTGCAAACTACATGTCTATTATGGGATGGACTCGCTGATTAATTTGCAATATTTCAATTCAATTCGCCATTGTGATGGACATGGTTGCTTGATTTCCATGTGGCGCAAGGGGTGTGATCACGAAACCCTAGCGGGCAGGATTGTGTTGAGGTAGAGCATTGTAAAGGCCTTGTTGTGATTTCCTTAGGCCTAGGCTAATCACATCGTGTGGGTACAGTTGTGCAACCTCTGCAGAGTGTAAAACTATTCGAATAGCCGCGTCCTCGGTCATGGACAGTGCTCGGGGATTTCACACGAGGGTTAGTGTTTCATTTATAACTTGGTGGTTTATGTTGGGAGTGGACAGGTAGTTCCCTGTTGGCTTAAACTTGTGAATCGGTGTTCACAAGTGGTTCATGTTTATTCCTTTGATTATCTATTGTTACTGTTTTCAGTTAACTTTCGCTTTCAAGTTATTTAATATATTTCATCAATAAATGCCTTTATGCAAATTAACCTTTCAGCCCTCCTTTGGTAAGCCTTGCATATTATATTGCATTTATTGTTACAAACGACTTGCTGAGTACCAATGTACTCACGGCTTTACGCCTATGTTGCTCAGTTGAGGGAGAGGAGTACTATCAGCAGGAGGTTCCAGAAGGAGAGTTCTACGACGACTTCACGGATTAGGCTTCGTTCTCCACTCGATAGCCTGTGGCTTGTCGATTGGTCGCTACGCTTTATTTTGGATTTCACGCTATTTTGTTAAGCCCTTCCGGCTAGAGATATTGTAAGCTTGGCCATAAGGTCGTACCTCTGATAGTTTATCGATATTCGAGTTTTCTTTTATTATTGTCGTGTGTATGACTGTGATGACATCTATGTTTGACTGTGTGCACTAGCGTGATCCTGGACTAGTGCAGTTTACACAGAGAGACCGAATTTGCATATTCGGGTCTCGACATCACCCTTCAGGAGTTGTGCCATGTACTGCACACAATCTGGAGCAACCACCTCAAACGCCTCCATCTTGTCCTCCACGTAGGACAGTCAGTCAGTGGCCTGAACAGGAGAGGCCCCACCATCAAAGCTATCCAGCTTCATCCCCACCCACTGTTAAAGCGAGATGCTGCTAACAGCACTAGCTCCTGCTCAACATCCTTAGCTCCTGCTACATGGCCCTCATAGCGGCCAATAGCTCCTCCTGACTACTACCACCCTCTAGCTGAGTAGACTCGGCCTCCTCAACCGTCGACTACGCCATAGGCACAATTGCACGACCACAGTTGTTTGCCTTAGGCGGCATTCCTGCAGCCACCACGGTACACAAGCATACACAAACATCAACTTCAAGCAATTAATGCATAAGCATTAACAGAAATAACCGAAATAAGGTATATACAAAGATATGCAAACCCTTTCCCATCCTACATGTGCAAGTGTGTCCACTTATTTATTATTTTTTCTAGAATTTAAAGCCTAAGCTCTGATACTAACTGTAACACCCCAAGACTACATTACCCAGGATGCTACCAAACTACACTTCGACCAACTAGATTTACAAAGGAAATCTGGCAGCACCTCCCCAAAACATGGGACTACGCAGAAGCATGACAACGTAACTTATAATAGGAGATAATAAAACAGCATAGGAACATAAAACTACACACTAACATTATTTATCAACCTAGCTTTGATTGCTCAAACATTACTAAAGCCAACCACGATCTCGCATCATTAAGTTATAGTGCTCAACAATTGGGAGAAAGAATCAATTGAAAATCCTCTATCGTATTACAACAAAACTCGTGAAGACTTGTGTAATAGTGTTGTGCTGCTCTATCCTTTCTAAGCATACTCAAGGATCACCTAGGAGAGAATACATGGGTGAGATGAAATCTCAGCAATCAAACTATTTAACAAGTCAATTAAACTACGGATGATTAAGCACCAATTTAACATCTCATGGTACAATGATAAAGCATTATCAATTAGTTCTCATTATCCACACTGTAGTGTCATTCATATCTAAAGCCACAACTACTACCAACAGCACCCACAAGAAAATACCCCATGCGACAAGTGACTCTTACGAGCCAATACCTCTTAAGTTCTCAGAACAAGGATTATCCTCATGAAATGCATATGTATGCAAATGATCCACTGAACTCTTACCTAAAAATGTTAGAGGGTGCATCATACAGTCGCAGCTAGATGCAATAACATAACTTCAATGCAAATGATATGCTATGCCTTGCATGATTTGGCCACGATTGATTTATTAGGAATATAACCACATGGACAAAAATATGTAAAATAAGGCATATAGTGCAGCAGGGAATCTTTAATTAAAGGTGAATTAATTACCAAACATCAACAATTATGGTGAAGGTAGTAAATTTAAAAAGTTAAACTGTAGCAACAACTTCTACATTTACTTGCCTATACCGAAGGGGCGAAGAGATCAAACATGGTCAAGAGCGAAGCCACCTAGGTCATCCATGCAAGAAATCCTTTCCTCCTTCCTTCCTTCTTCATCTCCTTCCTCTCCTTCCTTCCCTTCTTCTTTCCAGCAAGGGGAGCAGCAGGGCGCAAGGGGGATGAGGTCTCAGGGGAGATAGGGCATAGGGGAGGAGTAGCGGCCACCGGGGATGGCCTAGGGTTGGGAGGAGAAAAGGGGGGCTAGGCCTTAGGTTGGGCCAGCCTAAGCCCAAGGTGGGAGGTGGAAGGTTCAGCCTCCCTCTCTGGACAGCCCACCCACCCTTTTTTTTCTTTTTAGACAAATCCGCATCCCACACCCACCTTCCGTAATTCAATGAAGGAAAGAGAAAACTCTACAAATCCTTTAAATACTTCTAGAGACACCGAACCAACGTCTAGGGTATTACATTCTATATTCTAGGTATATTATGATTAGTACAACAATATTCTATCCACCAAATAGAGGCAAAATTAGAAAACTCACTAGTAGCAAACCTAACTTTCTTATCTTCGGGGAATTCATGATAAGCAAATTTTTGTTTGATGGTTAACTCCCATGTGAGATAAGCATCAAGATCATATTTATAGTAAAAGAAGGCATAGTGAATTTAATTTTACCAAACGGATCATTATGGTCACATATATGACGTGGTGGATCTCTCCTCATACCTTGTTGATTGAAGCGTCTCCACTGATGATCACGATCATTGTTGGGGTTGAAACCTTCATCGAACTCCGTATCAGCAACATATTGATTTACTTCATTTTTGACCTTATCTTGTTGTTCTACCTCTTCAGCCCATGATCGAGCAATGGAAGGGGCATGGCATTGTTGTGGAATGTCGACTGCAATGGGGGTAGTAGTTATAAGAACTGCAGCTTGTGGTGGTGGAGCTCTCTCCAAATGCTCCACACATGTGTGGATGGCGTCAATAGCCACCTGAAGATGCTCAGATTGTTGATTCATCAAGCGCGTGAAGTGTTCTATGATTCTTTTCATACAAGGTGTCAGAGGGTGGTCCTCCTTGGAGTGATCAACGGAACCTACCATTGTTAGTAGAAAACAAGGAATAAATGTAACACCTCAGGAACCACATTACCCTGGAATGCTACTAAACTACACCACTTTTAGCTGGATTACAGGAAAATTCGGCAGCACCTCTCCAGAAATAAAAACTACGCGAAACATGACGTCAAACAAATAGTAAGAGATATAAAGAATAACATTTTAAGAACATAAAACATTCCACAACGTCATATATCAACCTAGTTTTGATTGCTCGAACTCATCAAAACCAACCACAAACTACCATTATTAACTTATATTGCCCAATAATGAGGAACAAAAACGATTAAAGATCCTCAATCTTATTACAGCAAACTCATGAAGAAATATGCATAGCGACGTGCTGCTCTACCCCTTCTCAAACATGCTCAAGGATCACCTGGAGGGAGGAAAAAACAAGGGTGAGATAAAATTTCAGCAAGTAAACTGTTTAACAAGTTAATTAAACCACATATGATTAATCATCAATTAATGACTTGTCGTATAATGATAAAGAATTATCAATTAATTCTCAATAGCCTCATTCATTTCACAACCACAACTACTACTAACAACAGTAAAGCATTAGCAATTAATTCTCATAAGCTTCATCATATCCACAACTAGTCCTTATTAACCTCATTCATATCCACATCTACAACCAACAATGGTAAAGCAACCAAAACTAACAATAGTAAAGCAACAACAACCACTACCAACAATGATAAAAAAAGCTTTTAGTCCTTATTAACCTCATTCATATCTACATCCACAACCATAACCAACAATGATAAAGCAACAGTAACCAACAATGGTAAAGCAAAAACAACCAACAATGGTAAATCATTAGCTTTTAGCTCTCATTAACCTGCCACAAGTGACTCTCATGAGACAATACAATTTAACATCTCAGAACAAGGATGATCCTCATGAAATGCATATGTATGCAAATGATCCACGACACTTTTACCTGAAAATGTAAGAGTGTGCATCGCACTACGCAATGTACGATGTTGTACTGGTACGGTCGTGGCTAAATGTGGCGATAAATCCACAATGCAAATGACATGCATGATATGACCACAATTGATTCATTAGGAATATAACCACAAATATGAATATTAAAGCTTGTATCATAGCAAGACATCTCAACTTTAAGGTGAATTAATAAGTAAACATTCAGCAAATTTAGTGGAGGTAGCAAAAATAATGTGCTAAACTGTAGCAACAACCGCTACATTTACTTGCCTCTATCGAAGGGGCGAAGGGCTCAAGCACGGTCAGAAGCGAAACCACATATTCACAAGTCAACATTCAGCACAAAACCACAATATAATATTCACAACTGAAAGGTAAAACACCACTACACCCAAAACCCATCAATTGCCTCTCAAACTATTGTTCCCACGCTCAGTCCACTGCAGCAACGCTGCTTGTCTTTTTTGTATCTTTTTATCCACTAATTAAACCATAGCAACAAATAGCATATTTGAAATCTACAGAACGAGAGCTACAATTTTTACACAGACACCATAATTTTGTTCTATAATTTTAAGGGTGAAATTCATAATGGAAAACAGAGGACAATAACTGCAACAGAGCTCTGACCAGCGAATTTCTACAGACCACAACCAAACACTACTCCAAAAATTATGAAATTCTACCAACATATATATTACAACATTATCCATAACTTTTATTATTATGAGAAAATTCATAAAAATCATTAGAGTCTCTAAATTTGCCCACGAATAGAGAATGCACTCTGAATCCCACTCTGCTACATAGCAGACTTCCAACCTCTATTGCGCCCAAACCACTCGTCCAAAAATTCTAAAAACATATAGGAACTAGATCTTTGCGTCCCCTACAATTTTTATGTTCATGGGTTCCATAGGAAAAATCATCGTGGTCACCTAAATCACCCGAATAGCTGTACTGCCCGATCAGCCTACGCGCAGAGCACCAATTAAACGCAAATTGATGATTTCCCCATATGATCCACCTCTAACGACGAGCCAAGAATCTAAAATCATCTTAAAACAGAGGAAAAAAGGTAGGAATCCATACTTAGATTGATCACACAAGATCACGTTTCCTCCTTCCTTCTTCCTCTCCTTCCTTCCCTTCTTCCTCTTCTTTCTCAGCAGTGCAGTAGGGAAAAGAGGCGTAAGGGGGGAGGAGGAGCAGGAGCGGCCACAAGGGGGTGGGGGCTAGCCAAGGGGGTGGGAGAGAGGGGTGGCTAGGGTTGGGGGAAAAAAGGGGGCGGTTGGGCCCTGTTGGGCAGGCCTAGGTCCAACGTGGTGTGGCCTCTCTCTCTAAACAGCCCACAAACCCTTTGATTTATATATTTTTTTGACAAATCCCGTAGCTCTCATCCACCTCCCACGATTCAACGAGAAAACAAAAATTCTATGAATCCACCAAATATTTCCCGGAACACCGAAACGACGTTTAAAATATTACATTCTCCCATCCTAAAAAGGATTCGTTCTCAAATCTAACGCCTCAGAACCTTAGAACTGGAGTACGATAAAGGAGAGAGCAACAAAAGTAAACAACAACTATGAGTACTCCCCTGCCTTGAAGAGCTCGGTGTACTTATCCCGCATCTGATCCTGAAACTCCTACATTACCTCCCGCTCAAACTGATTCGTCTAGAGGACCTTCACATACCAGATGGTCCTCTTCCTCATGACCTGCTCCGACGAATCAACGATACACGCTGGTTAACACTCCACAGTGAGATCCTAGTCTATAGTGATCAACACTAGAAAGATATTGTGCACTCCACCCATCGAGCTTGGCAACTCAACCGATAGGCTAGACTGTCCACACATGCAACCAGTGGAAACGGGCCGATGTACCACGGGCTAAGCTTCCTGGTAATACCGAACCAAATGATGTCCTTGGTCGGCAACACCCTGAGGAGCACAAGGTCTCCAACATCAAACTCCAACTCGCAACGCCGAACATCCGCATAACTCTTCTGTCGACTCTAAGAGGCCAACAGGTTTTGTCGTTTTCGCAAAATTCCCCTGAAATAACTATTAAAACCATTTTCTAAATCTATCCTCCTACTTAGAACACTTTTCTCTGTTAAATATAATCAGGATAATACATTCTACCCCTCTTGAAAGAATTTGACCGCGAATTCCACTCATGACATTCTACTTGAAGAACAACCAAAATCTTTTACAAACGGAAGTCAATAGTAAGTAAAGGATTCTCAATGCAACCCACTCATAACCAACTTCCCTTAAAAGACTCCAATCTAGAATCAAAAGATTCATATGAAAACTTTTTTACTTTCCAAGTAGACAATTGGAGAGAAAAACCACATAAGCCAAGAGTGAATTCACTCAAATGACCAAAACAATCATTTCCTTTTCTTAACTGGAAAAGACTACGCCTCAACATATACAACTCAATTTGCAAATGACCTCTGTCATAAACACATAGCCTAAACAATAATCAAGACAACATTTCACTACTCGAGATAACAATCTTTTCTCAATCCTTTGTTTTAAGAATTTAATTTCCTTGAACCAAGGACATCCAAATTATCGCCCAACACACCAACTCATTTATCTTAAAATGGCAACCTCAACAATAAGCTTAAACTGAGTACATCATCTACACCCTTTGTAGACCCCACAAAACATACTCTAGACAGGTCCTCGACCAATAGAGTTACCTTGACAAATAATTTCTAATGCACCTCAATCCCTTAAGAATAATAAACTCGGAATTCACATCACACATGCATACACTCATTTACCACACCTAGAGGATGCTATCCATGATCATCACATTATTTGGAACCCGCTTTGTTCCACTATTTCCACACAACAACATTGGGCCTCCAAGGTTCTATCACAAAGAAAATACAAAGCTCAAATTCAACCTTCAAAACTCTTATAACAAACTTCTCGTATAAAAGATAAGGAAATCTCTAGATTCAAACCCTAAATTCCCACAATCCAAACATACTCAAGCCTTAGCATTAACATGTAAAGATTTTCTCACCGAAATCTTTAGAAAGATTCTAACTCTCGTAGAGTTACTCACAAAAGTCAAGGCAATGACTCAACAATCCCTAATATCCCAATAGTGGTCATAATCATTAGATTTGCTTCAAAGATAACATTCTATTTAAATCAAATCCTTTCCAAGGATTATTTTTAGAAATCAATATATCACCCAATGTAGCTCCAACATCTTCATACTAAAAGTTTCACAAAATCATCTACTAGACTACCACAATCCAATTGCCATTACACAACCTAAAAAACTTTGTAACACAAATCGATTACTTTTTTCTTAGAAGATGAGGTAAATAGAAATAAACTTCAACACACGAAAAAAATGTTACCATTCGCAGTAGACACAAGACCAATAGAAATAGTAATGATATTAGAAAACAAAAGATGAGAACACAACTGAGGGCAGATGAACCTAAAAAAAAATCAATTCTCCACCAACAAGAATAAACATTGCTATTTAAACTTGAGGAACTCTTATGCGGCGAAAACAAAAGGTTAAGCATACTTCCAAAAGTTACACATCCTACTCCAACCTCAAATACATCTGCTACACTCTTTCCTTTGACAAAGAATCAACTTTCTTTGATTACAGCATCACCATAACAATTCCAACAGGAAGAGATTTGAAGAACACAACACATAAATCACTTAAAAACTAATAAAATCATTCAACACGTCACTTTGCTTAAAACAATTTCATCTACCACATAAGTCATGAGGTCCAAAAGATCGCGACCACAAATCTCAAAACCTTTAATTCAATTAGTATCATGAAACTATCAAATTCTTTTATTTATAGAACATTCAATATTATCAACACAATCACATACTGTCAATTGTACTAACAACAAGATAAAACATTCTTAACAAGAATCATCATATTCTCTTATCCCTTCATTAAATTTTCTAAAAAAACACAATAAATCGCTTCATCATGTTCTTATTATCGAAATAAGAGTGAACTACTTAATCTAGGAAAAGCCTAGTGCACAAGCCACAATATTGAAACAAAAACTCTTTTAACAAGATAATACTAGAACATGACAACCGCACAAAACACACTATTATAAATCTCTTATTAGATTTCATGTATTTAACTCTTACTGATGCACAACACTAATTTAGCATACATTGATTGTACTCTAGCTATTACAGTTAATAATTGATTATCATTTTTGTCATGGAAGCATCCATGATTCTACCTCTGTTTGCAATCACGAGCTTAGATTCAACATTCTATTTTATGTTCAGAAATTAGGACGAGATAATTTTAAACTTCAATAATATAAGCTCTGTAAGACAAGATTCCACAAGTTAATACATCAACCTTTATTCATTTCTTTATACATGTGTCAATTATTTAGCATGACAAAAGTTAGATAAATCTAGTAGTTGTACACGCTCACCGAGTATCTAAATAGAAGACATATTAAATGTTAATATTACTAAGGTAATACAGCAAGACCTTCTTACTTAACCATTTCGAACGATCAGGTTAATTACTTAAGACCAAACATCAAATTAATCAACTACACTTCAAAGAATGTTAATTGAATTTAATTGTGCACCATGCTAATGACTCAACTTGATAAGTCATACCTTATCAATTAATTTATATGATTACCACCTCTTACTTAAACACAATAAAACACCACAAAAGGGTTTTAACACTCTCCTTCCAGAAAAGAGAGGAATTAAATTTCAACACTCGAAATAACCCAAAAGAAATGCATAGAACCAAGGCTTCACAAGTTAACGAATTTGCAACATAAAGTTTTGATTTTTTTCAAAATGTCAAATAAATAAATGAGTCATATTTTTCAGTAAGAAATATGGAACAAATATAAAAATATCAATCTCGCCAATTAACATCGCTCACGAGTAGCAAGAGCAATTCAATAATTAGAAAAAAAACAATAATTGTCTCGAGAACAATTAAAGGCCTATTGGCACCTCATCAACTACAATGAACCGCAAACCCAAGAGAAAATTTATCAACCACAACAGGACAATATTTGACCAAATTCAACTCAAGGAAGAGAACAAGTTTTCTAAAAAACTCTCCCACAACATCTATAACTAGGTTACCTGAGGTAATCGCATCACAATCCCTATACCATGAACGGTGGTATAACCTAGCAATGCCCAAGGCAACAACTACGACCTCTACATCTTATCACTGACTATCCTCACTCGTACTAGTCATAGAACTAAATCATCTCACAACAAACATCATTAATATCACATATTGGAAGTATAAATGCAATGCTTGACCCATCCCATCCTACTGTGCACCAGTGTACCAATTTAATAATTTAATTACAACAGGCCTACTGCCTACTCTGGTACCAATTGTAACACCCAAGAACCACATTACCCTGGAATGCTACTAAACTACACCACTTTTAGCTGGATTATAGGAAAATCCGGCAGCACCTCACCAGAAATAAAAACTACGCGGAAGTATGATGTCAAATAAATAGTAGGAGATATGAATAATAACATTTTAAGAATATAAAACATCCCACAACATCATATATCAACCTAGTTTAGATTGCTCAAACTCATCAAAACCAACCACAATCTAGCATCATTAACTTATAATTCCCAATAATGAGGAACAAAAATGATTAAAGATCCTCTATCTTATTACAACAAACTCATGAAGAAATGTGCATAGTGATGTGTTGTTCTACCCTTTCCTAAACATGCTCAAGGATCACCTAGAGGGAGGAAAAAACAAGGGTGAAATAAAATATCAGTAACCAAACTGTTTAATAAGTTAATTAAACCACAGATGATTAATCAGCAATTAACGACTCATGGTATAATGTGATAAAACATTATCAATTAATTCTTAATAGCCTCATTCATATCCACAATCATAACTACTACCAACAACAGTAAAGCATTAGCAATTAATCCTCATTAGCCTCATTCATAAGCACAACCACAACCACTACCAACAACGGTAAAGAATTAGCTTTTAGTCCTTATTAACCTCATTCATATTCACATCCACAACCACAACCAACAACGGGAAAGCAACCATAACCAATAATGGTAAAGCAACTACAACCACTACCAACAATGGTAAAGAATTAGCTTTTAGTCCTTATTAACCTCATTCATATCTATATCCATAACTACAACCAACAATGGTAAAGCAACCATAACTAACAATGGTAAAGCAACCACAACCAACAATGGTAAAGCAACCACAACCAACCATGGTAAGCATTAGCTTTTAGCCCTCATTAACCTCATTCATATCCACATCCGCAACCGCAACCACAGTAACCACAAGGAAATCACTCTCTACCACAAGTGACTCTCATGAGACAATACAATTTAACATCTCAGAACAAGGATGATCCTCCTGAAATGCATATGTATGTAAATGATCCACAGCACTCTTACCTGGCAACGTAAGAGTATACATCGTACTACGGCAATATACAATGCTGTACCGATACGGTCACGGCTAGGTGTGGTGATAAATCCACAATGCAAACGACATGCTATGACATGCATGATATGATCACAATTGATTCATTGGGAATATAATCACATAGACAACAATGTGAATATTAAAGCTTATATTATAGCAAGACATCTCAACTTTAAGGTGAATTAATAAGCAAACATTCAGTAAATTTAGTCGAGGTAGTAAAATTAACATGCTAAACTGTAACAACAACCGCTACGTTTACTTGCATCTACCGAAGGGGCGAATGGCTCAAGCACGGTTAGGAGCGAAACCACTTGTTCACAATTCACCACTCAGCACAAAACCATAATATAATATTCACAACTAAAAGGTAAAGCACCACTATGCCCGAAACCCATCAATTCTCTCTCAAACTGATGTTCCCACGCTTAGTCCACTACAGTAGCGCTACTTGTCTTTTTTGCATCTTTTTATCCACTTTTCAAACCATAGCAACAAATAGCATTTTTAAAATCTACATAACGAGAGCTACAAATTTTACGAAGATACCATAATTTTATTTTATCATTTTAAGGGTGTAATTCGTAACGGAAAATAGATGACAGTAACTGCAACAGAGCTCTGACCAGCGAACTTCTACAGACCATCACCAACAGTACACTGCACCAAAAATTATGAAATTCTACTAGCATATATATTACAACATTATCCACAAATTTCATTATTGTGAGAAAAGTTGTAAAAATCATTAGAGTCTTTGAATCTACCCACGAACAGAGACTGCACTCTGAATCCCACTCTGCTACATAACAGACTTCCAACCTCTATTGTGCCTAAACCACTCATCCAAAAATTCTCAAAAAAATATAGGAACTAGATATCTGCGTTACCTACAACTTTTGTGTTCATGGGTACACAGGAAAAATCATTTTGGTCACCTAAATCACTCGAACAACCGTACTGCTCGATCAGCCTATTTGCAGAGCACCGATTAAACGCAAATCGATGATTTCCCCATATGATCCACCTCTAACGACGAGCCAAGAATCTAAAATCATCTTAAAATAGGGGAAAAAAAGGTGAAAATCCATACCTAGGTTGATCACACAAGATCACCTTTCCTCCTTCCTCATCCTTCCTTCTTCCTCTCCTTCCTTCTCTTTTTCCTCTCCTTCATTCCCTTCTTCTTCCTCTTCTTTCTCAGCAGTGCAGCAAGGAAAAGAGGCACAAGGGGGAGAGGAGGAGCAGGGGCGGCCACAACGGGGGCGGCCAAGGGGGTGAGAGAGAGGGGTGGCTAGGGTTAGGGGAAAAAGGGGGCGGCTGGGCCCGGTTGGGCAGGCCTAGGCCCAAGGTGGTTGGCCTCCCTCTCTAAACAGCCTACAAATCCTTTTATTTATATTATTATTATTATTATTTGACAAATGCCGCAGCTCTCACATGCCTCCCACGATTCAACGGGAAAAAGGAAAATTTCACAAATCCGCCAAATTTTTACCGGAACTCTGGAACGACGTTTAGGGCGTTATAACAAATCACAGTGTATATGTCCGTATCGACTTCTAGTTGCTGGAGGTTCAATAAAATCGCTCACACTCAAGCTTATACTGAATTCTTACCAGTTCTTCCCAAGAAAATAGGTGGTGATTGGCAACTAGTGCCAGTGTTAGACGCTCTCCAAAGATTAATAAAGTGATTGCAACCAACTGGTACCTGTACGATGGTAGAAGGTGGAGCTAGGATAGCCTTCAATATGGTAGCAAGGATCAATCAAATCAGCAATTGCAAGTTGAATAATTGTTCAAAGTACTAATCAGTGTTGCTGATCCTAGCCTAGAAAAAGCTAGGTAATGAAGCCCAGTGTATGAACGTACATGCAAAGATCAATGTGACTTGACGTAAGCAAAACAAAAATCTCACACCAAGTGCTAGGAGAGACACTAGCCAAGCTACTCAAACTTCTGTCTAAGGCATAAGATTGTTCACAAGATGTTGAGCACAAAGACCAGAACAACGTGCAATGTAAACAACCCTCTTATTTGAGTAGAAAATAATAGCTAGTCACAAAAATGAAAGGGAAAAGTTTTTATATAGCTTATACATGCTTGTTTGAAAGGTTTTAATGAGATCTACAACTTTGCAGTTGAGGTGAAACCCAAATTTTGAAGGAAAACCAAGAAAAAGGCCAAAAATAGCAATTAAAAACTTACGATGCAAATTTGAGGCTGAAGATGGCTGATTTTGGAAAAATCTTTGCTTTGACTAGTCAACAGGAATCGATTGGGCTCATCATTAGCTTTCCAACGAGTACAAGAACATCAAAAATGGATACCGTATGCAAAAGTTATGCCCATTTTACTGTAGGTGTCTCATAATCGGATTCTTACTCAAACTAGAAACTGACTCAGATTTAAATTGAAACTGCTATATCTTTCAATCCCGTGGGGCCAAACTTGCTGAAATTTTTTGTGGAAGCTTGCAGCTATAGGTAGAAGGACTCCACCAATTTTGACACACTTTTCTTTTCCCTCTTTTTTTAAATTTTTTTACCACAACTTTTATTTTATCTAGTTTCCTCTTTCTCCTTCTGGTTTGGCCGGCCCTAGGGTTTGCCGAAAGGCGCAAATAACGACAAAGGGTGGAAATGAAGTGGACATGAATATGAACTCTTTTAGAATTGTTTTTTTGCATAGATTAGGGAAGTTATAACCCATGAATTTTTTTTTCTGTTTTTAGTGCAGATTAGAGAAGTTCTAACCCATGAATTTTCTGTTTTAGATGCAACTACTAAGAACCCTAAAAGAACAATCAACCGACAACAGCTAGAACTAGAATTTAGCAACTTGACACGACAATGCAACAAAAAATTCAACAAGCAAAATACCAAAAACAAAATTGCAAGGCACAGATTAGTTTGGATAGGATGAATTAACCGTAACAATTTTTTATTTTTGTGGCTTTTGACTATAGGAAAAATTCTCCCCGATCAACAGTAGATCTGATACTACCTAATGCGATGTTGGGTGTCCCGATCTTTCGATGAGAAAGAGAATTTGATTTGAGAAGACGACTCTCACCATTCGGCTACTAATCATGCAAGACCAATATGCCCGGCAATCGCTAAACCAACTCCATGATTGTTATCAATCTTGCCAAAAGCACGATCGACCTTATCACGAAGATCAATTCCTGCAAGCAATCGAAGAACATGCAAGAACACAATAGATAAGCAACCTAAAGTTATAAATAGGAATTAAGAATTGTATTGAAAAGTGGGGTTCCAAAGAACAATGTCAATGTTGTACTCATCGAACAAGAGAACAATGTATAAAGTAGTAAAAGCTAAACTTCAATCTAACAAAACCCAAATCTAAAGTGTAGCACACATAAGACTATATAAAGATGATGGCCAAAGTGTTGCAGCTAGGGGGGGTGGGTGCACGCCCCTAGGGTGTTGAGACCCGAATATGCAAATTCGGTCTCTCTGTGTAAACTGCACTAGTCCAGGATTGCGCTAGTGCACACAGTCAAACATAGATGTGATCACAACCATACACACGCTAAAATAAAGGAAACCTCAAATATCGAAAAATATCTAAAATATGATCTTATGACCAAGCTTACAATATCACTAGCCCGAAGGGCTCAAATCTAGCAGCGGAAAATCAAAATAAGACGTAGTAGCCATTCGACATGCTCACAGGTAATCGACTAGGGAGCGAAATACTAATCCGCGAAGTCGTCGAAGTACTCTCCCTCTGGAACCTCCTGCTGGTAATACTCTTCCTCAACTAAGCAACATAGGCATAAAGCCGTGAGTACATTGGTACTCAGCAAGTCGTTTGTAACAAAAAAAATGCAATATAGTATGCAAGGCTTACCAATGGATGGTTGAAAGGTTAATTTGCATAAAATGTCAATTTAAGATAAATACAGTAAATAGATGGAAAGCAAACTTTAATGGAAGATAGTAATAAATAAATAATCAACGGAATTGAAATTAAACCACTTGTGAACCTCCCATCCACAAGTTAAACCAACAGTGAACTACCTGTTCACTTTCCAACCATAAACCACAAGTTTTCATGAAATCTCTACCCCTTATGTGAAATCACCGAGCATTGTCCACAACCGAGGACGCGACTATTCGAATAGTTTTACATTCTGCAGAGGTTGCACAACTGTACCCACATGATGTGATTAGCCTCGGCCTAAGGAAATCACAACAAGGCCTTTACAAAGTTCAATTTCAACTCAATCCCGCCCGCTAGGCTTTCGTATCACACCCCCCTTGCGCCACATGGAAATCAACAACTATGTTCATTACAATGGTGAGATTGGAGTTGAAACATCCCAAATTAATCAGCCAGGTCTATTCCATACTAGACATGTGGTTTGCACGATAAAGCTCAGATCAATGGCGCACAAAGTTAAGTCCTTAAGTCTACCCGGGCGAGACCACCACACCCTACGAAGTGAACCTGCACTTCTTCCTTTACTGCATGATCACTCGCCCGAGTGAAAAACAAGTTTGTATCACCACGCCAATGACACATCAATGTCATGATATAAATTTTATAACTGTGGCACCAACCATGATTCTATATTTTATTAAGTCAAATTAATTATTCACATGCGATAATAAACCATTTCGTGAAAATAAGTAAGGCTAAGCATTCTAATCGTGAAACCCATATGATATCTAGCATAGCATCACTAATAAATTATCCAACCTATGGTGACAATGTTATCATGGCGTTATCAAGGAGGAATTTTTCAATTTTGGGACAATAACTACCGGTACAAGGGTTTATATTAAAATAGCGATGCTCAATAAATTAAAACAAAAAATTAAATAATAGATTGTAAACTGAGTTCAATATGATCAAAGGTTACGACTTGCCTTGGTTATGCTCAGCGAGGTACTCGGTGTCTTCTGGCGTCGCTCCTACTCCTTCGGAATTAGAATCTAACGAGAGAGAAAATGACCAAAATAACAAAATTACATAAAATAATAAGAAAATGAACTCTAAAAACCTTAAAACTAGAATCAAAAGCTAGAGCTAGATTTTAGATAAATTTACAAAAAAGAACGAGGTCAATCAGAGCTAGGACGGAAGAGAATAGGCTCTCAAAAAATTTACACTAAAGAAAATTCTGAAAAATCAAAAAATCTACTGTGCTGTGAACCGGTGCATGAAAGAACTAGTCCACGGTGGACTCGGTCCAAGAAACAGTATGCGCGGAGGGGCAGTGCTGACGCGGTGGTCTAGGGTTGACGTGGCTGCATGTGGTGCTGACACGTGGCACGGCTGACGTGGCATGGTCGGGTGCGACGACGGCGGCAGGATCGGATGGCCAAGAGTGCGACACGTGGGTGCATCTGAGCCGTAGATTTAGATCTAGATCTGCGGTTGTGATCTGGCGATGGGAGGCCGGATTGCCGACGCGTGGCATGCACGCTTCGCGAAGCATCGCGCGGTGGACGCGTCTGACGCGGTGCAGCGACCAAGGGAGCAGGGCGCTCGAGTGCGGCCGAGGCAGTGGCGGGGTCCGGCGGGCGGCACGGCCGGTGCGCGAGGCGGCAGAGAAGGAGGCGACGGTGGGGGTCAGCTTGCCGGCGGCAACGGTGTTGGTGGCGAGTTCTTCAGTGAGGTGTCAACAACGGCTCGTGTGCGGAGGATGGCAGCGGCGGCACGGTTCGACGGCGATGGCGGCACGAGGAGAGGAACGGCAGTGCACAGCTAGTGGCAGAGGATGGCGACGGTGCTTGGCGAGGGCGAAGAGAGGCGGCGGCGGGTTTTATGGCACGCGAACTGAGGACGGCCGGGACGGACACGGGCGGCGGCTCCGCATCGGAGACGAAATCGGAGGGATCGACTCGTGGCGTATCAAATGGCGGAGAAGGAGTCCGGGTGAGGCGCGGCGCGAGGCGGGATGTGGGCGCAGGAGCGAGTGGATGCACGCTGCGTGGCGGCTGGGCGGCATCAGACGGCGCGAAGTGGGGCATGGCGGGGACAGCGCGCGGCTGCGCGGGCATGGGCCGGGCCGGGGCGACGCATGGCGCACGGAAGCGGCCAAGGAAAGGTGGGCCGGGCCGAGGTCTGGCCCGCTAGGGTTTGGGGGGTTTTAGGGTTTTTTCTTTTTAACAAATTCAAATAAAATGCCAGGGGCTTCAGAAAATAGCAGATAAATCCCAAAAATTCACCAAAAATACCAGAAAATTCCTTGAGACCTGAGGAATTCAAATAAAATATTTTTAGCTCATGTTAATATTTATTTTAATCATATTAAATCTTCTTTAATTTCTAAAAATATAAATTAAGCTTTATTAATTCCAGAAAAATTCTAAAATTTTATTTTTAAAAACAGGGCTTTGAATTCTTCAGAAAAACGGGATGTTACATAGGGTTACAAGGCCCATGGGCCTAAGTGGAGGTGGCGCAACACCAGCCAGTTTTAGAATCAAAGATAGCAGCAAACAATTTTGCAAATTGTGGTGTGCTCAAAAGGAGTCTTGAGAAGGGTGAGATAATCTTTCAATCGAGTACTCGTGGAGCTCAAACAAAGCCCATATGTGAAAGTTATGCTTGTTAGAAGTCGGTGCTGTCTCCAGAGGCCGAATTGAGTTGCGCATGCTTTCCTTCATTATTAGCTCCTAAGTTCCTAAGTAAAAAAAACATCACATGCATTAAGTAGTAGCACATTCTTATTAGGAACAAAATGCTCTCCTAGAAATGAATTTACTTGATAGTTCAATTGACGTGTGTGATCTCTTGTGATTAGAACTTGCAAGTGCATATGTTCAAATCTATTATAAGGAATGTCGGTTGTATGCACAGAAGTGATTTCCTCATCAACAGGCACTCGTAGTGTGCAGTCAGGGCACATCCGTGCATCGCAGACCATTTCAAGCTGGGCCAAGGGCCAAATGGCCTAGGCCTAAGAGAGAGAAATGGAGAGGTGGGCTGGGCCATGGCCAAGGTAAATTGAGAATTTGAAATTTTCTTTAAAAATTTGGAATGTAGCTGCAATTTGCTTGAACATTTGAATTCAATTAGTTTTGAAAGAAAATTCAACAAGCCACTTAACATTCCCACAGAATGGGATCTTACAGATCCTACCCCCCTTAAATAGAATCTCAACCCTAAGATTCAAGCTACTCAGATAACAAGAATGGGTAGTCTATCTTCAGCTAATTCTCGCACTCCTAGGTGGCTTCTCTCTCTGAGTGGTTGCTCTACTGAACTTTGCAAAGGTGGATGATCTAGCATCTTGTTTTCTTCTCCATGATGTCGAGAATCTTGATGGGACACTCTTGATATGTCAAGTCTTTTTGGAGCTTCATGGTCTCCATTAGGGTTTGATCTTTAGGTACTTTGAGACACTTCTTGAGTTGCAAGATGTGGAACACATTATGGACATCTGCTAGGCTTGCGGGTAGCTCCAATTGGTACGTAGGATCTTTTCCATGCTTGGCAGTGATCGAGAATGGGCCTATATATCTTGGGGCGAGCTTGCCTTTCACTTTAAACCTCCAAATTCCTCGAAGATCGAAGATGGGATACTTTGAGGTAAATATGATCTCTAACTTCAAATGATTAGCTCCTTATGATGATTGTCAGCATAACTCTTTTGTCTGAACTGGACAGCTTGTAGTCAATCTCTGATTAAGTGAACCTTTTCTTCTGCCTACTTTAAGCTACCTGGTCTGAAGATAAAACCTTCTCCTGCTTCTAACCAATGGAGAGGAGTTCTGCACTTTCTGCCACAAAATGCTTTCGAATGGGGATATTTTTAAACTAGACTGGTAACTAATGTTGTAGAAGAATTCTATGTAAGTTAGGCATTTTCCCAATCCACGATGAATTCTAAGGCATAATATCGAAGTATGTCTTCAAGAATTTGGTTCACCCTCTCTATTTGTCCATCAGTCCGTGGGTGATATGCTGTGCTAAAATCTAAGTGGGTTTCAAGGGCTTCATAGAGACTTCACTAGAAGTGTGAGGTGAATTGGGAACCTCAGTCTAAGACTATCCTCTTGGGCACTCCGTGTAAATATACAATGTAGGTCATGTATAACTCGACCAATATGTCTCCCTTAAATGTTGACTTAATAGGGATAAAATGGGAAACTTTTGTCAATCTGTCTACTATATAACCCATATAGAGTTTATATCCATCCTTAGTTCAAGGAAAGCCAGTAATGAAGTCCATTCCAACTTCTTCCCACTTCCACTAGGGAATCTGTAGGGGCTGAAGTAGTCCTACAGGTCTCTGGTGCTCGGCTTTAATTTATTGGCACACATCACAATATAATACAAATTCGGTGATGTCTCTCATCAAACAAGGCCACCAATATAGGTTCTTCATATCTTGATACATCTCAGTGCCTAGGTGCAGAGAATATACTGAGCTATGAGCTTCTTTGTGTATTAGATCCATGAGTTCCTTCTAGTGGAGAACAAAGAGACACTTCCCATACCAGAGGGTGCCTTACATATCTTTAACCATTTTATGGGCCTTTCCCTTAGCCACAAGGTGCATGAAATGTCCTTCTTGAGTGGCTTTGATCTATTCTTCTAAAGTTGGGTGCACTTCCATAATGGCTATAGTGCCATGTTCTACTATCTCTAGGTTGAGGGCTTCCAATTTCTTATAGAGCTCGGGTTGGAATTCCTGGACCATGACATTACTGTAATAGGACTTGTGACTTAATTCATAGCTACTGCATTAGCCTTTCTAGGATGATAATGGACATCTAAGTCACATTCCTTGATTAACTCTAACAATCTTCTTTGTCGTAGGTTGAGATCCGTCGAAATAAAAATGTACTTGAGGTTCTTATGATTAGTGTAGATATCACAATGTTTTCAATCAAGCAATACTATCAAATTTTTAGAGCATGTACTGATGATAATTCTAAGTCATGAATTGGATAGTTGTCTTCATGGGGACGGAGTTGTCTAGTGCATATGCCATGACTTTTCCTCATTGCATGAGCACGCAGCCAAGACCTTGGTATGAAGCATCACAGTAGACTTCAATGTCTGTGTGTATGTTTGGCAAGACTAACACAGGAGCAGTGGTCAATTTCTTCTTTAATTGTTGAAAACTCTTCTCATAGGCTTCTGTCCATTCATACTTCTCTTTTTTTTAGCAGGTGGGTCATTGGTTTAGACATCTTTGAGAACACTTCTATGAAGCGTCTGTAGTATTCAACTAATCCAAAAAAAACTACGCACTTCAATTACTGATGTGGGTTGCTTCCATTCCAAAATTACTTCTACTTTGGATGGATCAACTACTACTCCTCCAATGGATACAATTTGTATGATGAAACTGATTTTATGGAGCCAAAACTTACACTTGCTATACATAGAATGCAGTTGGTGTTCTTTAAGTTTTTTTAGAACCAACCATAGCTGTTTGACATGTTCTTCAGTGGTCTTAGAGTAGATCAAGATGTTGTATATAAACACAACCACAAACTTATCTAGGTAATCTAGAAATACTTTATTCATGAGATTCATGAAGTAGGATGGTGCATTGGTCAAGCAAAACGATATGACCGTGAACTCACATAAGCCATACCTGATGAGGACATCACTTCTACTGATATGAACACTCCTCTTACTGCTTCCATGAATGATGGGCAAGGTCCAATTACTCGGGAACCATGGAGAAGAACCACACGAGCTCAAGTATAGAAGTGGAACCGTCAGGCACAATCCAACTCATATTCGCGAGTTCGACTCAGATTCAGACTGCTTGACAGTGTCTACTTCAAATGGCCATAACTTTTGATCCAGAAGGTTTCTCAAGGCTCGTGAGTACTCGTTGGAAATATATTGGAGTCTACTTTCAGATGAATCTGGTCTCACCTCGAAATTCCACCCGAGTCGATCAGAAACTGCAAAACAAGTCACATCACTTTTCCAGTCTAAGTCAAAGTGGGCCTTAGGCCTTGTAATCACACTTAGACTAATTGGGCTGGCACTATTCATGATGGTACTGTTCACGTGAACAATACCCATGAATAGTTCCGCACCCCCTTTTGTTAGATAAGTACGGCCTCCCCCACCCCTATTTAAGAAGGTCGCACCCCTTTAATTTTCCTCGGATTTTTCTTAAGAGTTTATTCTGCTTAGCAGTCTCACCGCATGTCCGGTTGAGGAACCCCAACTTGTGAACTTAATCTTTATTCGCAATACAAATTCAGATTGCATCTTTTACTACTTGCTTGTGTTCTTGATTTGCTTGCAGGAGATAGTCTTCTTGGCGAGGTCAATCGCGTTCAGCACGGTTGATAACCATCGGAGCAGGGGTGTAGTGATTGCGAGGGGATCGATCTGTTTTGGTCAGAGCCTTTGGATCATCAACGTCGAGTTCTCCACAATCGACTTATCAGTACCTCTCGGAAGATCGGACCATCGTCACTTAATACCAAGTGGTAAAAGCCGTTTTAGGGATATCTTTAGCCCTAATCTTGAGTTGATGGTAATCTGATCTTAGGTCTATCTTGGAGAACATTGTGGCTCCTAAAATCTAGTCAAACGGATCATCGATATGGGATAAGGGATACTTATTCTTGATAGTCACATCATTTATGATTCTATAGTCCACACACATTCTGGCAATGTCATCCTTCTTCTTCACAAAAAGTACTAACAAACCCCACGGTAATGAGCTTAGTCTAATAAATCCTTTCTCTTACAACTCCTCCATCTATGTCTTTAGATTTTCAAGTTCATCAATAACCATTCTATATAGTCTCTTGGCAGTTGGGATAGTCCCTGGTTTTAGATTGATGATAAACTATATGTCTTGATCTAGTGGCATGCCAAGCAATTCTTTTCGGGAATATTTTAGAGTATTCCTCAACTACCAGCATTGCTTCTAGGGGTATGGCCGTGAGGTGGTGAATTGCGCGTCCCAAGCGGTAGGGTTGGTCCACATTAACCTTTACTGTTAATCCAAGACACTTTATAAGTACTACCCTTCTATTGGCACAATCCATCATCTCTTGATTTTTTGCTAACCAGTCCATCCCTAAGATGATATCTAGTGTCTGGGATGGTAGCACCATGAGGTTTTCTAAGAATCCAAAATCCTTCATGGTGATTTCTACTCGGGACTCACTAACGTAGCAGTTAAGGTCCCCCAGGTGAACTAAGTACTATGGTTTCTTCAACTTATATGTTGGCAACTTGAGTCTTTCGACAAACTTTCCCGATATGACGGAATGAGAAGCCCTAGATCAAACAGAACATGTGCTGGAATTGATTTAACAACAAAATGTACCCAACAAAACTCTAGTGGCATCCTGAGCTTCTTCCACCATGACATTGTTCACATAGCCCTGATTCGACATTGTGGTTGCCAAAGTTAAAGCCATGGTGGTGGTGTTTAAAGTGGAGAGCTAATGGGGTTTAAAGGAGGGGAAATGGCGGAGTGTTAGTGGGGTGGATTAAGGCCATTAATGGCATCAAATGCCCAGCCATCAAGAGGTAATCACATATTTTAAAATCTTAGGAGGGTAGCCATGGCGGTCAAACAGAGGTAGAAGAAGAGGAGGAAGAAGATGATGGGTGGGTCTCGCCTGTCGGCGAGAGAGAGGAGGAGAAAGTGCGAGCAAGCGAGGAGGAGGGGATGGCAATGCGTGGTGCAGAGGAAGAGGATCCGACTGTCCATGTGTCGGGCTGGGAGTGAGGGAGGATATTCCAATTTTTTTTACTTTCAAAAAACAACAAAAATTAAATTAGAGCTTAGAAATGGCGGCAATCAAAGAACATTTGTTTTTATTTTAAGTTAAATATTTTTTTAAAATATTTTTAAAATAAATAGCTAGGTGTGATAAACTACCCCCTTAAAAAGAATCTTGTCCTTGAGATTCGGGCAAGCTAGCAAAGCAATAGGTTTAGATCTTACTCTATGTTGTGAGAGGAGATTTAAAACAAAGGAGGGGTAGGGGTTATTTTGTACAATCCAACAAAATATCAACTTAACAAAATAAAACAAATAACAAATTATAGTTATGGCTGTTGACAAAAGAAAAAACTGATAGCTTGCAACTCATCTACTGGCTAATTTTATCAACATAACCTGAAGAGATAAGGGTTGTCTTGGTGTGATCCTTCACAATTCTCAAGGTACAAGGAATAATCCTTCAAAGTAGCTGTAGAATTGATGAATCCCAACTGTTGTCCATCTATAATTGTTTTTGAATGAGAGGGGGATTAGAAATAAAGTTTTAAGAAATGACATAAAGCTAAGAAAAGTTTGAGATATAAGAACAAGCAAAGATTGAGATGTAAGAATAAGCATTTTTGATAAAGATTGAGAATTTGAATTACTTTGGTAGCCTGTCCGAATCTCGAGGATAAGATTCTTTTTAAGAGGGGTAGATTGTCACAGTTCAGCTACTTATTTCAAAAAAAATTAGTGAAAAAATTATTTAACTTAAAATAAAAGCAAGTGTTCTTTGGTTGCCTGAATTTTAGATATTTTATTTATCAATTTTTAGCTTTTAGAAAGTAATTTAATTTAAAACATGATAATATTATTAAATAAAGGGTATTTTGAATTTTGTAAAAATCCAATTTCAAATTAATTATTTTAAAGCATTTGGCTTTTATCTAGATTTTTTGGAATTTAAAAATCAATTTCAAAGATAAAAAATATTTATTGCAAAAATTTAAAGACCAACTTTGAGTTGAAAATATTTTTCCTATGTTCAAAATATATTCAAAAATTTCTATGAATTTTTCTAAATTGTTTGGACTTTATTTGGTATTTCTAAGCCCTTATTTAATTTTCAGGCATTTTCTAAAAATAAAAAAAATTGGAAATCATCCCTCACTCCCGTGCCGACATGTGGACGGCTCGATCCTCCTCCGTACCATGTGTTTCCATTCCCTCCTTGCTCGCCCGCTTTATCAATTTAGGTCATTCTAGAAAAACAATGGATTTCTTATGCTCTTGTGGAGTATTATTTTTTAGAATTTAAATATTAATTCTTGATGAATAAATTAAGTTGCATGTTCTTTTGAGCTTTATTCATGTTGAATTATTGTTTGATTATATTATGTTCTATATAAAACAACCCCTTAAATTTGATGGTGGGGAGGAGATTTGTGCAGTATACAGTGGAACCACCAACTCAATTCTAACGGATACCAAGTATTTCCATACGTTAACCAAGAAAACGAAAAATATCATAACCATCGCTAGAAGTAATGCTTTAATCGTTGGCACTAGAAGAACCACACTCATTCTTCCTATGGGTACCCAAATAGTGATTGAGGATGCCCTCTTGTTTCCTAAATCAAAGTATACCTTATTAAGTTTCAAAGATATTCGCTTGAATGATATCCATGTCAAGACTGACAATCTGACGGTGATTATAAATGAATGGTTGAAAACTTCCTCCTTCTCATCTAGGTTATACTATACTTACATTAAACATGAAGAATATATTGTAATGAAGATAGAGTATAAAACCTTGAAACCTTTTAAGATCTAGCACGATTGATTAGGGCATCCGAGGGTAGAAATGATGAGAAAAATTATAAGCAATTCTATTGGCCATAGCTTAAAAACTCTATCCTTTTCCTAAACCTAAAGATTTCTTATGCTCAGCCTATGCCAAAGGAAAACTCATAACTAGACCCTCTTATCTGAAAATTAAGATAGAATCACTTATTTTCTTGAAGAGAATATAGGATGATATCTATGGACATATTCAACCGTTGTTAGGTCCCTCTAGATACTTTATGGTGGTTTTAGATGCTTCTACTAGGTGGTCTCATGTATGCCTGTTGTCTACTAGGAACCACGTCTTTACTAAATAAATAGCATAAATTATCAGATTAAGGGCAAACTTTTCAGATAAAAAGATTAAGTCCATTAGAATAGACAATATCAACGAGTTTACTTCTAAGGCATTTAATGACTATTATTTAGCTTTAGGCATTAAAGTAGAGCACTCAGTACTACATGTCCACACTCAAAATGGCCTTGTAGAGTCATTCACTAAAAGAATTAAGTTGATTGCTAGACCACTATTGTAGAATTGTAGGCTTCCCAGCAGCTACTGGGGTCATGTAGTGTTGCACGCTGCCGCACAAATAAACTTAAGATCGACTGCATACTATCATATTTTTCCCTTACAACTAGTGCATAGAAAAGAACAAAGTATTTTGCATCTGTAAAAATTTGGCTGTGTTGTATACATGCATCCAAGCCCTAGATCCACACACTACAGAAACTAAACCAGAAGTTCAACGAATAATAAACTTGTAGCAAATAACAAATAATCTGCCATATGCATTCACTGATAAAAAAGGAGTAACAAAATCTTATATACCAGCAGTAAATACTACGAAGAGAGTGGAAGTACCCCAAACAGATACTTGAACCACTCCAATCCCTCATATGAAGTACAGGAGAATGAGCCTCAATTCCGCAGAGACATCCACAAAAAAAGAGTGGAGATGTCCACAAAAAAAAGAAACCTAAAGAAAATAAGTTGCCACCCAAGTCAGTAGAAGAGGCTTAACCTAACGTTGAGAAAATCCCTAAAGTAAATAATCCTGAAGATAGTAACTCTAATACAATTATGTGCATAGTCTAATACAATTTCGTTGTTATAAGAAATCACGATGAGCTGGATAAACCAGATGAAGAAATATCCACTAATTTCGTTGAATCAGGAGAACTATATAAGAGAAAGACTACAGTTGACGACATCAATTTTGCCTCAAAAATTGCTAAAAACCTTGAACTAGATCCAGAACCAAAGTCAAAAAACAATCAAGGCAGAATTACTCTTGCTAAATAAAAGAAAAAGTGTTTGGCCCGATAGCTCGAACACCGCCCAAAGTGTTCCCTGTATGATCCAAATGGGTTTCATCTAGAAGAGAAATGCAAATAATGAGGTGATAAGATATAAAGCGAGACTTATAGTACAGGGGTTCACACAGAGACCCGGCATTTATTATGATGAAACCTACTTTCCTATTATGAGTGGAATAATATTCCGATATTTAATATCAATAGCAGTAGGTATAAGTTTATGTATGCAGTTAATGGATATAGTGATCGCATATCTATATGGCTCACTAGACTCAGATATTATATGAAAGTCTCAGAAGGAATAAAGATTCCAGATCCAAATAAATTAAATCGCAATATGTACACCGTCAAATTGGAAAGATCATTATACAGATTAAAACAGTCCGAAAGAATAAAGTATAACAGACTTAGTGAATTCCTCCTGAAGAAAGGGTACACTAATAATAAGGATTGTCCCTATGTGTCCATAAAGAAATCTCAGAATGGATTCTTATTATTTCAGTATACGTCAATGATCTGAATATCATCGAAATGATAGAGGACATAAATGAAATAAGTTCCTATCCTATTAAGGAGTTTGAAATGAAGAATTTAGGTCAAACCAAATTTTGCTTAAGTTTGCAACTAGAGTACCTCCCTGGAGAAATTTATAGTATACCAATCCTCTTATACGAAGAAGATTTTAGAGAAATTTAATATGGATAAGTTATATTCATTAAGAACTCCGATAGTAGTCCAATCCATATAAACGAATAAAGACCCTTTTAGACCAAGAATAGAAAATAAAGAAATTCTTGGACCAAAAGTTTCATATTTGAGTGTCATTGGGGCACTAATGTATTTTGCAATTAATTTGCTAGCCAGATATAACGCAGCTCCAACGCAAAGATATTGGGCTGGCGTGAAAACTCTTCTTATGTATCTTCAGGGTATGCAAGATCTTAAATTATTTTATTGAAGAATCAAGACTTGACTATGGTTGAATATACAAATGCTGGATATCTGTCTAATCCACATGATGCAAAATCCTACATAAGATTTGTATTTCTTTGTAGTGGTACAGCAATTTCTTGGCAGTCACTTAAGTAGACCTTGATAACTACGTCTACTAACCACTCAGAAATAATCATGTTATATGAAGTCTCATGAGAATATGTTTAAATTAGACAGATGATTAACCATATCAAAAAAATCATATAGCATGAATACCATCGATAGGTTGACAATATGAACTATCAACTCCTCGGCTGTGACAGTGGTCGGCGTTGCCGCCGTCCAACGCAGCGCCCCTCCCCGCAATGGCGCGTTCCTCTCCGCTAGATTCTCTCCTCCAACGTACACTACCAACAACCCTCACGTGCTACCGACACGTTGACCCACCCGGAGACAGCTAGTGCACCCCATACACCATGTTCTCAGTCTCACGTAGTCACTCCCATATAACAAGGCAATGTCCATGATGCACCACAGTGCGTAGCAGGGCACCTCAATTTAGGAGCAATTTGCTAATACAGAAGTGAACCGCCAATCTGATTCCCTCTGTCCTTCAGAAGGTAAGAGACGCAGTATATTATATTTTGCAGAGGAATCTGGCGGATTCTTTTTAATGGCAGACCCACACGGTTTCACCTTTCTAAAATACACTTTCGCTTGCCATCTTTAACCGCATTGCCAGCCCTTGCCGGCAGCCGGCCTGATCTTTCCCGTTATGCGAACCTTGCTAGCCCCTTATAAATTCACCGGCCGTTTCTCCCATGCTCATACGTTCACCGTACGTTGCCCCCCAAAACCCATCCAGCTACGGTGCATTGCAATCATGGATGCGCATTGCAGTGTGCGCAACTACGGCGCGGCGGCGCGGGGACGAGCCGAGGCGGCGGGGTCATCGGTGCTGTTCCGGCCTGCGCCGCAGGTGCCGGCGCCGGCGTCCGGCCTGCAGCATGCGCCGTCTCACTACGGCTTTGAAGGTTTCTACCGGTACGTACGCGAATCTCATGTGTCCTTCGTCATCACCTTTCCAAGCACCAGTACACAACTCCACGTCTGGTGGTGAGTTGTGGCATCGTATTAACTGCTCCCGTCCTTGGTTTCGTCTTTGACGCAGCAATGGCTCTATGGGATCTGACGTTGAACAGAGCATTTTGGAACATGAGGTACTGCTGCTGTTCGAATTCTTTGGATGTATCGAACTGTTCTGCTGCAGATCTTTCATTCATTTTGTTCTCAAAGAAGTTCTAGAAAAGAATCTTTCATTCTGTTCCTCTGCTTCTTCGTACAAGCATCGCAATTCGACCATTCTTTTCTTTTTCCCAAGCATATTAAGCCCCCCACTTATTTTGATTTAAAATTATATTCTACTTCTGACTTCTTTTTTCACTATTCAGTAATTTCTCTTTTCCTCGTTTTTTAGATATTTTAGGCTTTTTTGCCTTTTCTTTTTTTTCTCGTATTCCTTTGTATTGTCCGTGATAAGCTAATATATTTTTTCTATTTTTAATTTTTTTAAATTTAATTATGCCAAATAAGTCAACTCAGCTACGGTAAAAAATAAGCCAACTACAATAAAAAAAAATCATAAATCAACGTTATTCCGAACACCTTTTAAGGGAAAGACCTATTTAGTCTAGTAAAAAATCACATCATTCCAAATATCGATACAATCTGAAATATACACATTGACACATTATCTTTGTACTTAGAAGTTAGTAATATTTATAATATTATGAAAGTAATCATACAAATTTGAGTATCTATGAAAGTAATATTATAATATTGTGTGTTCTTTTACAAGTTATTTACAGCCTGAAAAGCTTAATTGCAGATAATTCTGAAATGACGTCGAATTGGTTTTAGTGATTCCTTGATGGTCTGATGGAGGGTGTATACCTTTACATCATGCTGGAGTAACTAATATAAGGATCATCATGGTCCCTGACGATCAAGTATATTTGCAAGTAGGTCCTAGCCGGCTAAGGCCCACTCCTAACCCTTGTTACATAGTAACATTCAGATTAAGCTAATAAGGATGACTGGATAACTCAAAACAGATATATTTGCAGCTGAACAGCAAACTGTTCCAAAAGTACATGCAACTTGTAAGTGCCACCAAATTGATCCAGCGTCGTGCTGGTGCTCAGGCAGTACCAAGAATCTCCAGTTACTCTGCACACTACATTGTACTATATCAAGATTCTACTGATTCTTTTTTTAAAAAAAAGATTCTCCACTGATGTTGTCCTAGTGTCCTCATCAACGAATCTCTGTAACTAGAAAACGGTGTTGACTCGAAAGATGAATCTTGTTTGTTTTGCAGATGGTCGATCCAATATCGATGATCCATGATCCCCTGTTCTCTGGACCACCTCCTGAACGTCCAGAGAACCCCATGATCCATGATCCGCTGTTCGGGAAGGCTCTCCCGATCGACGGCCTCATGCTCACTACCCTCCGTCCAGCATCAGCTTGGGCGAAAGGGAGCGATCCCGACTCCGGCGAGTTCTGCGCCGCGCCGCCTGTGATCCGGATGGAAGTTCTCGTTTGCCTGGATGGGGATCGCCGGAGGCGCCGGGTCGCTGCGAGTGCTTGAGCCTTGATGAAGGCATGGTATAGCGCCTGTACGTAGTCAACCTAGGCGTCATAGGATAACTGACTGAAATAGGAGAATATGATGTAAATCTTTCCCGCGGAAATGATTTGATTGAAAAGATAGTTTAGGCATTGGGTTCGTCTAGTTTTTGTACATATCCATATATGGATTCCATTGTGACAAAATGGAACCTCTTATGAAGTGCTTTCGTTGAGGATCCAATTTGTCGTACATTTGTGGCCAGGGGCGAATGCACCGTAAGTGCTTGTGGGTGCTCGAGCACCCCCTCCTCCCACTGAAACTTGAAGAAGACCCGGCCAGCCTGGAGGTTGAAGATGAGCCGGAGTAGGAGATGAAAATTGAAGAACGTATAACTCTATGAGGCCCAGTCGGTCTCTTAAGGCCCAGCGCCTAGCTGGCCCAAAACAGTGGCGAATCATAGCCCAAATTCCCAAGGACAAGTGCACAACGAAGTGTAGAACAACATATGAACAATACTAGTAGATAAGGTCACAACTCATAAAGAAGATGAATAGCAAAACGCTAGAACAGTAGATAAGGTCACTGGTCACGGTCTCACGGACTCACGGAGAGGCCCGGCGCGCAGGGGAGGCCGGAGGTGGTCGGCGGCCCGGAGCGGAGGGGGAGGCTGGAGCGGAGACGGTCGGCAGCCCAGCACGAAGGGCGGCCCGGCACGGAGGCGCGGAGTGGAGGGGAAGGCGGTCGGCGACTCAATGTGGAGGGGGAGGCCGGAGGTGGTCGGCGGCCCGACACGGAGGGGGAGGCCGGAGACGGTCGGCGCCTCGGCGGCCCGGCGCGGAGGACAGCCCGACGCGGAGCAGAGGAGGAGGCGGTCAGCGACTCGGCGCGGAGGGGGAGGCAGTCGGCGGCCCGGCGCGGAGGGGGAGACCGGAGGCGGTCGGCCGTCGGCTCCTCGGCTGCTTCGGCGCATCTGCGCATCGGACTAGTGTCTAGTGAGGACTGTGAGGTAGTGACTGAGGAAGGTGAGTGCTGAGCAGTGCTGAGCAGTGAAGCAGGTGAGTACTTAACTCACGGGCCTGAGTGGAGCTGTAGTGGTACTTACTAGTACTACTTTACTACCGAGAGTGCATCTGCATGCGCTGATGCGCTACACCTTTCCCCATTATTTATTTGATGAATTGATGTGCAGGTGCAGGCATGAAAACTCTTTCAAGACATTCAACGCAGACATAAAAATTCGTAGAGTGAAATTACATTGTGATCAGATTTAGTGACTTAGTGGTATATTTTTGTTTCATTTTTAATGTTGATGAACATTCACAATTTATTATTGTATCACTAAATTTGATATTTCTTATCTACAGATCGGTACTCACATATTTATGAACATTTGGGGGCATATTATCCATTAGCTGTTGAAAATATAGGCAATATTTTAATTCCAAGTTTTAGTAGGAGGCAAGAGCAAAATACTATTCATGCACAACTAACTACTAACAGTAAGATATTCATCATACTTCAAAATATACGCAAGAGAAATATAATGTTAAAATCGTACGAACACACGAACGACTTACTGTTGGGCTTGATGAAGGACAGGAAGCAACGCAGGCTCGATGCAGTGTAGGCTTGATGCAGTGTAGGATGTAGATGAAACAGAGCAGGAGCGGTCGCGCAGATATGCGCTGCCCAGAAACCTTATTGCCGCCCCCGTGCAGGTCTTCACGACAGCAATGGTTCGAAGATACCGCTCACCTTCCTTCCAGGTGCACGCCGGGAAGAAAGGTCGGTGAAGTTCAGACAGCATAGTACTACCGCACAATATTACGAGAGAGGAAGAAAACAATGGGAGAGAAGAATGGAGAAATTCAATCACAAAACTCGACGTCTCGGGCCTTTTATAGGCGTGCTAATTACTCTAGTAATCGACACCATTAGACTGAAATAATGCTCAAGTAATCGATTCCATTATTCACCGTAATCGCGATATTCAAACCAAATATTTACGCATCTCATTACGATCAAAGAAGTAACCGACTCTATTATTCACTGGTAACTGCTAAAATTTAAAACCAAATAATGGTAATTAAGCAGTCTAGTGACCAGTTAAAAGGAGAGAGAGATGATGCGAGGTTCAGCAAAATAAGGTGGATATGGTCTGCCAAGTCATAAGTCACGCGATTTTTACGCGAAAATACGCGAATACGCGCGCGCGTGCGCGCGCGTGTGTGTGTTTAGCCAAATCCACCATCCACTTCCATAATTCAAGGAGTGGCATGGACTCCACCTTATAAATTGGTCTCCCCCACTTTGCCTAAGCAATATGGTACTAAACCTTGCATACTTTGAATTTAAGAAAATAGACCACAAATAATGGGCTAATTTCTAACAATCCCCCACCAATTCCAAAGCAAGAAGCAAAAGGATATCAAAGATATTGTGCTGACGTATTGTTAATATACTAGTATTTTAGTGTAAGTCCCGTACGGGTTAAACTTGCACCTAGAATAACAAGATTCATCTTCTCACAGCAAATGAATGGACTATACATTGAATTCATAGCTTTTTATGATTAGATTCACTTGAAATCTCAACTAGTACTAGGCTGCCAATGAACCACGCCTAAACGGAGCGTTATATGGTCATGCTCCCTTATCTGCTCATGAGCTTTCTAGAGAATGCCCCATTCTCGTGAACTGCGACCAAATAGTTAAGCTCAAGTAGGTGTATTCTTTCTGGGTATCCTGCAGGCTAATACCTTTTCCTCATTTGAACAACAGAATACATTAAGGTTTTATGCCAACCTTCCATACAGTTGAGAGTATTTTATTTATTAGGATATAGGTACAATTAATATGTACTCTCTTGTTACAACATCAACTTGTTTTTCCCATTATCTACGTCACGGGATCTCCGATCAAGAAAACATGGGTTACCATTGTGATGTAACTTAAAGGGGCATCATTCCCATGTCCATAGAAGCAACAGAAATCGCTTTCCGTACTAATCCCTTTGTAAAAGGGTCTGTGTAACATCCCAATTTGAATTTATCTTTTAGAGGGGGGTTTTAAGAGTTTTGTGGCAACCTGGGCCTGGGCCTTGGCCCATGAGGTGGCCGGCCAAAGGGGGGAGGCGCCTCCTCCCAAACCCTAGCCGCCCCTCCCCCCAGCGCCTCCCCTAGCCGCCCTGCGCCCCCAGCGCCTCCCCTGGCCGCCCTTTCCCTCCCTGCGCCGCCCCTCCCCCTAGCTCCCCTCCTACGCCCCTCCCTGCGCCGCCCCTCCCCTTGGCTCCCCTCCCTGCGAGCGCCCCCCCCCCCCCGGCCGAGTCTCTCCCTGCGCCGACCCCTGCCGTGCGCCCCGGCTCTGCGCGCCCCTGCCGAGCCTCCTCCCTCGCGCCCTCTCCCTGCTGCTCCTCCTGCCGTGCGCTGCTGCTCCTCCCTGCCGAGTTCATCAAGAAGAGGAAAGGAGAGAAAGGAAGAGGAAGGGAAGAGAGGAGGAAAGGAGAGAAAGGAAGAGGAAGGGAAGAGAGGAGGAAAGGAGAGAAAGGAAGAGGAAGGGAAGAGAAGAGGAAAGGAGAGAAAGGAAGAGGAAGGAGAAGTTCGTGGGGTGTTCGTCGTGTTCGTCAGTTATTTGTCAAGGGTAATCCATGTTTCTCCAATTATCTGTATATTTTATTGTGGTAGCAATGTCGGTATTCGGGGCTGCGAGGGCAGATTCTGTTGGACTTCTCCTAGAGAGTTGTAGAGGACGACTTTATCTTTCCATGAAGTGCTAGAACGCGTTGATCCGACCTTTGTAGCAAAAGTTATGATTTTTCTCGTAGGACTGTTCTGCAGATCGGGGGTTCTTTGTTAGATGTTGGTAGATTGGGTTGGGCGATTGGAAAATGGAAGAATCAGGGGATCTTCATATTATGAAAGTTGTAGATAATTGTCTTAGCTTTCCAGAAAGGTCAAGAAATTATTTTTTGGACACTCGGCTGGAAGTTATGGCCTTTTTAGTTTGCTGTCCAGAGAACCCGACGTGATCATTGATGTTTTAGAAAACTGGGTGATGCGGGTACAAGATGGTCGAATCAGGGAGGCACCCCAAATAGGTTTAGTTAGATAATTTAATTATCTTTCCAGAAAGTCAAAGAACATCTCATTCGGACTCCTGTGCCATTAGATATGAATTTTTGATGTTAACTGTCCATAGAGGTAGGCGGGGTGACCGGTAAGATTTGGGATTTGGGAACCGAGATAGACGAGTTGTGCTAGTGCGTGTTTGTTTTTATTTGAGCGAGGGTTCGCTACGGTTATCTTAGAAACTATTATCATTATTATTCAGGTGGAGGACGGACCCCAGAGGCGGCACCTTCTGCACGTCCCTCGCGGTTAAGGCAAGTATAATGATGGTTTAATATTGATAAGGTGAAAGTTCGGTGTTTGTTCAATGGTATGAATATGAAATTCGATGTTTGATTAATGGTATGAATATATGTGTGTTTATGGTTGTGGTATTGTTCAATGGTATGAATATATGTGTGCTTAGGGTGATGGTAACAATGTATTGGTGTTATATCGGGATGATTGCAATTTACAGTGTTTATGAGTATTTATGGTGCATAGATATTGTGAATGCAAGATTTATTTTATTGGAGCATTCACGCATATGCATCATGTTGATTATTTGAAGTCTTGGTCACGAGATGACCAAGCGCCGAGGTCCTCGTCATGTTGAAGACATGGCGGGCTAAAGGTCCCCATACTCGCGGAGTGTGGGCAATTGGTCCCTGTACCGTGTGGTACAGGCATGGGTGTGCATCGACGGATGCACACTTTGCATTACCGATAAAATGCAAAAGAGAAAGAGATAAAGAGTTTTTGATCATTGTGCATTGCATGACTTGTTTATATGAATGATGAATGGGTTTGTGAAGTGATGGGCATAAATATTGTGCATTGCATGGCTTGTTTATATGAATGATGAATGGGTTTGTGAAGTGATGGGCATAAATATTGTGCATTGCATGGCTTGTTTATATGAATGATGAATGGGTTTGTGAAGTGATGGACATAAATATTGTGCATTGCATGGCTTGTTTATCTGAATGATGAATGGGTTTGTGAAGTGATGGGCATAAATGAATTCGTTACTTCCATTATATTTGCTGATTCGTTGGACTCACTCTTGTTGTTGTTGTTTTATTTAGGTACCGCTACGAGATCGGCATGCATGGGAAAAGGGAAACAATAAGCTTGTTGCACATGCACGTTTCACACAGAATAGAATTCAAGGCAGAAGAATTAAGTGATTGATGCAAGAACATTTTAGATTCCCTTTGAGTATTATCTATGGATTTAATTGTAATAAGAATTTAGGGTGTCTCCGGTGCTCTTCCCTAAGTATTATATCCATGAGTGGTTTAGTAAACTTTAAACAATTTGCTTAGCCTTGAACTTATTACTTGATGATTGTCTATTATTATTGTTTTGCTTGTAGAATATCTGATTTAGATAAATAACAAAGGAGGCTCTGCCGAAATTTTGTATAACGTAATTAGAAAACTTTGTTTTACTGCTAGTTTGGTAACATTCTGGGTCTTTGTTTGACCAGGGTGTTACAGTCTGCCAGATTTTTCTCAGTGTTAATATAGTTCACAGCTATCACTCCGGAGTTTCTCAACTTTCTGACAGATTTAAGCCTCCGCTTCACATGTCTAAAGGACTTCATATTATCCTTTGTAGTTGTGACTTTGGCCAACACAGTTTGATTATCACAGTACATCAGGATTGCCAGTATTGGTTTCTCAACCAACGGCAAGTCCATCAGAAGCTCTCTTAGCCATTCAGCCTCAACAGTGGCTGTGTCAAGTGCTACAAGTTCCGCTTCCATGGTTGATCTCGTCAATATAGTCTGTTAATAAGACCTCCATGAAACTGCAGCACCGGTTAAAGTAAACACATAACCACTTGTAGCTTTGATCTCATCAGCATCAGAGATCCAATTGGAGTCACTGTACCCTTCTAATACAGAAGGTTATCTAGTATAATGAATTCCATAAGATGTGCCCCTCAAGTAGCGCAACACTCTTTCAAGTGCCTCCCAGTGATCATCTCCTGGGTTAGAAGTAAATCGACTTAATTTGCTCACAGCAAATGAAATGTCAGGTCTTGTGGCACCAGCTAAATACATAAGTGACCCAATAATTTGTGAATATTTCAATTGATCTTTTCCTAACCCTTGATTCTTTCGAAGCTTAATGCTCGCATCATAGGGCGTTGGAGAAACTTTAGAATTTTCAAAGTCGACACGGCTCAATATTTTCTCTGCATAATGAGATTGGTTCAAAATAATCCCATTTTCATTCTTGATCAATTTAATATTCAATATAACATCAGCCTCTCCTAAATCTATCATATCCAAGCAGTGGGATAGAAATGTTTTGACCTCGTCAATTACGGCAGTGTTTGTTCCAAATATAAGTATGTCATCCACATACAAACACAAGACCACTCCTTGACCTCCACCACAACGGTAATATACACATTTATCAGCTTCATTCACAATAAAGCCAACGGTTGTCAAAATCTTATCAAACTTTTCGTACCATTGTTTAGGTGCTTGCTTTAAACCATACAAGGATTTTAATAATCTGCATACCTTATTTTCCTGTCCAGAAATCATAAAACCATCAGGTTGATCCATATAGATTTCTTTCTCCAACTCTCCATTAAGGAAAGCTGTCTTTACGTCCATTTGATGAACATACAGACAATAGGAAGATGCTAATGCAAGGAGTACTCTGATGGTGGTTAATCTAGCGACAGGAGAATAGGTATCAAAGAAATCTTCTCCCTCTTACTGGGTGTAACCCTTAGCTACAAGTCTTGCTTTATACTTCTCAATAGTACCATCGGGCCTCAGTTTCTTTTTTAAAATCCACTTACATCCAACAGGTTTGCACCCAATAGGAAAATCGGTGATCTCCCAAGTCTCATTAGCCATGATTGAATCCATCTCGCTACGGACTGCCTCTTTCCAATACTCAGCATCAGAAGATGCATAAGCTTTCGAAAGAGTCTTTGGCACATCATCCACGAGGTATACAATAAAGTCATCACCAAATGTTTTCTCAACCTTTTGTCTCTTACTCCTTCGAGGAGCTTCTGCGACTAAACTATTGTCCTCCTCAGGGATATCATAAAATGGTTCAGAAATGGTGGAAAGTTCAGAAGTTTGATTATTCTCATTTTTTATATTATCTGATGCGGATATGCACGTGTCTTGTACTTTTCCGTTAAATATCTTATTCAACTGGAAAGAATTATTGAGCCGCATGAAATATGGCCAGGTGAACTCATTTCAAACTATACTTAATGTTGTCATTCATAAAGATGAAATACTACATCATGTTATTACTTGGTGTACTCTTAGGTTTGTCAATGGCAAAACAATAGAGATAGAAAAGGAAGCGGATAACCACATTATATGCCAAAGACATGAAGGAACAAAGCCCACGCGGATGGAGCCAACAAGAACGAAGCACATGTGGCTGGTTGGAGCCCATGTGGAAGGGGGAAAGAAAGCCCATGTGGCAGGAGAGTATAAGGACGGAGCCCAAGAACTTAGAGCACAAGTTTTGGACACTATTTTGAAGCCCAACTCAGACTTCCGACGTGCTCAATCCAATTCCAACTCAGATTCAACTCAGAATTCAATTCGGACTCGGTTCGGGACAGCCTGTCAGGCAGTTACTAAAAAGGTCATAACTTTCACAAACGGAGTCCGATTCAGGCGTTCTTGTACTTGTTGGAAAGATATTTTCAAGGGCTACGCAATGGATCTAGCCCCAGTATCAAATTCGTCACGGATCAAAAGTTATGACCAAAACAATATGACGGCTGTAAAATCTAGTTTCCTTTTTTAAGAGTTCGTATCTAAAACCATATAGGGTTGAGTTGTACTAGGTTTGGGGGACTCTATGCACGTCTCAAGAGGCTATATAAGCCCTGTATTGGCATCCTTAGAGGAGGACCAAGTTTTATGCATCAGATTGAAACATAGTTATTGCTTGTTCTTTCCACACCAGAGTTCATGCGAGGACTTTGAGAGAGAATTAGACGATCCATTGTTCATTCTGCAACTCAAGGTCAAGCTGTCGTTCCATTGGGAATTGAGGACTTGGCGTTAAGTCGCTTGTGGTCGCGCGATGACAACTATCCGGTGTGTTTTGGCGTTTCAGAAGAGTTGAGGGTTCGTGCATGGGCACGAGTGTTCACTAGCGACATTGTCTACTTCACATCAACTATCCACGGTTCCTCATCGAGAAGATCGGGACCCATCCCGTATCATATGGTATCGATTCTAGGTTTACTCGGTGAGAACTTCTTTACCCGTAGTTAGATTCGTTTTCTGTCCTATCTTCCATTAAACCGAAAATTGCAATACCAAAACCGTAGTTTAATCTGTTTAGTTCTTGTGCGTTTTGTTAAGTTTTCGTCCATTAGAGTTTTGTTTTCGTGTTGATCCGTGTGTTTCCTTCGCGTAGCTTGATCTTTGTGTCCACATAAACCCTACAAAATTGTTGATTGAATTCCTCAATTAGCAACAAAAAGAGTAAATTGCATTTACTTTTGAATCCTAAATTCCTTGCTGTCCACATTGCTCTCAAGAGATCCATCCAAATTCTCTTTGGGGAGAGTTTGAGATAGTATTCACTTCCTTCAAAACCGAAAGTTTGCTGCGGTTTGGCTTGAAAGAAACAAATCACTACTTGTGCCAAACCCTAGTGACCGAAAAGAAAGAATTGCTACTGATTGAGCTTCACTTATATTTTTCATCAATTGAGACTAGCTTTTGATATTGTTGTTAGGGCTGTTCTTGAGTATTATTTACACTTGCTGAATTCTTGAATTTGTGCAAAGGGAAGAAAATGAGTTTGGCCAAAAAAGAAAACAAAACAAAAAAGAAAGCCTGAAAGTTTCCTGCGATTTGATCAAGAAACAGTGAAAATAGAAAGTGTTGGCCAAAACTCTGTGAAAAAAAAACCCCTAATTCATATTTTCAGCTTGTGCACTTATTCTCATAGAGCAATCTTGTGCCCTTACATTCATAACTATTGCAATTGGCTAGCGTCTCTCCTTGTACTTAGTGCAAAACGAGCTAGTTATTCATCTCAATTTCAGATTGCCTCTTTCTAGCTCATTTCCTTTGTTTGCATTAAGTCCCATTTATCGCTATGTGTGCGTTCATACACTTCTCTTTAATCAATTGGATCAGCACATAGGCAAATACTCTAGCTTGGATCATTACTTAGCTTTACAATACCTTGAATATCAGATTGCATAGGTTATACACATACATGTCCAAGCTCCACCTACACCTGTTTGTGTACTCCCTTGCTCTTGGTTACGCTCATACATTACCGGGTTGAGGTCGTTCATTCGTCCCAAGTGTCGATTTGACGTCCTTGATTCACTTTGGAACGGTAAGCTTGCCTTGTTTTCAGGGCAGTAAGTTGCAAGCATAGAGAGAGCTTTTGTTTTACTAACCCAGATGTAACCTCGCTTCTTGTTTGAGAGTTGTTTCCATGTCAGGTCTCGAGGAGGATCCACCTAATCCGGAGGCGCCGGTTACGTGGACCGAGTACACTCGATTGTGCAAGATGCTACAACAACAACTTCTTGATGGTAACACTAGCGTGCGCAATGAGCTCAGGAAAGTTAACACAGGACTGAACCACCTCGGGAAGGAGGTTCAAGAATTGCATACGACCATCAATAATAACTTTCTGGAGCTACGTGCCATGTTCGCACACCACAATCTACATGAGGGAGCATCTGCTAATGACACAAGTGTGCACGGTCCTCCAAAACTACATATAGCTCCTGAGATACACCACAACCCATGTGAGGAAGAGAGCCACATAACCAAATTGAGTGAGAGTGATAAAAAGAGTGAGTTGTGTGATTCCACCATATGTGAGGTTGAGAGCATCCAAATTGAGAGTGTTAGAGAGACACCAAAAGAAAAGCGAGAAGAAGAAGATAGACAAAGGGAGGATGAATCTGAAACTAACATATTAATATCTACTTCTAGTGTTGTTTCTCATATTGTGCAGGTTGACATTAAAGATGAAGAATTGAATATTCAACAACCGACACCTTTGGAGGCAAATGAGGAGGAGATAACCACAGGACGGGATGAAGTACCTGCTGTCCCATGGGTGCGTCCTAATAATTTTAAACCCCCAACACCTACATCATCTGAGGAGGACGATAAAGGTAACAATAGTGGTGCCGAATTTAATTGTGCAAAGGTGAGTAATTGTGAGAATTCATATGATCAACTGAACACTCCATGTTCCGAAATTTCAATGCTTAATTTACATAATGTGGAATTGATTACTTACAAAGAAGTTCTTACTAGAATATCTCCTAATGATTCTTTATGCTATATCATGTTTAACACTCCTAGAGAGCTATCTAGTGTGATTAATAAGGTTGCTGAAATTTCATGTTCAAAATCACTAGTTTGTACCCATGCCTACACGTATAAGTTCAATTTGATTGGAGATTATGGTGTAGATGACACATTTTATGTTCATGGAATTTGCATTACATGTGATAAGCTTACTGACTTGAAATTACATATTGTGGATAAACAATCTTTTGCACCATGTTATGATCATGATGAGATAAATTTATACAATAGTACGTACTGTTTAGAAAGATTTCACAAATCTAGTTGTTCGATTCTTGGTGTACAATCATGTAAAAATAATCAGAGTAGCGCAGCTGAAGCATGGAAAACACTCAACATTTTCTTTTCCATATCTACACATTTAAATCTGATTTTGCTCATTAAGGATCTGTCCATGTCCTTGGAAAAGTCGAGGACGACTTTCTTTTATGGGAGGGAGAATGATGTGAAAAACAATAATGCAATGCATACATCTTTTAGTCGCTGCTATATTCAACGGTTTGTGCAAAATAGTGAGAATGTCACAACAATTGACTCTTATATATACCAGGCATATGTCTTATTCCTTTCATTTACTACACCTCCAAAAGTTTATGATGATATAAGTCAAGAAATATTGACGATTTAATATATATACCATGCATACACGTTGTATCCTTTGTTTAGCACAATTTCAGTTATCAAAAGCCGAGGACGGCTTTTCCGAAGAAGGGAGGATGATGCGAATATGCACGTGTCTTGTACTTTTCTGTTAAATATCTTATTCAACTGGAAAGAATTATTGAGCTGCATGAATTATGGCCAGGTGAACTCATTTCAAACTATACTTAATGTTGTCATTCATAAAGATGAAATACTACATCATGTTATTACTTGGTGTATTCTTAGGTTTGTCAATGGCAAAACAATAGAGATGGAAAAGGAAGCGGATAACCACATTATGTGCCAAAGACATGAAGGAACAAAGCCCACGTGGATGGAGCCAACAAGAACGAAGCACATGTGGCTGGTTGGAGCCCATGTGGAAGGGGGAAAGAAAGCCCATGTGGCGGGAGAGTATAAGGACGGAGCCCAAGAACTTAGAGCACAAGTTTTGGACACTATTTTGAAGCCCAACTCAGACTTCCCACGTGCTCAATCCAATTCCAACTCGGATTCAACTCAGAATTCAATTCGGACTCGGTTCGGGACAGCCTGTCAGGCAGTTACTAAAAAGGTCATAACTTTCACAAACGGAGTCCGATTCAGGCGTTCTTGTACTTGTTGGAAAGATATTTTTAAGGGCTACGCAATGGATCTAGCCCCAGCATCAAATTCGACACGGATCAAAAGTTATGACCGAAACAATATGACGGCTGTAAAATCTAGTTTCCTTTTTTAAGAGTTCGTATCTAAAACCATATAGGGTTGAGTTGTACTAGGTTTGGGGGACTCTATGCACGTTCCAAGAGGATATATAAGCCCTGTATTGGCATCCTTAGAGGAGGACCAAGTTTTATGCATCAGATTGAAACATAGCTATTACTTGTTCTTTCCACACCAGAGTTCATGCGAGGACTTTGAGAGAGAATTAGGCGATCCATTGTTCGTTCTACAACTCAAGGTCAAGCTGTCGTTCCATTGGGAATTGGGGACTTGGCGTTCGTCGCTTATGGTCGCGCGATGACAACTATCCGGTGTGTTTTGGGCATTTTCCGAAGAGTTGAGGGTTCGTGCATGGGCACGAGTGTTCAGCTAGCGACATCGTCTACTTCACATCAACTATCCACGGTTCCTCACTGAGAAGATCGGGACCCATCCCTGTATCATTATCGATTTGAACATTCTCAGTTCGTGTTGAAGTATTGCATACTGTTCTCATAGGAAAGATATTCTCAAAAAATGAAGCATCTCTAGATTCCATTATTGTGTTAGCAATAATCTCAGGAGTTTCTGATTTAACTACTAAAAATCTATAGGCCGTGCTATTTTGAGCATATCCTAGAAAAATACAATCAGCTGTTTTTGGTCCAATTTTCCTCTTTTTCTGCAATGGTATATTGACTTTTGCCAAACACCCCTAAGTTCGCAGAAAATTAACATTAGGTTTTCTCCCCTTCCATCCCCTCATATGGAGTAATTTCACTCTTTTTAGTGATTACTCTATTTAGGACGAAAGTTGCTGTCAATATAGCTTCCCCCCACCATGCCTTAGGCATACCAGAACTCTCTAACATGGCATTGACCAAGTCCGTTAATGTCCGATTTTTTCTCTCAGCTATCCTATTTGATTAGGGTGAATATGGTGGTGTGAACTCATGGATTATTCCATGCTCAGAATAGAATTGGGAGAACTCATGAGAGACATACTCTCCTCCACGATCAGATCTCAATCTTTTTATTTTCTTTTCTAGTTGGTTCTCAACCTCGGCCTTATAAATTTTAAAGTAGTTTAAAGCTTCATCCTTAGTTTTAAGTAAATACACATAACAAAGAGCGTGTTGCATCATCAATAAAAGTTAGAAAATATTTTTGCCTCCTTTTGTCAATAGTCCATTCATTTCACACAAATCTGAATGAATAAGATCTAACGGTGCTAAGTTCTTTTCATCCTCTAATCCTTTAAAAGGTTTTCGAGGCTGTTTTGCTTGCACACATGACTGGCATTTTGATCCTTTGACAATTTCATATTTTGGAATTAAATCTAATTTGGACATTCTCACAATACTATCAAAACCAAAATGACAGAAACGGGAATGCCAAACATTTGCCTCACATTTATTTATATTTGTTGCAACATTCAGATTATAACAATACTCTAAAGTACTTAGGCGGAACAAGCCTCCGCTCTCATAGCCTTTACCAACAATGTTTCTGAACTTAGACAATACAATTTTATTCAACTCAAAAACTAGCTTATAACCATCCCTACATAGAAGAGAACCACTAATGAGGTTCTTGTTTATTGTAGGAGCATCTTGCACGTTCTTTAAGTGGACAATCTTTTCTGAAGTAAGCTTCAGATCCACCGTGCTAACACCAAGAATCGAAGCATGCGAGCCGTTTCCCATTAGGACGGAGAAAGCCCCTGCTGTCTAGTAAGAAGAAAACAAGGAAATATCAGAACATACGTGAACATTAGCACAAGTATCCACCCACCAATCAGTGGATTGACATGCTGAAAAAACAATAGGTGGATTACCATACCCTCCTGAAGTCGAGGCCTTGCCTATGATCACGTTTACAGTCTTCTTCTTTGGTTGTTTACCATATCTGATTTTACGGAAGCGACAGTCCTTCGCCATACGACCATCTTTTCCGCACACAAAACAGGTGATGTCCTTGAAATCCTTTTTCTCAGTTTTCTCCTTCTTAAAGCTAGTTGTCTTGTTCGGTTTGTTGAATTTGTACTTCTTTGCTATAGTCTTTTTCTCAATAAAGTTTGTATTGTTCTGGCCAGATGTGCTTGGTGCATCCTTTGCTCTTGCTTTTTCTTCCACATCGAGGGCAGCAATAAGATCCTCAACAGAAATTTCTTCCTTCTTGTGTTTCAGGCTAGTGGCAAAATCCCGCCAAAAGGAGGGAGTTTAGCAATAATGCCCGCAGCCATAAACTTAGGAGGTAACACGCAGCCCAGGTGCGCAATCTCACCGACTAGTAGCTGGAGGTCATGAGCTTGTCTAACTATGGACTTAGCCTCATCCATGCTAAAGTCGAAAAATTGCTCACACATGTAGAGCCAACGACCAGCCTCTGCCTCTGCATATTTGTGCTCTAGTGCATTCCACAACTCTGTGGCGGACTTATAGTCCATGTACACATCGTAGAGTTGATCTCGCGTAATACCAAGATGCAACCAAGAGCAAGTGTTGTTTGCACTATCAAACTGCATGTACTGCTCGATCGTACATGGATACTGCGGGTAGACAACCCACCACAGCCCCAAAGACATGAGCCAAAACTTGACTCTAGTCTGCCATATACGAAAGTTTTGACCGCAAAACCTCTCAGGCTTCATCGCATCAGAAGCGCTAACCATTTCTGTATTGCAACAAATTTCGCAATAAGGTTTCTGGATTGCTGAAAATATAGGCAATATTTTAATTCCAAGTTTTAGTAGGAGGCAAGATCAAAATACTATTGATGCACAACTAACTACTAACAAGAGGATATTCATCATACTTCAAAATATACGCAAGAGAAATATAATGTTAAAGTCGCATTTAACACACGAACGACTTCATGTTGGGCTTGATGAAGGATGAGGAAGCAATGCAGTTCGATGCGATGTAGGCTTGATGCGTGTAGGACGTAGATGAAACAGAGCAGAGCGGTCGCGCAGATATGCGCTGCCCGAAACCTTATTGCCGCCCCGTGCGTGTCTTCACGACAAAGAATGGTTCGAGATACCGCTCACCTTCCTTCCAGTGCACGCGGAAGAAAGGTCGGCGGTTCGAGCAAGACAAGACTACCGCACAATATTACGAGAGAGGAAGAAAACAATGGGAGAGAAGAATGGAGAAATTAATCACAAACCCGACGCTCTGTGCCTTTTATAGACGTGCTAATTACTCTAGTAATCGACACCATTAGACTGAAATAATGCTCAAGTAATCGATTCCATTATTCACCGTAATCGCGATATTCAAACCAAATATTTACGCAATTTCATTACGATCAAAGAAGTAACCGACTTATTATTCATCGTAATCGCTAAAATTTAAAACCAAATAATGGTAATTAAGCGCCTCGTGACCGTTAAAAGAGAGAGAGATGATGCGAGGTTCAGCAAAATAAGGTGGATATGGTCTGCCAAGTCACAAGTCACGCGATTTTCACGCGAAAATACGCGAATACACGGGCGCGCGTGCGTGCGCGCGTGTGTGTTTAGCCAAAGCCACCATCCACTTCCATAATTCAAAGAGTGGCATGGACTCCACCTTATAAATTGGTTTCCCCCACTTTGCCTAAGCAATATGGTGCTAAACCTTGCATGCTTTGGAATTTAAGAAAATGGGCCACAAATAATGGGCCAATTTCTAACATTAGCAAGGTACTAAATTTATTGCATTATACATTTGCAATTTGTTCTCTTTATATTTATATGTGAATTTGATATTCCAATGGCAAAAGACTAGTAGATATAGCTTTGATATGTTTATATTGTGCTATAGACTTAATAGTAGAGCTCCCCCTCTATTTTTATCCTGGATTCGCCACTGTTTGTGGCTTTGTCCTGATCGGTAACTCTTTGTAACATCCCAATTTTTGCTTTTATTTTGAAGAAATAATTTTAAATCAATTATTTCCAATTATCTGGAATTTTCAGAATTTAAAGTTTCTGTTGAAAAGAAAATTTAAGGTCAAAATAAGTTGGAAATATTTTTCATATGTTTAAAACATCATCAGTGAATTATGTGAATTTTTCTGGAATTTTTGGAATTTATTTGGTATTTTTCTGAATATTTTAAGCCTTCTAATGTTTTCTGGAATTTTCAAAATCATTTTAAAATCCAAAACCCTCCCGGATTGCCACGTGGCGCCCATCGGCCGCTCATCCGCGCCGAACCATCTCGGCCTCGCGCTCATCCGCCTTCACTCCGCCGCCGACACTTGGCATCCATCCGCTCAATCTGCCCGCACCGCGCTAATCTCACCTCTCGCTCCCACTTACCGCTTGGCCGCTTTATCCTCTTCTCCTCCCGACGCGTGTCGCCATCTTGACCGCTTATGATTGCCGTACAGATCGCACGCGCTGCCACTTAGTACACTCCATCGGCCAGATTTAAATCCGGTTTTGATTGAATCTCAACCGCATCCTTTCACTTACCTCTTCACTCATCATCCTACGGCCTTGATTACTTTCCTCTGCCGCGCCGTGCATCCGAGCTGTCGCCGCCGCCTTCTCTCCTTCCTCTCACCGACATGCGGGGCCCATCGCCGCCGTCTTCCCCGCCACCTTCTTCCTCCCGCGTCGCGCCACGCCGCCATTAATCAGAAAAAGCGAAGCTTTAAAAGCTTCGCTTGGCCAATTATTTCCCGCACTAATGCACATTCAAATAGCCGCCTTCCCGCAACTGCGTTTCGCATTATTCCTCTAATTATGCATCGCGGCGCCGCGCCTTTCATTCTCCGGCAGTTCCAAGTCCGCGAAGCCTTACGCTGCCGCACGCCTCATCCTCTATAAAACCTGCCGCCCGAGCTGTGTCTCGATTCCTTCGCTTTCCACCTCCAATTGCCCATCTGCCGAGCCGAGAGCCCTCCCGCGCTTGATTTCTCCGTCGGCCACCTTCCACTCCCGCGAGCAATCGCGCCGCTTCAAGCCTTCCGAGATTCACCGGAGCATCTCGACGTTTGCCGTGCCCAGCGATCTCAAAGACCACTTTTCGAAAGTTATTGCGACCGGAACCCTCTCGCCTCCGTGAAGCCTCTCCTCCGCCGCCCCTTTTTGCCGCCTCGCCGATCCGAACATCCTCGGTAATCGCGCAAGGTACCAAAGCATTCCCGTCTCTCCTCTTGCTTTTGCGCACATCGCCGGCGCGCCGCTTCGCGGAATGCCGGTGACCCTCGGGTCCCGCGCCTCCGTCGGCCGGCGTGCCACGTCGGCCGCTGCGCCAGTGGCAACAGACGTGGATGCCACGGGATGCCGTGTCAAGACAAAACCCGCCACGCCAAAGACTCACACACACTCGCCGCCACGCCGGCCGCCGTACACACGTGGCGCACCGGTGGCGACCACGTGTATGCCACGCCGCATCGCCGCCTCCCCGCCGTTAATCCTAAGAGGATTACCTACCCTTATGGGGTAGGCGGTGCTCTCCTCGCTCACTTGGCTAGCGCGCTCTTCCCCACTCCTTCTGGCGCTGCTCGAGCCTGGCCCGCGCTACCGAGGTTGAGTTTTCTCCGTTTAATCCGCTGGCGACAAGTAGGCCCCACCCGTCAGCGACCACCCCTCTGCGCTAGTCACTGACAAGTGGGTCCCGAGTCCAGTGGGTTCCACATGTCAGAGACTGATTGTATTGCGGACTCACTGACCAGTGGACCCCACCTGTCGGTAATTTCCGAATTTCTAGATTTAATCAAATCTGAGAATTTCAAATAGCCATATCTTTTTCATTTTAACTCCAAATTGGTTCATTCAAATTTCTAAATTTATCTAAAATTTCAATCTTTCAATTGGTAGGTTTACTTTCAATTTTTGAATTTTTATTTTATTTTATTTATTTGGTTCTCTCGATTTACGTGTAGAGACCAATTTGTCCGAGGCTTTGCAAGAGCAAGTTGTGGAAGATTTCAACCCAGTGCAAGAAGGCAAGTCTCCTTTGAACATTCTGCTCCCATGTTTTGCAAGTTTCCTTTGATCAACTTGCTCAAATGATTTGGAAAAATGTTTAGGTAGTTATTTTAAATTAATGCATGCTTATGTTATATCAAGTGATAGTTTGATTTAGAAAATTTAGTTAAAGACCCAATTTGTTATACCTTCCATTGAAAATTGTTCACCTTGTACCATTGTCAACTTAGGATATCCCTTTGACTCAATAATGAGTTAGCATTATATTGGTTGAATGTTTAAAATACTAGCAAATGCTTAGCGTAGCAAATCAATGTAATAATGTTCAAATGGGTAGCATGTTTATCAAATGTTTTGATGAATGATTTGTTTGAACATTGGTAATGGATGTTACCATTGTTAAATATTTTGTTTGAAAAGTGGTAATGGATGTTACCACTGTTAATTTGAAAATAAAAATGAAATTCAAAGGGAAAAGTTGACAAGGGGGATGGAAGGTTTGGTGGTGCGCTTAGCACGAGAATTGTTGGGTTTGTGAATGAGCCACCCCGTCGATTAAGGACCGACGCTTGTGTTTGTCCAAACTGAGCAAAACAAGACAACCACAAGTCTATATGGGTACGACCTAGCTAACTAACCTATAAAAGTTTAGCTTAGATATCACCAAGTGGTGTATTGGGTGCTAGGGTGTATCGTTACTCATAGTGAGGGACAGTGGTTTCATCAGACTCACATGGCGCAAGAGGGGCTTCAACTCGTGGATTCGAGTTGTGGTGAAACCTTAGCGGTGGTATTTAAACTATACCGAGTAGGCGAAAAGCTTTGTGATAAATTATCCGGGTCTCATGCCAAAGGAAGCGTGTTGACTATTAAGATAATTTATCTCTTGTGGGTAAAGTGTACGACCTCTGCAGAGTAAAAACTATTCGAATAGCCGTGCCTACGGTCAAGGGCGAGCAAGGAATGCATTCACATGGTAGAAGTTTTGGTTTTGATTTCAAAACAAAATGAATTGGAGAAAACTCGGAGTAGTATAACTCGTGATGTTCAGATCGGTGTAACCCGAGGTTTTGAAAATTGGTCGTGATGGTCCGAGGTATTAGTGTTGGTAGTTTAACCTTCACTAAAGTACTTATCCAATTTCGATTATTAAAACAAGTTGTTTACAAAATGGCTTTCAAAGTAATTATGTAGATTTGAAATAAAATGCTGATTTTTGCAAATAAACCATATAGCCTTCCTTTGTGAAGCCTTACATCCTTGCATTTTTCCCAAGACTTCATGAGTACATTTCTGTACTCACCGTTGCTCTATAAATATAAAAGCAGAGAATGAAGAAGATCAAGCTGGAGAGTATGACTTCGCGCCGAATGTGGATGCGGTGGATTATTCTGATGCCTAGGATTCGCTTTCCCACCAATTGCCCGTGGCGCATTGATGGGTCGATCGCTTATCTTCATTTGCTTCGCCGTGTTTATTCTTGCTTGAGGTTCTCGTGAACCTTAGTAAGGCAATGGCCTTTGTAAAACTTCGCTACTATTGTAATAAAGCGTTGTTGGCAATGTATCATCTTTTCTGTTTGAACTGTGTGTACTAGCATTGATCTCTGGGACTAGTACAGTAATACACAGGGGGTCTAGGAGTTTCTACTCCGGGTCTCACACTCTTTTCGCTGTGCTTGTGAGAAAAGCTATGTGAAATTGCCTCTAGTATTTGCTAAAGAATGGGCCCCACAAGTCTGTAATGCGATGTGGTTATAAAGTATAAACCGTGTTTAGGAATCTCTTGTGAAAGTTTTTATCGATGCATTCTCGTCTCAAATTTCAAAAGTTTTGCACATATATAAACTATTGCACCAAACAAAAAAGTGGCCAGATTTCCTGAACATGACAAGGTCATCGACCTGACCTTATGTGACATGCAAAAAAGAAATTAAGGAAAAAAATACAGACAAGAGATGAACTCGACGGCCCATTCCAGTCCCTGGCTGGCAACGGAATGGGTCCTGTTCATTCTAACAGCTGCTGAGTGCCAGACAGCTGGGTGATCCAGAAAAGTGAACCTGTTCTTGCGATCTCTCTATTCCGAACTCATCTCAATTCTGTCAATTGCTTCGCTCCGCTCTGTGATTTGTCGGGAGTGTCACAGGATTATGACAGTGTTTGGACAGACTACTGGGCTATTCGCGAGGACACTGGACTTGCTGTTGAAGCATTCACCCAACTGTAAGCAGTTAATCACCTGCGATTAAACTAATCCATGCAATAGCTTACAGCAAGCCAGGTTTTCGCTGAAAAAAAGAGAAAACCTCTCCCGGTATTTTCCCCCATCAACTTATACACCATATTGTTTCTCATTGCTTTTAGTATGTATGTAACATCCTAATTTTCAGAGTTTATTTGAAGCTTTTAAAAGAAAATTCACCATTTGGATTTTTCTGAAATTAATTTAAACTTAAAATAATTTTTTATTTATTAGAAAGATTTAATATGACTAAATTAAATATTAATATTTGTTGAAACTATTTTATTTGGGTTTCTTGTGCTGTAAGGAATTTTTTGAGATTTTATTGGATTTATTTGCTATTTTCTAGAGCATATTTTATTTTCTTTCCAATTTTTGAAATTGAAAAATCCTGAATAAAAACCCTTCGGCCCACTAAACCTCAAAGTCCGATCCCTTCCTCGCCACATGCCAGCCATCCAGCCTAACCCCGCATCGGACACTACATTACGCCCAAAGACACATGTCCTACATCTGAAGGCCTCGGTATTGTTCATGTGTGCCATCTGAAACCAGTCATCCAATCTCGGGCTTGTCATGTGTCACTCATCCGCCATGTTGCATACTATTCATTGCCATCTTCCTCATGGACTCTCATTGCCGCCACTATCTCCGCAACAGACCCCTCGCCATCTGTGTCATGCCTACCTCAGACTCTGCGCTCATCCCCGAGCCGGACTCTCGGTGTCCATGCTTCAAATAGCTACCACCCTCGTTTTTCGCATCACCGTACACGCTCATCCCCGTGGAGTTCACCCGTGCGCCACCGTCGAGCTCATCGCCGTTTGCCGAGCCGCTCTCGTCACCGGTGAATCCACCACCGAGCCCCCACGTCCAGCCGCCAGCCAACCCCGCCGACTCACCTCAGTTCATGTGCCGCCGCCAGACAGCCCCATCACGCCCGCCATTCAGTCGAATGAAGTGACACCTTGAGCCATGCGCCGCTGACATCAACCGGTCGACATCCCCCAACACCCATGTTGTGCGTCATTTCAGATTCTCGGAGAACTGGTCTCACGTGCAACACCACCGCCAGCTACTATTTCAGAGACCAATGAGCCGCCGAGCCGAGCCGCATGCCACGCCCAATTTAAGTCCACGTGTCCGCCATGTGTCATACCACGGGCGCCACATCGACGATCAAGCCATCCCATATGCCATGTCGATGCCACGCCACCAAGCCACGTGTCAAGCCATGATGCTTCTAGTCCACACGTGTCTACCACGTGTCGCCATATCACCCTAATTGCCGCATCGCGAAGCTCGACCGTCCGAGCACCTGCTCCATGTGTTGGGTTCACCATGGACTTGCTATCCCATGCACCAAGTCTGCAGACAAGAGTTTTTCTTAATTTTCAGTATTTTTCAGCCAGTTAATCTTCTGAGAGCCTGTTGTCCTCTATCCTAGCTACGATTAACCTGATTATTTTTTCTAAATTTATCTAAAATTAAGCTCTACCTTTTCGTTCTAGTTTTAATGTTTTTAGAATTCATTTGAATTTTATTTAATTATTTTTGTTCTTTATTTTTTTCTCCCTCGTTAGATAATGCCTTCGAAGAAGCTGAAGCAAGATCTGAAAACCAAGAGCCACTAACTGAGTAAGGCAAAGGCAAGTGTGTTCTTTGATCATGTTGAACCTAGTTTTTGTATCTACTTATTTACTATTTTATTTTAAATTATCATGCATTGCCATTTTATTACAAACCTATAAACCTGGTAGTTATTGTCCAACTGGATTAAATCCATCTTGATAATTTGAATGTCATGATTCCATTGTCACATAGGATGAGAAATATTCTAGTAATGCAATACTCGATGTCACATGGGTTATACATCTAATATGCTTAGCCATGTTTATAGTTACGTTGGGTTCATCATCACATATGATTAATTAATTAATTTTAATTTAATAAGATTTTGAATCGTGGTTGTAGCTACTGTTATAAAATTTATGTGCCATAATATTAGTGTATCATTGGTGTTGGTTATTCAAAATTAGTTTTCACTTAGGCGAGTGATCATACAGTAAATGGGGAAGTGTGGTTAGCATTTCGAAGAATATGGATGTCTCGCTTGGGTAATGTCTAACGACTTAACTTCGTATGCCATTAATCAAATCTTACAATCTGCATTACCCTACAAGTGACACATAGCATCATCCAAAGCATCGCAACTGTCAGCCAAAGCATTTATAGGAAAGTTTGCTTACATTCTTTTCATTATAATGGCACACAAAGCTTACATTCTTTTCATTACAATGACACCTGCATTCCTGAACAAGTAGCGAAGAGTTGCATTCTAGAACAAGCAAAAAAATTGGCATTCTAGAAAATTGCATTCCAGAAAACAACATCATCCATAATAAGATTACAATCTGCATGCAAACATTTCACATTGAACTATCCAGGAGGCCAAAATACAACTACATAAGTCGACTGATACTAGCCAAAATATGTGGCAAGCCAAACAAGCAGCATGTTGTCATGGTTGTTGCCGCCGCTGCCAACGGCAAGCCCAGCAAGTGACTTGGGGGGGCATCGGGTCTCCCTCACCGTTGTTGTGGCTGAGGGATGGGAGACGGAGACAAAGATAGAGCCATGGCCTTGCCATCACCGTCAAGAAGGGATTTGGGGGTGCATGGTGGAAGGAGTCGGGGGCATGGAGGAGGGAAGATCGAGCCGTAGTTGTCGCCGAGGGATGGGAGAGGGAGAGCGAGGGATGGCCGTCGCTGTCACCGTCACTCGGTTTGGGGAGGATGGAGATGGGGAGCAATGCGGGTAGGACTTCCCTCTCGGGTGTGGGCTGATGAGAAAAACGGCAACGCTTGGCAGTCGGCAGGGGGTTTTGTGCAAACTGTGCGCGCCTCGCATCGAAACTGTCGGATTGAGATCACACGGGCGAGAGTCTTTGCGTGCACGTGTGCGGCGCCTCCCGTGTGTGCACAGTATACGTCACCCTCAGATACTGACTCCTATCGTGTGCCAAAGTTTTTCTCTCTCTTATTCCGTGTGCAGCCGTGCTAATTAACGAGCAGTTTTTGGAAATAGCAAGCGCATAATTGCACTTCACAGTTATGTAGGGATGCACCTATGAAACATAGGCTTCCCTGCGACAGAATATAAACACGCGGGCGAATTTAAGTAGTTTATTACATAGTTCTCTGATATAATGGCCACAAGTAAGATTCCCTCCTCTATTATAAGAGGAAAAAGTAGAAAACGATGAACCGTATGTAGCGCTTTTCGATGGTATAGCAAGTGACCGTTCAATCTTGAGATTCAACCCACAGCCACCATCAGATCCATTGTCTTCGGCCACGGCGCCGCCGCATCTCGTCATCTACGACCGTGGCGTTACTAGATCTGATAGTCCCTTGCAAGATCCAGTCGCCGGTGGTAAAGAAGAGAAGGGGGGCCTCTAGATTAGGGAAGATGAGTGGTAGCTTAAGGAGCTGAGGTGCCACCACCGACGGGTTCATCACGCCCCCCAGATGTAGAGAGAGGCGGTGGTCTTGTTATGGGCAACAGCGGAGGGCGGTGAAGGGAGGCACAGTGAGGCGCGACTATCGAGACCCGAATGTGCAAATTCGGACTCTCTGTGTAAACTGCACTAGTCCAGGATCGCTAGTACACACAGTCAAATATAAATGTAATCACAACCATACACACGATAAAATAAAGGGAAACTCAAATATCAATAAATCTCAGAGGTATGACCTTATGGCCAAATTTACAATATCTCTAGCCGGAAGGCTTTAAAACTAGCAGCGAAAATCCAAAATAAAGCGTAGCGGCCAATCAACAAGCTCACAAAGCTATCGAGTGGAGAACGGCCTAATCCGTGAAGTCGCCAAGTACTCTCTAATGGAGACGGGTGCCCGATCTTCGATGAGATTGATACTATCGATTTGGTGGAGGTGACTCGCGATCCGACTACAACCGACGACGCCGCTACGCCTTAGCAATCGCCGAACCAACTCGAGATGTTATTGATCTTGCTGGAAGCACGATCAACCTGAACACGAAGTTCAATCCCTGCAAGCAATCGAAGAACTAGCAAGAATAAGATGAAAGGTAATCTGATATTGCGAATAACAAAGTGGGTATTGAAAAACAAAGGTGGGATCCTGAAGGTAGTCTTGACAGGTGGTCGTCTGACACAACTGAAGAACCAAAGTTTGCGCAATGGCTAAAACTAAACTCAACGAAATCCAAGTCCTAGCAGGGGGTGGCGGCTCCTATTTATAGAGAAACGACCAGGGGCAGCGCCCTAGGGTTACAAGGCCCATGGGCCCAAGTGGTGGTGGCGCAGCACCCTTTTTGACTCGAACTCAGAAACTAACCTGAATTGTTTTGATGCTTGCGGCCGGCTCGAGTGGAATTTTAAGATGAGGTCAGATCCGTTGGAAAGTAGACTTCATAAGCTTTCCATGAAGTACAAGAACGCCCCAAACGGAGTCCGTATGAAGAAGTTATGCTCGTTTGAATGTGGTACCAACGCAGCAGTCCGAATCCGATTCCAGAACGTGTCCAACTCGGATTCTTACTTGACTTGATCTCAATGTGACGTGGTGACCTCCATGATTCCGTCCTTGCATGTCCATGACTCCCTGTCCCTTTCCTTCATCCTTTCTCAGGTTCCTAACCACGATTAAATCACTTGCATTAGGTAGCGGTCTATTCTCAATAATATATGAACCTAGGAATGAATTCACCTGGTAATTAAGTTGACGAGCACGAGCTCGAGTAAGTGGTCCTTGTTGTGGATGAGTTGTATCCATGGAAGGGATGTCCTCATCACTCTCCTTCTGGAACCTCCTGCTGATAATACTTCTCACCCTCAACTGAGCAACATAGGCGTAAAGCCGTGGGTACATTGGCACTCAGCAAATCGTTTGTAACAAATGAATGCAATATAGTATGCAAGGTTTACCAATGGAAGGCTGAAAGGTTAATTTGCATAAAAGACATTTCACAGTAAATATGATAAATAGGTTAAAAGCGAACTTTAAATAAAAACGATAATAATAAATAATCGAAGGAATGAAATTAAGCCACTTGTGAACATCCCATTCACAAACTGAACCAACAGTGAACTACCTGTTCACTCCCAACATAAACCACCAAGTTTATAATGAAATCTCTACCCTTCGTGTGAAATCACCGAGCATTGTCCATAACCGAGGACGCGGCTATTCAAATAGTTTGACACTCTGCAGAGGTTGCACAACTGTACCCACACGATGTGATTAGCCTCGATCTCAGGAAATCACAACAAGGCCTTTACAAAGTTCAATCCCAACCTAATCCTGCCTGCTAGGGTTTCGCATCACACCCCCCTTACGCCACATAGAAATCAGTAACCATGTTCATCTCATTGGCAAGATTAAGTTGAAACCTCCCAAATTAGTCAGCCAGATCTGTTCCACACTAGACATGTGGTTTGTACGATAAAACTCAGATCAATAGTGCACAAAGTTAAGTCATTAATTCTACCCGGACGAGGCTACCACATCCCCTAAAATGAACCTGCACTTCTCCCTTTACTGCACGATCACTCGTCCGAGTACAAAACCAAGTTTGTATAACCACGCCAATGACACACCAATGCCATGGCACAAATTTTAATAAACATGGTACTAACCACAGTTCCATATATCATTAAGTCAAATTAATAATTCACACGTGATGATGAAACCATTCGTAAATTTAAGCAAGGCTAAGCAATTCAATCGTACCAATCCCATGTGACAATTAACATAGCATCACTAAATAATAACCCAACTTAAGGTGACAATGGCATAAGGGTATTCCAAATTATCAAGAAGGGATAATCAATCTAGGACAATAACTACTAATCACAAGGTTTGAATAAAAATAGCGATGCAACGTAATTTAAAATAAAATAATTAAATAATAGATTCCAAACTTGGTTCAATATAATCAAAGGACATGACTTGCCTTGGATATGCTCAGCGAGGTACTCTTGGTCTTCCGGCGTAGATCCTGCTCCTCCGGAAACAGAATCTAACGAGAGAGAAAACGATCAAAATAACAAAAACACATAACATGATAAGCAAATGAACTCCAAAAATTATGAAACTAGAACCAAAAGCTAGAGCTCGATTTTAGATGAATTTAGAAAAAAGAACGGGGTCAATCGGAGCTAGGACGGAGGAGAACGAGCTCTCAAAACATTTAATTTAAAGAAAACCCTAGATAATCGTAAAAGTTCTTGTCTTTGTGGACCGGGTGCACGAAGAACCAAGTCCACGGTGGACCTGGCGCACGAAACAGTGCAACGCCACAGGTGCGGGCGTGGCTGACATGGCGTGCGCTGGTGCTGCCACGTGTCAGCTGATGTGGCGCTGACGTGGCATGACACGTGGCATGCCAGGTAGGCTAGGGCTGACGTGGCCTAGGGCTGACGTGGATGGTTTCGGGCGCGGAGGTGACGGTGGGATTCGGCGGCCGAGATGGGGACGTGTGGACGCATCCGGCCCGTTGGCTCAGATCTGAGCGTGCGGCTGAGATTGGGCGGCCGGAGAGGTGGGAGTCGGCCGATGGCCAACACATGGCTTGGGCGCGACGCACGAAGCGTCGCGTGTGGGCGCGGACACGGCGCGGGGACCGAGGGGTGATGCAGGGCGCGGGGTCCGGTGCCGGTGTGGCGACCACGACGACGGGGGTGACACGGGTGAGGGGGACGGCGCGGGGCTCACCGGCAGGGCGAAGTCGACGGCGGCTCCGGCGGGGCGGAAGACGCACGGGCAGCGGAGCGGCTTTGGTACGGAGGCGAGAGCGGAGACAAGGGCGACAGCGACGGGCGAGGCATGCGAACCGAGGAGCGAACGGTGTATAAAACATGCGAACCGAGGAAGTCCAGATCGGTCACGGTGCGGCGCGGAATCGGGGCGGCATCAGACGGTCACAGGTGCGCACGGGCGGCGGCGGGTTAGGGTTAGGGTTGGTGCAAGGCAACGCGAGGGAGGGCGGCGGAGATGACGACGCGTGGCGGTGGGGGCGATCGAACGGCGCGGAGCGGGCGAGAGCGGAGGCGGTGCGGGCGCACGTGAAGGTCCGCGGGATGGCTGACGCGTGGAAGGGGGAGAGATCGGGCGGTGGATGATTTACCCCTTTTGATTTTTTCCCCGAAATTTAAATAAACTCCAAAAAGCTCTAAAAAATTGTAAATAAATCTCAAAAATTCACCAAAAATACCAGTAAAAACCTTGAGACCTGAGGAATCCAAATAAAATATTTTCAACTTATGTTAATGTTTATTTTAGTTAGATTAAATTCTAAAAATTCATTTTAAGCTTGAATTAATTCCAGAAAAATCTAGAAAATTTATTTTTAAATTCTAGGTTTTAGAAATTGCAGAAAAATGTAATGTTATAGTGACACACTCGAATATTAGTTTGGGTGGGGAGGGTGAGATAAAGGATCGTGGGACCCCGAGTAGAAACTCCGGACCCCACATGTATTGCAAGACTAGTCCCGCATCAAAGCTAGTACACACAGATAATCGGACAAAATGATACATTGCCAACAACGCTTTATTACAATAATAACGGAAATACATAAGTCCCGCCCAAGGCCTTACAAGCTGCGTTCACCAACCTCTTACACAAAATAAAACAATGGAAGCGAAATATTGAGATAAACGGCCCATCAATCGCCACATGCAATTGACTTGAGCAACGAGTCCTAGTCCTCCGGAAAGAATCCATCACAGCAAGCGGAACAAAGAGTCGTAGTCCCCTTCCCGAGCTTCAACCTCTTACGAGAATTATTTGAAGTGTAGTATGTGAGTACATAAAGTACTCCGCAAGTCTTGGGAAAGATGCATTAGATGCAAGGTTGAACAAAGGAAAGCTATACGGCTCTTTTGCACAAATCAACATTTTATTTCAAATTTATATACTCCTTCTAAAAGCATTTTATTAAACATTTAATTTTTATAATCTGAAGTTTAATAAGTACTTTAGTGAAGGTTACAACCACCATCATCGATAAATAGGCTATATCCGCTAAGATTCAAAATAGAGGTTAAAACCACAGAATCAAGTTACATCCACTGCACCAAAATCACGAGAGTTCTATCCACTCTCTAGTTTTTCCAAAACCTTTTCTTTTAAATTCAAAGTCAAATCTCTACTATGTGAATGCATTCCTTGTCCGCCCTTGACCGTGGGCACGGCTATTCGAATAGTTTTATTACTCACAGAGTGTGTACAACTTTACCCACAAGAGATATATTATCTTAACAGTCAACATGCTTCCTTTGGCATGAGACCCAGATAAAATATCACAAAGCTTCTCACCTACTCTAGTATAGATTTATATCACCCGCTGAGGTTTCACTGCTGAAGGGTTAAATCCACCACATTCAGAAGCCCCTCTTGCGCCATGTGAGTGCAGTAAATCCCTGCCCCTCACTTTGAGTAATCAGCAAATCCCTGATACCCATTTTCCGATAGTGACACAAAATCTAACTATTATAGGTTAATTAGCTAGGTTGTACCCATTTTAACTTGTGGTTGTACTGTTTTACTCAGACTGGACAAACACAAGAATCGGTCCTTAGAAGACTAGGGTGGATCATTCACAAACCCATTATCCGTGCTAACCCGCACCAGCCAAACTATCCATCCACCCTCGTCAAACTTTTACTTTGAACTTCATTTTTATTTTGAAATTTACAGTGGTAACATCTATTACCACTATTCAAACAAAACATTGAATCACAAATCAATCATTCACCATTTTTCTCATATGAGCATTTTACATTTATCAGCTAGACTAAGCATTTACTAATATTTTAAATTAAACAAAAGTAACACTACTCATTATTGAGCTAAAGTTTATCCTAAGTTGACAAGGGTACAAGATACGTAATTTCCAAAGGAGGATATAACAAATCGGTGATTATCTAACTTTTAAAATTAAAATTATCAATTTACTAAACATAGCCATGCAAATAATTTAAATTAATTTGCAAAAACTATTTACAAAACATAGGATCAAAATGGTCAAGGAGACTTGCCTTCTTGCGCTGTATGGAACTTCTTCTTGGATCGGAAAATCTTGCGACGTCGGGTTCTACGCGAAACGACAAAACAAACAAATAAATAAATACAAATAAAATCACAAAAATATAAAATATATACTGCAACTTAGATTATGATTTTAGACAAATTTAGAAATTTGAATCACTGGATTCGGAGTTCGGACGACGGAGAACGAGCGATTGGAAGTTTGATCGGTTTGGAAATTCCAGAAAATGCAAAACAAGAGAATATTCTCTGGAATCTTATTTTGGCTGATTTTTGGGATATTGAGGAGTGTATGACACGTGGGGCCCGGTTGTCATTGGGTACAGATTTTTATTTTAATAATTTATGACAAGTGGGTCCCGCTTGTCATTGACTAAAGGTGAACAAAATTGGCTAATAGTCCAACCGAAAATTGCATGCCCAGGATTTGAACACACAACCTCATGCATGCATGCACTAACATGTCTCCCTAGCCAAATGGGCATCTAGTCTTTCTTGGCAAAGGAGCAACAACAATTAAATAAACAAGATTGAATATAGTTGAAGAAGGAATTATGGAGGAGACATAGGGGCGCGACGGGGCGGCTCACCGGCGACCGGCGGCGGGGCGGCGTAGGGCGGCGGGGTAGCCGGGGTGGCGGGAGAGGTAGGAGGCGGAAGCCAGCCGAAAATGAGGAGGAAAAGGAAGAGAATGATGAGGGAAGGCCAATTTATAGAAAGATAAGGGAGGGGAAGAGATTTCAGTTTTGAGAAGGTAAAAGGTTGGGGAACGGCCGGGAGATTGATGAGGGTGATTAGGGCGTCCGTTTCCACGCTTTAATCGGGAGTTAAGAGGAGGAAACGGATGGTAATTAAAGTTTTGTTTCGGCTCTAATGGTGGAGGAGAGAGAGAGTGGGAGGAGGAAGAAGAAGGGGTTGAAGAAACATATGACATGTGGGGTCCATGCGTCGGTGAGAGAGAGGGGAAATGAAGGGGTACGGGCCGTCGGATTTGCGACACGTGGCAAGTGAGTAGATGAGGGTCTTTGGATTTTATGAAGGGGTAAGTGACTTTGGATGGCTAAGATTAAATCGTGGAGAGAGATGGATTTAATCTGAGAGCGACACGTGGCAGACTAGGATTAATTTGATTTTTATTTTCGGAATAAAATTTCAGAAAATACTAGAAACTTTATAAATACTTAGAAAATAGCCATTATAGTCTAAAAATTCCAGAAAAATCATAAAATATTCCTGGAAGCATTTTAGACTTAGGAAAAATATTTTTAATTTCAGATTTGTATTTTAATAATTTTATAAATCTTATTTTAACTTTTAAAATTGATTTTTAATTCTAGAAAATTCTCAAAAATTAATTAATAATTTAGGGAAGGCTAGGAAAAATAAAATAAACTCTTTTTAGCTTTAATAAAATATTTTAAATACATTTGCTTGTTTTAAATTTTGAAATAAAATCCAGATAAATCCAAATAAGGTTCAAATTCATTGAAATAATTAATTTAAAATAAAATTTTTCAGAAAGCGAAAATTTGGGATGTGACAAACCTACCCCCCTTAGAAAGAATCTCGACCCCGAGATTCGGAAGGACTGGGAAAAAGACTAGGGAACTCCGCTCTGAGATCTTCTTCACGCTCCCAAGTTGCTTCCGACTCTGGACAATTGCTCCACTGCACTTTGCAAAATTTTATGGTCTTGTTTCTTGTGGAGCGTTCTGCTTCTTCCAAAATCTTGACTGGAAATTCTGGATATGAGAGATCCTCTTTCAATTCCACTTCCTCTAAAGGTATTAGCTCCTCTGACACTCTTAAGCACTTTTTCAATTGCGACACATGAAACACATCATGCACATCTGACAATTGGGAAGGAAGCTTCAACTGATAGGCAACCTCTCCTCTTCTGGCTAAAACAGGAAATGGTCCAATATATCTCGGAGCAAGCTTACCACTGACTCTGAAACGACGCATCCCTTTTAGAGGTGACACCTTCAAATACACATGATCTCCTGGTGCAAACTCTAACATTCTGCGACGATTATCCGCATAACTCTTTTGCCTGGTCTGTGCTGTTTTCAACCTGTCTTGTATTAAACGAACTTGCTCTTCTGCTAACTTCAAAACATCGGGTCCGAATACTTGACTTTCTCCGGTCTCTGACCAATACAAAGGTGTCCTGCACTTTCTGCCATACAGAGCTTCGAATGGAGACATCTGCAGACTAGACTGATAACTATTATTGTAGGAGAATTCTGCATAAGGCAAACTTTGATCCCAACTGGCTTTATTGGCCAATGCACACGCTCTCAACATATCTTCCAATATTTGATTTACCCTTTCTGTCTGACCATCTGTTTGAGGATGATAGGCAGTACTGAAATTTAAATTGGTTCCCAAAACTTCATGAAGCTTCCGCCAAAATCTTGAGGTAAATTGAGATCCTCTATCTGATACAATCTTCTTTGGAATTCCATGCAAACACACAATTCTTGACATATAAAGCTCTGCCAATCTATCTCCGAATAAGTGGTCTTAATCGATATGAAATGGGCAACTTTTGTTAAGCGATCCACTATAACCCAAATTGAATCATAACGACTTGGTTTTGGTAATCCGATTATAAAGTCCATTCCGATTTCCTCCCATTTCCATTCAGTATATGCAAAGGTTGCAAAAGACCAGCAGTCTTTGATGCTCGCTTTAACTCTTTGACATATATCACACAAGGCTACATATTCGCAATTTCCTTTTCATACTGTTCCACCAGTAACTTTCCTTTAAATCCTGATACATTTTTGTACTTCCAGGATGAATTGAATATCCTGATTCATGAGCTTCTTTTAAGATTAAATCTTTTATTTCCTTTTTCTCGGGTACTAGTATTCTCTTTCCAAACCAAAGAGTCCCTTCTTCATCTTACGAAAATCCAGCGCTTTACCTTTCTTCATATTCTCTTTAATTTCTTTAACATATTCATCCTCTCGTTGGGTGCCTTGATCGATCTTCCAAGGTAGGGTGAACCTTCAATGCATGAGAATACCTTCGTTAACTATTTCCAAATTTAATCGTTGAAATTCTTCATGGAGGGTTAACTGCTTATCTGGAATTGACAGATTATTCATATGACTCTTTCGACTCAAAGCATCGGCTACTACATTAGCTTTTCCTGGATGATAGTGTATTCCCACATCATAATCCTTTATCAATTCGAGCCACCTTCTTTGTCTCAGTTAAGGTCAGTGGGTGAATATATACTTTAAACTTTTATGATCTGTATATATCTCACACCGACATCGATTAAGTAATGCCTCCATAACTTTAGAGCATGCACAACAGCAGCTAGTTCTAAATCATGAGTGGGATAATTTTCTTCATGCGGTCTTAACTGCCTTGATGCATAAGCTACCACCCTTCCTTCTTGCATTAGTACACAACCAAGACCTTGTCTCGACGCATCACAATAAACTTCAAAATCTTTCCTGATGTCGGGTAACCGCAAAACTGGTGCAGAAGTTAATCTCTTCTTTAACTCTTGAAAACTGTCCTCACAAGATTTACTCCATTCAAATTTCTTTTCCTTCTTTAATAACTGCGTGAGAGGCCTGGCAATCCTGGAAAATCCTTCAATAAAACGTCGGTAGTAACCTGCTAAACCCAGAAACTCGGATTTTCTACGGTCTTGGGTTGTATCCAATTTAACACATCCTTAATCTTTCTGGATCCACAGATACTCCTTCGCAGAAATTACATGTCCCAAAAACTCGACTTCCTTTAACCAAAATGCACATTTGCTGAATTTGGCATACAATTGATGTTCTCTTAATCTTTGTAAAACTATCCTCAGATGTTCTTCGTGTTCTTTCTCATTCTTAGAATAGATAAGAATGTCATCTATGAAGACAACAACGAACTTATCTAAATAGTCCATGAATACTTTATTCATCAAATTCATAAAGTATGCTGGTGCATTTGTCAAACCGAAGGACATCACCAAATACTCATATAATCCATATCGAGTAGAGAAGGCTGTTTTTGGTATATCTTCAGGTCTAATCTTTAATTGGTGGTATCCTGATCGGAGGTCAATTTTTGAGAAAACACTGATCCTTTGGTGATCAAACAGATCATCGATCCGAGGCAAGGGATATTTATTCTTGATTGTTACTTCATTCGTGGCTCGTAATCCACACACATACGCCGCTACCATCCTTCTTGTTTACTAGGAGCACTGGCGCTCCCCAGGGTGAAGAACTCGGTCTAATGAAACCTTTCTCCTGCAATTCTTGAATCTGCCTCTTGACTTCTGCTAAATCATCGGCTGACATCCGATAGGGTCTCTTTGCTATTGGTGCTGTATCAGAACCGATTTATAACAAATTCAATCTCTCGATGCCGTGGCATTCTGGTAAATCCTTAGGAATACATCGAGGTATTCACTTACTACGGACACATCCTCCAAACTTCTTCCTTTTAAATTGGTCAACAGACTTCCCTTACTTGAGAGTATATTAGACTCATATCTTATCCGTATCCCATCAGAGTTGGTAAGAATAACGGCACGATTGGCACAATCTATTTGCCCTTTATACTTGGTCACCAATCCATACCAAGTATAACATCTATGCCTTCGAGTCTATTATAATAAGGTTAGCTAGGAACTTTACTCCGCTTATATCTATGGTTGCTCTAGGGCAAACCCAATTAGTCCTCAATTCTTTTCGGTGATTGGACTAACATGAGATTCTTTAGCAAACAAACATTCCAATTATTTCTTTCAGCAAAAACCTTTGTTACAAATGAATGTGAAGCTCGTAATCAAATAATGTAATTGCAGGAACCGAATTAACAAGAAACTTACCGAACCACGCCCGTGTATCTGTCTTGCCTCTGCGGTGACATGATTGATGCGCCTTTGTTGAATGTCCGTGGGGTCTTGGGAGTCCGAGGGCTTCACGCCCCGACCAGCGATTGGAGCTCTTGCGGTGTAGGATCAAGATTGAAACGAACCGGGTTACCGCTGACGCTTCGGGACAATTATTGGCATAATGCCCCATGTTCTTGCAATTGAAGCATTGCACTCCTGCACCGCATCCTATTCTGTTGAGGTTGAGTGTATTTCCGCATCGAGGTGCTTGAGGTAAAGGACGGGTGCGAAATCGGTGTCATTGATTGGTTGGGCAAAGGAGGCCGCTAAATTGCTTTGTGAGTTGGAACGGTGACGAGCCGCTCATGATCGTTGAGCTTGAAACTTCCTCTTCTCGACTCAAGAGTCGACGGGCATCTTCCGCACAAGGGCTTTGTTCACGATCTTTGAAAAGTAGGATAGTCATTGGATACTAATCGCACCTTGAGATTAGGATCCAATCCTCCCATAAACCTCCGGATCTTTGCTTCATCGGTTGCCACATCCTCTGTTGCATATCTTGACAATGAATGAACTTACTCAAGTATGCGGAAACACTAAGGTTTCCCTGCTGTAGTTGGTGAAACTCTTTCCTTTTCATTTCCATGATGCTAGTAGGTATGTGAGTGGCTCGGAAAGCTCGCACAAAGTCTGCCCAAACAATATTCTGAGCATTTTGGTGTGCAGCGCAATAGTTTTCCCACCAGTTTGCTGCAACTCCCTTGAGTTGATGGGCAGCATAAAGAACTTTCTCATTCTCATTACATTGCGCCAAATTTAATTTCCGTTCAACCTCCTTTATCCAGTCATCCGCTTCTAACGGATCGATGGATCCGCAAAGTCGGGGTCGAGTCCTCATGAATTCCCCCAACTTGGATTGGGGTGGCTGAGCTGGTGCTTGATTGATTTGATTAACTTGATTTTGAGCTAAAGCTTGAAGAAGCTGCAGTTGCATGGCCATCATCTGCTCCATATTCGGGGCTTGAGCCGGCGGGGGTGGAATTGGGGCATTGTTATCATTGGGTGCTTGATTACTATTGACGTTGCTCCTGGTATTCACCATCTGAAGCTCCACCAAGAAAATCACAAGGTAAGAGAGAAAAGCATAGATAAGGAGTAGGGGTGGCTAACAACATCTCAAACCAACACACAAGAACCGAAGCAATAGTTGAGAAAACGCAACTTTGAATTTCAAATTAGTTTTTAAGAATGGCTGTACCACAAGTGCATAAGGCTTGGTACATTCCATTTATTACATCACAATAATATAAAGCGTTCTATGACGAAAACAATCTCCAAAAGGGTACTACTGCCTAGCAGCTACTCATCCTCCACGATGATGCGCTCCTCTGGATCCTCCTCCGGGTCCTCCTCTGAATCAGCCGAGTGACTCTGTCCACAAATAGGGTAGTTGATCGAAGAACGGGACCGTGACCGCTCTGGCGAAGACAGCGATCCGAGCGAGAACGCCGACGGCCGGCTAGATCCTCCGATGTCGAGTCGGGTAGCGGATCGGGCGCCGCACACTCTTCCTCGCAGAAGCTTTCGTGCGAGGTCCCACAAATCGGCCGGTGCGCAACGGGACCGTAAGGTCGGTGTAGTGGTAGCAACTCGAGACGCTCCACCTCGCCTCGGCGGCTGCTTCGCTGAATCGCATCGGCGTGAGCGGACTCACTCTGGCGGTGTGCTCGAAGGGTGTCGGAGTGGTCGAGCTCAAGTAAGAAGCATCCGAAGAAGTCCTATCTCCCGTAGTGCTCTGGCGTAGGTCGATGAAGTCGCCTGAGTAAGCTGCACCTGGTGAGATAGACGAGGGTCATCCACCACAATCTGAAAAGGCTCCGGGTGAATCTGTCCTGCTCTCGTAGTAGGGAAGAAACTGAAGGGTGACTGTCGCAGTTCTTCCTTATGCCTCCCGCACAATTCTGCAATCGCCATCTGAGCTACATCTTGGATAGCATCCGAGCAGTGGGTCCGGGGATGCTCAATATGACATTCCACCGAGTCAATATTCCCGTCTTGGGCGTAAATAAACACCTCCATGGACCATGAATCCATAGTCATAATCCTGGTCTTTCGCCCTCTGAAAATGGGCTGCTGAGTGTACTTCAGATGCTGCATCAACTGCCGTAGAAGACTCACAAATGCTCCCTCGCTCTCCCCGTGAGAAAAGTGATCCCATGGAGCTGACGACGAAGAACCTGCCATCTACAAATTTGAAAATAGGAGAGATCAGCAAAACTTTTATAGAGTGACAAGGAAGAAAAGAACAAGATACTAAGTAAGAGAAGAGTAGAAGCAAAGAAACTTAAGTTTTTGTATATAAATTTTTATTAAACATAGCTCCTTAAGGCTTACCAAAACCTAGGGCTCGTTCTACAGTCAAGTTGGCTCTGATACCACTTCTGTGGGACCCTGGAGTAGAAACTCCCGGACCCCCCTGTGTATTGTAGTACTAGTCCCAGATCAAAGCTAGTACACACAGATAATCAGACAAAATGATACATTGCCAACAACGCTTTATTACAATAATAACGGAAATACATAAGTCCTGGCCCAAGGCCTTACAAGCTGCGTTTCTTGAACCTCTTACACAAAATAAAACAATGAAGCGAAATATTGAGATAAACGGCCCATCAATCGCCACGGGCAATTGACTTGAGCAACGAGTCCTAGTCCTCGGAAAGAATCCATCACGGCCGCAAGCGGAGCAAGAGTCGTAGTCCCTTCCCGAGCTTCAACCTCTTCTGAGAATTATTTGAAGTGTAGTATGTGAGTACATAAAGTACTCCGCAAGTCTTGGGAAAGATGCATTAGATGCAAGGTTGAACAAAGGAAAGCTATACGGCTCTTTTGCACAAATCAGCATTTTATTTCAAATTTATATACTCCTTCTAAAAGCATTTTATTAAACATTTAATTTTTATAATCTGAAGTTTAATAAGTACTTTAGTGAAGGTTACAACCACCATCACTGATAAATAGGCTATATCCGCCAAGATTCAAAATAGAGGTTAAAACCACTGAACTGGTTACATCCACCAGACCAAAATCACGAGAGTTCTATCCACTCTCTAGTTTTTCCAAAACCTTTTCTTTTTAAATTCAAAGTCAAATCTCTACTATGTGAATGCATTCCTTGTCCGCCCTTGACCGTGGGCACGGCTATTCGAATAGTTTTATTACTCTGCAGAGTGTGTACAACTTTACCCACAAGAGATATATTATCTTAACAAATCAACATGCTTCCTTTGGCATGAGACCCGGATAAAATATCACAAAGCTTCTCACCTACTCTAGTATAGATTTATATCACCGCTGAGTTTTCACCGCTGAAGGGTTAAATCCACCACATTGAAGCCCTCTTGCGCCATGTGAGTGCGATAAATCCGCCCCTCACTTTGAGTAATCGATAAATCCACGATACCCATTTTCCGATAGTGACACAAAATCTAACTATTATAGGTTAATTAGCTAGGTTGTACCCATTTTAACTTGTGGTTGTCTTTGTTTTACTCAAGATGGACAAACACAAGAATCGGTCCTTAGAAGACTAGGGTGGATCATTCACAAACCCATTATCCGTGCTAACCCGCTTTGACCAAACTATCCATCCACCCTCGTCAAACTTTTACTTTGAACTTCATTTTTATTTTGAAATTTACAGTGGTAACATCTATTACCACTATTCAAACAAAACATTGAATCACAAATCAATCATTCACCATTTTTCTCATATGAGCATTTTACATTTATCACTAGACTAAGCATTTACTAATATTTTAAATTAAACAAAAGTAACACTACTCATTATTGAGCTAAAGTTTATCCTAAGTTGACAAGGGTACAAGATACGTAATTTCCAAAGGAGGATATAACAAACTGGGTGATTATCTAACTTTTAAAATTAAAATTATCAATTTACTAAACATAGCCATGCAAATAATTTAAATTAATTTGCAAAAACTATTTACAAAACATAGGATCAAAATGGTCAAGGAGACTTGCCTTCTTGCGCGCTGTATGGAACTTCTTCTTGCGGATCGGAAAAATCTTGGCGACGTCGGGTTCTACTGCAAACGACAAAACAAACAAATAAATAAATGCAAATAAAATCACAAAAATATAAAATATATACTGCAACTTAGATTATGATTTTAGACAAATTTAGAAATTTGAATCACTGGATTCGGAGTTCGGACGACGGAGAACGAGCGATTGGAAGTTTGATCGGTTTGGAAATTCCAGAAAATGCAAAACGAGAGAATATTCTCTGGAATCTTATTTTGGCTGATTTTTGGGATATTGAGGAGTGTATGACACGTGGGGCCCGGTTGTCATTGGGTACAGATTTTTATTTTAATAATTTATGACAAGTGGGTCCCGCTTGTCATTGACTAAAGGTGAACAAAAATTGGCTAATAGTCCAACCGAAAATTGCATGCCCAGGATTTGAACACACAACCTCATGCATGCATGCACTAACATGTCTCCCCTAGCCAAATGGGCATCTAGTCTTTCTTGGCAAAGGAGCAACAACAATTAAATAAACAAGATTGAATATAGTTGAAGAAGGAATTATGGAGGGAGACATAGGGGCGCGCACGGGGGGGCGGCTCACCGGCGACCGGCGGCGGGCGGCGTTGGGCGGGGGGGTAGCCGGGGTGGCGGGAGAGGTAGGAGGCGGAAGCCAGCCGAAAATGAGGAGGAAAAGGAAGAGAATGATGAGGGAAGGCCAATTTATAGAAAGATAAGGGAGGGGAAGAGATTTCAGTTTTGAGAAGGTAAAAGGTTGGGGAACGGCCGGGAGATTGATGAGGGTGATTAGGGCGTCCGTTTCCACGCTTTAATCGGGAGTTAAGAGGAGGAAACGGATGGTAATTAAAGTTTTGTTTCGGCTCTAATGGTGGAGGAGAGAGAGAGTGGGAGGAGGAAGATGAAGGGGTTGAAGAAACATATGACATGTGGGGTCCATGCGTCGGTGAGAGAGAGGGAAATGAAGGGTACGGGCCGTCGGATTTGCGACACGTGGCAAGTGAGTAGATGAGGGTCTTTGGATTTTATGAAGGGTAAGTGACTTTGGATGGCTAAGATTAAATCGTGGAGAGAGATGGATTTAATCTGAGAGCGACACGTGGCAGACTAGGATTAATTTGATTTTTATTTTCGGAATAAAATTTCAGAAAATACTAGAAACTTTATAAATACTTAGAAAATAGCCATTATAGTCTAAAAATTCCAGAAAAATCATAAAATATTCCTGGAAGCATTTTAGACTTAGGAAAAATATTTTTAATTTCAGATTTGTATTTTAATAATTTTATAAATCTTATTTTAACTTTTAAAATTGATTTTTAATTCTAGAAAATTCTCAAAAATTAATTAATAATTTAGGAAGGCTAGGAAAAATAAAATAAACTCTTTTTAGCTTTAATAAAATATTTTAAATACATTTGCTTGTTTTAAATTTTGAAATAAAATCGAGATAAATCCAAATAAGGTTCAAATTCATTGAAATAATTAATTTAAAATAAAATTTTTCAGAAAGCGAAAATTTGGGATGTGTGATGTTGACGAAGCGGCGGAAGTGAAGCCGCCACATGGTGGTGTTGGAGGGGTGGGAGGCGGAGGAGAGGTGTGAAGGCTGCTGCGGCGCAGAGAAGAGAGAGGATGAGAGGAAGGGAGGGAGAGCGACAAGGGATAAGAGATAGAGCGCGGTTGATTGGGGAGGAGGAGGGAGCAGGAGGGGAGGCGAGGGTGTGCGGGAGAGGCGGGGCGGGGTAGCGATTGGGGAGAGAGACAAAGCGATGAGAGATGGGAGGAGAGAGAGCAGCAGACAGTGGAAGAGAGGAGGGAAGGTCATGCATCGTTAGGAATTTATCTCGGCAGTATAGCGCTCCCTAACTGCTCTTTAAATAGTGATTCTCAGATGCTACGGTCCATACACATTCCTTGCCTCAAGTCGACACGGGGCCATTGTATATCCTTCGCGATTCGCACACAAAGACTTTCCGGCCCGTGCTACATCTGGCGATTCATTGGCATGCATTTGATAGCAACCGAAGGCCCCAAAATCCTCAACGGGTATCGGCAGAAACGCATCCTCTGCATCGATGCGAATCGTCGAATCAAAAATTCTACTCGAACCGTCCATTGATGACAAATTTTCAATTTCGGTGATAAATTGAAACGCCAATTTCTCTTTTCTACCTCCAAAAATAATCATGAGCATCGGTTTTCCTATCCAACGTTCCAGAGAGAGCAAATGCAATGTGTGCTTGTTTGAAGTAAAGTAAAATATCCATTCTATGTGAACAACTTTTTGTGTGGCACGTAAGGCACTGGTTTGGAACACGGGAATCTTGTAGGATTCCCATAATGTGCGCCAAAAGTGACTCAAAACTTCGCATCTCGATCTGAAATAATGGTATTGGGCACTCCATGTAGTCGAACAATCTCTCTGAAAAATAAATCAGCAACATTTGTAGCATCATCGCCCTTATGGCAGGTATAAAATGTGCCATTTTAGAAAATCTATCGACCACCACAAAAACACTATCTCTCTCCCCTTCTTTGTGCGAAGTAATCCCAAAACAAAGTCCATTGAAATATCCTCCTAAGGAATGCTAGGTACAGGAAGAGGTATATATAAACCATGTGGATTAAGTCGGGACTTAGCTTTATTGCAGGTAGTGCAGCGAGATACATAGCGCTCGACGTCGCGCCACATCCTTGGCTAATAGAAATATTCTGCGAGGATGTCCTCCGTCTTTTTGACACCAAAATGACCCATTAGTCCTCTCCCATGTGCCTCCTGTAATAACAAAAGACGAACAGAGCTGGCTGGAATGCATAGTATGTTAGCTCTAAACAAAAATCCATTATTGAAAGTAAATTTATTCCAGCATCTATCATTTTTGCAATTGGACAGGGCATCTTTAAACTCATCATCAGATGTGTATAGTTCTTTTATTGTCTCCAAGCCAAAAATTCTACAATCAAGTTGAGACAACATTGTATACCGTCTAGACAAGACATCAGCAATCACATTTTCCTTCCCTTTCTTGTGTTTTATGACATAAGGAAAAGATTCAATGAATTCAACCTAACGAGCATGTCTACGGTTCAGTTTAGTTTGACTTCTAATATGTTTCAATGATTCATGATCAGAATGGATAACAAATTCTTTGGGCCATAAATAATGTTGCCAAGTTTCTAAAGTTCGAACAAGGGCAAGTAATTCCTTATCATAAGTAGAATAGTTCAAACTAGGCCCACTCAATTTTTCACTAAAATAAGCAACAGGTTTACCCTCTTGTATCAACACACCACCAATTCCAATTCCGCGAGCGTCACACTCAAGTTCAAAAGTCTTACCAAAGTCAGGAAGTTGGAGCAACGGTGCATTTGTGAGCTTTTCTTTAAGAAGGTTGAAAGCTTCTTCTTGCGCTTTTCCCCATTTAAATGGAATACCTTTCTTTGTCAATTCATTAAGTGGTGCAGCGATGGTGCTGAAATCCTTCACAAAACGACGATAGAATCCCGTAAGTCCATGAAAACTCCGCACTTGTGTGACCGTTTGTGGTGTTGGCCAACTTTTTATAGCTTCAATCTTGGCTTCATCTACTTCAATTCCCTGCGGAGTGAAAACATAGCCAAGAAAACAAACTCGATCGGTGCAAAAGGTGCACTTTTCGAGATTACCAAACAAACGTGCATCCCTCAAGGCAATGAAAACAGCACATAAGTGTTCAAGATGTTCATCTAGTGACTTGCTGTAAATCAATATATCATCAAAGTAAACTACCACAAATTTACTAATGAAAGCACGTAAAACTTCGTTCATTAACCTCATGAAAGTGCTAGGGGCATTAGTTAATCCAAAAGGCATCACTAGCCACTCATACAATCCGAACTTAGTTTTAAATGCCGTCTTCCATTCATCTCCAAGTTTCATCTAATTTGATGGTATCCACTACGCAAGTCAACTTTAGAAAACATTGTAGAGCCACTTAATTCGTCAAGCATATCGTCTAACCTAGGAATAGGATGACGGTATCTAATGGTAATATTATTGATAGCTCTACAATCAACACACATACGCCATGATCCATCTTTCTTAGGCACTAAAATGACTGGAACAGCGCAAGGACTAAGAGATTCACGTACATACCCTTTATCAAGCAGTTCTTGAACTTGGCGCTGAATTTCTTTAGTTTCTTCTGGGTTTGTCCGGTATGGTGCGCGGTTGGGTAGTGATGCACCGGGAATTAAATCAATTTGATGCTCAATCCCTCGAAGCGGTGGCAATCCCGGTGGTATGTCCTTCGGAAAGACATCTTTGTACTCCTGCAAAAGGTTAGTGACAGCAGGAGGCAAAGAAGATGGTATCTCCTCAAATGAAAACAAAGTGGCTTTGCAAACTAATGCATAGCAAACAGATTTACTAGCATCCAATTCAGTCATATCAGATTTAGTAGCAAGAAAACTAGCACCTTTCAATTGTATTTCTTTTTTATTCACATGAGCATATTTCAGTTCTTTCTTCCTATGTTGCACAAGCTCTTTTGCTACAATCTGATTTTCGCTCTTAGATTTCTCTAGACTCTTCTCTCTACTAGCTCTAGCAAGTTCATCTTTAACAATCATTGCAGAGTCATAGGATGCAAGCACAATTTTCTTTCCTTTGAACATGAGAGAGTATTGATTATTCCTACCATGATGCACACAATCAGTATCGTATTGCCAAGGACTTCCTAATAATAATGAGCAAGCTTGCATAGGTACAACGTCGCAATCAACATAATCATGGTATGAACCCACAGAAAGATGTACTCTCACAATCCGTGTTACCTTCAACTTACCACTGTTGTTGAACCATTGAATATGGTATGGGTGAGGATGAGGTTTAGTCGGCAAAGTAAGCTTCTCTACCATGTCCATACTTGCCAAATTGTTGCAACTCCCACCATCAACAATTATGCGAATCGAGCGTTCCTTGACAACGCCCTTGATTTGGAACAAATTATGGCGCTGGTTTTGCTCGGCATGAGACACTTGAGCACTTAGTACGCGTTGCACTATAATGCTCAAATACTTGTCGGCATCTTCGGCGCCAACATGCTCCTCATGATCAGATTCTTCTTCATCTCCTATAGGGTCAGTTGCAAGCATATCATATGTTTCATCATCAAAATCACTAGCAGAGGAATACCCACCATCATCGCGTATAATCAATACACGCTTGCTTGGACAATCCCGCATCATGTGTCCATAGCCTTTGCAACGATGGCATTGAACGTCCCATGTTCGTCCGGTCGAAGCAACTGAAGAAGTTGTTTTTGCAGGAAGTTGTGGTGCTGATTTGTGTGCTTAAGAAATCCGTGGTGCCGAAATTGAAGTAGTAGGGCACTGCTTATTATTGGAGTGTGATGGCGCCACAATGGACGAGGGAGCAGGGGTGCGCGGAGTCCATGAATTTGTGCGACCAGCAGAAGAATTAGACCGCATTCTTGTCTGGCGTCCCTGCAACTCACGTTCAGCTTTGCAAGCAAGATGAAACAATTTAGTAATGGAGTTGTAATCTTTATAATCAAGGATGTCTTGAATTTCTCGACTCAACCCTCCCAAAAACCTAGCCATGGATGCCTCCTCATTCTCAACTAACCCACATCGCAACATACCAATTTGTAATTCCCGATAATATTCTTCCTGATTTTGCACCTGTTGTAGGCGTTGCGTTTATTTAACAGATCACGAGCATAATATGAGGGAACAAATCGATGGCGCATAAGCAATTTTAAAGCCTCCCAGGTGTTAGGAATGTTATTGGGATTTTGACGACAATGTTCTTTCCACCAAACAGAAGCAAAGTCGGTAAATTCACTAGTAGCAGCCCTAACTCGTCTATTCTTAGAAAATTCATGGCAAGTAAATTTTTGATCAACAGCTAGTTCCCAATTAAGATAGCTATCAGGATCATATTTACCATCGAAAGAAGGCATAGTGAATTTAACCTTAGCAAAAGAATCGTCGTGGTCACGTTCCTCACGCCGTGGGGGTTCCCTTCGCATACCTTGGCGATTAAAACACAATTGTCGACGAGCTCGATCGTTGTTGTGGTTGACCCTGCCATCGGCCTCGGAATCACCCAAATGGTCGGAGTCATCTTATCTCCCTACCGTTACAGCAGGGGGAGCAGCAGACGAAGTTTTGGGCAATCTCCTCAAGGCGCGCCATAATATCTGCCAACGAATTGTTAGTGGTACCTTGCGCTTTCTCCATCGCAGCGAGTGCGGCATTGGTCTCAATCTGGGTGCCCTCAAGTTGAGCAAGTCGCTCATTCGTCACTTTGACATGCTCCTCAAGACTCTCTGCACGAAGGTTCATAAGGCGTAGAAAATGTTGTACGATTGCCTTAGTACGAGGAGTATGAGATTGATCCTCATCCGTTGTAAGACCTGCCATTGTTAGAAAAACACAAGAATATGTCCCTAACAGCAACTACTAGGATGAGAAGGTTCAAATAGTCGCTCACACTTAAGCCTTTTATCGAACTCTTACCAATTCTTACCAACCAAAGCAGGGGTAATCGGCTCCCAGCGATGTCAATGTATCTCTGAAGATTGGATGGAGCGATTGCCAGGTGAAGCTCAGCCTGTACGGTGTAGGAGAGGTGTAGCTGGGAAGGCTCAAGTTTGGTAGCAAGGATTAGCAATAATCAAATCAGAAAATGCAAGCTGAAAAATCGCTCAACGCCGGTTGGTGCTGGTCCTAGGCTAGACCGTACTAGAGACGCGAGCCTAGAACACAAACGAGTACACCGCACAGAAAGAATCTAGATGACATTGCCCACGGAGTTCAGAGGCTCAGAAAAGGACGCCGTCTTCACAGGACACCTTAGAATCACTTGTAGAAGGTCCCTGTAAATTTTGAGCGAATTTCGAGAAAGTTGACTTTTGCTGACTTTGCGGGCCCGTTTTGAGGCCCTAAACGACCTTTTTTGGGGGTCGAAGTCGCTGCGCGTATGCGTGGTGGCTTACATGGGCCCATTTTTTCTGCATCTATTTTCCCGTTTCCTTTCCAACGGATCAAGAAACGCCTCAATCAGAGATCGTATGCAAAAGTTAGGGGTTTCTCTCTCCTCTGTTTTTTTTCTTTTTTTTTTTGGCCGCGGCTCTTTCTATCTGCGGCTACCTTTTTCTTCTCGTCTATCTACTATGATGTTGATTCGGACTCTAATCCCACCAACCAAGTCCAATTCCGAGTCCAATTCTGAGTCCAATTCCGAGTCCAATTCCGAGTCCAATTCCGAGTCCAATTCTGAGTCCTATTCTGAGTCCTATTCCGAGTCCAACTAGGGCAAACCTCCCTAGAAACTGAGTCCCCCTCTTTTCCTTCCCTCGACGTGGCAGTTCGAAACCAACCGCAAGCGGTGAAACCAAGACGTGAAACAGAACTCGAAACTCTAGAGGAACTAGGCACTAAGACCAGCAAAGGACACGACGATGCAACCGAAAGTTCAACAATGCAAAGTACTGAAAAGAAAAATTGCGAGGTTAAGATTGGTTCGGACCGGGTGATCTACTACTATTTGTTTTTGACTTTTTGTGTACTGTAGATAATGAAAAGCAATCTAATCTATGAATAACTGGAAATTCTCACCGAGCAACCTTGAGCTCTGATACCACTTGATGGAGACGGGGTGCCCGATCTTTCGATGATATTGATACTATCGATTTGGTGGAGGTGACTCTCACGATCCGACTACAACCGTACAACGTCGCTTGCGCCTTAGCAATCGCTGAACCAACTCCGAGATGTTATTGATCTTGCTGGAAGCACGATCAACCTGAACACGAAGTTCAATCCCTGCAAGCAATCGAAGAACTAGCAAGAATAAGATGAAAGGCAATCTGATATTGCGAATAACAAAGTGGGTATTGAAAAACAAAGGTGGGATCCTGAAGGTAGTCTTGACAGGTGGTCGTCTGACACAACTGAAGAACCAAAGTTTGCGCAATGGCTAAACCTAAACTCAACGAAATCCAAGTCCTAACAGGGGGTGGCGGCTCCTATTTATAGAGAAACGACCAGGGGCGGCGCCCTAGGGTTACAACGCCCATGGGCCCAAGTGGTGGTGGCGTAGCACCCTTTTTGACTCGAACTCAGAAACTAACGTGGATTGTTTTGATGATTGAGGCCGGCTCGGGTGGAATTTGAAGATGAGGTTAGATCCATTGGAAAGTAGACTTCAGAAGCTTTCCATGAAGTACAAGAACGCCCCAAACGGAGTCCGTATGAAGAAGTTATACCCGTTTGAATGTGGTACCAACGCAACAGTCCGAATCCGATTCCAGAACGTGTCCAACTTGGATTCTTACTTGACTTGATCTCAAAGTGACGTGGTGACCTCCATGATTCCGTCCTTGCATGTCCATGTTTCTCTGTCCCTTTCCTTCATCCTTTCCCAGGTTCCTAACCACGATTAAATCACTTGCATTAGGTAGCGGTCTATTCTCAGTAATATATGAACCTAGGAATGAATTCACCTGGTAATTAAGTTGACGAGCACGAGCTCGAGTAAGTGGTCCTTGTTGTGGATGAGTTGTATCCATGGAAGGGATGTCCTCATCACTCTCCTTCTGAAACCTTCTGCTGATAATACTCCTCACCCTCAACTGAGCACCATAGGCGTAAAGCCGTGGGTACATTGGTACTCAGCAAGTCGTTTGTAACAAATGAATGCAATATAGTATGCAAGGTTTACCAATGGAAGGCTGAAAGGTTAATTTGTATAAAAGACATTTCACAGTAAATATGATAAATAGGTTAAAAGCGAACTTTAAATAAAAACGATAATAATAAATAATCGAAGGAATGAAATTAAGCCACTTGTGAACATCCCATTCACAAACTAAACCAACAGTGAACTACCTGTTCACTCCCAACATAAACCACCAAGTTTATAATGAAATCTCTACCCTTCGTGTGAAATCACCGAGCATTGTCCATAACCGAGGACACGGCTATTCAAATAGTTTGACACTCTGCTGAGGATGCACAACTGTACCCACACGATGTGATTAGCCTCGATCTCAGGAAATCATAACAAGGCCTTTACAAAGTTCAATCCCAACCTAATCCTGCCTGCTAGGGTTTCGCATCACACCCCCCTTACGCCACATAGAAATCAGTAACCATGTTCATCTCATTGGCAAGATTAAGTTGAAACCTCCTAAATTAGTCAGCCAGATCTATTCCACACTAGACATGTGGTTTGTACGATAAAACTCAGATCAATAGTGCACAAAGTTAAGTCCTTAATTCTACCTGGACGAGGCTACCACATCCCCTGAAATGAACCTGCACTTCTCCCTTTACTGCACGATCACTCGTCCAAGTACAAAACCAAGTTTGTATAACCACGTCAATGACACACCAATGCCACGGCACAAATTTTAATAAACATGGTACTAACCACAGTTCCATATATCATTAAGTCAAATTAATAATTCACACGTGATGATGAAACCATTCGTAAATTTAAGCAAGGCTGAGCAATTCAATCGTACCAATCCCATGTGACAATTAACATAGCATCACTAAATAATAACCCAACTTAAGGTGACAATGGCATAAGGGTATTCCAAATTATCAAGAAGGGATAATCAATCTAGGACAATAACTACTAATCACAAGGTTTGAATAAAAATAGCGATGCAATGTAATTTAAAATAAAATAATTAAATAATAGATTCCAAACTGGGTTCAATATAATCAAAGGACATGACTTGCCTTGGCTATGCTCAACGAGGTACTCTTGGTCTTCCGGCGTAGATCCTGCTCCTCCGGAAACGGAATCTAACGAGAGAGAAAACGATCAAAACAACAAAAACACATAACATGATAAGCAAATGAACTCCAAAAATTATGAAACTAGAACCAAAAGCTAGAGCTCGCTTTTAGATGAATTTAGAAAAAAAGAACGGGGTCAATCGAAGCTAGGACGGAGGAGAACGAGCTCTCAAAACATTTAATTTAAAGAAAACCCTAGAAAATCAGAAAAGTTACTGTGCTGTGGACCGGGTGCACGGAGAACCAAGTCCACGGTGGACCTGGCGCACGAAACAGTGCAACGCCATAGGTGCGGGCGTGGCTGACATGGCGTGCGCTGGTGCTGCCACGTGTCAGCTGATGTGGCGCTGACGTGGCATGACACGTGGCATGCCAGGTAGGCTAGGGCTGACGTGGCCTAGGGCTGACGTGGATGGTTTCGGGCGCGGAGGTGACGGTGGGATTCGGCGGCCGAGATGGGGACGTGTGGACGCATCCGGCCCGTTGGCTCAGATCTGAGCGTGCGGCTAAGATTGGGCGGCCGGAGAGGTGGGAGTCGGCCGATGGCCAACGCGTGGCTTGGGCGTGACGCACGAAGCGTCGCGTGTGGCGCGGCGCGCGGGGACCGAGGTGGTGCGGGCGCGGGTCGGTGCGGTGTGGCGATCACGGCAGCGGGGTGACACGGGAGGGGGGGCGCGGGGCTCACCGGCGGCGGTCGACGGGCGGCTCGCGGGCGGAAGACGCATAGGCAGCGGAGCGGCTTTCGTACGGCGGCGCGAGGCGAGCGCGGAGACGAGGGCGACAGCGACAGGCGAGGCATGCGAACCGAGGAGCGAACGGCGTATAAAACATGCGAACCGAGGAAGTCCAGATCGGTCATGGTGCGGCGCGGAATCGGGGCGGCATCAGACGGTCACAGGTGCGCACGGGCGGCGGCTGGTTAGGGTTAGGGTTGGCGCAAGGCAACGCGAGGGGGGCGCGGAGATGACGACGCGTGGCGGTGGAAGCGTCGAGCAGCGCAGAGCGGCGAGCGGAGGCGGTGCGCGCGCGCCGCCAAGGTCCGCGGGATGGCTGACGCGTGGAAGGGGGAGAGATCGGGCGGTGGATGATTTACCCCTTTTGATTTTTTTTCCCGAAATTTAAATAAATTCCAAAAAGCTCTAAAAAATTACAAATAAATCTCAAAAATTCACCAAAAATACCAGAAAAAACCTTGAGACCTGAGGAATCCAAATAAAATATTTTCAACTTATGTTAATGTTTATTTTAGTCAGATTAAATTCTAAAAATTTATTTTAAGCTTGAATTAATTCCAGAAAAATCCAGAAAATTTCTTTTTAAATTCTAGGCTTTAGAAATTGCAGAAAAACAGAATGTTACAGTGACACACTGAATATTAGTTTGGGTGGGGAGGGCGAGACAGTGACGCAGCGAAGCGGTGAAGTCGCCGCCACATGGTGGTGTTGGAGGGGGTGGGGAGGCGGAGGAGAGGTGTGAAGCTGCTGTAGCGCCAGAGAAGAGAGAGGATGAGATGGAAGGGGAGGGAGAGCGACAGGGGATAAGAGATAGAGCAGCGGTTGACTGGGGAGGGGAGGGAGGAGCAGCAGGGGAGGGGAGGCGAGCTGTGCAGGAGGGCAGGGCAGGGGTAGCAGTTGGGGAGAGAGACAAACTGATGAGAGATGGGAGGGGAGAGAGAGCAGCAGACAGTGGAAGAGAGGAGGGAAGGCTGTACTGTTAGGAATTTATCTGACAGTATAGCGCTCCCTAACTGCTCTTTAAATAGTGATTCTCATATGCTACAGTCCATACACATTCCTTGCCTCAAGTCGACACGGGGCCACTGTATATCCTTCGCAGTTCGCACACAAAGACTTTCCAGCCCCGTGCTACATCCTGAGCAGTTCATTGGCATGCATTTGATAGCAACCGAAGGCCCCAAAATCCTCAACGGGGTATCGAGCAGGAAACGCATCCTCTGCATCGATGCGAATCGTCGAATCAAAAAATTCTACTCAGAACCGTCCATTGATGACAAATTTTCAATTTCTGGTGATAAATTGAAACGCCAATTTCTCTTTTCTACCTCCAAAAAATAATCATGAGCATCAGTTTTCCTATCCAACGTTCCAAGAGAGAGCAAATGCAATGTGTGCTTGTTTTGAAGTAAAGTAAAATATCCATTCTATGTGAACAACTTTTTTTGTGTGGCACGTAAGACCTGGTTTGGAACACGGGAATCTTGTAGGATTCTCATGGAAATTATATTATTTCTTGCCAAATTTCTACAAAATTCTTTTCATTTTTTTCGTATTGCCTAAGTCCTAAATGTTGCGTAGTACTCCAACGGAAAGAAGCCGGGGCATGCATTTTATTTCAAGGGAATAGAGCCACAAGTAAACATGATTGCATATTAGACTGTGTTTCCCTAAAAAAAATGTACAATGCAAGAAGCTTTTATACGAGTGATTAAAGAACATAGCCACATCATCAAGCATCCATGTAAGAGAAGAACATAGCCACATCAAGCATCCATGTAAGAGTCATCTCCTCTATTACAAGCACTGTAATGCAAACACCTCTTGTAGGTGTTTAGATGGTTGTAATATGTACTGATTAGAGGTTGTTACAGGCATAAATACATGTTAAGCACCGGTGCCTACTCATCCATGACACAAAATTAACACCTTACTAGGTGAACCTCTTGCGTTGCTACGGGCTGATTGTGATTTCATTATATAATTATTTGATATATCATTATAATTTGATTTGGTTAGTGTGTTGTAATATCAAAAAGTATGATCGCAATTGTGCAGTCAGTAGTGAGAATAATAAATATGTATTTGTTATTTAATTGATATACACAAAATTCTTTTAGTACATTGCTATATAAGTACAATGACATATAAATATGCTACATACTGCTGTACAAATAGTCTGCTTGTATTGCGCATTATTGTGGGGCCGGCTAATATAATTGTTTGAAATATCATTATAAAGGGATTTGATTGGTGTGATGTAAGACAAGAAAGTAAGATTGCAATTGTGAAGTCGGTGGTGAAAGGTAGGGATGTAAACGGGGCGGGGGAAGCCTCCGCTGCCCCGCCCCGCCCCCCGCGAGCCCGCCCCCGCCCCGCCCCGTTTAGCCTCGCGGGGGGACATTGCCCCCCGTCCCCGATCCCCGCAGGGACTCAACCCCCACGGGGTCCCCACGAGGGATTAAAAAAATTAAATTTATTGTTTAAAAATAAAATTTTGATTTTATTTTTTAATTTATAATTACTTAAGCATATTATTTTTAAAAATATAGCTTCAAAATATATATTCTAACATATAAATTCAAGTTTTACTCTAAATATACAAGAAAAGAATACAATCTCTTATATTAAAAATAATAATATATTATTAAATATATTTAATTTTTATTTTTATCGGTCCAGTAGGGCCAAGCAGGATGACCCCGCCCCCGCCCGCTAGCTTCAGCGGGCCTCGCCTATTCCCCATGGGATATTACCCAGCCCCGCCCCACGGGATATTCCCGCGAGGCCCGCCTGCTGGGGATTACCACCCTAGTGAAAGGTGAGATGCGACCATGTCATTTTCAAATTAATTTTGCAATAATTGTAGGGAAAGGTGAGATATGACCATGACCTGGAGTGGAATTTAGTAACTATTTAGGGGCAAATCTTAGCATTAACCTATATTTGAAACATTTTATATGGCAAGATGTTTTATGATAGTTGCCAAAAGCCACAGCCTTAAGCTTAAGCTAAGCGTTAGTTGAAGCGCCACCTTAATCATAGCAATCATAGCAAGAAGGAAAGGTTAAAATGCCCTTGCGGTGACCACGACAAAATTTCCACTAACAACAAAGAGCAACAAAATGGTATGTAGAATGTCAAAATGTCGTATAACACGCAAAATGTACTAATGATGGCCGTGTTTTAACTGCTTAGACATACACCTGATGAAGGAGAACGGATAGGCTATGCTAACTACAACATTTCATTTCCTATCGCGTTCAACCAGAAAACATGCGTGTAAGGGAGTCATGGATAGTTACAACTAGATGCGCTACGCAGCGGAATAAGAGTTGGAGCAGCCCGGTCCAACGTAAATGCGCGTCAATGAAGAAAAAGTAGTCGATCGTTTCACGAACTGAACGTCTCCTCCTCGTGTCCTAGCAATAGTCTTGCACTTCTCGCCGATCAGCACAGCAGCAACAGCAGCGGTGCCTCCACGGAGTCCACACATTCGGGATGGAACGCCGTGCGCTGGTGTGCTAGCACCGCGCGTCCGGCTAGGGTTTCGGGATACGGCCGAGGGGAGGTGGCGGCCAGGGTTTTCAGCATAGTAGCATCACGCACCCCGCCTCCACACATTTATAGAGCATGCTAATGGGCTTCCACGTTATAGGCCCATTAGAACCCTAATCCCATATGGATCAATATCCCTTTTACCTATAAAACTAAATTGTTTATGATTGCCTCTTGGACACATCACTAACACCCGAAACCCAAACTCGTGTGTCAGCAACAGCAACCAAAAAAAGGAAGAAAGAAGTAACTAGAGCAAGATCTGTAAAGATAAAATAAATAAAAAAGGACACACACCAAGTCAATGAGAATAAAAGCAGCGACTTCAGCAGGATGAGGGGAACCCTATCAGTAATATAATTAACCAAGGCTCTCATGAACATTTGATCTAATACCTTTACATGGTGTTCCCACCTTATCACACCCTTCAATGACCAGTTGCCCATGGATGAAGCGATTGTAGGGAGACCAATTTGTGGCTGATTAGAAGCAAAGGGCGTCCCCCGGTTCCATTTTTGATAGAAAATGAAACCACAACATGAGTTTAGGCAATTTCTTCTGCCACCATTTTATGCAGCTTCTAACTTCTACTAAAAAGGATCACATCAGCACCACCATGTGTCACAGGGACAGCCCACCGGCCCCACCGACCTAGCGAAGCCACCAATCATGGGTACCCCTTGGCCCAGATGAATGGTACCATAATGCCCCCTTGCACATAGTGAAAGGTCCACAAAGGATGGCACAGGATGACCTCGACCGAAGGGTACTACGGTACCCCCTCACAAAGAAGCGGGTCCAGGAAGATCGGCACGGGACAACCTCGACCAAAGGGTACTATGGTACCCCCTCGCACAGAGAGAAGGTGATACGAACTCGTCCGATCTTCTCGATATAGGATAGATACTTATGGGAGTCTTAATGAATCGTAATGATCCTCCAATGCCAGTGTAAGGGACGAACACTCTTTAACCGTTAAAACATGCTCGCGTTGATTTCACCAACCACCAAGCGAAGATCTATCGTGCACCAAATTCCCAGAGGGAAGGCTAAACGATCTTGATTGAGGAACACGCCTAATTCTCCTTGAAATTTCGGCAATCACAAAGAACTCGAACAAGAACTTTTCATAGATTGATTTATCTCCCAACATTGGGAGAGTTGCAAGGGTTTTATAGTTCCTTCCCTAACACACGAAGGAAATCTTTGGCTGAATCAATCTCTTATTCGGTCAAGGTTTTCTAATCCAACTAAATTTTAACTATTCGACTCCTTTAATTTCTGCAAAGCCCTACCAAATACAAGACCGAAACTTTAGATGGGTTTGGGCACGTTTTAGCATGCAGCCACATCTTTCTCATGCCATAGAATGTGTGATCACGTGGCTATTTGGTTTTGAACTCTCTTGGCCGCATGGCAATCTCATAAACTTCTTCCTTTAGGTTTCTCGCCCAAACTTTGCTTCCCAATTTTTCACATGATTCATACCTAAGGATACATAAAATATTAGCATGAGGTAGTATCCCAAACTCATCATCAACTAAAGAAAACTCCTTAAAAAAATCAACTATTTGTTCAAAAGCTTAGTTCTTGCCCTTGTCATTGGACCCCTAAGTTCTTGCACATTCTCATGCAAGTTTAGAGTGGAAGATGTGTATGTAATGGGGATGTCATCATCAGAAGGGGGTTCAAGAAGATCGGCACAGGACGACCTTGTCTACAGGGCCTGCTACCTCGGCACTAGTGAAGGAGCTTTGCTCCAACTCCACCTCGTGCAGATCGGAGGGGGTCGTGGCTACCTGTAAACCATGGAGGACACAAGGTGGACACGACCCATGATAGTCCACCATGCATCGAAGCTATGAGCGAAAGGGTGGAAAGACCGCGAAGCCCCTATAGTTGTAGGACCTTTTTAGGGTAGCATTGTAATCTCCTATACCCTTGATGTAACAATATAAAAAGATGCCCTCAAGGCCCAAAAGGGGGACGAGAAATATACAAACAAGAACACATTTACTCACTCCATTACCACTCACCATTCCTAGGGACCTCGGGGTGTAAACCCTCTCGCTGTGGGAAGACGCCCGAACGCTCTCTTTTTTTCTATTATTTGATGCAGAACCACAACAGCTTGTACTTGTCTATGGGGAGCGACAAGCAAGTCACATTAGCATGGCACCTAGCAAGAAGGCAAACGCACCCAAGATCTTGGTGGCTGAAGCAGTAGCTGCAACAGCTGTGCTAAAGACACCACGAGCAAAGCGCAATAGGACAACTGCGGCCATGGCCACCGCCAAAGCCACTAAGAAAGAAACAAACAACTCTACACACGGAGAGCTTTTTGGGAACCGAGCGGGACCCCTACCGCTCACTAGCTCGGGCGTGGCCAGAGAGGGCTGGCAAAAGAGTTTGTTAAGGCTCGAATCAAAATTGCTTCAATTATAGTAGTTAATGGGTTGAAAATTAAAATGAGTCCATTTCAAGTGAAAAAAGGTTAATGAGGCTCAGCTTGATAGTGGCCCGTTAGCTCAAATTTAAATAACCACTTAAATGATAAAGAAAATAATTTTATGTTGAACTATGTCCATTTCAAAAGAAGCTTGATAAAAGCTTGTTAAGCTCGATAGCCAGCCTGTATGAGGTGATGTAGAAAGAACTAGCTAACCTCTTCTAGGAATTACAAAGCTTTCGACATCACCACCCCGTGGCCATGACCTTGGCGGTAGCGACCTCCGGTATAGGTCCAGCGACAAGGGGAGGTACCAACCAAGACCTTATCATAGCCAGTACCGCACCTACCCTTGCGGCACCCCTCACGGTACGGTAGGAGCTCGTGCTCTGGGGGACCCAAACTCCCTAATGAGCGCTGGCCACGAGGCAACCCGATAGCCCAAAACTTCAAGATGTTGATTATCAAAACCTAAGAAGGGGATACAAACCCCATGGAATTCCTTCGAGTGTACGAGACAACTATCGAAGCTACCAGGAGAGATCACACCACCAATGCAAAAAAAGTATCACCCTCTCTCTCACAGGCGTGGCACTAACCTGGTTCTTCGCATATCTAACCACTCAATATATGCATGGGAACAGCTTCGAGATCATATCTGCAACAACTTCCAAGGGAACTACACCGAACACAAAGACGCTGGTGTAGGATCAAGAATAACTGACTAGAGAGGGGTGAATAGGTGGTTTTAAAACTTTTTACTCTAAGTTAATAATTATAACAAGGAGCAATAAATGAATCTAGCACAAGTCAAGAGCAAATTTTCTAAGTATTTCAAAGGCATCATAAGCTATGTCTCTACCAAGTACAATTCTTAGCTACACAAGATATACCAATTCAATGGCTAGGAATGTAAATGTAGAAGATAAGAGATAATCACAATGGAGATACGCAATGTTTTTCTCGTGGTATCAAAGACTTGTCGGTTTTCACTAGTCTACATTGAGGTAAATCCAAATAAATTAGACCGGCTCTATGAATTAAGCCTAATGACCTCAAGTTCACTAGGGTTGCTCTTCCTCCACTCCGGAGATGGTGATCAACACACCACTCACAACTGGTGTTGGACCTCTTCACAACCTTCTTGAAGAGATCACCATACAATCTTCTCCTAAACAATCTAGGTGCCAGCAAACACCAAGAGTAATAAATCATAGCCTTGCTTGAAGAGAAATAAGTGCCAAGATGATCAACAAATGATGCAAATGTGTCGAGACCCGAATATGCAAATTCGGTCTCTCTGTGTAAACTGCACTAGTCCAGGATCACGCTAGTGCACACAGTCAAACATAGATGCCATCATAGTCATACACACGACAAGAATAAGGGAAAACTAGAATATCGATAAAATATCAAAGGTACGACCTTATGGCCAAGCTTACAATATCTCTAGCCGGAAGGGCTTAACAAAACAGCGCTGAAATCCAAAATAAAGCGTAGCGACCAATCGACAAGCCACGAGGCTATCGAGTGGAGAACGAAGCCTAATCCGTGAAGTCGTCGTAGTACTCCTTCGGCACCTCCTGCCGATAGTACTCCTCTCCTCAATCGAGCAACATAGGCGTAAAGCCGTGAGTACATTGGTACTCGGCAAGTCGCTTGTAACAATAAATGCAATATAATATGCAAGGCTTACCAAAGGAAGGCTAAAAGGTTAATTTGCATAAAGGCATTTATTGATGAAATATATTAAATAACTTGAAAGCGAAAGTTAACTGAAAACAGTACTAATAGATAATCAAAGGAATAAACAAGAACCCCTTGTGAACACCAATTCACAAGTTAAACCAACATGATGAACTACCCGTTCACTCCCAACATAAACCACCAAGTTATAAATGAAACACTAACCTCGTGTGAAATCCCCGAGCACTGTCCATGACCGAGGACGCGGCTATTCGAATAGTTTTACACTCTGCAGAGGTTGCACAACTGTACCCACACGATGTGATTAGCCTAGGCCTAAGGAAATCACAACAAGGCCTTTACAATGCTCTACCTCAACACAATCACGCCCGCTAGGGTTTCGTCATCACACCCCTTGCGCCACATGGAAATCAGCAACCATGTCCATCACAATGGCAGAATTGAATTGAAATATTACAAATTAATCAGCCAAGTCCATCCCATAATAGACATGTGGTTTGCACGATTAAGCTCAGATCAATGGCGCACAAAGTTAAGTCCTTAACATTACCCGGGCGAGACTACCACATCCCCCAAAGTACAACTGTACTTCCCCCTTTACTGCACGATCACTCGCCCGAGTGCAAAACCAATTTGTATAACCAAGCCAACGTCACACCAATGACGTGGCACAAATTTTAATACACGTGGCACCAACCACAGTTCCATATGTCATTAATTCAAAATTAATAATTTATCATGCGCGATGAGACCAATCGTAAATATAAACCGGCTAAGCAATCTAATCGTACCAACCCATGTGATAAATAAACTAGCATCACTATTAAATTTCCCAACCTATGGTGACAATGGCATCATGGTATTCCAAAGTGTCAAGGAGGAATAATTGCAATTGGGACAATAGCTACCTGTGCAAAGGTTTGAATAAAAATAGCAATGCAATGTAATTTAAAGCAAAATAATTAAATAATAGTTTGCAAAATTGGGTTCAACATGATCAAGGGACACGACTTGCCTTCGTTATGCTCAGCGGGGTACTCCTGGTCTTCTGGCGCGAAACCTGCTCCTCCGGAATCCGAATCTAACGAGAGAGAAAGCGACCGGAAACAAAGAAACACATAAAATGACAAGCAAAAGAACTCAAAAATTCACAAAAACAGAACCAACAGCTAGAGCTCGATTTTAGATGAATTTAGAAAAAAGAACGGGGTCAATCGGAGCTAGGACGGAGGAGAACGGGCTCCCGGAAAATTAATTCAAAATTAATTCGGGAAAAACGAAAAAGACACTGTGCTGTGAACCCGGTCCACCGAATGCCTGGTCCACGGTGAACCCGGCGCACGAATGCTGCGGGGGGAGAGAGGCGGCGACGCGCGGCGGCGTGCGCGACGCGGCATATGCCGCCACGTGGCGCCGGCGGCGGCGGCGACGTGTGGTAGCGTGGGCGCCACGTGGCTCGAGAGGCGGCTAGGGCCGACGTGCGCGGCGTGGCGCCGACGTGGCATGCCACGTGTCGTGCCACGTGGCCTAGGGCTGACGTGGCACGCTTGGTGCTGCCACGTGGCTAGGCCGAGCCGGCGGCCGCGCGGCGTCGCGGCGATCCGGCAGCGAGGATGCGCACGCGGCGGATCTGGGCCTCGGCCGATCCGAAGCGGCGGCGAGATCGCGCGCGGGCGCGGCGACGGCGGATCGGCGACGCGTGGCGGCTCGCCGCGCCTTGCGCCGCGCGCGGCGGCGAGCGCGCGATCGCAGCGCGGGCGACGCATGGCTGGCGCGGAGGGCGGATGGGCGACGCGTGGCGGCGGCCGCGTTGGCGACGAGGTCGCGGGGCGCGCGGCGCAGCGCGCCGAGGCGAGGCGAGGCGGCGGCGGCGACGGCAAGGCGGCGCGGCGACGCGGCAAGAACGGCGCGGGAGCTCACGGCGGCGGCAGCGGCGGCGGCTCGCCCGGCGACCTCGACGGCAGCGAGGCGCGGACGGCGGCGCGGAGCGGCTCGCGGCGGCAGCGGCGGCGCGGCGAAGCGGAGGCGGCGGCGAGTTCGTCGGGCGTGCCACGCGAACCGAGGACGGCCGCCAGCGTTTTAACACGCGAACCGAGGAGCTCGATCGATTCTGGCGGCAGCGCGACGCGACGGGTTAGACGGCTAGGATTGGGCCACGCGCGAGATCGGACGGCTGGGATTGGTTAGGTTAGTTCGCGCGCGCGGGCGGCCGAGGCGAGGCGAGGGCGGTAGCGCGTGGTGCCGCTGCCGTCAGCCGCGGATCTTGTAACAGCGTGCGCCTTGAGCGGATCGGGCATGGCGAGCGGCGCGGGGAAAGGGCACGGCATGGCGGCGGGATGGATGACGCGTGGCGGAGAGAGGGAGATCGGGCGGTGAGGTTAAACCCTTTTCTTTTCTTTTTCCGAAATTCAAATAAACTTCTAAAAGCTCTAGAAAATAGCAAATAAATCCGGAAAATTCACCAAAAATACCAGAAAATTCCTTGTGACACCAGGAACTCAAATAAAATATTTTCCACTTATGTTAATGTTTATTTTAATCACATTAAATCATTTAAAACTTTAAAAATTCATTTGAAGCTTCAATTAATTTGAAAATTCAGAAAATTCATTTTTGAAAACCAGGCTTTAAAAATCTCGAAAAAGCAGGATGTTACAAACCTTACCCCTTAAACGAGATCTCGACCCGAGATCCGGGCCAACTAAAAGAATAGGTTCGAAACTCGCTCTGAGATCCTCCTCGCGCTCCTGTGGCTTCCTCCTCGGAATGGTTGCTCCACGAACTTTGCAAAAATAGACCGCTTTATTCCGGTGACTCGCTCGACACTTCCAAGATTTTGGTGGGTGCTCTTTGTATGACAGATCCTCCTGCAGTCAACGGCCTCAAGCGCACAACCTCCTGCGTACGCGCAGCACTTCTTGGTGGGACACATGAAAGGCGTCATGTACCCCACTGAAGGACGCAGGTAGCTCCAACTGATAAGCAACCTCTCCCCTGCGTTTCAGAATCCTGAACGGACCAACATATCTCGGTGCAAGCTTCCCTTTTAGCTGAAATCTCTTCACACCTTTGAATGGTGTGATCCTCAGATACACAAAATCATCGGCTCAAAACTCGGCTCCGCGTGCCCGTATCTGCATAGCTTTTCTGCTAGCCAGGCGACTTTCAACCTTTCTGAATCAAGCGGACCTTATCCTCAGCTTCTTTCAAACAATCCGGGCCAAAAACTTGACCTTCCCCCGTCTCTTTCCAATTGAGAGGGGTCCTGCATTTCCTGCCATACAATGCCTCAAACGGTGACATCTGCAACCGGCTCGATAATCGTTGTTGTATGAGAACTCGCAAAGGTAAACAATCTGTCCCATTTAGACCCATGATCAGCACACGGGCTCTCAACATGTCCTCGAGAATCGATTAACTCGCTCTGTCGACCATCATGCTGGGGTGATATCTTTCAGTCTTGAAATTCGGTGGGTTCCCATAGCCTTATGGAAACTACCCCAAAACCGAGAGGTGAATGCGATCCACGATCGACACAATCTTCTTGGGCACACCATGTAAAGCGACAATCACGGACATATATAGCTCGCCAATTTGTCACCACTGTAAGTTGTCTTAAGCGGAATGAAATGAGCAACCTTGGTCAAGCGGTCCACAATGACCCAAATCGAATCATGACCCTCTTTGGTTTTAGGCAAACCGACTATAAAGTCCATACCAATTTCTTCCCACTTCCACTCGGGGACTTTTAATGGTCAGAGCAAACTGCAGTCTCGGTGCTCTGCCTTTACTCTCGACAAACATCACAAAGGGCTACGTACTCAGCGATCTCACGCTTCATGCTTGACCACCAATATTTATCCTTAATGTCCTGGTACATCTTGGTACTGCCTGGATGAATCGAATATAGCGACTCATGAGCCTCTTTTAATAACACATCCTTTAGTTCTTGCTTGTTGGGCACACACAAACGCTGCTTGAACTACAAGGTTCCCTGATCATCCACTGAAAATCCTGACTCTTTACCTTCACTTAAGTTCTTTCTGATCCGCTGAAATGCCTCATCATCTGGCTGAGCCTGGCGAATCTGACCATCCAAAGTAGGCTGCATCTCCATAGCTGCCAAAAATCCTGGCTCAACCAACTCAAGGTTAAGCTTTTGAAATTCCTCATGCAAAGCTGGCTTACTCTCTCGAACCATCACTGAATTGCAGTATACCTTTCTGCTCAAGGCATCTGCAACCACATTAGCTTTTCCAGGATGATAATGTATGCCCACATTATAATCCTTTATCAGCTCTAACCACCTCCTCTCGCTCGAGGTTAAGCTCGGGTGGGTAAAGATGTATTTAGGACTCTTATGATCCGTGTAAACCTCACATCCGTTACCCATCGATAATGACGCCAAATCTTCAAAGCATGCACTACGGCTGCCAACTCTAAGTCATGGGTAGGGTAGTTCTCCTCATGCGGTCTCAACTGGCGTGAGGCATAGGCTACCACTCTCTTGTCTTGCATCAAGACACAACCCAAACCTTTGCGCGAGGCATCGCAAAATATCTCAAAATCCTTGTTAATATCAGGCAACACAAGCACTGGGGCTGTGGTCAAACTCTCCTTAAGTTTCTGAAAACTTTTCTCACATTCTAGCGTCCAAGTGAATTTCTTTTCCTTTTTGAGCAACTGCGTGAGGGGTCTGGCCACACTGGAAAATCCCTCAATAAAGCGACGGTAGTATCCTGCCATACCCAGAAAACTCCTGACCTGGGTAACTGAAGTGGGTGACTGCCAATCCAAAACATCACTTACTTTCCCTGGGTCAACTGCGACTCCTTCTGCTGTCAACACATGCCCTAGAAAAGCGACTTTCTTCATCCAAAACTCACATTTGCTGAACTTTGCATACAGCCGATTATCCTCAATTTCGCAATGCCAACCTCAAGTGCTCTGATGTTCCTCCTCGATCTTGGAATATATCAATATGTCGTCAATGAACACAACGACAAACTTGTCCAAATATTCCATAAACACCTTATTCATTAAATACATGAAATATCTTTGGAGCATTAGTCAAACCAAATGACATCACCTGTGAACTCGTATAGACCATAACGAGTCGAGAAGGTCTGTCTTGGGTATGTCCTCCTTACGTATCCTCATCGATGATATCCTCGATCTCAAATCAATCTTGGAGAACACTCCTGCTCCCTTAAGCTGGTCAAACGGTCATCAATCCCAGGCGGAGGGTACTTATTTTTGATGGTGACCTCATTAAGTGCTCAGTAGTCCACACACATGCGCCGACTTCCATCCTTTTTCTTGACGAACAACAGCTGGCGCTCCCCACGGGATGAACTTGATGCGATGTAACCCTTATCCAAAAGCTCTGAATTTGCTTCTTCAACTCTGCTAAATCATTGGTGGCATCCGATAGGGTCTCTTGGAAATCGGGCGTACCGCACAAGCTCAATCGAAACTCAACCTCCCTCTCGGTGGCATACGGAAGATCATCCGAAATACGCGGGTACTCTCGACCGTGGTACATCCTCCAACTGGATTACCTTACTCGGCAAATCATGTAGCTCTGGTGGCACTCACCGCTGCGAATCGCACCTTAACTCCGTCTGAATTGGTTAAGGTCACCGCTCTGCTCCCACAGTCTAACACCGCTGTTGCTTCGGTTAATCCATTCCCAAGATTACATCTAGGGATTGCATATCCAACAAAATCGATCGCCTCGAACTCAACTCCCGAATGGTTATCCTAACTCTGGACAACCTAGGTTGGATCTCAACTCGGATCCGGGATTGGATTAAAAGAATGATCCAAGAGCAAGATTTTCAATTGTTGCTTTAAAGCAAAACTCAGAAACAAACGAACGCGAAGCTCCGTAATCAAATAAAGCGGTGGCAGGAATCAGATGTACGAAACGCATCGATCACAACGTCGGTGCTGCTGGGCATCCTCTGCGGTGACGTGGTTCACGACCTCTCACCACCGGCGTCCCCGCCGCTCGCCACGAGGCCGGGGTGCTCTAAATCTGCTCCGGGGTAGGGGTACGACCGGGTGTGGCTCCCAAGTCAAAGCGAATCGGCGTCGGGGCACGCCTCGAGGGCACTTGCTAGCATAGTGTCCCACCTCGTGACACTTGAAGCAAGTGATGGATCCGCTGAATTATTGCTTTCGCTGCCGCTGTCCATTGGAACCACTAGGACGCCGCCCCGATCAAATCGCGCGTGTGTCGAGCCGGGTCGAAACCACAAGCTGCTGCTGCCTTCTTTCTTTGTGGCACTCGTGGCAGCCGGTAGGAACCAAAACGAGGCCTCGAGATCGGTGTGGTGTGATCCCTGCTGGATCAACCTCCTCTTGCGAGACTCCTCGAGCTCGGCGACTCTCCTCGATGAGAATGGCCTTATCCACCAACTGCTGAAAACTAGCATAGTCGTTGTCTACGACTTGCACCTTCAAAGCTGGGTTCAAGCCTTTCTTGAACCTCTTACGCGAGCTGCATGCTGCCGCTACATCCTTCGCGCGCAGAGAAGCCAACCGAGTGAATTTATTGAGATATTCACTCACCGATGAGTTCCTCTCTTTGGAACTCCCGAAACTCATCCTTCTTCATCTCAACCACTCCCTCCATGACATGAGCGGTGTGGAAAGCCTTTGCGAATTCCTTCCAGTGATATTGTGCCGATCCTCATGGGCGCACAAGATGGTTCTCCCACCACTCTGCTGCTGGTCCCTCAAGCCGATGTGCCGCATACAAAACCTTCTCCCTGCCGCAGTGCAGGCCAAGTTCGTTTCTTCTCAATCGAACGGACCTATCATCGGCCTCCAAAACTCAGATGAACTCGAGAAAGCAGCGGTCTCGTCCTCATAAACTCTGCATAGCTGGTCTGGCCGACGAGGTTTGGCGGTGGTGCGGCTCTCGTGTCGCTGCATCATAGTCTGCATACCCTGCATCATAGTCTGCATCATCTATGTCTGGGCCATCAAGAACTGAATGAGTGCAGGATCCAAGGCAGTGGCACCGTTGCGCAAAGATCGTTTCTCTGGGTCTGGTTCCCTTGATTGCGGTGGAGGAGTTCTGGTATCAACCATCTTGCTCAAAAGAAAACAATCACGATCGACCAAAGGTGAAAGACGAGGGGAAAAGCATAGATAAGAGGTAAATGCGTCTAAGGGGGTTTTGCTTAATGGAGACCTAACTAAACAAACACTTAGCCAAAAGGCTAACTAAGAAACTAAACAAAAATAAACTCCAATAAAAGATTTGACATGATCGCAATATAATGCTTTTAAGGCAATATTTGCAGCTCACATCACACACACCGCAAATAAAATCCAACGTGTCTACTCGCACTATCTACTCAAGGCTCCCACTCGGGTCCGACAAATAGGGTACATCGCTATCGTCCTCGAATCGTGTAGACAACCCACGAGTTGCGGATCGGCGCGCATGCGCTCTCGGCCGATCGGGGCTGGGTGAACCGGCGAGGTAAGCGCGACGATCTCGGTGATCTGACGTCTCTCCTCCGGGCTCGGCGGTGTAGGCGACGGTAGAGATCTTGGCGGCTGCGGTCGGGCTCCTCCTGCAGCTCTCGTAGTCTCGGTGGCTCCGTCTCGCTCCTTGAACTTCCGGACGAGTCCGCCATGTTGATCTTGTATAGCTTGCAAAGTCGACGGATGGCTTTGTGCGCAACTCCTCGGCCGACATCTCCCACCGCACGGTGTTCTTGAAGCCGTGATGTAGCACCTGCTTGCCGACTCGGGTGGTGAAGTATAGCCTCGAGATGCTCCCGATGCGTTGACCTTTCTGCTTCTCATCCTTTGTGAGGTAGGCAGGCGATCTCTTAAATCCGAGGCATCGCAACAAAACGCGTAGAAGTGACCTCCATCCTCTGTCGGGTCAGAGGAAGTTTGGGACATCTAATGCATTTATAAAGGAAAGATCGGTTTATAACTTTATAAAAACAAATTTTGCAAGAGTTGGGGCGAGAGACAAGAATCCTTAAGAATGAGATAAGAAGATAGAGATATTACTAAATATCAAATTTAGTTGGTTTGATTTAGAAAATAAATTTTTGGGCTATCGACCAATTTAACTAGGGCTTAGTCCTCTGATCGATATGGCTCGATACCATCTCTGCCGAGACCCGAATATGCAAATTCGGTCTCTCTGTAAACTGCACTAGTCCAGGATCACGCTAGTGCACACAGTCAAACATAGATGCCATCATAGTCATACACACGACAATAATAAGGGAAAACTAGAATATCGATAAAATATCAAAGGTACGACCTTATGGCCAAGCTTACAATATCTCTAGCCGGAAGGGCTTAACAAAATAGCAATGAAATCCAAAATAAAGCGTGGCGACCAATCGACAAACCACAAAGCTATCGAGTGGAGAACGAAGCCTAATCCGTGAAGTCGTCGTAGTACTCCCCTTCGGCACCTCCTGCTGATAGTACTCCTCTCCCTCAACGAGCAACATAGGCGTAAAGCCGTGAGTACATTGGTACTCAGCAAGTCGTTTGTAACAATAAATGCAATATAATATGCAAGGCTTACCAAAGGAAGGCTGAAAGGTTAATTTGCATAAAGGCATTTATTGATGAAATATATTAAATAACTTGAAAGCGAAAGTTAACTGAAAACAGTAATAATAGATAATCAAAGGAATAAACATGAACCACTTGTGAACACCAATTCACAAGTTAAACCAACAGTGAACTACCTGTTCACTCCCAACATAAACCACCAAGTTATAAATGAAACACTAACCCTCGTGTGAAATCCCCGAGCACTGTCCATGACCGAGGACGCGGCTATTCGAATAGTTTTACACTCTGCAGAGGTTGCACAAACTGTACCCACACGATGTGATTAGCCTAGGCCTAAGGAAATCACAACAAGGCCTTTACAATGCTCTACCTCAACACAATCCCGCCCGCTAGGTTTCGCATCACACCCCCTTGCGCCACATGGAAATCGGCAACCATGTCCATCACAATGGCGAATTGAATTGAAATATTACAAATTAATCAGCCAGTCCATCCCATAATAGACATGTGGTTTGCACGATTAAGCTCGATCAATGGCGCACAAAGTTAAGTCCTTAACATTACCCGGCGAGACTACCACATCCCCAAAGTACAAGCGTATTTCCCTTTATCGCACGATCACTCGCCCGAGTGCAAAACCAATTTGTATAACCAAGCCAACGCGTCACACCAATGACGTGGCACAAATTTTAATACACGTGGCACCAACCACGGTTCCATATGTCATTAAGTCAAATTAATAATTTATCATGTGCGATGAGACCAATCGTAAATATAAACCGCTAAGCAATCTAATCGTACCAACCCATGTGATAAATAAACTAGCATCACTAATAAATTTCCCAACCTATGGTGACAATGGCATCATGGTATTCCAAAGTGTCAAGGAGGAATAATTGCAATTGGGACAATAACTACGTGCAAAGGTTTGAATAAAAATAGCAATGCAATGTAATTTAAAGCAAAATAATTAAATAATAGTTTGCAAAATTGGGTTCAACATGATCAAGGGACACGACTTGCCTTCGTTATGCTCGTGAGGTACTCTGGTCTTCAGCGCGAAACCTGCTCCTCAGGAATCCGAATCTAACGAGAGAAAACGACCGGAAACAAAGAAACACATAAAATGACAAGCAAAAGAACTCAAAATTCACAAAACAGAACCAACAGCTAGAGCTCGATTTTAGATGAATTTAGAAAAAGAACGGGTCAATCGGAGCTAGGGACGGAGGAGAACGGGCTCGGAAAATTAATTCAAAATTAATTCAGGAAAAACGAAAAAGACATCGTCTTTGTGAACCCGGTCCACGAATTCCGGTCCACGGTGGAACCCGCGCACGGAGCGATTGCGCACGGGAGAGAGGGCGACGCGGCGGTGCGGCGTGGCGGCAGATATGCCGCCACGTGGCGCTGCCGACGTGGCGGTGGCGTGGCTGCCACGTGGCTCGGGAGGCGGCTAGGGCGGACGTGCGCGGCGTGGCATGCCACGTGTCGTGCCACGTGGCCTAGGGCTGACGTGGCACGCGCCGGTGCTGCCACGTGGCTAGGCCGAGCCGGGCGCGGCGTGGCGCGTCGGCGGATCCGGCAGCGGGATGCGGGCGCGTGGCCGATCTGGGCCTCGGCCGATCTCGAAGCGGCGGCGCGGGATCGCGCGCGCGGCGCGGCGGCAGGCGGATCGGCGGCGCGTGGCGGCTCGCCGCCGCGGCGCCGCGGCGCCTTGGCGCTGGCGCCTTGGCGAAGCGAGATCGCAGCGGGCGGGCGACGCGTGCGTCGGGCGCGAGGGCGGATGGATGACGCGTGGCAGGCGGCGGCGGCGCGAGGCGACGGGCGCGGCGCGGCGCAGCCGCGCGAGGCGAGGCGAGGCGGCGGCAGCGGCGACGCGGCGAGCGCGGCGACGCGGCAGCGCGGGAGCTCACCGGCGGCAGCGGCGGCGCATCGCCCGGCGACCTCGGGCGAGCAGCGGAGGCGCGGACGGCGGCGGCGGAGCGGCTCCGGCGGCAGCGGGCGCGAGGGCGAGCGAGGCGCGCGGCGAGTTCGTCGGTGTGTGCACGCGAACCGAGGACGGCCGATGCGTTTTAACACGCGAACCGAGGAGCTCAGATCGGTTACGGCGACGGCGCGGACGCGGACGGGTTAGACGGCTAGGATTGGGCCACGCGGCGAGATCGGACGGCCGGGATTGGTTAGGTTAGGGTTAGGGTTAGGGTTCGCGCGCGCGCGGGCGGACGGTGTGATCGCGCGCGCGCGATCGGGCGCCGAGGCGAAGCGGCGAGGGCGGGCGCTGCGTGGTCAGCCGTGGATCTTGTGACAACGCGCGGCTTGGCGGATCGAGGCGGGGCAGAAGCGCGCGGAAAGGGTAATGCTGTGGCGGCGCGGCGGGATGGATGACGCGTGGCGGAGAGAGGGAGATCGGGCGGGTGAGGTTAAACCCTTTTCTTTTCTTTTTCCAGAAATTCAAATAAACTTCTAAAAGCTCTAGAAAATAGCAAATAAATCCGAAAAATTCACCAAAAATACCAGAAAATTCCTTGTGACACCAGGAACTCAAATAAAATATTTTCCACTTATGTTAATGTTTATTTTAATCACATTAAATCATTTAAAACTTTAAAAATTCATTTGAAGCTTCAATTAATTTCAGAAAATTCATTTTTGAAAACCAGGCTTTAAAAATCTCAGAAAAACAGGATGTTACAAAATGCACTTCAATGCTCTTAACTACTCCAAATGGTGAGAAATGAACAAAGTGAGTAGTAAAGAGTGCACCAATGGCTCTAAGGTATTCAATGAGGTCAAGTGTTACTGCCATGGTACCAGTGAGAGGGTATTTATAGGCCCCAACCACAAATTTGACCGTTTATGAAAAAACTCTATAAAATTCAGTAGGTGCAGTACTACCATCATGATCAATACTACCGTACCTATAGTTCAATGGCTCTTTTATTTGTAATAAATACTTCTGAACTAGCCGTTGAATTCATAGTACAATACTACTGTAAGTAAAATTGATACTACTACACAGCGGTAGTACCGCATGCTAGGATCGAGACTATCGATTTCCAGAGCTTAAGAAAAAGTCCCAAAACATGCTCTCTGAAAAAACTTAAAGCAAGAAAATTAGTGCTACTGCACTGCAGAAGTACTGCTCCATAATGGCAGTATTCCCATCGGCTGGTAGTTCCGCATGCCTGCTACGGTGCTACCAATTTTTCTAACAGATGTTTCTTAAGACTGTTTTAAGATGTATGAATGACTCTTTGTTGATCATGATGGCACAAATTAAATTCTCATGATACTATCCATGATCCCCTTTATAGTACAACGTCTAGCCTACAAATCTAGTCTTTTCTACAAACACTAAAATCGGTAAAATGATAAAAGGACCATAAAACTATATTTCACCTTTATCTTAAGCCATATTGATCCTTCATAGTCTTTGCACGACATAATTGCATTATCATCCATAATCCAAGACTAAACCTTTTAAAATATCTTAACACACATGTTAATCCAAAGAAACAATGTTGTCACCAATTACCAAAGCTAATTTTTAGGGGTCTAGATGCTTTCAATCTCTTTATTTTTGGTAAATGATGACAACTTGAACAATGTGAAGGAAGTTAAGAGTTTTTAAAGTACTCCAAGTTTTGAAATGAGTTGTATTTTCTTATCTTGACTTTTGAATTATAAATAATTCTTGAGAGAAGCTCAAAAAATATGAAGAATTAGTTATACTCAAGAGTCATTCAACAAATGGAGAAAGCTCCTCTTAAATATGTGCATATGAGATTTTGAGATGTTTTACATGCACAAGATTAGTTTTTGGAAATTTTGGCAGATTTTCCTTTATTTGTTGAAATTTGAGGAATCTTTTCAAAGGTGATAAGCATGAGAAGTAACATAGTCGAATATAACCATAGCATTTAAAGCAACAAGATCATAAATGCAACAAGTTCATGAGCATAAAGGATTATAGCTATTACAAGTTATCATGCGACCAACCATAGTTCAAATAACAAATTATTCATATAGCAAGTTCTTTTAAATAACTAAAGATAATACATAGATAGATAGCGAAGATATCTTCTTCTTCTTCCAAGCTCTTCTCCTCTTTATCTTCTCCTCATTTTCTCCCCCTTTGACATCAAGTACCAAAAAGTGCTACTTTTGAGGAGAGGGGTCACGACGGTGACGACGTTAATAGCAATTGGAGAAAGAGGCATCGTCAAGAAGGGAGGGACGCTCAAGTGCGCTCACATGCTAAGTCAAGACAGCCAACTGATTGTTTGTCTCAATCTGAACATCGCAAATTAGAAACATTGTAGGGTATATTTGAGACAAAGTGACAAGGCCAGCTACTTGAGGAGCGTTCTTGTGCTCTTGGTCATGCTCTTCTTCTTGAGTGCAAGGAAGGACAACGAAGGGGATTGAAGCGCATTCCCTTGGCTTGTAAGGCTTATGAGGTGCCGACCTTGCTCCTCGGTAATGTATTTTCCTCATGATAAGGGCTATAATATATAGACTAAAGTAAATCTGCTTGACCCTATCATTTTTGGAAGAGGCGATCTCCCTGATAATGAGATCGACCACATCAAACCGGTGACCATTCATGATGCAATCAATAATGTTCCATGCATGTCCTCGGATTGCATCAAAATTCTCACTCTTCAAGAAGAAGGTATGGTTGATGATGGGGTTGACAAGGCTTAGTAGGGGAAGAAGTCTAGCAATTTTTCTAGGAGTGAATCTTACAGTGTTGTCATAGAACTGATTCTAAGCTAGGGTTCTGACAGAAGTCAAAGCATAAGGGTGCAAACGGATCGGATTCGGTCGGATATTGCATAAACCGTATCCTAACCCACATTTTTTTTCCCGGATTCGGAGTCGGATTCGGTATGACCGGATACGAATACGAATTCGGAATATTCGGAGTTTCAAATACGGTACCGTCGGGACGGATATATAATGGATTCGGTTCGAAACGGATAATATAGGCGGATAATAATACTGATGATTGGCAAAGCTGAAGCAAGTACCGTTCTAAAAGTACACTACATAAAACATGAATAAAAACAATTCAATAACATATATAGAAGATGGCATGATAGAAATAATAACGACTGAAGCTTATACTCTAGTAAAATCATACAAGCCACAATAGGAACATATATAGAAGATGGCATGATAACAATATGAACTAACAATATGAACAATGTGATAACAATATGAACTAACAATATGAACAATGTGATAACAATGTAATACCTATCATTTTGTAATTCAGTGGATTTTATATTTCTCTAGACATGTTGTTAGGATTTAGGCTACCGAGGATGGGCATGTGACCAAGAAATATACTCAATGAACGAAATTATTTTAATGAGTGCAACACTTGTTATTTGAACAACAAATGCCATGACACTCTTGACATTTTTTTAGGAATAAGTGTTATCGTCTGTTATCTTTTAATGAGTTCAAGCTGTTTTCCTATTCCATTCTTTCACAGCATTTTGATTCTCAGAAGTTTCTTCTGTAAGAATATCTAAAATATAGTTATTTACATGCAGAATCAGTCACTTTGGTTGCAAACTTATCTGCAACAAGCGCTACAAATCGAGCATCTAAAGAGACCGAGAAGCTGGGCACTAGGTAATATATCTTTTAAGCTCTTGTGAACCTTTAGCTACGATCATATTCATCGGTTTCTTGGGGAATTTGTGTGCATCTGTTTACATAGTTTAAGTTCAAATTCAAGTTTCCCATTATGCTATGCAATTGTGCAAACTTATTTGTTGGCATGTTGATCTCGGAAGAAATGCATATTGCTTTCTTTGGTTACAAAATACGAGATCCGATTATATCATTAGATCGGACCATCGAGTAAGTGAGTAACATCGGTTTCTACTTTCTACATGTTTGAGTTTACTCTTGCAATCTTTGTTCTACTACCTTTGGCGCGGTGGTGAGTGACGAAACCACAGAGTTGCTCGCGGCGGCACCCTGCTGTTCCGGCTACGATGATCTCTTGCACGATCTAATCGACGACGAGACCCAAAGTCAAAACACGGCTGCTTCCGCATGCACCAAACTATCGGTAAAGCTAAGAAAATCTGCAAAATCTCACCTTCCGAACTCCCTGGATGCGGAATCGAAGATCGGCCACACCTTATCGAAGTCTGCGCAACAACGAATCAAAATCAAGTCCATCTCAACAAACCCCTAAAAACCCAAAAAGCGGGAAAGGAGAAGAGTTGGGAGGATTTGAGCGAGCGTGCGTGCCTAGTGACGGGCGAGCGGGGCGGACGGAGGAGGACGCAGGCGCAGATCTAGAGCGGGAGGAGGACGGGGCGAGGCACCGAGGCAAGCCGGGGCGGCGCGATCGGGGCGGCGAGGAGGGGCGTGAGGAGGCGGCGACGGCAGAGCGGGGCGGCGGTCGGGACGGCGCAGCGCGAGGGCGGCGAGAGCGGGCGGCGCGGGGCGCCAGAGGCGGGAGGAGGCGAGGTGGGAGCACAGGCGGCTCGATTGGGTGAGTCACGGGTGGGCGTGGGGTGAATGGTGATGGCTCGATGGGCGGCTTCGGCTGGGCGGCGGTGCAACGCGCATGCCGCGCTGTCCGTCTCAGGCGTCGCGGTGCGGATAAAAGATTCGAATACTAATTCGGTTTTTATTCGGTTAGTATCTGAATAACCGAATACCGATACTATTCGGTCGGATAGCAGTGAAACCGAATTCGCTACCGAATCCGAATACAAAAATCCGAATCCGAATCCGAATCCACCGGATATTAAACCGGTTTACCAAATTCGCTACCAATCTGATTCGGTACCGGATCGGTTGGGAAAAACCCAACCCGTTTGCACCCTTATCAAAGCATAGACCTTTTCATGGTGTCCTAGGTGGGTTCTCAGAACTGTCTCAAACTCAGGCTTGGTGACCTCCCCTGTCATCCATGTCATGTAATCAAAGCCTAGGGATACGTACATGGTAGCGACTATGTCACACCGAAGTGCGACTATATCGTGTAGTCCCACTACAAGGAAGAGCTGATAAGCACCTGACATATTGATCAATGGCATTAAGACGTGCCCAGTCTACGTAATTATGGTTGGTGAACTGCTAGTGGTGATGATAGAGCTAAGTGAAAACATCTGTTGGAACTAGGTGCGAAAGCAAGGATCAGAAAATGTCCTTGGTTTGATGAATTGATTTAGGTGACAAAGTCCTGCAGGAAGGCGTTGATCGCTCGATCTGATCCAAACTTGACTTTTCTTGCCTTGTTTAACCCTTTCCTTTTGGTACGTACATGAATCGTGCTCCATCTGATCCAAACTTCCCATTTAGTATAGCGCTCAAATGTTTAAAGAAAGATAGGTTAGAAGGATTGTGCATGGCAGCGGAAGAAGAAGAGGATTAGGGCCCGCGACAATCAGTCTCATGATGGCAGCAGAAGAAGCATCAGTCTGCGTGATGGTAGCAGAAGAAGCAGATGAGGTGTTGGATCATGCATGGCGATGTCTGAAACGTCTCAGTGACAAGCGTTAGAAAATAAGGAGTTTTTGGCACTTTAAGCATTATTTGAACTTGTATTTATAAAAATAGTAGTAGTCACGTTAAATTAGCAAAAATATCACTTTAATATACGGTGGCCGTGTGGCAGCTCTGGGGGCGACACATGGCCTTTACCATATGGCCACTGTGCGGCAGCGTAAAGGCTGCACGGCCACCGTACTGCGTCAGAGGGCTGCCGCACGACCACCATGCAAAACTCAATTAGTAGGATAATTAGCACTAATCTAATTTTAATTAGGGATTTCATTTAAATACACTGCTTGTTCAATTTTTTAGATATAGAAAATGAGCTCCAAAATTATGAAATTTTATGCACGACTTCCCAACACAGCGTACTTGATTCTGTAATGTTTTCGTAAATTTATATATCCTAAATTTCTCTGAAGAATTTATTTAAGTAGATTGTTTGTAGAATTTTTTAATATAGTATATAAGCTTAAAAAATTATAAAAAAACATTACACAATCGAGTATGCCACGTCAAGAGACTATGCATAAAATTTCGTAATTTTTAAAATTCATTTACTATATCTAAAAATTTATACAAATAGTGTACATAAATAAACTCCCTAATTAAGATTACATTAGCGTTAATGACCCTACTAATTGGCTCACGAACAGTGGCCATGCGGCTTTCGCGCTGCCGCATGGTTGCTGTGTGGCAAAGGCCACATATCATCCTCTCGAGGCTGTCGTATGGTCACTTTGTGTCAGAAGCAATATTTTTACTAATACAACGTGACTATTGTTATTTTTATAAATATATATTTAAATAATGCTAAAAATAAGAAAAAGTTCGGTATACATCCAACAAGAATTCTTCTTGACGGCGATGTGTCAATGCCGTGGCAGCGACGAACTCGAAGGAGAGCAGCGAACAGCAGCGGGTGACGCGTGGATTAGATGAAGGAGAAGGTCGTGCTCGTGACTGCGTCGTTTGTCGACCGGCCGGAGACGAAGAGTACTAGCTGCAAGAGTCCGATGAAGCAGATGGAATGCCTGGATGGATCAGGGTCGAGGAAGAAGACGCTGCGACCGTGGATCCACGATGGAGAGGACAATCACACAGTGCAAGGCGTAGTATAACTAACCACCACCAGGGCACAACACGGCAGCTTTTCGTGTAGAGAGAGAAGAACCAGGCAACTGGAGCAGCAATGCTGAATAGTAGCAGAGGAATTCTAGCATGGAGGTTAATACTATTATGCTTCACAGAGGTTTGTAGTCCTGAAATTGCCTGTGATCTTCACATATGTTTCTGTCCTATGGCGCAAGAAATTGGTAGTGAAAAGAAGAGTAAGAAGAAGAAACGTGCGAAAGAGGAAGACGAAACAGGCGATTTGAAGGAGACGGATAAAAGGATGGATTCTAAGTAGGAGGAGAAAAGACACGTCTGGGGAAGTCCTTGATCAGGTATAAAGAGAGATATAGGTCCAAAATTTTAATAGCATGAGCATTATTTAATGTGCAAGAATTTTTTTTATGCAGTAGCTAAGTTAAAAGCTAAATTCTTTTGGGTACTTGATCATTGGTGTTTGTGTGGGAAAACTGTATAATCAATTTTAGATGCTATCCCTTTGGTGTATATTTTTGTTGTACTGTATCTTGAATCTTGATGTTACCTTTTTGTTTAAAATAAACAGGAAGAGAATCGTTGCTGCACATGGATGAGGTTTTGTCTGTTTTGCTAGCCATATTACTATTCTGATGGTGAAGCCCCTGTAAGCTCTTGGGATTTTGGCATAGGTCCAAAAAAAGATTTACACTGTTTTGAAACTTTCTTGGAATAGGCAACATACATGGTGTTGCTCGATGCTGTTTAGGAATTTGTTGCACTATAATATTATCAAATCTTCGACATTTCAATTGGTGCGTCTTTGTGTTGTCCTTGGTAATAACATCCCGTAATCTACCCTATAAAAGCAAGCAACATTTTAGTAATCTTTTTGTTTCACTACTTTAGAACTGTATTATTTGTTAAACCTCCTAACACCATAAGGCATCAAGGTTGTGTGCTTCCATGAAACTTATTAACTACTTAGAGTTTTGTGCCTGAAATAGCAATAAATGTTTTGACACCGATAGCAATGGTCTAGAACAGATAGCTTCAATCAGTAAAGGAAAATATCATGTGCACAAGATCTAATTCATGTACATATATTCAGATTTATTCAGGACCATTCGATCTAATTTAGATGGGCCATATGCAAAGTGGGAGCTCTCCTTGGGTCATTCCCACTTATGAGCTTTTTGTGTTTAACCCCCTTATACAACTATTTATAGAAAACCCTACCTTACATATGAGTCGTTTATATTAGATCGAATGGTTAGTGAGTTTGTGCATATATGTACGTATTGAATCTTGTGCATATGATATTTCCCCATCAGTTAATGCAACGTATGCTGAATTTAGGCATGGACAGACTGATTATCCTAACCGCTAACCTTCTGGCACCTTTTGTTAGAAATAAACAATAGATATTTGACTGAGTAAACTTTGTACATGTTGCAAACGAAACATCGATATAGAAGGTTGAAAGTGTATACACACAGGGGTAGAGAAGTTATAGGAATTGGCATAACTACACAACAGATCTCGCGCTGTAATGATGTTTTTCATAGGGTAATGTTTCTCTTTTCAAACTCCATTGCTCCATCGTATTCTATTATCCTTTCTATGAAAATAAAAATACAATCCTTCTGCATTGTTTAAAAAAGGAAAAGGCCCCTTGTGGTCTTTTTTTCCTTCTCTCTTACCTATAAATTTGCTCTTCTAGTGCAATCTTATTAGCAGCTATCCTGCAGTTTTCCAAAAAAACAAAGAAAAGAAAGAAAGAGCTCTGATCTGTTCATTCAGTCTTTGGATATATATATCGTATCTCACAACGTAAAGAGTATCTCACGTAACGGAGGGTATATATGTGTAGTATACGAGTATTTAAGACCATTTAGGTGGTATGAATAATTTTTCAGAGGTGGTATGTACATTTTTTAGACATACTCCTTTTTATATACGTATATAAATGTATTTATAAAATACGCTAAAAATTATGGACTCCCTTGCAATTTTTTTATGTGGTTCATATTAGAGTATCTTATATTTAGTATATGAGTATACCTAAAGTGATAAAAGAGTATTTTATATATATATATATATATATATATATATATATATGAAGAAGGTTGTTCATATGATATTTTTTGGAAGATATATTTTGCTAAACCATCGTCCGTACCTAAAAAATCACAATTATATATATAGAATGCAGTGAAGGAGCTAGAAGATGCAAAATCAAGTATGTGACTTGAGGCAAACTTAGGCAAACAAGCTGTATAGACTAACTCCTAAATCCCAAAATCACGTGGCCATGTGAAATCATTGTGCGCATGGTTGCTCAAGCAGAAGCACCGGTCTACCTAAGCTAGCGTGCGAAGCGATTCCCTCGATAGGAGTAACTGAACCACAATATACTGATGGATGGATTGATGATCGTGTACGTCATGCCTTTCTTTCCACTTGAATGCTACTGGGTTGCTCCAGCGGCCATGCCAGGCCCCAGTCGCGCCGTGCACATGGCGACTGTCCCTGTCAAAATATGGCATATGGAAAGACTTGCACTAACCAGTTTAAAATTTTCTACCGTATAAATTAGAAAGTTATATAAATAATTATCGAGATTTGAATATGCAAATTCGGTTTCTTTGTGTATTCTGCACTAGTTCAGGATCACGCTAGTGCACACAGTCAAATATAGATGTAATCATAGTCATACACACAATAATAATAAAGGAAAACTCGAATATCGATAAAATCTCAAAGGTACGACCTTATGGTCAAGCTTACAGTATCTCTAGCCGAAAGGGCTTAACAAAAATAGCAGCGGAAATCCAAAACAAAGCGTAGCAGCCAATCGACAAGCCACAGGCTATCGAGTGGAGAACGAAGCCTAATCCGTGAAGTCGTCGTAGTACTCTCCTTCTGGAACCTCCTGCTGATAGTACTCCTCTCCCTCAACTGAGCAACATAGGCGTAAAGCCGTGAATACATTGGTACTCAGCAAGTCGTTTGTAACAAATGAATGCAATATAATATGCAAGACTTACCAATGGAAGGCTGAAAGGTTAAGTTGCATAAAGGCATTTCACATTAAATATCATAAATAGATTGAAAGCGAAATTTAACTGAAAACCAGAAATAATAAATAATCAAAAGAATAACTATGAACCACTTGTGAACACCAATTCACAAGCTAAACCAACAGTGAACTACGTGTCCACCTCTAACATAAACTACCAAGTTATAAATGAAAACACTACCCCTCGTGTGAAATCACCGAGCATTGTCCATGATCGAGGACGCGGCTATTCGAATAGCTTTACACTCTGCAGAGGTTGCACAACTGTACCCACATGATGTGATTAGCCTCGATCTCAGGAAATCACAACACGGCCTTTACAATGCTCTACCTCAACCCAATCCTGCCCGCTAGGGTTTCGCATCACACCCCCCTTGCGCCACATGGAAATCAGCAACCATGTCCATCACATTGGTAGAATTGAATTGAAATATTACAAATTAATCAGCCAGGTCCATCCCATCTAGACATGTGGTTTGCACGATTAAGCTCAGATCAATGGCGCACAAAGTTAAGTCCTTAACAATTCCCGGGCGAGGCTACCACATCCCCCGAAGTACATCTGCACTTCCCCCTTTACTGCACGATCACTCGCCCAAGCAAAAAACCAATTTGTAGAACCAAGCCAACGACACACCAATGACGTGGCACAAATTTTAATAAACGTGGCACCAACCACAGTCCCATATATCATTAAGTCAAATTAATAATTAACATGTGATGATGAGACCAAACGTAAGTATAAGCCAGCTAACCAGTCTAATCGTACCAACCCAAGTGACAAGTATTCTAGCATCACTAGTATGTTTCTCAACCTAGGGTGACAATGGTATCATAGCATCCCAAATTATCAAGGATGGAGAAATTAAATTGGGCAATAACTATCCAGTACAAGGTTTGAATATAAATAGCGATGCAATGTAATTTAAAATAAAATAATTAAATAATAGATTGTAAACTGGGTTCAACATGATCAAAGGACACGACTTGCCTTGGTTATGCTCAGCGAGTTACTCCTGATCTTCGGACGTAGAACCTGCTCCTCCGGAATCCGAATCTAATGAGAGAAAACGATCGAAACAAATAAAATACATAAAATTATAAGCAAATAAACTCCAAAAATCACAAAACTAGAACCAACAGCTAGAGCTCGATTTTAGATGAATTTAGAAAAAAGAACGGGGTCAATCGGAGCTAGGACGGAGGAGAACGGGCTCTCGAAAAATTAATCAGAAATTAAATCGAAAAAAAGGAAAATGCTACTGTGTTGTGGACCCAGCGCACGGGATGACCGGTCCACCGTGAACCCGCGCGCGAGCAGTGCCACGGGGGGGAGGAGGCGTGGCGGTGGCGGCGTGGCGCTGCTCGTCGGCGCCGCGTGTCAAGGGGTGACGTAGTATGCTGACGTGGCTGCCACGTGGCTTGGGAGGCACGTTTTTCCTGACGTGGCGTGCCACGTGGCGGCTAACGTGAACTAGGGCTGACGTGGCACGCGCTGGTGCTGCCATGTGGCCAGGGCTGAGCTGGCAGCTCGGGCACGAGCAGCAGTGGTGGGGATCCGACGGCTGCAGGTGCGACGCGTGGCGGGCGCTGATGCCTCTGGACGGACGGGAGGATGCGGCGGCCGGCGCTGGCTGCGAGCGGTCGCCTACGGCGTGGCGCGGCGCGTCGCGCTGGCGCGGGCGCGCGCGGCGATGGCGGCAGCGTGGCGGGCGCGGAGGTGGATCGGCACGCGCGTGCGTGCGCGGCGCTGCGCGGCGTCGCGCGAAGCGCGGCGTCGAAGTGCACGAGGTCCGGCGCGGCGGCCGAGGCACGCACGCGACGCGCCCGCGCGGAGCGGCGGCAGGGAAGGCGGCAGGAAGCGCGGCGGCGACCGGGCGGAGGAAGGAGTCGACGGCGCTCACCAGCGAGGACGAGGTTGGTGACGACTCTGGCGGCGTCGGGCGGGCTCGGGGGCGACGGCGGCGGCGGCGCGGCTCCGAGAGCGGCGGCGCACGGCGGGTGGCGGCGTGCACGCGAACCGAGGGAAGAACTCGGGTTTTAACACACGAACCGAGGCTATCCCGATCGGATACGGTGACGGTTGCAACGCGGACGGGTTTGGACGGCTGGGATGCAGCGTGGGAGAGATCGGACGGCGCGGATCAGGCGGGGGTTAGGGTTAGGGTTACGCTTGGCCGGGCGGATCCGACGGCTGGGAAAGGGCGGTGCGAAGATCGGACGGCTGAGGAAGGATGTGGCGCGGTCGGCGGGCGCGGGCGCGTGGGCGCGCTGGTGCCTCCGCGTGGTAGGGCGGATGCGCGACGCGTGGAGGCGGCGGGATCGGGCGGCGAGGGTGCGGCGGCGCACGCGCGGGAAGCGGGGAGTGTGGCGGCGCGGGAGCGAGCGGATGAGCGACGCGTGGCAAGGGGGTGGATCGGGCGGCTGGAGTTTTTTTCCTTTTCTTTTTCTTTTCTAGAAATTCAAATAAAACACTAGGAGCTCTAGAAAATAGCAAATAAATCACAAAAATTCACCAAAAATACCAAAAAATTCTTTGGGACCTGAAGAATCCAAATAAAATATTTTCAACTTATATTAATGTTTATTTTAATCACATTAAATCATTTAAAATTCTAAAAATTCATTTGAAGCTTGTATTAAATTCAAAAAATCCAGAAAATTCATTTTTAAAATCCTGGCTTTAAAAATATCAGAAAAACAGGATGTTACAAATCTTACCCCCTTAAATGAGATCTCGACCCCGAGATCTGGGCCAACTAAGAGAATAGGTTCGGAAAATATGCTCTGAGGTCCTCCTCGCGCTCCCAGGGTGTTTCCTCCTCGGAATGGTTGCTCCACTGGACTTTGCAAAAACGGACCACTTTTATTCCGGTGACTCATTCTGACACTTCCAAAATTTTGACTGGATACTTCTTGTACGACAGGTCCTCCTGCAGGTCAACTGCCTCAACTAGCACAACCTCCTCTAGCACACGCAGACACTTCTTCAGCTGGGACACATGAAAGACGTTATGTACCCCACTGAAGGACGCAGGTAGCTCAAACTGATAAGCAACCTCTCTCCTGCGTTTCAGAATCCTGAACGGACCAACATATCTCGGTGCAAGCTTCCCTTTTAACTGGAACCTCTTCACATCCTTGAATGGTGTGATCCTGAGATACACAAAATCATCTGGCTCAAAACTCACTCTCGGCGTGCGGTATCGCATAACTCTTACATCGGCACAGGCGGTTTTCAACCTTTCCTGTATCAATCGGACCTTATCCTCAGCTTCTTTCAAACAGATTGGACCAAAAACCTGTCCTTCCCCTGTCTCTTTCCAATTGAGAGGGGTCCTGCATTTCCTGCCATAAAGTGCCTCAAACGGTGACATCAGCAAACTAGCCTGATAACTGTTGTTGTACGAGAACTCCGCAAAAGGCAAACAACTATCCCACTTGGACCCATGATCAAGCACACATGCTCTCAACATGTCCTCCAAAATCTGATTTACTCGCTCTGTCTGACCATTTGTCTGGGGATGATACGCTGTACTGAAGTTCAGGTGGGTTCCCATAGCCTTATGGAAACTACCCCAAAAACGAGAGGTGAACTGCGATCCACGATCTGACACAATCTTCTTGGGCACACCATGCAAACTGACAATCCTCGACATGTATAACTCTGCCAACCTGTCACCACTGTAGGTCGTCTTAACTGGAATGAAATGAGCAACCTTGGTCAATCGATCTACAATGACCCAAATCGAATCATAGCCCTCTTTGGTCTTAGGCAGACCAACTATGAAGTCCATACCAATTTCTTCCCACTTCCACTCGGGGACTTTTAATAGCTGTAGCAAGCCTGCTGGTCTCTGATGCTCTGCCTTTACTCTCTGACATACATCATAAAGAGCCACATACTCGGCGATCTCACGCTTCATGCTTGGCCACCAATACTTATCCTTAATGTCCTGGTACATCTTGGTACTGCCTGGATGAATCGAATACAACGACTCATGAGCCTCTTTTAACAACACTTCCTTTAACTCTGGCTTATTGGGCACACACAACCGCTGCCTGAACCACAGAGTTCCTTGGTCATCCCATGTAAACCCTGACTCCTTTCCTTCACTTAAGTTCTTCCTGATCCGCTGAAATACCTCATCATCTGACTGAGCCTGACGAATCTGACCATCCAAGGTAGGCTGCAACTCCATAGCTGCCAAAGATCCTTGCTCAACCAACTCTAGACTAAGCTTCTGAAATTCCTCATGCAATGCTGGCTGACTCTCTCGAACCATCACTGAATTGCAATATACCTTTCTACTTAAGGCATCTGCAACAACATTGGCTTTCTCAGGATGATAATGTATAGCAACATTATAATCCTTTATCAACTCTAACCACCTCCTCTGCCTGAGGTTAAGCTCGGATTGGGTTTAAATGTACTTCAGACTTTTATGATCCGTATAAACCTCACATCTATTACCCATCAGGTAGTGGCGTCAAATCATTAAAGCATGCACTACAGCTGCTAGCTCCAAATCATGAGTAGGGTAGTTCTCCTTATGCGGTCTCAACTGGCGTGAGGCATAAGTTACCACTCTCTTGTCTTGCATTAAGACACAACCCAAACCTTTGCGAGATGCATCGCAATAAATCTCAAAATCCTTATTGATGTCAGGCAACACAAGCACTGGGGGTGTGGTCAAACTCTCCTTAAGTTTATGAAAACTTCTCTCGCATTCTGGCGTCCAAGTGAATTTCTTCTCCTTCTTGAGCAACTGCGTGAGGGGTCTGGCTACACTGAAGAATCCCTCAATGAAGCGACGATAGTATCCTGCCATACCCAAAAAACTCCTGACCTAGGTATCTGAAGTGGGCGACTGCCAATCAATACACCACTCACCTTTCCAGGGTCAACTGCGACTCCTTCCGCTGTCAACACATGACCTAAGAAGGCAAAATTCTTCATCCAAAACTCACATTTGCTGAACTTAGCATACAACTGATTATGCCTCAGTTTCTGTAATGCCAATCTCAAGTGCTCCACATGCTCTTTTTCATCCTTGGAGTAAATCAAAATGTCGTCAATGAAGAAAACGACAAACTTATCCAAATACTCCATGAACACCTTATTTATCAAATACAAGAAATATGCTAGGGCATTGGTCAAACCAAACGACATCACGGTGAACTCGTATAAACCATAACGAGTTGAGAAAGCTGTCTTAGGTATGTCCTCCTTTCGGATCCTCATCTGATGATATCCTAACCTCAAATCAATCTTGGAGAAAACTCCTGCTCCCTTAAGCTGATCAAACAAGTCATCAATCCTGGGCAAAGGGTACTTATTCTTGATGGTGACCTCATTAAGTGCTCTGTAGTCCACACACATGCGCTGACTACCATCCTTCTTCTTGACGAATAACACTAGCGTTCCCCACGGGGATAAACTCGGTCTGATATAACCCTTATCCAAAAGCTCCTGAATTTGCTTCTTTAACTCCGCCAAATCATTGGCTGGCATCCGATAGGGTCTCTTGGAAATCGGAGCGGTACCTGGTACAAGCTCAATCAAAAACTCCACTTCTCGTTCCGGTGGCATACCTGGAAGATCATCTGGGAATACGTCGGGGTACTCCCTGACAACTGGTACATCCTCCAACTGAATCACCTTGCTCTGGCAAACCATGACTGGCTCTGGCTGACACTCGCTGGCTGCGAACTGTACCTTAACCCCATCTGAATTGGTTAAGGTTACTGCTCTGCTCCCACAGTCTAACACTGCCTGCTACTTCTGAAGTCAATCCATTACCAAGATTACATCTAGGGACTGCATATACAACAAAATCAGGTCGGCCCTGAACTCAACTCCCTGAATGGTTATCCTAACTCCTGGACAACCTAGGTTGGATCTCAACTCGGAACCGGGGGATTGGATTAAAAGAACAGATCCAAGAGCAACAGTTTTCAACTGCTGCTTTAAAGCAAAATTCTGAGAAACAAACGAATGCGAAGCTCCAGAATCAAATAAAGCGTGGCGAGGCCGAATGTACAAGAAAGCGTCATCGATCACGACATCTGGTGCTGCCTGGGCATCCTCTGCGGTGACGTGGTTCACCTGACCTTTCACCACCGGCGTCCTGCTAACCTGTCCTGATGCCGGGGGTGCTCCTCGTCCTGCTCCTAGGGTAGGAGTCCGACCGGGTGTGGCTCCCAAGTCGAAGCGAATTGGCGTCGGGGCCTGCCTCTGAGGGCACTTGCTAGCATAGTGTCCCACCTCATGACACTTGAAGCAAGTACGAGGCTTTCTTTGAGTTATTGCTCTTCTGCTGCTGTGACCACTGGAACCACCAGACGCCGCTCGGTGAACCGAGCGTGGCGTGCGAGCTAGAGTCTGAAAGGCGACGACTCATTGCTGCCGCTTTCTTTGTGGCACTCGTGCAGGCTGGTAGGAAACAAAAAGAGGCCTCTAGAACTGGTGCGACTGTGACCCCTACTGGATCATCCTCCTCTTGCGAGACTCCTCGAGCTCGCGGCGACTCTCCTCAATGAGAATGGCCTTGTCCATCAACTGCTGAAAACTGGTATAGTCGTTGCCTACAACCTGCACCTTCAAAGCTGGGTTCAAGCCCTTCTTGAACCTCTTCTAGCGAGCTGCATCTGACGCAATATCCTTTGCGCGTAGCGAGTTAGCTGAGTGAATTTATTGAGATATTCACTCACTGACAGGTTCCTCTGCTGAAATTCTTGGAACTCATCCTTCTTCATCTCGACCACTCCATCCAAGACGTGGGCGTTATGGAAGGCTTTGGCGAACTCCTTCCAAGTGATGTTGTTCTGGTTCTCATGGGCGGCACAGTAATTCTCCCACCACTCTGCTGCTGGTCCCTCAAGCTGGTGTACTGTATACAACACCTTCTCCCTGTCGGTGCACTGAGCCAAGCTCAGTTTCTTCTCAACTGAACGGATACAATCATCAGCCTCCAAAGGCTCTGACGAACTGGAGAAAACAAGCGGTCTCGTCCTTATGAACTCTGCATATTTGGGTGTTGACGAGAGTCTTGGTGGTGGTACTAGCTCTGGTCTTTGTCATGATTGCATCATAGTCTGCATACTCGCATCATGGTGCATCATCTCGAGTCAGGCCACCAAAAGCGGCGAGGCGGGGTCCAAGGTAGGTGGCACTGGTTGCGCAGCACTGCTCTCTGGGTCCTGGTTCGCCTGGTTGCAGCTCGAAGAGTTCCTGGTATCAACCATCTTGCTCTGAAAAGAAAACAACTGCTGATTGACCAAAAGCAAAAGACGAGAGGGAAAAGAATAGATAAGAGGTAAATGCGTCTAAGGGGGTTTTGCTAATGGAAACCTAAACTAAACAAACACTTAGCCAAAAAGCCTAACAAAGAAACTGAACAAAAATTAACTCCATTAAAAGATTGACATGATCGCAATATAATGCTTTTAAGGCAATATTTGCAGCTCACATCACACACAACTGCAAATAAAATCCAACGTGTTTGCTCGTACTATCTACTCTGAAGGCTCCCACTCGGGTCCTAACAAATAGGGTACACTACTATCGTCCTCTGAATCGCTGTAGACAACCCACAAGTTGAGGATCGGTGGTGACTGCTCTCTGACCGGTACTAGAACTGGAGCTAGGCGGAATTGCCGAAGATACGCTTGGCGATCACCGGTGATACGACGTCTCTGCTCTGGACTCGGCGATGTAGGCGACGATAAGTCTTGGTGATGCGGTCGGGCTCCTCCACGACCGCTCGTAGTCTAGGGGTAGCTCCGTACTGCTCCTTGAACTTCCGGATAAGTCTGGCCATGTTGATCTTGTATAGCTTGCAAAGGCGACGAATGGCTTTGTGCGCAACTCCTTGTGCTGACATCTCTCCACTGGCACCGGCATTCTTGAAGCTGTGGTGTATAACTTGCTTACCGACTCGGGTGGTGAAGTATAGCCTGGAAATGCTCCCGATGCGTTGTCCTTTATGCTTCTCATCCTTGGTGAGGTAGACGGGCAATCTCTTTAATCCAAAGCTCCGCAACAGAATGCGTAGAAGTGCTCTCCATCCTCCTGTCAGGCTGTAAGAAGCTTAGGACATCTAATGCATTTATAAAGGAAAGATCAGTTTATAACTTTATAAAAACAAATTTTGCAAGAATGGGGCAAGAGACAAGAATCCTTAAGAATGAAGTAAGATGATAGAGATATTACTAAATATCAAATTTGGTTGGTTTGATTTAGAAAATAAAATTTTTTGGGCTAAACGACCATTCTAACTAGGGCTTCGTCCTACAGTCGATATGGCTCTGATACCATCTCTGTCGAGACCCGAATATACAAATTCGGTCTTTCTGTGTATTCTGCACTAGTCCACGATCATGCTAGTGCACACAGTCAAACATAGATGTAATCACAGTCATACACACGATAATAATAAAGAAAAACTCGAATATCGATAAAATCTCAAAGGTACGACCTTATGACCAAGCTTACAATATCTCTACCCGGAAGGGCTTAACAAAAATAGCAGCGGAAATCCAAAATAAAGCGTAGCAGCCAATCGACAAGCCACAGGCTATCGAGTGGAGAACGAAGCCTAATCCGTGAAGTCGTCGTAGTACTCTTCTTCTGGAACCTCCTGCTGATAGTACTCCTCTCCCTCAACTGAGCAAGATAGACGTAAAGCCGTGAGTACATTGGTACTCAGCAAGTCGTTTGTAACAAATGAATGTAATATAATATGCAAGACTTACCAATGGAAGGCTGAAAGGTTAAGTTGCATAAAGGCATTTCACATTAAATATGATAAATAGATTGAAAGCGAAATTTAACTGAAAACCAGAAATAATAAATAATCAAAAGAATAACTATGAACCACTTGTGAACACCAATTCACAAGCTAAACCAACAGTGAACTACGTGTCCACCTCTAACATAAACTACCAAGTTATAAATGAAAACACTACCCCTCGTGTGAAATCACCGAGTATTGTCCATGACCGAGGACGCGGCTATTCGAATAGTTTTACACTCTGCAGAGGTTGCACAACTGTACCCACATGATGTGATTAGCCTCGATCTCAGGAAATCACAACACGGCCTTTACAATGCTCTACCACAACCCAATCCTGTCCGCTAGGGTTTCGCATCACACCCCCCTTGCGTCACATGAAAATCAGCAACCATGTCCATCACATTGGCAGAATTGAGTTGAAATATTACAAATTAATCAGCCAGGTCCATCCCATACTAGATATGTGGTTTACACGATTAATCTCAGATCAATGGCGCACAAAGTTAAGTCTTTAACAATTCCCAGGCGAGGCTACCACATTCCCCGAAGTACATCTGCACTTCCCCCTTTACTACACGATCACTCGCTTGAGCGAAAAACCAATTTGTATAACCAAGCCAACGACACACCAATGACGTGCCACAAATTTTAATAAACGTGGCACCAACCACAGTTCCATATATCATTAAGTCAAATTAATAATTAACATGTGATGATGAGACCAAACGTAAGTATAAGCCAGCTAAGCAGTCTAATCGTACCAACCCAAGTGACAAGTATTCTAGCATCACTAGTACGTTTCCCAACCTAGGGTGACAATGGTATCATGGCATCCCAAATTATCAAGGATGGGAGAAATTAAATTGGGCAATAACTACCAGTACAAGGTTTGAATATAAATAGCGATGCAATGTAATTTAAAACAAAATAATTAAATAATAGATTGCAAACTGTGTTCAACATGATCAAAGGACATGACTTGCCTTGGTTATGCTCAGCGAGGTACTCCTGGTCTTCGGGCGTAGAACCTACTCCTCCGGAATCCGAATCTAACGAGAGAGAAAACGACTAAAACAAAAAAACATATAAAATCATAAGCAAATGAACTCCAAAAATCACAAAACCAGAACCAATAGCTAGAGCTCGATTTTAGATGAATTTAGAAAAAAGAACGGGGTCAATCGGAGCTAGGACGGAGGAGAACGGGCTCTCGAAAAATTAACCAGAAATTAAATCGGAAAAAAGGAAAATGCTACTGTGGTGTGGACCCGGCGCACGGGATGACCGGTCCACCGTGAACCCGGCGCGCGGAACAGTGCCACGGGGGAGGAGGCTGACGCGGCGGCTAGGGCTAACGTGGCGTTGCCGTCGCCACATGTCTAGGGCGCGCGTGGTATCGGCGTGGGCGCCACGTGGCTCGAGGCACATTTGCGACATGGCGTGCCACGTGGCGGCGGCGTGGACTAGGGCGGCGTGGCACGTCTTTGGTGCTGCCACGCTGAGTGGCTGGCGGCTCGCACGCGGCGGCGGCGGGATCCGGCGGCGAGCGCGGCGCGTGATGGCGCTGGTGCCTCGGCTCCGGTCCGGCGGACGGCGAGGATCGCGCGGCCGGCGCGACTGCGAGGGTCGCTACGTCGCGCGGCGAGCACGGATGGAGCGCGGCCGATGGCGACTCGTGGCCGGCGCGGAGGGTAGATCGACGACGCGTGTCCGGGCGCGGCGACCGAGGCATGCACGCGGACGCGTCCGGCGCGGGGAGCGGGCGACCGGGAAGGCGACGCGGGGAAATACGGGCGGCGACCGGGCGGAGGAAGGGGACGACGGCGCTCACCGGCGAGGACGAGGATGGTGACGACTCCGGCGTAAAGATGGCAACGGGTAGATACCCGTCGGGTATTGCCAACCCATACCCGTACCCGATACCCGCACCCGCACCCGCTACAATACCCGTACCCGTACCCGGGTATGAAACCTACCCGTACCCGCACCCGTGCGGGTATTTATACCCGACGGGTAACCCGTACCCGAATTGATAAGGGTATATACGAGGCATAGGTATATACGGGCGCGAGTATTTCCATCGGTTTCGTTTCGAATATATATACGAGCCACATGTATATGTACCCGTTGCTATCTCTAGTATACACCCAGCCGGGTATATTTTACCTGCGGGTATGCGGGTACGGGTAGTATATACCCGGACCCGCACCCGCATACCCGATGGGTAGAGTTTCTTGCCCATTAACATACCCGCAAGTGAAGTTATCTTTCCATACCCGCCTCCTTATCGGGTAAAACCCATCGGGTATTCGGGTTTCGGGTACCCGTTGCCATCCCTACTCCGGCGGCGTCGGGCAAGCTCGGGGACGCACGGGCGACGGCGGCGCGGCTCCGGAGACGGCGGCGGCGGCGCGAGAGCGGAGGCGATGGCGGCGGCGAAACGTGCACGCGAACCGAGGAAGAACTCGGGTTTTAACACGCGAACCGAGGCTATCCCGATCGGATCTGGCGGCGGTTTAACGCGGACGGGTTTGGGCGGTGGGATCTGTGCAGGAGAGATCGGACAGCGCGATCGGCGGGGTTAGGGTTAGGGTTACGCTCGGCCGGGCGGATCCGACGGCTGGGAAATGGCGGCGCGAAGATTGGACGGCTGAGGAAGGATGTGGCGCGGTCGGCGGGTGCGGGCGCGCGGGCGCGCTGGTGCCTCCGCGTGGCAGCGTGGATGCGCAACGCATGGAGGCAGCGGGATCAGGCGGCGAGGGTGCGGCGCGCGCACGAAGCGGAAGCGGGAATCTGGCGCGCGCGGGAGCGAGCGGATGAGCGACGCATGGCAAAGGGGTGGATCGGGAGGCTGGGGGTTTTTTCCTTTTCTTTTTCTTTTTCAGAAATTCAAATAAAACACTATGAGATCTAGAAAATAGCAAATAAATCCCAAAAATTCACTAAAAATACCAGAAAGTTCCTTGAGACCTGAAGAATCCAAATAAAATATTTTCAACTTATGTTAATATTTATTGTTATCACATTAAATCATTTAAAATTCTAAAAATTTATTTGAAGCTTGTATTAAATTCAGAAAAAATCCAGAAAATTCATTTTTAAAATGTTGGCTTTAAAAATATCAGAAAAATAGGATGTTACAATAATAGATCATAAATTATTACTGTTAGACGCGCAGTGCATCAGAAGTTAAGTTAATACTAGTTTGCTGCAGTGATGTGGACCAGTTGCTTCCCAATTATCCCATAGGAAATTCAGAAGATGCCGTTGTTTTCTTCGGTTGCAAAAGGACCTCTCTGAGAGACCTTCGTGATAGTCATTCGGTCATTTGGCCTTTTTGATATTCCTCTGCCACACTTAGTTATCCTGATCTTCGGAGCGTGAGACCCATTCAGCGACATCGATAGCGACAACGATGACTGTGCGGATGTCATTTCTTTTATAAGAAAAAGCTAATTACAGTAAGCTATGAACATAAACAAAGTGAATCACAGAAGAACACTGTTAAGAAATAAGGGCATTCGGCGACGTATATTATTGCTACAAGGTTTGTTTGCAATACTTTAATATGAAGCTAATGATTGTGTCTCGGATTTTATGAAGTTGGTTATGGCCACAATTTCTTCCTCCTCATCATGTTGTGTACTACGGCAGCCCAAATGTTCTTTTACGCCTAAAATAGCAACAAAACCTAACACACATGATGAGGAGAAAGAGACAGCCACCATATGTTACTTTATAGAATCTGACACACTAGAGTATGTGATTTGCTTCATGACTTTTGAAGGTCTCTTTGGCATATATTATTGCTACAAGGTCTCTTTAGAATACTAACATGCTATTCCAAATAGATCTTTTGGCAACAACAACGTGACCCTCTCTTAATGTTGCCTCTAAGAACTCTAACTCACTCAGAAACAATAGCTCCAATAATTTATCTCTAAATTCATTCCCTACCTATTCTTTTAGTATCTTCACTATAACTTCCATCCTCATACACACTTACAATGAGGATTTTAAGTAATGTGACATATATTTCTCAACAACTATAAGACGAACATTAAAGCATCATACACTTAGGCTTGAAAGATGCCTTTTGAAGTTCAAGTGTACAATGCTGTAATGTTTTTCTTGTACAACTAATACTCTGACTCACAGTATTTCATGCCATTTTTTTACTTGACAAATGAGATAATTTTCGGCCTTTGCCCACTACATTTCACTCACAGCCGAGAGAGCCCCTAAAGCCAATTGAAGTAAACCCAAAGTAAGGAGAGAAGAGTCGAAGGAGGTGAAACAAGAATGTAGTGGAAGCCGAATGAGAGCATAGACCACCGGGGACCCAGAAGGCTAACCATGAGGACCACAAGATGACATCTTCGGCAACAACAAGGGACAACCTCAACGTCTTCATCATCCACGTCAGGACCACACCAAGTCCACCTCCAACAACCTTACCACTTTCAGTCCGACACAAGTTGGCCCACCTTTCTTCCCACATCTATTTCCTCGTTCCTTTTTGGGTTCCACATCAAAAAGACACTAACAAATATAGACGGTTGTAACACACATGAGGCAAAAAAAAAGGTAGGATTTAGGATCCATACCTTTGCGAGGAGAGACGACGGGAAGGAGAGAACTCACAAACATATTGAACTTTGGTTCCAACACATATTAATAGATATAGACAGATCTATCACATATAAGGTAAAGAAGTGGGATTTAGGATCCATACTTCGGGAGGAGAGACGACGTCGGGAGGAGAGGCGGCAGGGCCACCACGTCAGGTGAGGAAGGATACGACAGAGATGTCAGGTTCTGTGGTGGCGATAGAGAGGTGCACCAGTGAGGAGTAAGAGTGCAAACCCTAGCAGGGGCCTTATTTATAGAAGAACTCTTACAGAAGATTCTATTATATCACAGATGGTTCTATTATGGAACCGTCTATGATACGTATATCATAGATGGATTGTGCCACTAAACCGTCTGTGATAGTTCCTTCTTTAGCTACAATAAATCTTGTTTCTCAGCTAGTCTCAGAAAACGCTAGCCATGCCTTATGAAAAAAGCAAGCATATACAAGCACATATATAATTATTTCTTAATTACTGAATCAATTACAATGGAATAATTTTTTAATTACATGTCAAATTTCTTATAATTACATTGGAATAATTTCCAAATAAGTGTTTACCGTGTGGGATTATTACACTTGGCTATTTCCTTTTAAATAAAGCCATTTACAATGATCAACACACATATAGCTTGGTTCTTTCTCGAGCTTGATGCCATCTATGAATAGAGGTAACTCATCAAATTGATTGTACTCTTCCTTATCCATGACATTCTCAATTTCGATAATCCTTCTTTTTTTATGAAGAACTACGTGGCGCTTCTTATTTGCTGGGTCGATTACATAAAAAACTGGAACAACTAACCTCACGAGTATGAATGGTTCATCTTTGTATCTTACACACTCGAGGATCACACAATAGTGACGTCATACTTGTCGACATTTACACCCATAGGAGTTGGACCCAATGGCATCGAAGGGATCTTGAAAATTACAGAGTCAAGCTCTCAAATCTCCTCAACAAGCACATAGTAGAAGCTTGGGCCAGCAGTACTGAAGTGCTCATGAAATGCATCTATACGAACACCTGAGTTCTGGACTATACTTTTTCTATCCTGATCTATTGTATAAAATTATATCATTAATGTCATTTCCTTGCCATATCAGAATTATAAATTTTGGCCCTTTTGCTAACCAGTACAGCGTTTCACTTAATGACCTACCAATGAATCTCACCTTCAACCATTCGTTGAACTGATGATTGTGTTGTCTCGTGATCAAAACCTCCAACTGGGTTGGATTCTCTTGGCGTAGCATGTCCTTATACTATTTAATATATGGGTTCAGTCATGTGTTGTAAGACCATGAAATAGCCTTGAGCGCACGTATCTAATACCCTCTAGCCTCCCCTCGTGGTGAGATAGAAGTACATCTATCGGTTTGATCTGAGCCATGTAATTGATACAGAACTCAATGATATCTTTGGTTAAATAACCTTCGATGATGCTGCTCTCCGGCCGAAATAGATTGCGTACATAGGACTTGAGAATTTAGATGTACCTCTCGAACGGATACATATGACGTAGAAACACAATGCCACATGTCTTTATCTCTTTCACAAGGTAGACAATAAGATGGATCATGATATTGAAAAATGACGGGAAAAATATATTTCAAGATGACATAGAGTCTTTGTCACCTCGGTCTACAGAGTATCTAATCCATCGGAATCAATGATCTTTTGAGTAATTGCATTAAAGAAATAACACAACCTCATAATTCTCACTCGAATCTTGTTTGGTAAAATACTTCTAATTACAACAGAAAGCAATTGTGTCATTAGCACATGATAGTGATGAGACTTCATGCCAATTAATTTCAAATCTTCCATAAAAATAAGTTTTTTCTTGCTGGCGAAGTGACCGAATAGAACTTTTATACCATGCAAGCATAGGCATAGTTCAGTTCTCTCGGACTTAGATAGAGTATAGCAAGTTAGGAGAAGGTACGTCTGGTTTTTATCGGTCTCTATCGGTGCTAATTAAATTCTGATGTTCATAGCGACCAAGTCATGTCATACGTTAACACTATCATTTGTTTTGTTATGAATGTTCAGTAAGAGACTAATCAAGTTGTCACATATATTCTTCTCTATGTACATGACATCGATGCAATTGCGAATTTCTAAGTGCTCCCAATAAATATTGACCTCTCCTTTCACATGTTCTTCTGATGGGCCCTTAACTTGTGTCCCTTTCCACGTACAATGTCGATATCCTTGATCATATCGTAGACCTCTTTCCCACTAAAAGGCCTTGGTACTGAGTCATTATCTTTTTTCTGCCAAATTATTTCTTTATCTTACAATATGGGTGATACATTGGAAGGAACGTACGATGATGCATGTATATAGTTTTGTACGTGTTGTTTAACCACACACTCTCGGTATAATCTAAGCAGTGCGGACATGCTTTGACTCCTTTTTACTCAACCTAAACAGGTTACCAAGGATAAAAAAATTATTGATGGTAAAAAACAACATAGCACGCAGAGTAAAATTCTATCGTTTGTCCGTATTCCATACTTGTACCCTTTTGTTCCATAGTGTCGTAAGATTTTCTACCAATGGTGTTAGGTACATATCAATATCATTTTAGGTTGTTTCAGCCCTTGGATAAGTAGTAATATTAAAATATACTTTCGTTTCACACACAGTCAAGGAGGAAGGTTGTACATCCATACATTCATGGGCTAGATGATATGTCGGCTGCTTATGTTACTGAAAAGATTCATTCCATCTGTACTCAAACCAAATCTTATATTTCTCAGTTCTGCATCGAAGTCTACAAATATCCTATTGATGTTCCTCCACTAAGCAGAATCAGCAGCATGTCTTATCATTCCATCTTTCTTACGCTCCTTCGAGTGCCAATACAACAATCTTGTATCCTTTTGATTCACAAATAAATATTTCAAATGGGGAATTACAAACAGATACCATAACATCTTAGTAGGAGGTCCTTACTTCACCTCGATACTCTTACTATCATCATAGTCATTTTTATACTTGTATTGAGATGCTTTGCGCAGCGAACAAACATGTAAGTTTACATACTTTTTACAGTAGAGGATATAATCATTCGGACATGCATATATTTTTTTCTACTTCTATTCTCAATGGACAAAGAACCTTCTTAGCTTGATAGGTGGTTCTTGACAACACATTTTTCTTTGGAAGGATGTTCGTTAGGAGACTTAACAATGCTATGAAACTTTTATCGGACCAATCATTATTTGCCTTCAATTTCAGCAGTCCAAGAATGAGTGATAACCTTATATATTGTAGCTTGCAGCCCGGGAATAAAGATTTCTCTGAGTCCTCCATCTATCCCTCAAATTTACTAAACTCTCTCACATACACTATAGTTCATTTCTGCATCACGTAGCATCTGATCTAGATTGTCATCATACGACCTATCCTCATCGAAAGCACAGTCCACAACTGGCATATCGGTGTCTCTCTCGATGATGTTGTAACTACCTTGCTGTATAATCTTTTCTTCACCGTGACCGGTCCAACATGTATACCCCTTTTGTAAACCCCTTCGAATCAAGCGGTTTCAATCTACGCTAAGTTAGTAAACATCTTCAGATTATCGTAATCAATGTATGAATAGTATATATATTACATCCTCTTATTCAACAGATCCTACTTGTCCGCTCTTCACTCACACGATTCTCAACATACATCCAGTTTCGGTTCATCTACGCTATGCATATAATAAATTAGTGTTAAATTAGATTATTAATACTACTATATCTTGCCAGCCTAATACTTACACATATTTATCATTCACCTTATAATAAATTCTCCAAATCTAAATTAAGTAGCTAGCTATGTACTATTTATGAAGCAATATATATATCACGCAAGTATATATATCATGCAAGAATATATTGAAGTAAAGTAGGAGTAGTGACATATTCTTAAATTGAAGCAAACTATCAATTAAGCTAGATCTAAATCTAGCTATCATATCTCTTTATTACAATACATATAATTAGAAGCAAATACTAACATCTAATCATCAAGAATAAATCCATCTACGAAGTAGATCTACAAGCAGTATATATGCTTTCACCTAACTCATTAAAGCCAGCCGCCTTCTTCAATGCAGCATAGTGAAGACAGATCTGTCAGGACCCCACTAGCTAGGCATTTAATAATGCAGCGTATCCCAAACACAGCCAACCGCGAGCTGTTTGTGATACATAATTATCACAGATAGTTCTTATTAAGAACCATATGTGATAATTACTTATCACAGATGGTTTGTATTATTAACCGTTTATGAATACACATCGCAGATGGTTTGAAAGTAGAACCGTCTTTGATGAATACTACAGATAGTTGTAAATTCATTCTTATATATATAAATGCAAATTTAGTAATACCTCAAGATTAAGTATGTATTGCTTAGTTATTTTTTTACCAGTCAGTAATGCCGTCATGTCATTATACCGAGACCGTTTATATATATAGAAGACAGTAAATACAAATTCAACTACTTGATTTTACATATGGCCAAACAGCGTGGCCACTCGTTTCTTGTAAAAGATAACAAAAAAGTAGAAACCTAAATGCTACAAAATTTTTCTAGTGGCGGAGGTAGCATGCTATCAGCAAACAAAACCCGAAATACATTCACCCATTGGCGCACTCGTTTGAGTGTCTCCTCAACACATTCTGACTGAACAATCAAGTCAAATTGAGCTCATAGGCTCTTTTCTCTTTCTTGAGGGGTCTCAGCAAGCTTGACTCAGTTGTTTGCCACTTTAACTAAACACTCCAAGAGACAGCATGCCTCTTGAAGACATGCAACATCGTTGTGGAGGATCACGTCGATGGCGAGATTAGCTCGTTGAAAGTGGGAGACCAACCGGAAGAAGCGATAAAGGAGGATGTCAAGATGACGGAAGATAGCTTTTAACTACTTTGGCAAATCCTCGGACATAGGAGGGAGGACACTGTTGGCACAGTGTCCTTCGGTAGCATTCGCCAGCATATGGTCGACGAGGTGCTCGTCCAAGATGGCTAGGTTGGTCATCAATACCAGTGACAAGGAAGAGTAGAGAACCATTTATTTGTGCTTGAGAGATAAGGAAGATAACCGGGCGGCGAGGTGCTCGTATAGGATCAGTGATGTGGGATTAATCTTCGTGGCAGACGATCATTTTTATACAACAAAGAATACATTCGCGCATGAGACAAAGAGATGTATCGAGGAGGCGAAATGATTGAAGAGGTGCACATCGGAGAGAAGAAGCGCCATTCATGCATCTGAATACATATCACATATGGTTTCAACCACAAGCCGTCTAATACGTAACTATAATCAACGGTTCATATTAATAACCGTTGTGAACTCTCACATACGGTTCTATTTAAAATATGTCTATGGCATCTGCAATTATCATAGACGGTTCATATTAATAAACGTTTGTGAACTATCACAGATGGTTATTAGTAAGAACCGTTTATAATAGTTATGTACCACAGATGGTACACGGTCACGCTTATAAAATCATCTGTGATAATTAAAACATAGACGGTTCCCCATGAACCGTATATGATGATGTAACACCCCAGGATCCACATCACCCTGGGATGCCACTAAACCACTCTATAGCTAGCCAAAAATTTCAAGATAATTAATTCTGGCAACAATTTCTAGACATGAAGCATTAAGCGGAAGCATAATCAACTAAGAGAACAAAGATAACGTTAACAAGTTCAATAACTAAAACAATCTCTAGCAAATTAATCAAAAAATAGTTCACAAGGTCATCATTATTAAATAAGATAATCATCCACGAATAGCTAGGCATTTGGCTAGAATTCCATCGACTTTATTACATCATTAATTTATGAACCAAGTGCATTATTGTGGTGCCGCTCTACCTATCCCATGAATGCTCATGAATCACCTGTAGGGGGAAAACAAGGGTGAGATAAAAATCTCAGCAAGCAAACTATTTAACAGGCTATTCAGACTACAAACAAATATACAACATCATTAAAGTATCCACAAGTCCACATCCGTAATGTGCATCCACATTATTATCAAGCTAATTAATCTACAATGATATTAAGCATTAATATCCATTTCCCAAAATGACCAAGATTATAGCCTCAACCATATTTACTACCAACAATAGTAAAATATTAGCAAATGAATCTTGTTTAACTACTTCATATCATCCACCACTACCACTACCAATGACCATAAAGCATTAACATATTTTACCTCACTAATTTTATTATTTCTCGCATCCACAACTGTTATCAACAATTACCACAAGATAAAAGAATCTCATGCCACAGTCACAACCCCTACCATACCACAAGGGATGAACCTTAATCCACGACCACAACCACTTTCCTTATACCACAAGTGACTCTTATGAGCCAATTCAACATTACAACTATAAAGTTGTAGTTATTTGTAAAATAACTTCACCACAATATATTGCATAAGTATGCAAATGATCTTTCCACAATGCAATGCATATGCATGCTATGCTCTACTGCACCTTTACCCAATAAGGTAAAAGTATGCATCGTGCTACGGCAATGCACGATGTTGTACCGGTACGGTAGCGGCTATAAGCGGCGACATCCACAATGCAAATGTCATGACATGGTATGAATGAAATGATAATAATAAACCACAAGAATTTAATCATGAAGGTTAACCACATAACCCACATTCGGTTCACCAAGATCATCATCAATCGATCCCTAATGAATCATGCCACATTGTCCACAATATATTCATCAAGATTGCTACCACCACAACCACAAGTATTCACCAAGAATACTACCACCAAGACCACAATAATACCAACTTTAAGGGCATCAATATGATCCTTATGAATTTATCAACAAGAAAATATCATCATATCCACCATACATTTTACTTTTGTATACCACAATTCGCTCATTAAGCAATTTACCACAATACTACCAAAACTTATCCAAACATAGCAATTGATTAATATCTTGCTATCATATTCTTACTTAGAAAATATATAACCATGGCATATCATTTAACATTACAAAAAAAATCATGCATATTGCAAGTAGTAAGAATAACGGGTTAAACGGTAGCACATCCGCTACGTTTACTTGGCTCTACCGACGAAGTGACAAATCACGCGCATTCAGAAGCAAAACCGTCTGTCCAAAAAGGTACCTCCCAGCACACATTACAACAATGAAAACACGACTCTCGAAGAAAAGATATCGCTAAGCCCCAGAATCCCACGACATCCTTCCCCGCGTAATAATTCTACAATCTTCCCACTGCAGCGGCGCGGCTTAATATTTTCCTATCTTTAAAAATATAACACTAATCACAGCAAAAGATATATATTTGAATTCCTCACTTAAATACCTACACTTTTCATATAGATCACATATTTTCATTTTGTTCTTAGCAAGGTATAACAAAATACTCAAAACAGAGAACATCCTCTGTTCTGTCTGTTCGGACAACCGACTTGAAACGCGTCCCTAGAACAGATCAAGGCTTCAAAAATTCTGGTTCTTTTCCAACAACTAGATTACTGAATTCTCTATCTTTTTTTCAATTATGACCAAAAATTTAAAAATCATCTTCTACCCCTAATTCCCCTCTGAACAGAAAATAGCCCCAGTCTGCACCCCTGACAGACAGCGGGATTCCAAACCCTGGTAGGTCTAAATGACGCGGCCAAAAAAATCTGAAAAATATACAGTAGATGCGTATCGTTGTTCTCTATATCTTTCCTTTTGGGGAGACCCTCGGGAAAAATCGTCTTAGGGGTCTAAACCGCACAAACAGCCGCGTTGCGCGAATTAATCTACAGACAAACAGTAGGAATTCTCTCGTTGGAGAATCTAATTGCTAATCCCTATCAAATCCCGTGCTATGAACCCTAATTACAGTAAAAACAGAGGGTTTTGGGATGGAAAAAAATTACCTAGCCTTGGGATCACCCCTTTTCTCCTCTTCCTCTTCCTCCCTTCCTCCTCTTCTTCTTCTTCTCCTTGCCTTTCTCCTTTGCTCCAAAGAACAGGGCAGCAGCTTGGGAGGTGGGGATGGGGCGCAAGGAGGGTGGGGGTGGCGGCTGGGGGTGGGAAAAGGGAGGGGAGGCGCCCACAAGGTTTATAAAGGAGGTGGCTAGGGTTTGGGATGAGGTACGGGCCCCTGTTTGGGTGACTGGCCCAAAGTGGCTGGCCCACCCCTCCGGACAGCTCAAATCTCTAAATTAATTATTTTAATTTTTTTATTATTTTAGACTATTTCAAAGAATTTATTTTCACCTCCCACGATTTACCAAAAATCCGGGCTACTCCGCGATTAATTTAAAAAACGACGCCAAAACGACGTTTAAGATATTACAGATGAGGCATCCAGATAGCTTATTTTGTAGTAGTGATAGTGGTTATATATCAATCCCTTTGCCTCACGATATCAGATGAAACTCAAGGCGAGAAGTGTGTCATCCTGTGATAGCTCAATCCTTTACTTGAATCTGTAGTTGATTACTCAGTTTATGATTGACTCATCAACCACATTCAGCATTGCTATTCATTTTCTTAATCCAACTACAAAAGTGGCCTAGAGATATATCTCATTATATAGGAGGTTAAATTTCATCTTGATCGCTCGTATTTCTCTGTATGTTTTATAGTAAACCTGAATGGTACTTTTATGATCATCTAGTTACGAAGTATTATTTGGTAACTACTAAGTAAACTATTACAGTAGAAAACTATGACGATATTAGGTATAAGGATTCTACATAAACTATGTATGAGACCAACTAATAATATTTAATAATATAGCAATTCTAGCAGTGCCTTATAGTAAGGTAGCCCAACACTATGTTATCTAACAATGTGTTTACATTATTGATTTGATAATCTTATGTTTATGATCTATGAAATATGATCAATAAATATATGTATTGATCTATAAATTATAATTATCCCACATAATGATATAAGATCAGTGATAATTTACAATAGCATCAAATGATAAATAAATAGTTCCACGAATAAATCATATACTTGTTGATCAATATGAAAGACTATGTCGGTTCTTTTGGATTGTAGCTTATACTTTTTAATTTAAAATTTTAAATTTTGACTATTTACGAGAGAGTATGGAGAGAGATACTCATGTGCGATTTTGACAATATAGATGTTGTCGGGATAGTATCTATTACAATCGACTTATAGATTATGTCTTAAAAAGACATACTATTTAAAAGTTGATTACTATAGAAAGTTAAGCATGAGCCAGAAAAACATAGCCTTTTATTCAGAAAATAAAATAATATATTATTTAAAATTTTATAAAATATTTTAATGATATATTTATCTCTATGATAACGTATCACTAATAAAAACCGACCACTTTTTTTTTGAGAGGGAGAAGGGAGAAGCCCACACGCGTGCGCAGAACCGACAACCTTTTGAGGCCGGCCGGCCGGGCGGAAGGCGTCACGGTCCGCAGACGCCCATCCGGTCAATTCCATCACCATCGCCCGTCCCCTCCATCACTCGCATCGCCGCTGGGCTCGCGACTTTTCGGACATACGGATTACGTGCGCATTTAATGCGGTGTCGATCGAGAGAACGGCAAGCAGAACAGCCTAGCCAGCCTGAGTGCCTGACCGCGTCTAGCAACAAGCAGTATACGAGGTAGAAGAATCAGATACGGGGGTAAGTAACTCAAGAACAAGGGGGATCATGTAGAGTAGGCGGATGAACGAACGGAGACAGTTAATACGACAAGTGATTCTTCTAGCCTGTAAGAACGCAGCTTTTCCACATCTAGTAGATCTTTTGATTTCATTAATTTCTCAACAAAAAGTGGTGAGGCTGGCATGCGCGTAGTTAGGGCTTTTGTATGCCGAGAATCTCGATCCCCTCAGGAAGCTAGGAGGATTGGATTGGGAGATTCTTCCAATACAAAGTCCTACCCAGCATCTACTAATTACAGGGCAAAAAAGAAGTGAAGAAACACAAGAGAAGGGAGCAAGAAGACAAAAGGTTGATCCATCCATGCGTGAGCCGCCGAAGGGCAGTCAAGCGGGCCACGCAAATGGTCACCGGTTGTGGAGCGGATCCGGGCAGCTCGGGATCCGCCGCTTGCTCTCCTCCTCCGCGGACCCCGCCGGCGGCAGTCGCACGGGCAACGGCCGCGTCCCCACGAGCGGCATTGCGTCCATCCGCATGGCCGCGCGGTCGCCACCGTGGCTGCGGCGGTGGCCGTGACTCTGGTTCCTCGCCTCGCCTCGCGCCGCCCCGTGCGGCACCGCGCGGATGGCCTCCGCGCCTCGGCAGCCGATCGCCGCCACCATCAGCAGCAGTAGCAGGAGCGCCCGCGCCAAGGCACCCACACCCCCGCCCCGGCGCGCGGGCTTCATCAACGTGTACTCTTCGCGCGCGCGCGCCACCAGAGCAAGGAAGACGGAGGCTGGCCTGCGTGATGCGCGCGGGTGCGTTCAATTTACGTGTTGCGATGGCGAGGCAAGCTGGCCACGAGGCGCGCGGGGTGGGAAATGGACTGCGGGAGTGGCCAGCCCGTGACCGCGAGGAGGAGCGAGCAGAGCAGGCAGGTGGTGGAGTGGCAGCGTGGGGCGGGGGTACGGGCCGCGGCGATGGCGGGGGTGTGTCTGCCTGCGACGCGACGCGAGCCAGCCCAGCTGCGATTTTTTTAATATCCAGGACGGAGCGAGCCGCGGACGCGCGCTTGGTTTTGGGGCGTGGCTGTAGCCGTGGTGCTAGGGGGCTGCTAGCCTGGCATGTAGAGTGCGAGGGGACGTGGCAACAGGGAAGGCTCAGGGGGCGGTCAGGCCGCAGCGTTGCAGTCAGTGCGGGGTCCAACGGAACCATCGCCGTGGACTGCGGAACTGGCGTATCTACGCACGCCGGTACGCACTCGCGTTCGGCCCTATTCTTCTGCCGCCGTTTCAAGCGGATTTAGCTTTTGATCTTTTTAATTTTATTTTTTGGTATTTTCTTTTTACTCTTTTGCATCGATCAAAAGATATAGCGGTATTTTTTAAACATTTTTAATTTTTTATTCAGAAAATCAACAGCTGTTACGATATATTTAAGCTAAAAGTCTACATAAAAAGCCAAAAAACCACTTTTTAAAGCCGTTTGGAGCAAGTCTTTTGTTACTACTGATATGTTTTGGTACATTTTTTTTAGACAAACAATTGATGGACACAAAAAGCTGTTTGAAAAAAATAGATAGTTTCTGGAGAACCCAAAAATAAAAAAAGAATAGGACGTCCATCTCCATGGGTATGGATGATTCATGCCAGCTAGTAGCCAGCAGGGGTATGAATTAGTTACCGGTGTATTTTTAGACTTCGCTTATTTTGGTTTAAAGCCAATTTCTCTTCTGATTTGTGCTTTTTTTTTCACTATTCAGTAATTTCATCTTTTTTGATTTTTTTAGTTTTTCAGGTTTTTTTGCTTTTTTTTTTTCTCGTATTCCTTTGCATTATCTATGATAGGCTAACATATTTTTTCTATTTTTAATTATTTTAAATTTAATTATATTAAATAAATCAACTTAATTATAGTAAAAAATAAATCAGTTACAAAAAAATCATAAATCAATGTAATTTCGAACACTCCTTGGTAAGCAAAATGATAGCGTTCATAAATTTGCTTGCTCGTGTAACTGAGTTACATGACAGTGGCATAACTCATGCTGTTCCCAGAAAAATGTACGTATGTAATGGAGTCTCTTCAGTACAATCTTTGTTAATTCGCCGTTGAAAAGTCCGACACCGACCCTGCCGGTCTCCTTCTCTAGGTCGAAACGGGAGAGCGCCACGACAAGGATCTTCAAGGCTTCAACGCCCGCCCAATACGCCAACCCTGTCCTCCTCGCGGCCGCCATCCCAGAACAATCCGACGACCCGTCCTACCTGGTCGAGGAAAGAGAGCGAGGAGCACCTCATTATTGGAGCCTACCACAAGGCAACGTGAGGCCGCTTGTATGAAAAGCTGGGGAGATCTGGGCTTCTGCTTGGGGATGGTAAAAAGGCGACGGGTTTATAATAAGCGCGGTGAGGTGGTGCTGGGTGCTGGTCGCCTGGCTTGTTGCGCGCGTTTTTGGCCGCTTGCGTTCGTCTCCGTCGCCACGTTCCCCCTGCCGTGCGCCGTTTTTGGCACCGCGGCCTCCGGCCAACCGCACAAAATGGGAGGGATGTTTGCCTTGTCACTCACTTTCCTGACGCTGGAATTGCTATCCAGCCGGGAGGAGGAGGATTCTGCCAGACTAATGAGGTCGTTTATGGTTTGTTTTCAGTAAATAAATAGGATAATTTTTCACTATTTTTTGCAATGATTTAATAGAATAACTTTTTTGAAATGATTTATTAATATTTGATTCGTTCACATAAGTACTTATATTAAAACTAAAAAAACATCAGTTACAACTGAAAAGAACACACCTAATGCTCCGAATTTAACAGTAGCAATTGAATTGTCCCACTGGTGCTTCCTTTAGAACAAATAAATTTAAAAAAATTATAGAAATTTCATAGAAAATAGTTTAGTTTCTATATGAATAAAAAAACTTCCGCATTCTAAACAGGCCTTAGATCATTTTGTCTTGATGGACACTGCTAGTATTCGCTCGTTTAAAAAACTGTATTTTATATATTCGGTAAGGCCCTGTTTAGAACGCAGTATTTTTCGTAGGTCCTGGGAGAATTGAGTTGTTTCCTGCGTTGAAATTCCTGTGTCCAAATGGGGCCTAAATGAGTAGCTAAAGATTGGTGTTCGTACGAATACTTTGTTCAAAAATATCTTTTAAGAGGCGTTTGTAATTGTAATCTACATTTAGTTATCAGTGACGTCCCATAGCAAAGCTTGATAACATTAGTAAAATGTACACCTATATGGAGAAAGACAATATATTAGAAATAGTAAGGGGTGTCCTCGTGGGTTCAGCAATACATTATGCATGCATTGGTGTACGGGATGTTAGCCGGTGAGACCAAGATTTTGGATTAAATAAAAAGCTTCATAATTTTCCCAACACAACCCAATCTTCTATCCTACGCGGAGCATACGCGTTTGCCTCTCACCTACGTACGTAAAACATTTTAACAAAGTTCAAAACAAAAAACATTTCAACAAAGGCAAAACATTTTAACAAAGTTCAAAACAAAAAAATATCTCAACAGAGGCACCTTGTTTCTTTCGGCTACAGGCGTGCGAGTACAACTAGAGGTAGAATAAAAAACGGTTCAACCGCAAGGAAGCGAGACTGTGAGATACAAGTTTCGACTTCCAACGCAGGCGATGGGTCAGGAGGACGGAAGCGATGACTCCGAGAATGACGCTGCGCGAGCCTGCAAAGAGAGATTTGTCATCTAGCATTTGGAATTGTATCGCTTGCTGCTTGAATATGTTTCTTTTCGTCCTTTATTTACTGCTGACGCCGGCATCCCAGAGTGCAGTTTGCTCTCTCCCAAGTCAAGGGTATATGGACGGCCATGTACACGTGGAGATACCATTCTTGAAACAATTCATGGATTTATGCAAGTTGTTCGTGAATTGCAAACATAGAGACAAAACAGGATTAAAAGTACAAAATAATGAGAGGAACAGTAGAGGAATGCTTCGGAGGTTGCCTGCGGTGATGGAGGCGGAAGGCTAGCGTCGGTGGTGGCGGTCCCTTCTTTTCGTTATTCTCTAGTGCAGAATGCGTTAGGATAGCGAAGTAGCGAAAATTAGGGATGGCGGAAGGATTTACAAGGAGCCTTGATCCTTAATACACCGTTAATCGTGTGAGACAACCATTTTAGTTGTTGAATGGCCATTTGAGCTAAAAACATTGCGGTAAAGCCCTAAAAACCTCACAAACAACTCTCCTCGTCAAGAGGCTTCGGTGTGAAATAAAATCTTGTAAAACAACACTCCAGAATGCTATAATTTTCTTGTCCGGAGTCCAATTTAGGTGACTTATTTTGTACTATATCTATTCTTTTTTACTTGTCTTTTTTAGACATAGACACAATTTCCAATAAATACATTTGACCATTATGTTTCCTATTTATATACTAACAAAAATTATTAAAAATATAATAATATAAAAATATTTTTGGTGACAAATCTAATAATATCATTTCCACATGACAAATATATATATATATATATATATATATATATATATATATATATAGGAAAAATACTTTTTACACCTGGGTGTAATTACACCCACCTCTAATATACCACCTAAATGAACTTAAAATACTCTTTTATCACTTTGGATATACTCGTATACTAATTATAAGATACTTCAATGTGAACCACATGAAAAAATTGCAAAGGAGTCCATAGTTTTTAGCGTATTTTGTAAATACCTTTATATACGTACATAAAAAGGAGTATGTCAAAAAAAATCTACATACTACCTCTAAAAATTGTTCATACCACCTAGATGATCTTAAATATATAAATATATATATATATATATATATATATTAATAGTCAAAGATTGAAAAAATTGATTGCGCGTATTTAAAAATAACATCTAAAAAGAACAAAAGGAATAGTTTTCAGTGAAATCTACAACTCCGTAGGTGTGACTATTTCCATTTGAGCTCGTCTAGCTGCCCAAAATGCACCAAAGTTGGGACAACATTTTCAGTACTTGTTAGTTCTCTGTCTTCTTCGAAACTTGATCTTTTTTCGTTCTTTCTTCTTAGAAGTCGTAAGCTACAATTTTGTTATGCGTGATAAGAACTAATTAAACATGATTTTTTAGTGACAATGTTTATGTGCTAAGCAATCAGAAACAAGTTTTGGCAAAAGTAACAAATAAATTATATAAAGTATAACAAAAATAAGGTATTTTCTATTGCCAAGTGTTTTATGCACCACAAAGCCTAGCTACCTAAATCAATACACGTTGATGTGCTTTGAGATTCGTGATATTTGATGTGAGTATATTCACATACCCATAAAATGTGTTTTTGAGATATCACACTAAAAAAATCATCTTTATTTGAACTAGTTTGAGCTAGTTTCTTCATACATAAATGTTGTCGTGGCATTAACTACAAAGTAGATTAAATGACTTTGAATTTAATTCAAACTCACTTGTCATAAAATATATCAATGATATAAAACATTTCATACTCAACTCCGAATTTCATACCGATCATATACATGTATCAGATAGTTTATAGAGTGGATGCTTAGCTCCATGGAGCATTATGTAATTTACCCATTTTCTATTTTAAAAATGTCAGCGAGCGGATGAATAATGATATGCTCTGGGTGTCTATTAGTAGGCCATGCGATCCATGGGCACGAGCCACATTGTTCGTGCTCCGGCAAACAATAGCGATCCAATGCAGCTGGTAGTATGACTGCGACTAGTGGTGGTCAAATGGATAGTATGGCCCAGTAAGACACGGCCGTTACGGTACCATTCACTTAGCATGTTAGCCTAATGGGGCGTTCGAAATAATATTAGCTTATAATTTTTTTACTATAATTGACTTATTTTTTACTGTAATTAGTTGACTTATTTAACATAATTAAATTTAAAAAAAAAAAACATGTTAGCATATCACGGACAATACAAAGAAATACAAGAAAAAAGAAATGACAAAAAAGTCCAAAAAATCTTTTAAAAAATCAGAAAAAGTCGAAATGCTGGATAGTGAAAAAAAAGCAAAAACTAAAAGTAGAAGCTGACTTTAAACCAAAATAAACGGGGCCTAAATGGACTATGTCATGCCAGCCCGTGCATCAAGCTATAGACCCAAACATAGCCAGTCTGTCGACCTAGGCCCATTCAACCTGACGGGCTAAGGAGGCCCATCTAGCCCATTTCATCCTGAAAATTATGAAAAATGTAATAATTCTAACAAAATATGTAGAATTTGATAAATATAAAATAAATTATAGAAATATAATAATGAGCTTTATTAATGTATAGAAAATAATAATGAGCTTTATTAATATTTAAATGGTTGTCTTGTTAAAAATTTTGCCAAGTAAAAACTTAACTTGAGAAAACTTTAACAAAGAAAAAAGAGTACAACCTATAGCTTTGCAGAACATGTAAAAAAATGAGAAAAGGTGCAATGTACATTGATGCTCTAAGTGTCGTTGTCTAGATAAAGATCGTCAAACGTGTCTACCAACTCTGTATTCTCTACAGAGTGATGAGCTCGTGAATTAGCTTATTTCCAATGTTTCACTGTTAGAAGTATTTGCATTATCTCACTCGTGAGACTTATTCTTTTCTACTCTAGTATTATTCCAAAAAAAAACTAAAAGGAGACTCGGAAGAAACCGTTGAGATAGGAACAATTAACATATCATGTACTAATTGGATAGCACTGGATATGTTAGCTTATGCTCGTGCCACCATCCCAAAATATTGAAGTCTTCTTCCTAGTGATCCACAGGATCACTGTCCAGAAAGGTAAATAATTCCTTATTGGTACGGATTGCTTTAGCACTTGACATTGTAGAACTTGATCTTTCGGAGGAACTTGGTGCACCAAAGATTTTGCACCATATATTTTTGTTTTTATCTGTGGTGGGTACTGTTGTAGGTCGTTGCAAGTGAACTCCTTAAAACTTTAATTCGTACATTTGATAAACATTGAACAATTTAGTACGAAAAACCAAAAAATAGTTAGAATAATTTATCTTTGCAGCGTCACTCAAAAGTGCAAGAACATTAGTGAATTCTTGAATTTTATCTCTTGGATCTAAAATAAATGCAAATACATATAAATACATAATATCTTTCCAATATTTAGTTTTCATGGCACAAACAACCTCTCATAATACTATTTTATTTTCATTAGCTTTTAAGTGACCTGCAATCGAAAGAATATGATGCATAATTAAAGAAGATGTTGGGTAATACACTCCAGATGAAGCAATAGTGAAATCGTAAAAGAGTTCAAAAAATGCTAGTAACTTTTTAGTGGCATACCAATACTGCTCAGTCAATAGTGTGTTACTGTCATGGCTGTGATAGTTCGTGTGAATAAAAATAGAAAATATACTCTTATAGCGTAAAAGGTTCTGTAGCATTATATAAGTTGAGTTCCATCTTACCGGCATATCCAAACCAAACTTTCTGAGACGTACACCCATCACAATGCAGAAGTTCTATATGTTGCAATTTGTTGATTATAATGATTTACAAAAGATACTGTATCGCAAAAAGTTTGAATATACGGATCCAACCTCTTTAAACCATATTTAACTATAAGATTAATAATATGACAAATACATCACTGATGTAGCAAGAAGGATTTAGCGTATGTACTAAATAATGAAGTGAGAATATCCATTGATCTAGAGTTTGTTGTAGCATTGTCCAAAGTAATTTCAAAAATTTTATTTGTAAGATCAAAATCTTCTACAACTTGTATAATACATTCTACAATATTCTCACCATATGTGTTCACTAATTTTATTTGTAGAGCTTGATGATGATACAACTAATGTCTGTTCTCCCGTTTGAGGTAGGGGCGAAGATATTTCATTCCCGAAGGATGAAAGATTTTTCGGAGAGATTCCATAATCACTCACAGGAAAATTAACAAAATTTTCTATGGAGAAATGTAGAAAACTGCAAAATACAAATAGAAAATTACACTAGTATCTATTTAACATCACAACAAAGAAGAATAAGAAAAAGAAAAATATATGAAAATTAGTATAGTTATCTCTTTTCTTGATTGTAGCTGGATTCTAAATTTTTAGATTTTTGGCAAAAATATTTTAAATTTTACCAAATTATCACAAAGTGTATCTAAATTTTCACAAGAAAATAAGGAGAAGAGAGTGGAGGTTGGATGGTGGCTGAATGAGGGGGTTTGATACCAATTTATAGAAAAAAAGATTTTTTGAATTATTTTTTATGTCTAACAAGTTGCTATCATGTCTAATGGGCTAACCGTATCTAATGGGCTAAATGTGTCTAACAGACTAAATAGGCTATTGTGCCTAACGGGCCGTGTTTGGCCCGACACTATTCATGTTGTACCAGACTAGTATGCTAGGTTGGGGTGGTGGGCCAAACACAACCCACGTCTTTGTGCCGTGTCGACCCAATATATCACTTTTGTGGGTCATGTTGTACTTAGATCGAACCAACAATGTCGTACTTCGGGGCCAGGCCAACGGTGTCCCATTTGACCACCACTAACTGCGACTTGCAGTGTCCACTAACAGTTGGATCAAAAAGCAACGGCCCACATGTTCCATCATCGGGACTATTCACGGGGGACTGTAGCAATAATGCAGTATATGAATCAGGCACTACACCATGTACCGTAGCAAATATTGTAGATTGGTACTGTAGCATGATCTGAGCCGTTAGATTTTTGACGGACGGCAGGGACAGCTCGCTACTGCTAAAGTTGCAGTTACTACTGACACGGAAATGGAAATAGAGAAACCTCACTCCATTGGGTGGGCATATTTTTACCGCACCGAACTAAGAAAACCGAAACATTGGTTTATTCGGTTTAAGGTGTTCGGCTCGGTTTAAAATCCAATCTATTCGGTGATGGGTGTATGGTTCGGTTTTCAATCGTCCGAAACCGAACTTGCCGAAGAAATCGAACTTCCTAGCAACCAGCGTAAGTCCCACCCAAACCCAATAGGCCGACACATGCTCCGAAGTCCCAAGGCCCATCTACTCAAATCTTGCAAATCACAGGCTTACAATGATCCGATCAGACAACCCGAGTCTAGTCCCCACGGCCCCCGCCCCACCGCGACTAGGCGAAGGCGGCGCTGTGCTCGTGGTTGTGGGCGACTCGCGGTTGCCGACTAGGCGACGGCAGGGGTGAGCGGAGTGCAGCGGAGCAGTGGCGCAGGCGACTCTCGACTGGGCAGCGGCATTGTGGGCGAGTGGAGTGCGCAGCGGAGCGGCGGCGTGGGCGACTGGATGGTGGTGGCTGCAGCAAAGTTTTCGATAGCCTTCTTGAACGAACTCGGCGCTTCTTCTAATTCCGTTTGCCATCTTGCTCGTGTTCGTGACTGAGAGTTTTGTGGAAATGTGTTGAATAATTGGTATTTATATTGAGTTGAGATTTGAATTTGTGAAACTTTGCAAGTTTTTATACTTACTGTCAGGTAGCAGCTGTCTGATTGGCATGCAGAGACTATTTGACCGGTCTATAGAGATAATCTGATCACTATCCTGAAGAGGTCTGACCGACTATTGTGGCGGTTTGATCGTAAATCTGGTGTGACTGGATTTTGGGGGGCAATCGGACCACCAGTGCAATGCGCCCGGTTTTTAGTTGGCGTCTGATTTTTTCCAAAGAGGTGCTCGTTTTTGTGCACGAGATTGGCTGAGCGGTCAGACTAATATGGGTGTCGTGGTCTAACTGTCTCCCTTGTTAGCGGCGTTTGATCAGATTGACCAGTGCGGTCTGACTGGCTGATCAATGGCAATCAGACCGGCTGTATCTGAAAATGGTTGTGAGGATTTTGAAAATTTGTAGAAATTGGTCGTGGATTAAGTTTAGGAGTTCTAAGACATTGTATTTATGATGCATGAGGCATGTTTTTGACTAAGGTGGATTAAGTTGGAAAAACTTATGTCAAAAATGTTTTTTTTGTCTTTATATGCAAGGAAGTTTGAAGGCAACCATGATCGACGATGTGGATCAGAACTAAACTCGAGAATGAGCTGATGTACGGTCAAGTAAACTGGGAAGGATGGTTGGACTCAAGCAAGACGTGGGAAAGATAAAGGATGTTGAAGGGAAGGTATGATTAATAGTTCATCAAATAGTGCAGTCGGTGCAAGTGAGGCATGGTTGGGGGGAACTGATATGGAGAGACTTGCCGATATGTAAGCCATTATTGAACCTACATATTGTAAGCATGGGAATTACTTACAAAGGAGGAGTTGATCAAAAACTATGCTTAGGAGAATAGGTGAGGTTCACAGTCAAGGCAAAAGCGTTTTGGTGGGAAGTCAAAATACTAGAATGGCAATGGGATCAAAACCATGGTGAGGGCGTTGGGAGCGTGATTTAGTTTAAAAAGGCACCGAGGAGACTATGATATGGGGTTGTCTAATTTTTTCGATGTAGGATCGAGGATAGTTACGTGCGGCTTGTTGAATCGTAGTGATCCTTCACTGCTAATGCAATGGACTAGCACTATATAATTTGCCAAATCACACATGTGCTGATCTTCACTGGCCATTAAGTGAAGATCTATTATGCTACCATTTTTCAGCGGAAACATTGAATGATCTTTGCAAGAACTCCCAATTCCCCTTAAGTCAGTTCGGCCAACACATGCAATCTATTGTTTAATATCAAAAGTGGTTTGACCAAAAATTCATAAATACATGGCTTATATAGCCCCTAGGGACATCCACAAGGTCCCAAACTGATTACAACTCAATCCTACATTGTATTGGACTCAAACTCAAACAAAAAGAAAACCTAAATTTATAGCCATTACATTGTTTCGGTCATAGATATGTGACCATAGGGTTTCTGATGCTAGCACCTTACCCATTGTGCGAGCCTTAGAATAAGCTTTTCAACAAGCACAAAAACACATGAATCGAACTCTGTTTGTGAAAATTATGGCCTTTTTATTATGGATCTTGTAGGCTGTCCCAAACCAAATCTGAATTGAATTCTGAGTTGATTCTATGTTTGAATTCTGTTAGACTAGTAGGAGGTTCGAATTGAGCTTGAAAATCTTATCTAAAACTTTGACTTTGGATTCTTGGGCTTCGCCCTCTCTTGGCCACATGGGCTTCTCCCCCCTCTTGGTCGCATGAGCTTTTCCCCCCTCCTGGTTGCATGGGCTTCTTCCTCTTTGCTCTCCCATATGCTTGGCTGAAATTATGGATGCTCCACTCTTGTGCTCCTTCATTGCTTTGGCTCTAGCCTCCCTCTCAGTCCCCAAGTTTTCACGTTTGCCAAACCTAAAAATGTACAAGTAGTGGCATGAGGTAGTATCCTATTCTCATTAATAACATTATTAGGAGTAGATAGAAATGAGTTCACCTCAATATTAAGTTTTTTTTGCAAAGGTTGTAACTCTTTTAGTAAGCTCATGTTATTCTGAAGTACCTGATGGATTAAAAACAAAATATGAAGAAATATAGCTAAGGATGTCCTCATCATCCTCCCCTTTTTCACGAAAAGCTGTCCTCGGCTTTTGACATTTTGAAAGTGCACTGAATAAAGAGAACAACATATATACATGGTATATGTATTTATCATCCATATTAACATTTCTCTTGTTTTGCACAACACAGTTATCATAAAACAATAGCCATAGAACACATATAAAGTGGATATTAGATTAGCATACGATTCATCCACATCATTCCTCCTCACGTCGAGAAAAGTTATCCTTGGCTTTTGTAAGCTTGCATACAAGTTAATAGTGGACAACACCATATTAAATTGTTTAAATACAGGTGAGAAAAATTTTAATGTCTTCCATGCTTTAACTATGCTACTCTGATTACTTAATTTGTGAAAAACAAACAAGTAGGAAGCATATTTCATTTCAAACAGTAGCCACTATCATTTAAACTCATCCCAAAGTGACCATGGCAATGTACAAAAGATGGTTTGTCCAAAGTATGCAATTTTGAATCAGTGAGCCTATCACATTTAATGCATATTCGATAAACGTTAAATTTATTTTCTACACCATAATCTCTAATAAGATTGAATTTATATGTGTAGCTATAGGTACTAACTAGTGATTTTTGGCATGCAATTTTAGAAACCTTCTCAATCATACTAGATAGTTCTATAGGTTCATCGAACATGATATAGTATATGGAATTATTAGGGAATATTTTGAGAAGAACTTTATTTTGATTAATCAATTCCATGTTATGTAAATTAAGCATATCAAAGTCAGAACAATATAAAATTTTAGTTATTGTAAAACTAGTTAGTAATCCAAACTAGAATATATTGCCTAGGTGCTGATGCAATATGTTTAAGTAAAGTATATGAACGTATACGCAAAGATAAATGCGACTCAATGTAAACAAATGAATGAGTTAGGGAGAAGTAATATGAATTAAGAATAAACTAGCTCATTTGATCAAAAGAAGATGAATCAAATGATTTAGTAAACAAGAACTAGTACCATAGCTAGAACTGGTACACCAAGATGAATATCTCATCAGAAATTCACAAGAATGCACGCACAACATGGCCGCCAACCATGGCGATTTTCTAGTTTATTCAACTCAATCTAATACCATATATATCCTTACTATTCTATTCTACAAAGAGACATGCACATGGGTTTGTATAGCCTTCCTAAGACTTAGAACAAAAATGGACTCTAATACGAACTAAAAAAGAAATACCTAATTTATAGCTATCAGATTGTTTCTCAATTTGTCATATGACCATGAGGTTTCTAAGATTTGAACCTCATCCATTGTGTGGGGTTTCAAGTTAGCATTTTAACGAGTCCAAAAACACCTAAATCGGACTCCATTTGTGAAATTTATATGTGTTTTAATGTTAGTATTGCTGGTTGTCCTGAATCGAGTCTGAACTAATTTTAAATCTTCATATCTTTGCATTCCTTATTTGAGGAGATTCCAAATCCATTTGAAACATGAAAATAAAACCTTCTTAACTTTTAGAAAGTCATGATGTGGCAGAATATTACCCACACTTGCATTGCAACACTTGGATTCTTCATATCTCGCGCGTCTCTCTAGACAATCCATGTAGCATCGAATGAAATTGCCATAACTTTGTGTAGGAAGCTCTAAATCAAGCTTTGTTTAATCCGTTGGAAAGTAGACTTTATAAGCTTTCCAAATATGTATTTTGTAAGCATTGAAAATGTAACAGCCCAAAATAGCTTGTTACTTGAAAAGGTGTAAACTTTAAAACTTTTAGATTTGGATCTTGTTGCAGTCAGTTTTACTGGATTTTTGATTGAGATTCCTAAGTAATAGTAATAAAAAGAAAATCCATGCAAATACAATTTACTAAATTAAATCATGAGTTCCAATTTCAAAATAAAATCTGAGCTTAAAACATCCTAAAATAAAGTAGAGGGGAAGCCATGATTAAAATGCATGAATCCAATATTTCAGAACTACTTGCAAATTCAAAACCAACAAAAATTTGAATAAGGCTTCAATTAAAACCTTAAAGAATAAAAGGGTAATTGCCATTTTAAAATACTAAAATTTGGCATTTGAAAGGTCTATGAATCAAGGTGAAGTAATTGCATGTGTGACTTAAACCCTAATGGCCATGGTGTGAACTAAGTATAATTTCAATGTTGAAAATCCACTAGAAAAAAATCAAGATCAATTGTACTAAAATAGGAAACCAACTGGAGGTCTTGTTCCCTTTGCCTATCATGAAACCCTGAATGGGATATTAGAAAATGCCAGTTGAGCCAAATCCAAATGAGGTTCAAATTCAAGTTGGCCTTAATTTGGATTAGCCATTTCAAATGAAAATTAAAAATGTAAATTCACAAAAAAATTCAAATTTAAGTGGAAAAATAGATTGGGCCTAGCCCCTAGGCCTCTGGCCCAGCCTGGCTCGGCCTAGCCAATCCAGGGTGCACTCGGCGCACTCTGTCCTTGAGCCATGCGCGCACTAGCGCACCATGCCGTGCACCACCTTAGCTCCTGTGTGATAGCAATGCTAGCATGTCCCCACCTATGCTCACCTCTTCCTTGGCTCACGTGAGTGACCTTCGTTCCCCTGGCTCCTTTTCTTCCCCTCCTCTCTACTATGTGCCCATGCCTCACCCTGCACCATGAAGCCACGCACGTCATGTCCACTCGACACAGACACGCCGTGCATTGCTGCACTCAAGCCACGCTGTCCCACACCACGTCATGCGTCCTTACCATCGCCTCACACCCCGTGTGGCTGATGAGGACATCCCTATTACTTCCACATTTTCCACTTCTAGTATGCATGAGGATGTTCAAGATGCTATGCCAAATATACCTAAGGGTCAAATGACTAGAGCAAGAATTCCCTTTATCCCTTGATAAGAATTGGATGCAACCCGAGGTAAGTGCATTGTGTGTTCTCACGTTTGAGACAATGGAGGACCAAGGAAGGTCACGGTAGATGCACCAAGAAGAAGCTTCATACCACCACTCAGCCAAGGGGATCAAGTCCATGAGGAATTCTCACAAAAATCGCACATGTGACTTGAGGAGTTTTCTTATAGGTCCTGCATGCCAATTATGGGCTGAGAATACTTAATTCGGCTAAGTATCTAGTAGAGTTTCAATCCGAATTGCTATTAGGATTTGAGTCGGCTTCATTGGCCGAATAGATTAGAAATCGGGCTTAAGCCCATTGCTTGTGCGTGAGGGTTAGGAGGGTCTTTAAAAGACAGCCGTCACCCCTTGAAACCCTCAGACCACTTTTGATAAAAATTGTTCTACTAAAGTTCTTGTTCATGTTCTTCCTGGTTGCTGAAATTCTATAGAGAATTAGGCATGTTCCTCAATCAAGATCATTTAGCCTTTCCGCTGGGAATTGGGTACATAATAGATCTTCACTTGGTGGTCAGTAAAATCGACGCGAGTGTATTTTGGCGGATTAAAGAGTATTTGTTTCTTGCACTGGCATTAGAGGATCACTATGATTTATCAAGATTCCTGTGAGTATTTAATCCTACATTGAGAAGATCAGCGACCCCATATTATCTTGGTTTTAGAGCATGGTTTGCTCGGTAGAATTTTATTCCTTTAATTTTTAGTTCATTATTTGATGTGTTATAGTCCATTATAGCCAAAAATTGCTTCAAAAAAATATAAAGGTTCGAACTTTTAGATTAATCTATTATTTATGTGAGTTTTATTATGTTTTCATCCATTTGAAATTTTCTATTTACGTGCTGATCATTGTATCCTTTGTGTAGCTTAATCTTTGTGCCACTAAATCCAAAAAGAGTAGATTCAATTCAATTTTGAATTCTTGTTCTTGCTGCCATGTCAAATTATCGTGCATATGGGGAAACATCATAACCGAACATATTTTTGATTTCCTTTCTTGTTTGTTTTGGCCGAGAGAAACCCTAGCCACCAAATAACCTGTGCGCAAGCCAAAAATCCTAGTCAGACATGTTCAGACCTTCTGAACACTAGTTGGAGGCCGTTCGGACCGTCTAAAGTCCATCAGCAGAATGATCATGCCGTCTGAAGTCTATCAGGTGATGTTTGGACCGTCTGAACAGATCGAGAGATGTTCGGATGTCCGAAAGGGCTCGGGAGCGATCGGACCGTTCGAAGGGGCTCGGTGAATGTTCGGACCATCCGAAGGGAGCTCACTGACATGATCGGACCATTCAAAGATTGTTGGAGTTTAAATTACTAGCATCTATTGAGGTTTTCACTTAAATGTTTTGAACACTTGAGACTAGTCTTTGATATCGCATATTGGGCTGCTCTTGAATTAATTATGTCAATTGAATATTGTTGGTTCGTGCATTACTCATCCGGTTGATTAAAAAATCGGAGTTTAGAGAGAGAGAGTATCATTTAACTACCTTTATGCCCCTATCTTCTGCAAAAAAGTTTGTGACTGATATACCTCCCTAAACTTGAAAAGGGATTGGAAGAGATTTGAGACAGTTGCAGGGTAGCAAAAAAAGAGAGGGATTTTTTAAGAAAAAGAGAGAAGGCTGACTTGGGTGAGTACCTTTAGCTATAAATTCAGCTTAAATATTTAATTTCTAGAGCAATCTTGTGCCCTTAAATTCAAATTATTGTAATTGGCCAGCGTCTCTCTTAGTACTTGGTGCAAAATAAGCTATTTAATCATCAATTGTAGATTACTTCTATTTAGCTCATTCCTTTATTTGCACTGAGTCACATTGATCATTGTGTGTGCGTTTATATACTTCACTTATATCCTTTTGATCAGCACATAGATAAAATTTTTTAGTTTATATTATTACTTAATTTTATAACATCTTAAAATTCAAATTATGTAGGATAAATACTTTCACACACAGCTTCACTAAATATCCTTTGCCGTGCAATTGTGACCTACTTTTTAAATTCACTTGATTATCATTTACTGTTGTAGTTATTACTAAGTGTAAGTTTTTTTTGCTTCAATTCATTTCCAAAAGGTAAGAACTTTACTTGGGAGAGGAAAAGAGTGAGATTAAGTGAATTCCACATAAAATACATATATTGATGCTATTTGTGCTTTCTTTGTGCCACTAACCATATCAGGTGGAGATGATAACATGGGAGAGGAACATGATCTAAACACCCTGGTGACTCGTTTTCAATTCCAAGCTTTGAGGGAAATTTTGCACAATGAGTTCGCTACCACTTTTCTATCTTGGAAGAACAACTCAAGACAGAGATCAACAATTCTGTGCAAAATATACTCATTGAGATGAACCAACAAATGAATATGCTATGTACAAACATTGTGAATGACGTTGTATGCGCACTTTGACCACAACAAGAGGAAGAAAGTATTCATCCTAGGGGTGCCATACCTCCACGAGATGAGAGAGCAGCCGCTGCTCGAGGCGGTCAAGATGCTCAACAATGGCGAGACCGTATGGTGGTAAATGTAATTCATTCACCTCCACTTGGGAGAGGTGAGGGGGTGGTTTCCATGATCCGGGGAGGGGCCATAGACATGGAGGCTGTGGTGGAAAAGTACCTCACTTCGACAATGATGACTTCTTGCACTACGACGATGGCTACCACTGCTGTAATTGTTACGACGATAAACGACTATACGAGGAAAAATTTGGTAAGCTTAAATTTATAATACCATCATTTTCAGGTACAGATGAGCCCGAAGAATACCTCACTTGGGAGCTCAAGGTGGACAAGGTATTCCGCTTACATAATTATTCTAAAGAGATGAAAATTCACATGGTAGGACTTGAATTCAATGATTATGCATTGATTTGGTGAGAACAAGTGCAAAATCAAAGGAGGGAGAACAATGTGCCATCATTACTACATGGGTGGATATGAAGTACCACATGAGGGCAAGGTTTCTTCATAAACATCACAAACATGATCTCTTTGAAAAATTGCAGCATTTGAAGTAAGCGAGTTTTACGGTTGAGGAGTACTACAAAGAGATAGAAATAACTATAATTAGGGCTAATATTTACAAACAAGAAGAGCAGACCATGGCTTGCTTCCTTACTGGTTTGCACCATCTCATCAAATGAATTGCCGAGTTTCAATCCTACAACAACATGGTAAAGTTAGTACACCAATCCACAAAAACTGAGAGACAAGTACAACAAGACATGAGGGCTTCAAAAATAACTTCCTACATTCCCCATACAGCACCTACAGGAGGTAAATTCACATCCCATTTTAATTCATTTAAGACTAATTTATCTAGTGGAAGCTTTACTCTTAGTACACGTGCTACCCCAAACGCAAAGAATGCCACCTTTTCCATTTCAAAAAGAGGATCAGCCCCTTCATCATCATCTTTGGTTGGTTCTACAGTCAAGAGTAGCCCAATCCAATATTTCAAGTATCTTGGTCATGGATATATGCAAAAGAAATGTCCAAATAATAAGGTAATGTTGATAACAGAGAATGAAGAGTATGATTCTTCTAGTGATGAAGATGGAGAACACCTTACTGATTTTGAAAAGAATGAGGATGATCATGTGAGAGAAAGAAGGGAGGACACACATGAGGATGGGTATTGTGACCTCGAGTTCGGCCCTATCCTTGTGTATACTCCTTCGGTGTTGAGCATTCAAACTAAATCCAATCATGAGCAGCGCTGCAATCTCTTCCAAATAAAAGCTCAGGTAAGCAAAGATGGTAAGTGTTGTAAAGTTATTATTGATGGTGGTAGTTATCATAACTTCGCTAGTAAAGAACTTTACACTAAACTTGGGTTGAAATACAAGAAACACCCACATCCATATCAAATTCAATGGTTGATTAATGATGATTCTATGAATGTTGCGTACACTGTTGATGTTCGCTTTCAGATTGGTAATTACTGAGATAATATAGAGTGTCATGTGGTTTCCATAGATGTATACATTTACTTTTAGGGAGACCATGGCAATATGATAAATATGTGATTCATAATGGTAGAACAAATCAATATAAGTTTATATGGGATAACAAAAAAATAACATTGCGACACATAACTCTATCTCAAGTTATGATTGAAGATGTGAAAAAAAAGAGACGAAAATAGAAAGTGAAAGAGAGAGGAAGCACAAGAATGTAATTCCACAAAAGATGAGCGAGAAAGAAAAATTAAAATTGAGTGGGAAAAGCAAGAGTGAGGGAGAGAACAAGCTAGTAATAATAGCCACAAAATCTAAGCTAAGGGAGATAAGAGATGACCACACTTTGGTTCACTTTATCTTGTTGTACAAAGAAGCTTTGATTACTACTAATGATTTAACATCTCTTTCTAGTGTGATTTCTCAAATTTTGCAAGCTTACGACGACGTATTTCTGGACAAGGTGCCCATTGGTCTATCACTTATTCGAGGCAGTGACCATCAAATTGACATGGTTCTAGGAGCCCCTCTTCCCAATAGGCCGTTGTACCGCACCAACCCGAAGGAGATAAAGAAAATTCAGCCACACGTGAAAATACTTTTGGACAAAGGGTATGTACGTGAAAGTCTTAGCCCTTATATCGTTCCTGTTATTTTTGTTCCTAAGAAAGATGGTACTTGAAGAATATATGTAGAATGTAGATCTATCAATAACATAATTGTTTACTATCATCATCCTATCACTAGGCTAGATGATATGCTTAATGAGTTAAGTGGTTCTATTATCTTTTTAAAATTGACTTGCGTAGTGGATACCATCAAATAAGAATGAAATATGGTGATGGATAGAAAACTGTTTTTAAAACGGAATTTGGCTTATATGATGGTTAGTGATGCTTTTTGGTTTCTCCAATGCTCGTAATACTTTCATGCGCTTGATAAACCATGTTTTGAGATACTTCATTGGGAAATTTATGGTAGTTTACTTTGATGATATCTTGATGTACAGCCGTTCTTTGGATGAATATATTGAACACATCAAACAAGTGCTAGAAGTGTTTAGGCAAGAACGCTTGTATGCTAATATTGAGAAGTGTACTTTTTGCACTAGTAGGGTTGTGTTCCTATGCTATGTTGTTTCAGCTCATGAAATTAAAATAAATGAATCTAAAATTGAAGCTATTCAAAATTGGCCTACTCCTATAAATGTTAGTCAAATTCGTAACTTCCATGGGCTGCTCCATTAAATGAATTAACTAAAAAGGGAGTCACTTTTAAGTGAAGAGAAAAGTAAGACAAAGTGTAGGATCGATTCACACAAAGATAGACAATCAGAGGGGGGTGAATTATTGTGAAAGCTAAAAAATAAATTTTAAAACTCCCCCCTAAACACAAAACTTATTTAAACCTCATTTAAAGTTCTGAACAGAACACTGTAGTCTCACTAAAATTAATCTCAATAAAAATTCGTAACTCCGATTGGCCTCAAACTTTTACAGAATAAACTAGACAAAATTATTGAACTAACCCAACTGGAATTACATCAAACGGAGGTCTAAAACTCGAGATATAAAATAAACAAGCTCGCTAGATAAATAATGTCGAAAGTTAATTAAGCCCTAATTAGCTTTTGCTAATACATGCATGCATGCAGTTTCTTTCTAGAGATTTTCATACATGGACGCAACTTTTCTAATGAATGCAACCTAGGCACAAAAACTAATTTCCACACAAAAATTAAACCACCGTATCATGCATGCATCCCTTCCTAATCACCTCATTAACCATGGCCTAATTACTTGGAAGATGCTGCGTACTCAAGGTCACAAAAACAAACGAGCAGCCACAAAACAACTACTAGTGACTCGCATGCGGCACTTGATCTAGTACAAAGAAAGAGAAGAAAAAAGTGCATGCAAACGAATCAACTAGAATATGCATCCAATCAACTTACCTGTTCATGGAGATTGGAAGCCTTGTCACGCAGCCTTCCCGTTTCTTCTTTAATCAAAAGTCACGGCGGACAAAACATGCATGCGATCACAGCGGATTACCTCACGGTCGGCGGGATTACGATATGCACGCCGTCTTGGTGGTGTCGCACGGATCAAGCAGAAGACTCACGGCGCCTCAACAATCGGCACTTTGATCCGCTCGGAACTTCTTTTCTTTTCGTGCTGCTATTTTCTTCAATCAGCCGCAAACCGTGCCGCCTTGTTTTCTGCTTCTTTGCTGCTTTGCTACGCCTCAGGAATCACCACGCCGCGCTGCACTTTTTTTTTTTTTGAGAATTCACGGCTGCAGCTCTAACTCCACGCGTACACGATTCGCTGTGTCGCCTTTTTTTCCGCACGATCACCGCCGAGCGAAACAACTTTTTCTCCAAAAGAAAGAACTCATCAATCAAAGGAAATAACAGCCAACCCAAAAGGCTGCCGTGCACTTCAATCTCTCAAAAGCCGTTTACAAATCACGAGGCTAACTCTCTCACGAAACAGCTGTATGCATGGCTCTACTTTTCTAGTCGCCCATGGCCTAGCTTTGCATGCAGCCGCTCATATCCAACTCCAATACGGAAACGGTGATAGCTACGACTCCGTATACGACATGTATACGACTCTCCTACAAGTACGCGGCCATCACCTCAAATACAACTCCAATCCGTATACAACTCGTATACGCCCCGTCCAGGCACATGCAGCCTTGCCGCATGCCTCCGCCATGACGCATCTCCGCGCCTCCAACGCCGCGTCATCTCCATGTCCATTGTTCTCTAGCCTGAACATCCCGCATGACATCCTTGACCGATAGGACCTCAGTTCCTCCCTAAACTTAGTCCCAAAACCTCAGTTCCACCCGAACCTAGTTTCAGTCCCGCCATCGACGATGTTCCACCTCAAGCAACACCTGCACATGAATAAACAACCAACCACGTACGAGCACAAATCCACGACTTGACTCAAGTTAATCCGCACAATACCTCACACGAGCGTATCATGCAACATACGACAATCCGCACACGCAATATATCAAAAGTAATATCATAACCAACGTTGTCAATTATTCATCAACTAAAATATCCTATACATGGCCACATTGTCTAACAATCTCCCCCTTGATGAATACATTGACAACACATTAAATTAACATGACTTCCAACAAATTTAAGTGAAAACTGAAGCTAAACTTTCAAACTTTCCCTTTCAACACAAGAGAACCAAAAACTCTTCAATCTCTCAAATTTCTCTCCCCCTTTGGCAATGTAATCATCAAGAAATTTCAGTGAATAAGAATAAATCTAAGAAAGAGTAATGAGAATAAAAATCTAGAAGTTTTGTAGATTATCCAAGTCACGTTGCTTTGGTTTAATAAAGAGCAACCAAGTCATATTTTTGAGTAGAGCTATCTAGATCATATAAAGCCATATATCATATAGCAATGTGTCGAGACCCGAATATGCAAATTCGGTCTCTCTGTGTAAACTGCACTAGTCCAGGATCACGCTAGTGCACACAGTCAAACATAGATGTCATCACAGTCATTTACACGACAATAATAAAGGAAAACTCTAATATCAATAAAATATCAAAGGTACGACCTTATGGCCAAGCTTACAATATCTCTAGCCGGAAGGGCTTAACAAAATAGCAGCGGAAATCCAAAATAAAGCATAGCAGCCAATCGACAAGCCACAGGCTATCGAGTGGAGAACGAAACCTAATCCGTGAAGTCGTCGTAGTACTCTCCTTCTGGAACCTCCTGTTGATAGTACTCCTCTCCCTCAACCGAGCAACATAGGCGTAAAGCCGTGAGTACATTGGTACTCAGCAAGTCGTTTGTAACAAATGAATGCAGTATAATATGCAAGGCTTACCAAAGGAATGTTGAAAAGTTAATTTGCATAAAGGCATTTCACAAAGAGATATAATAAATAACTTGAAATCGAAAGTTAACTGAAAACAATAATAATAAATAATCAAAGAAATAAACATGAACCACTTGTGAACACCAATTCACAAGCTAAACCCAAAGTGAACTACCTGTCCACTCCCAACATAAACCACCAAGTTATAAGTGAAACACTAACCCTCGTGTGAAATCACCGTGCAATGTCCATGACCGAGGACGCGGCTATTCGAATAGTTTTACACTCTGCAGAGGTTGCACAACTGTACCCACACGATGTGATTAGCCTAGGCCTAAGGTAATCACAACAAGGTCTTTACAATGCTCTACCTCAACTCAATCCTGCCCGCTAGGGTTTCGCATCACACCCCCCCTTGCGCCACATGGAAATCAGCATCCATGTTCATCACGATGGCAGAATTAGAATTGAGGTATTACAAATTAATCAACCAGGTCCATCCCATAATAGACATGTGGTTTGCACGATTCAGATCAATGGCGCACAAAGTTAAGTCCTTAACATTACCCGGGCGAGACTACCACATTCCCCAAAGTACATCTGTACTTCCCCTTTCTCGCACGATCACTGCCCGAGTGCAAAACTACATTTGTATAACCAAGCCAACGACACACCAATGACGTGGCACACATTTTATTAAGCGTGGCACCAACCACAGTTCCATATATCATTAAGTCAAATTACAGGTTAACATGTGATGATAAGACCATTCGCGATTATAAGCAACACTAAGCATCTACTCGTACAACCCATGTGACAATAATCATACATCACTAGTAAGTTTCCCAACCTATGGTGACAAGAGCATCATGGTATTCCAAAGTATCAAGGAGGTATATTCTCAATTGGGACGATAACTACCAGCGCAAAGGATTGAATAAAAATAGCGATACGAGGTAATTTAAAACAAAATAATTAAATAATAGATTGCAAACTGGGTTCAACATGATCAAAGGACACGACTTGCCTTGGTTATGCTCAGCGAGGTACTCCTGGTCTTCGGGCGCGGAACCTGCTCCTCCGGAATCCGAATCTAACGAGAGAGAAAACGACCAAAAACAAAGAAACACATAAAATGATAAGCAAATGAACTCCAAAATTTACAAAACTAAAACCAACAGCTAGAGCTCGATTTTAGATGAATTTAGAAAAAAGAACAAGGTCAATCGGAATTAGGACGGAGGAGAACGGGCTCGCGGAAAATTAAACCTAAATTAAATTGGGAAAATCGGAAAAGTTACTGTGCTGTGGACCGGGCGCACGGGAAACCGGGTCCACCGTGGACTCGGTCCACGAAACAGTGCACGCGGGGCGGCGGGCTGACGCGGCACGCTAGGGCTGATGTGGCAGCAGCATATGCTGCCACGTGGCACGTGGGTGACGTGGCGCTGACGTGGCACCCGGGGACGGGTTCCGGCTGACGTGGCGCTGACGTGGCATGTCCACGTGGCATGCCACGTCGGCTAGGGCTGACGTGGCTCGGCTGACGCGGCACGGCGCGCGGTGCGGGATCCGGCGGCGGGCGCGGCACGCGGCGGATATGAGCCCTCGGCTCGATCGAGCGAGCGGCGGAGATGCGGCGCGCGCGGAGCGGGCGGCGCGGATCGTCGGCAGCGTGGCGCGGCGCGCGCTGCGGCGCGCCGCGCCGCGACGAGCGGTGGGAGCGAAGGAGATGTCGACGCATGGCCGGCGCGAGAGCGGATCTGCGGCGCGTGGCGGCGCGCGCGCGCGCGTCGTGGCGAGGCGAGGCGTCGCGGTGCAGCGACGAGGGCGACGCGGCGACTTCGGCGGTGGGGACGGCGGCGACTCACCGGCGGCGGGACGAGGCGCGAAGAGCGTGCGGCGGCGACACTCCGGCGGCGACGGAGGGCTCGGCGGCAGCGCGGCGCGCGGCGAGTGAAGGCGGCGGCGAGAGGGTTCGGCGAAGTGTGCACGCGAACCGAGGAGGAGCGGTGGGTTTTATCACGCGAACCGAGGAGCTCAGATCGGTTACGACGCGGGTCGCGGCTCGGATCGGGTTTGGACGATCCAGATGTCACGCACGAGCGATCGGACGGCGAGGGCAAACGGTGCGGTTAGGGTTAGGGTTACTCGCGGCCGGGCAGATCCGACGGCTGGGACAAGGCGGCGCGAAGATCGAACGGCTGAGGAGAGACGAGGCGCGGGCAGCGGGCGTGGGCACGCGGGCGCGCTGGTGCCTCCACGTGGCGGCGCGGATGCGCGACGCGTGGAGGCGGCGGAATCGGGCGGCGAGGGTGCGGCGGCGCGCGCGCGGGAAGCGGGAGTACGGCGGCGGCGGGGGAAGCGGATGGATGGCTGACACGTGGAGGGAGGTGGATCGGGCGGCGGAGTTTTTTTCCAATTTCTTTCTTTTCCCAGAAATTCAAATAAACTTCAAAGAGCTCTAGAAAATAGCAAATAAATCCCAAAAATTCACCAAAAATACCAGAAAATTCCTTGAGACCTGAAGAATCCAAATAAAATATTTTCAACTTATGTTAATATTTATTTTAATCATATTAAATCATTTTAAATCCTAAAAATTCATTTGAAGCTTGAATTAAATTCAGAAAATTCATTTTTAAATTCCAAACTTTAAAAATCTCAGAAAAACAGGATGTTACACAATGTCAAAACAAGTCCGTCAATATGATTAAACGGTTTATATCAATGACAGACATCGCAACAATGACTAGACTAATTACAAAGAGCACAATGAGATATCACAACGAAAAGTCAAAGCCTAAAAGTGAAGTAAACATTAACTCTAGACGGGCCAGCAATCTCATGTAACAACTTATTGCTCCACACTCAATTCGTAGGCATGTGACATGCTTGTAGCATACTTCTTTTCATAATAACATACTTTTTTCTTTCTTTCTTTTTTTTGATGGTGGCATGCTTGAAGCATACTTCTTTTCATTTTGCGCGCTTCTGTGCTTTTTTCTTTTTGTTCACCATGGCATGCTTGAAGCATACATCTTTTCAATTTCTCTTTCTTTTATACCTTTTTTTGATAACATGCCAAATTGAGTAATCATAAAAATTGGAACATGAAACGTGTGAGCCTCATAGCCAAGAGTTAAAATAAGACTCACAATCAAGCTAATCCTTTTCGATGAACATCGCAAAGTAATAAATATAATCAATCTAGTCAAAGTATTCTACCATGTCATGCTTTTAATTCAAATGTAGCAAGTTAATTATAACCAGTCGTGATCAAAGCTACACAGCATATGAATAAATATGATAAAGAGAGCTCTACTTCTCAATTGGTTTTAATGACTTGGACTTGATGAGTTATGTCACAAGGATAATAAACAAAACTTCTAAAATTTTAAACCACAAGCTCCCCCTTAGAATAATCCTATAGAGTGCAACATATCCAACTCACTTCGCAAATGAATAAACCGAGAAGTATTAAGCAGTTTTATGAGAGCATCAGTAAATTCAGAATCTAACTGCATAAGATATAGGACAACATTACCTTTTCCACATGGTCGCTGAGAAAGTGAAATCTTTTGGAAGCCATCAAAAGAATGAAGAACTATCAAGTGTTCCAATCAAGGAATGATGTAAAAGACTGAAACTCAATCAAGCCTATGTTCTCCATCCTCGTCAGTTGTTCTTATATCACAGGAAACACGATCTCAAAGTACCAGGGTTAGTGAAATTAGATTTGCGAATCCAGTACTAAGATACAGATGTGGAGGAACAGTAACAAAACTAGAACCAAAATCACGTGCATGTGGTCGATCAAAATTCCAAAAAGAACGTGAATTATTTGAATTAAATCCCAAACCAGCATGTGAAGCAGATTTAAAGTCATCATAAAAGTTCTCTAAAAACTAGCTTTCATATAAGTTCTAAGAACAAAAGATGATACATATTTTTATCTCACTGTATTCAATCTTTCTCTCCTATCTTTCTTAGCACGCCTAAAACAAAATTCATGCAAGTGTCCATCTTTATCACAATAATTGCACGTGTACTTAACTTTATGTTTAACTTGAGAAGTAGAAACAACATTTACATTCACTTGATTAGTAGATGATATAATACCAGTAGACTTAAAAACAGTTTGTTTCGATTCATATGTTACTTCAATTTTTCCAAGTTCAAGAAGCTTAACAATCTGAGGAGGATTATTCTTGGCATGCTCAATATAATTAAATCCTAGACCCCGATTCTTCACACTTACTTTTGACTTATCTAGAATCATATTTACATTTTTCTTGCTAAAAGAGAATCTCTCTAAAGTATCTTTAAGGTACTCATTTTCTTTAGCTAAAGTGGAACAACTTGAGCACTTAAAGGATTCATTTACAAGATTCTTAGAAGTACTAGACTGAGCCAATCTTTCTTTTTCAGCAAAATCATTAAGTTGTCTAGTCAAAGCTTCTATCTCTATATTAAATTTAGAATAATTAGAACAAGAAGATGTCTCATAATAAAGCATCAGTTGGATTGTTTCCTGAGATGATTTAAGCCTAACTTCTAACAATTCACATTTAGAACAAGCTTTAGAATGAACATTCAATTTAGCTATTTTAACATCAGCATCTTTCAATTTCAACTTAAGCAAATCACATTTATCACATGAAGTTGATTTAGAAACAATACAAACATATTTCTTATTTTTATCTTTTTCAGCCTTAAGTTACTCTAAAGTAGAAGTATGCACATCCTTTAATGAAGTAAGCTCAGAATAAATTAAGTCACATGATTTGTAAGAATCATCATTAGGAATTAAAGATCTAAGTTTTGCAATTTCAGAATTTAGAGATTCAAGCAAAATATCATGTTTCTTAATCTTCTTATCTTTCTTTTCTAACAAAGTACCAAGTTTAGCAACAGATTTAGCTAAATCATCGTAAGAAGGTTCTACCTTATTGTAGTTGTCGTGTCAAGATCATCATTGTCAGTGGAGCTTCTACTACTTGCCATTAGACACAACCCAATTAAATCTTTTTTGCCTTTAGGAGCATCATCCTCGCTGTCCGTGTCCACATCACTCAAATTAACTTGCTCAAGAGCCGAAAGAACACGATGCACCACCTTACGATTTATATAACCCTTCTTTTTGTTCTTCCTTTTTTTCTTTCTCCATCTCTTCTTCCTTCTCATTCTCTTCCCTTGTAAATCTTGCTAGAAGTTTTGAACATTTGGGACGAATATGATTAAGATCACCACACTCATAGCACCTTTGAGGACCAAAATTTCCTCTCTTTCTTGATCTCACATTCTGCAAAGCTCTTGTGAAGCGTGTAGAGAGTAGTACCAAATCATCTTCCGAGAGTTGTTCTAGCTGTTCATCAGTTAGTGAAGACAAAGAAGACAAAGCATAGCTAGTGGAAGAATTATCACTATTAGACTTGCTAGATTGTGTAGCTAAAGCAATTGATTTATTACCATTATTTTTTCTAGCAAAAACATCTAATTCATGAGTTTTCAATTTAGAATAAAGTATATCTAATGTAAGTGTACTCATGACAGTAGATTCTCTAATAGATGTAATCTTCATCTCCCATATAGACATATCTAATGCTCCAAGTAATTGACGTGCATTTTCAGCATCAGTATAAGTAACATTAACAGCACGTAGGTTACTAAGAATTTTATTAAAGCGAGAAAAGAGATCATCTATTGATTCACCGAGTTTTATCTCAAAACGCATGTAATCCTTTTTGTACATATCTTGACGTACCTCTTTAATAGTAGATGAACCCTCATGATAATCACATAGTGCTTTCCATACCTCATATGCGGATTTGAGATGCACAACTCGACCAAAATCACTCCTTCCTAATCTTTGAATTATCAGGTTCCTCGCTCTGCTATTAGCCTCCACTTGTGCTATGTTCGCTGCTATCACAGCATCATTCTCGGGAACTTGATAAGGCTTGTAGACCTTCTCCTATATTGTAAATCCTTGAGCTTGAATATATGCCTCCATCTTCGCTTTCCAATAGTGAAAATCAACACCATCGAAAACACAAGGTTTTATGGAATACCTATCCGTCGACATATTTTCTAATCACCGGTTAAGATCAATTAGAAAATAAATAAACCTGCTCTGATACCACTTGTAGGATCGATTCACATAAAGATAGACAATCAGAGGGGGGTGAATGATTGCGGAAGCTAAAAAATAAATTTTAAAACTCCCCCCTAAACACAAAACTTATTTAAACCTCGTTTAAAGTTTTGAACAGAACACTGTAGTCTCACTAAAACTAATCTCAATAAAAATTCGTAACTCCGATTGGCCTAAAACTTTACAGAATAAACTAGACAAAATTATTGAACTAACCCAACTGGAATTACGTCAAACGGAGGTCTAAAACTCGAGATATAAAATAAACAAGCTCGCTGGATAGATAATGACGAAAGTTAATTAAGCCCTAATTAGCTTTTGCTAATACATGCATGCATGCAGTTTCTTTCTAGAGCTTTTCATACATGGACGCAACTTTTCTAATGAATGCAACCCAGGCACAAAAACTAATTTCCACACAAAAATTAAACCACCATATCATGCATGTATCCCTTCCTAATCACCTCATTAACCATGGCCTAATTACTTGGAAGATGCTGCGTACTCAAGGTCACAAAAAACAAACGAGCAGCCACAAAAACAACTACTAGTGACTCTGCATGCTGGCACTTGATCTAGTCCAAAGAAAGAGAAGAAAAAAGTGCATGCAGACGAATCAACTAGAATATGCATGCAATCAACTTACCTGTTCATGGAGATTGGAAGCCTTGTCACGCAGCCTTCCCATTTCTTCTTTAATCAAAAGTCACGGCCAGAAAAAACATGCATGCAGTCACAACGGATTACCTCACGGTCGGCAGGCTTCTGATATGCACGCCGTCTTGGTGGTGTCGCACGGATCAAACAGAAGACTCACGGCCGCCTCAACAATCAGCACTTTGATCCGCTCGGAACTTCTTTTCTTTTCGTGCTGCTATTTTCTTCAATCAGTCGCAAACCGTGCCGCCTTGTTTTCTGCTTCTTTGCTGCTTTGCTACGCCTCAGGAATCACCACGCTGCGCTGCACTTTTTTTTTGAGAATTCACGGCCGTAGCTCTAACTCCACGCGTACACGATTCGCTGCGTCGCCTTTTTTTCCGCACGATCACCACCGAGCCAAACAACTTTTTCTCCAAAAGAAAGAACTCATCAATCAAAGGAAATAACAGCCAACCCAAAAGGCTGCCGTGCATTTCAATCTCTCAAAAGCCATTTACAAATCACGACGCTAACTCTCTCACGAAACAGCCGTATGCATGGCTCTACTTATCTAGTCGCCCATGGCCTAGCTTTGCATACAGCCGCTCATATCCAACTCCAATACGGAAACGGTGACAGCTACGACTCGTGATATCGACATGTATCGACTCTCCTACAAATACGCGACCATCACCTCAAATACAACTCCAATCCGTATACAACTCGTATACGCCCCGTCCAGGCACATGCAGCCTTGCCGCACGCCTCCGCCATGACGCATCTCCGCGCCTCCAATGCCGCGTCATCTCCATGTCCATTGTTCTCTAGCCTGAACATCCCGCATGACATCCTTGACCGATAGGACCTCAGTTCCTCCCTAAACTTAGTCTCGAAACCTCAGTTCCACCCGAACCTAGTTTCAGTCCCGCCATCGACGATGTTCCGCCTCAAGCAACACCTGCACATGAATAAACAACCAACCACGTACGAGCACAAATCCACGACTTGACTCAAGTCAATCCGCACAATACCTCACACGAGCGTATCATGCAACATACGACAATCCGCACACGCAACACATCAAAAGTAATGTCATAACCAACGTTGTCAATTATTCATCACCTAAAATATCCTAGACATGGCCACATGGTCTAACACAAAGCCTCTGCTGAATTGAAGAAATGTTTGACTGAAGCACTATTACTTGTTTTACCTGATTTCACTGAAACTTTTGAGATTGAATGTGATACTAGTGGAATAGGCATTGGTGATTTTTTGATGCAAGAAAGAAAACACGTTGCATATTTTAGTGAGAAACTTTAGTGTGCATAATTGAATTATCCTGTTCATGATAAAGAATTGTATGCTCTTAAGCATATGATTGAAACTTGACAATATTACCTTTGGTTTAAGGAATTTATCATACATTTTGATCATAAAGCTTTAAAATACTTAAAGGGCCAAGAGAAATTGAATCGTCGACGTGCTAAGTGGGTAGAATTCCTTGAGTCCTTTCTTTACATTGCAAATACAAGAAAGGTAAAGAGAATATGATAGTTGATGCATTGTCTAGAAAATATGTGCAACTCAATTGGAAGTAAAGATACCTAGGCTAGAAAGTTTTAAAGATTTATATACTTCTGATCATAACTTTTCAGCATCATATTCTAATTGCGAAGTTTCATATTCATGATGGTTTTCTCTTTCGCATGAACAAGCTATATGTTCTAAATTCTTATGTTCATTTGCTACTATTGCTGGAGTCTCATGTAGAAGGACTAATGGGATATGTTGGATGAGAAAAGATGTATATAATGTTAGCCGATCACTTTTATTGGCCAAAGAAGAGGAGAGACATCGAGAGGTTTCTTAAAATATGCATCACATGCCATAAGGCGAAGTCGAAACTCAATCTACATATTTTATATACTCCACTTCCAGTTCCTTGTGCTCCTTAGAAAGATATTAGCATGGATTTTGTGCTAGGACTGTGTAGAATTAAGAGAGGGATTTTATTTTTGTTGTTATGGATAGATTTTCTAAGATGACGTATTTTATTCTCTGTCATAAGAGTGATGATGTGTTGCATGTAACTGACTTATTTTTCAAGGAGATTATGAGATTGCATTTTAGCCAAAAACCATTGTTTCAGATTACAACGTCAAATTCATGATCTATTTTTGGAAGACTTTGTGGACTAAGCTTAGGACAAAGCAACTCTTTTCGACAACTTGTCATCCATAAATCGATGGGCAAATGGAGGTGGTAAACTGTACACTTTCATTACTGCTGTAGATAATGATCAAAAAGAATTTAAAAGGGTGGGATGATTGTCTACCACATGTTGAATTTGCATATAATAGGGTGGTACATTCTACCACTCAGCTATATCCATTTGAGGTGGTGTATGGCTTTAAACCAATTATACATTCTACCACTCAGCTATATCCATTTGAGGTGGTGTATGGCTTTAAACCAATTATGCCCCTTGACTTAATGCCACTTCTTTTACACAAACGTGCTAATATGGAGGTTTCAAAGCGTGCTGACTTGATGAAAAAGCTACATAAAAAGACTAAAGAGGTAATTGAAAAGAAGGTATATGCTTATGCTTCAAAGGCTAACAAATCTATTAAAAAATACTTTTTGAATCAGGAAACTTAGTGTGGATATACCTTCACAAAGAATGCTATCCAAAGAAGTGTAAATCTAAATTGATGCCCGTGGTGATGATATTTTTAAAGTACTTGCCAAGGTTAATGATATTATGCATACATGATAGAAATTCCAAGAGATAATTATGGGATAAGTACTACTTTTAATATTACAGATTTGTCACCATTCTTTAGGCAAGATAATGCAGAGTCGAGGATGACTCCTTTTCAAGAGGGGGAGGATGATGATGACATTCCTACTACTTCCATGTTTTCCACTTCTAGTGTGCATTAGAATGTTCAAGATGATATACTTGATATACCTAACGGTCCAATGACTAGAGCAAGAGCTAAGCTTTTAAACCAATAGGTGCTTTTTTTCTTAAAGAATTCTCTTTATCCCTTGATAAGAATTGGATGCTACCTGAGGCAAGTACATTGTGTGTTGTCAGGTGTGAGACAATGGAGGACCAAGAGTGGTCAAGGTAGCTGCACCAAGAAGAAGCCTCATACCGCCACTCAGCCAAGGAGATCAAGTCTATGAGAAATTCTCACAAAAACCGCACATGTGACTTGAGAAGTTTTCTTATAGGCCTGCGTGCCAATTATGGGCTGAGAATACTTAATTCAGCCATGTATCTAGTAGAGTTTCAATCTGAATTGCTATTAGGATTTGAGTCGGCTTCATTGGCCAAATAGATTAGAAATCAGGCTTAAGCCCATTGCTTGTGTGTGAGGGTTAGGAGGATCTTTAAAAGACAGCCACCACCCCCTGAAACCCTCAGGCCACTTTTGTTAAAAATCAATCTACTAAAGTTCTTATTCATGTTTTTCCTGGCTGCTGAAATTCTAAGGAGAATTAGGCATGTTCCTCAATCAAGATTGTTCAGCCTTTCTGCTGAGAATTGGGAGCCCGATAGATCTTTGCTTGGTGGTTGGTGAAATTGATATGAGTGTGTTTTGGCGGATTAAAGAGTGTTTATCCCTTGCACTAGCATCGAAGGATCACTACAATTCATCAAGATTTTCACGAGTATCCAATCCTACATCGAGAAGATCGGGCAACCCCGTATCATTGCCACGTCGTGTACGCTGTCGCCTTTGACTCCCACGCCACCCCTACCACCAACATAAGCCTCCCACATCGCTAACTCCCATCGTCGACTTTATGTACCTAAGCATGCTTGGGATAGCTTTGTCACGCTTCACTCTTCCCTCCCCTCTGAGAGATCGGTCTCTCTTGCCCCGTAACTCACTGGTGGCTTCATTGTCTCCAACTCTGGCCAATCGGGAATTAGCCGATTGGAGCCATCATTGGCCAATTTCATTGGACCAGAGCTTCCCTACACCACCGCCAACCCCACTAGGGCCTTGGGTCGACATCGGCTGAGAAGCTCTGGTGCCATGCTCCCCTTGTGCCATTACCGGTCCATGATGCCAAGCCATCTCAGCCTTCTTCGAGCTCCATTGAGCCCTCAGGTAGACTCATGATAGCTCGTAGATGCTCCCTGTGTAGTGAATTGGCTAGAGGTGCCATAGAGTGCCATAACACCACGTGTCCTATTCTGCCGTTGTTATAAGTTCAAGTTCCATTATGTTGATTTTGGTGATAATAACAAATACTATTGTGAGACTAATATGCTTCTTAGTAATGATATTGCCTAGTCTCTTTTGGATGTGATAAATGACAAATGATCTATGAAACTAATGTGTTTAATTTTGATATGGCTTAGTCTCTTTTGGATAAAAAGGTGAAATCAAAGAGCTGTGCATTCAATACTTACATTCATTTATATCTTAGTGCATTCGTTGGATCTAAAAGATAGATTAAACTCCATCAAAAGTCTAAGACCAATATGTGCATATATTTTCCACTTTACATTCTTGTTTGCACATATTTAGAGGGGTTCACTCTACACTCTATGTTTTGTGGTTTATTAGTATTGATCTTTGTTCCTCTTTCTATATATTAAGGATCTTTATTTTGAAACATACCCTTTGAGTATATATATAGTTTGTGTAGTTCGTATATACTCATAACTGGGTTGTTATCTAGTTCCTCCACTATGTGTTAATGGTTGGATGATTAATGAAAATTGGATAAGTAAGCTTTGCTAGCAATTAATCTCAAAGATAAACACGCACATTCAAATGAGTTAATTACTTAAGAAAGCTTATTCTAGAATATATAATTGTTGTGTATATAGTACGTACTCGCAAATCATTTTATATCTCATTATTTATTGATATTGTCATGAATTACTAAAAAGGAAGATTGTAGATCTAGTTCCCCATTATGTGTTAATAGTGAGGTTTTAATAATTGATGGTAATTATTTTGTGGACTACCATTTTTCATGAATTGGATGAATATGTTAGGTTCCACAAGTGAGAATGACTTAGGATAACTTCATGTGTTGAAAATCATCAAGTCAAGATGATGGAAGATGGCTTCACGTGTTGAAGGCCATCAAGAAGAAAAGATGATCATGAGTTTATCATTGAGCGAAGACAAGACCTAACATGTGTTAATGGAGCTCAAGACGAATATGCATCATGAGTTGATGCATGTCCAAGAGAAGATGATCATGTGTTGATCATCGAGTCAAGTAAAGACACATCATGTGTGGATGAAGTTCAAGTGAAGGATGCATTATGAGTTAATGCACATCCAGACAATGGCCCAGACTTGAAGTGAGGATGTGTGTCATCAAGCTTCAAGAGGATGCTCAAAGCAAATATATGACTAGCTAGGGCTAAAGATGTGTTCATAGTCTTGGAGTTTAGTTGTCTTGTAAAGACCTTGTGGTGACTTTCTTGGTCTGTTTGTCTAAGAAAATATGTGAAACATAATAAGTTAGTTGCCCCTTGTGGGTAAAGTGTATAATCTCTACAGAGTGAAAATTATTCAAATAGTCGTGTCCATAGTTATGGGCAGGCATGGAAACCTCCTGGAGTTAATTCTATTTATAAAACAAACTTTGCAGTTGGGATAAAAATTGGTTTGTGTTGCCCTAGACGGTCGGTCCAATCACCTCCTTAAGGGTTATGTTCTACACATCCTCGAACTACTCAATTGTGGAAACAATTGGTAGGAATTTCTCCGGCATGGCCCAGAGAAATTTCTAGATGATGTAGTCCCACTCCAACTTGTCCCCTGGCGAGTGATCTTAGACATCCTTATCGCAAAATCATTAACTATGTTAGTCTCCTTCATCTAGAGAAGCTCAAATTTCGTCTTCAAGGTTTGAACCTTCACATTCTTGAAGCGATCTGTGCCTAGGTGCATCATCTTCATCGTGTCCTATGCCTTCTTCGTTGTTTGCTTCTCGGTGATCAACAGCAATGTGTCTTTCAGCAATTCCATGATAGATGGCCGCTAGCACCTTCTTATCCTTCCTCACTTCCATGACCATGCCAGCCATGGGTTCAATGGTGTCCCAAACACCTTGGGCTGCATGAAGACCTTGCTCTTGATATCCCATGCCACGTAGTTTTTCTTCAAGAGCATCAGGCACTGCAAGGACACAAAGCCTTCCTACACCAGCGTAGCCGATATCGCCGTGTCGGTGAGGTCACTACTTCCATTTCCGCTTCTGGTTCTTGGCATGATCTTTGGCACACACTAATGAGGCTTTAATACCAAGTGTTGGCCATGGATCAAGAATGCTCGAGACACAGCACAACATATGAGAACAAAGACCAAAAACATGTGTGAACCGGTATCTAGCATTGGGGCAATTTTCTCTATTTTGCTATCTTTGTGTTACAGCAACTAAATTAAGAAATACAAGGAATCTTAAACTACTTAGATAACAGAAAAACAGAAGACATGTGGCATCTACACGATTTGAATTAATCCAATCCAAGTGCATGACTCGACCCACTAAACAATGCCATTTAGACATATGTACTCCCTACGACAAGACTTCTACATGACAAGTCCTGATTATTTCTGACAATTCCTACAAGTGCCATGGGCATGGCACTACTCTGGATTAAAAGGCAGGAGGCACGATCGGGTGGCAACAGTGCCCAACTAGGGGAGCAGGATCTTCCCCCTTCAGTGGCGCAAGGCAGCATGCTGGAAATGGTGCATGATGGAGCTAGGGCTCAGCGGCAGCGGCTTACACTAGCAAGGTTTGGCACTTGGGCTTCTGCTGCTAGGGTTTGGCTTGCAGAATTTAGGGTAGTGTGGTGCCCTCCTAGCCTTTCCTTAGATGGCGCAGAAATCAGAGCCAACACAGCTTAGGCCTGTATGCTTGGGCCAAGGTGTAAGAGTGCAAATGGAGCGAATAATTTTCATCCAACCAACCAACCAAAGGCTTACAAAATGAATACAGAATGGGTAAATGGGTATCCAACACTACCCGTATCCAACTCTGTCTCTGAGGAAAAAAATACAAAATAGGATATGGGATGAGTGATATACATTTATATATATTCGTATGTCGAGTGATATGAGGAACTCTGTTGCGACTTCACTTAAGAACAAGATAACAGATAGATAGACTGTCGCATCTAAACAGGTAGGGAATGCTGAGTGCTCTTCTTTCGACATTTTGGTGATTAGTCTCTCCGTATTCTCTTTGATTGCGCCTCTACTATCCAATGTCCTATGTAGGGGTTTAAAAAGTGGATAATTTTAACCGACCGTTCAAGGCTTGTGGAACGAATACAAAATGGAGAAATGAATATCCGGCACTATCCATGTCGACTCGACTCAAGAAAAATATAAAATAGGATATAGGATTAGCCATATCCTACCATATTCGCTCTAATTGTAGCCCTACCAGGTGGCCATGGCTTCAGCCTGGCTCTTCTCTTTCTCTTCTTTTGTCTCTCTTTTCCTCTCAATTGCTTGTGCAAGAAATAGAGTGTTACAGACGAGCATAGTGAGTTCATTTCCCTTCCCTTCTTTTCCTTTCTTTTCTGCCTTATTGCCTGATCCCTTCCTTTTTCTTTCCATGGCAGCATGCGGGCATCCTTTGCTATGCAGTGCAGCATGACCCTAGTAGCATGCGAGGATGCAGCATGTAGCCCAAGTAGTTTTGCGGCTAGATACTATAATACATATGTTAATATTTGAAGATAGTTGTATTTGTTATGCAATCCTAATGCCAGGACTAGATTTTCGAATATGAACCCTCTGTATATTACCGTACTAGTCCCAAATCAAAACTAGTGCAAACAGTCAAATAGTGATGATTACATAACCAACCATGATATATTTCAATAATAAAGAGTATAGACCTTATGGCCACTTATTACAAATGAGGTTACAAGACCTCACAAACTTACAAACTCAAAGTGGAAGCAAATAAAATAAACTCCAAAGATAGCCCATTAATATGCTAAGGCAATTGACTAGAGAAGAGCAACCTTGGACTCCGAAAAACCTTCGTCTAAGCCACATGCAAAGTAGTCATAGTCATATACGTGTCTTCATATTCCTCTGAGATGTTTTTTGTAGATTGCAAACTGAGTACATAGAGTACTCTGTAAGTCTTGAAAAAATACAATTATATGCAAGGCTTAACAAAGAATAATAATATAGTTCGTTAGCACAAAATAGCATTTTATTTAAATTACCATTATATTTTTTCAAAGCATTAATTTAACAAAGTAATTGCAATAAATGAAACTAGATTAAATTTTCTAGTGATGGTTCTAGCTGCCAACACTAGTATTAAGGCTCTAACCATCAAATTTCAATGAATCTGGTTCTATTTACCTGACACCGCTATCTGCCAGAACACACCTGAGAGCTTGAACCACTCTCAATCCCAAAAGCTCATTTGAAAACAAAAATGTAAATCTACCATTTGAAAGTGCACATTGTCTGCCCTTTAACGTGGGCACAATTATTCGAATAGTTTTACACTTTATAGAGGTTATATAATTTTGCCCACAAGAGATAATCAACTTATGTTGTTAGCTACAACACACTTCCTTTAGTGTGTGACTAACTGATTATCACAAGACCTTTACAATGTGCCAACCCAACTAGAATTCACCTGCTAAGATTTCACCACTGAATGGGTTCAATCTGCCCAAGTCAAAAGCCCTCTCTTGCATTGTGTGGCAATGCCACTATCTGACACTCCACATTCAGCCATCTGGCAGAATCTAAGCTAAACTATTGCAAATTAATTAGCCAGGTCATACCCAATTGGACTTGTGGTTGTAAGATAGTGCTCAGTTTAGATAATCACAAGTGTACATCCTTAATTGACTAGGGCAGCACTTTCACGATACAAGTTCTCGTGCCCAATCTGCACCACTCCAATCTTACCATCCGTCCAAGTCTAAAATAGGTTTTCATCATTTTATTTTATTTTATAAACCAACGAAAATACCTATTGACAAACACTTGATAAAAATAATTATGTAGATATTTGATAACATTATTTCCACCCATAGGGTTATAATGACTGAGGGTAGCCTAAGGTGACAATGGTACATGGATATCAACATCAAATGAGGGTATAACAATGTCGGATTAACTAATAATCTTAAGATAAGTTATCATTTTTATGTGAAAGTGCAATGCATGTAAATTTAAAATAGTAAATAACTTTGGTAAAACTAGGCTGAACATATTCAAGGAATACTTGCCTTTATTGACTGTGACTGGGGCTTCTTCCCACTAGTCGGGAACTTTTTCAACGATGTCGAACTACACGCAAAATGAGAAAGAATAAATAAATAAATACAAATAAAATCATAATATATACTAAAAGCTATATTATGATTTTAGATGAATTTAGAAACTTGAATCACTAGATTCGGAGTTCAGATGATGGAGAATGAGTGATTGGAAAGGAAAATCCTAAAATTCTAAAATGAAGGAATATTCCTCAGCATTTTCTTTTTGCAAGAATTTCTTGGAATTTTATGTATATGGCAGGTGGGGCCCACTTGTCATAGACTTGAAGCCAAAGAAAGAAGAGAAGAACAGAGAGTATCTTCTGGAGAGAACAGAGGCAACGCATGTAGCAAGGGGTGGTGGCCATGGTGGCACATCTTGCCGGTGAGGGAAAGGCAAAAGGAGGCTAGGCAAGGGCAAATGGAATGGTGGCTCACCAGGGAATGGATGGCCAGCAGTGGCTCTAGTCGGCGTGGCCCACGGTAGCAGCAATGACACCAAAAATGGCGAGCAGTGGTGCTTGACAAGGGCAATTGGGCTCCAGGATGGAACGCGGAGAGAAGCACGAGCATGGGCATGGCCTCGGGCCAAGGAATGCGATGGTGCAATTGGTTCAACCGGAGGATGGCTAGATTGGGCTAGCCACGGTGATATCCATAGAAACAAAGGGGTGCTCCGGTGCAGGATTTCCTCGGTGATACAATTAGAGAAAATGTATAGAATATGTAGAGTAGATGATGATGATGATCGTGCGGTAGCAAAGAATTAGGTTTTGGCTAACCAGAGGCGATGAATCGTCGATAGAGGATGTAGTAGATAAGTTTTGGGAAAAACTCAATTCCCATCAAACAACTGCATGAAAATAAAATTAATTTCATATGAGGGTGCAAGATACTCGGGAACACGAAGTGACATGAAAGGAATTCGAAGAAATTCATCGGAGTGCTTTGAACATGAATTGGGGCAACGAACAATTTTAGGAATGAAGGGCTCTCGATGACAGCAGTGTTCTGAGGTTTAAGGAGACTCGACAAAGATTGAAAAGGGTTGAGAGAGGTCACGAGGTCATATATAAGGGCTTATAAGAGATAGAAATGGACTTGAATTCGTAGGATTTAGTATTGAGTTGGTTTAGGAACAGACGAGATAAAAGATAAACGGATTAACGGATCGCGAAGAAACTGGAAGGAATGTATTCCTTGCGTGATTTAGCACCACTTTTGTTTTGGCACGATATAGACATAATGTGCAGATGAAGATTTGGCTTGGGTGGCCATGGTAGCGCATGGCTTTGTTTGGTCGGTCCACTAGTTCGGGTACAACTTGAAGATGAACAGTAACCAAGGGGAGAGAGAGAAAAGAAGAAAAAAGAGAAGAAAGAAAAGATAGGCCAAGAAAAATCGGTTTGACCTAAAAAATAGAATGGATATTTTTTTTTGAGATTTGGAATTTTGGAGACCTGAATTTGAATTCAATTTGGAATTTCGGGTTGGAATTGGAATTTTAAGATTTTCTTCCAAAATTACACATAAAATCCTAACAAATTCAAATAATTAATTTAAAATTAACTTTTTACATAAGGTGAATTTTGGGATGTTACACCTAATGCCTGTGATTAAAATTGTAGTTCTATATATTTGTTAGTCAATTAGAGCAGCTCTAATGTCCATATTTGATTAATTTATATTGTTATAATATGGACCCATCAATTAAATGGAGAGCAATGCAGATATTTGTCATTTTCGTTCAATTAACATAGAAATTTCTAGTCTTTTAAGAGAAAGAAAGTGGCTCATTTTACTTACTTTTAATTTTATGATAACAATATGCCATCGAATATATTACTACTCTAGTAAGAAGACAATTTATCGTTACATATACCATGAGGCAATGCAAATTGAATGAGCATCAGTTCATAGTCTACTGTCCATGCCATGGTCGTCAAGCCTAGAATTAGGGCCCTGTTCTTTGCGGCTTCTAAAAGTCGTTTTTGTCTTTGCTCTGATAACTAATTTTTAAACGGAGTATTTTTTTAAGGTGAGGTCTATAAGTTAATTGTAGTACACATTAAAAAACTAATATCTGTATCATCAAAAATCGCAAGTGAGTATCTCTCTTTCCGCAATATCTATATAAGCAGTAGAAAAGCCATCACCATGACAAAAAGAACAGGCCCTAGGTATCTCCGGCTGTTGTTGGTTAACGTGGCAATCAGATAGATGAAAGCCTTCTTTTGTCCTCGTACTGCTTGCTACGTATCGCTGCCACAATTTCCTTCAAACTTCTTCCCAAATCATATTTTTCGTCTGTTCGATGCTCGCTTTAACTTTTGGCTTCTTAATTTTATTTTTAATATTTTTATTTTTCTCTTATTCCTTTGCATTATGCTTTAAATGGTTTCAATTTTAGCTTTTAGCTTCTTAATTTTATCTTTTTTGGTTTTTGGCTATTTTAGTTTTTAGTTTTTTCTCTTATTTATTTGTATTATCTATGATGATATAATATTTTTACTATTTTATTATTTTTAAAATTTATTTACTTAGAAAAATTACCAACTACTACAATATGTTTTTAGTGCCATAGTACGAAAAATCGAAGCCAACTACTAGAAGCCACATTGAGTAGTTAAACATGCCAAAAGCACATAATTAGGTCATGCAAGCGGCACAGCTCTTATAGAAATCAAGAATTTATCTCATCGCATTAAACAAATACTACAGAATTTAGATGGCATACATATCTCTCTTTATAGAATCATCTATGGCAATCAAAGGAGGTTGATTGTAATGTCTAACGGAAGTTTTTCTTAAATTTTACCTTTTCTTTAACCTGCAACACCATAAAAAAACGGAAAGATGAAGCAGCACACAAGATATCTAACAACTATCGATCAAGCTATTTGCATCCAAACAATCGAAAGGACTATACGTCCAAGCATCACCTTTTTTATAATTACTAGTAAAGTGCCCGTGCGTTGCAACGAAAAACTAAATAAAAGTGATGCATACTATCAAATAAATGTACGGAAGCATTATGGCTTCATCGAAAGCCTGTAAAGAAAAATTTAGCAAATCCATAATACACATAGAATGATTAAAGAAAATTTTAGCAAATTCATAATGCACATAGAATGATTGGTCCAATGAAATGAAAAAACAAGAGATCTTTGGGGCAACTTGAGCATAATCATGCTAAGAACAAGGAACTCTTGCAACAGCTGAGTGGAATCATGCTAAGGAAAAGGAACTCTTAAGGTCATGATACCCTTGATAATAAGCTCACTTATTGTCACTAACCTAACAATTAACCGACACGACTAATACAATGGATAGACATCTCATGTTCAAGTTCATATTCCAAAATAAATTATTGTGCAGAAAATATCATGGTAAGTTACCAATAAATCATCCCCACATGACTTCACAATTAGCAAACCAATATGTCCAACAATGTGAGAAAGAAATATAGGCGTTTGGCGTGAAGTAATCTTTGAAGCTGGATGAGAACTATATGACTTCCACTACAAACAATGTACTCAAATTACACAATTGTAGCATGTGGTGTCATGAGATCACAACAACGTTTATACTCAGTGAGAAAAATACGCTCGTCTTTATAACCAAATATGCACATATATAGCCTTAGCTTGAGCAACGCATGTCATCAGCAAATGAGCCTGGCCTATCATCCATAAAGTAGAAAGTGGCACAAACTTGCTTTGCAAGGTTGCAAGCCTTGTCAGGTGAGTTCAGAATCTCATAATAGAACACGGAGAAGTTGAGGGCAAGCCCAAGTCTGATGGGATGAGTAGGAGCAGTTCAACAAGAGCAATATCCTACGAAGTACTTTGTACAACAAACTATTTCGGGATAAACATGTTATTTACTTTAGTAGACCAAAAATAAAGATCATAAAAGATAATCCAACAATTACCACAAGCGATAATCATAACAAATCTACCATTGGCGATAAAACTACAAGGCACACGATAGCTCAAGCAATTATTGTACAAACATTGTAATGATTAACAAACTAACCTGGGCTGCCTTGTAGGCCGCCATTGTGCTCTCAGTTGCTTCCTTCCTCTCGGTACCAGTCTTGAATTCAGCAAGGTACCTACATAAAGTTAGAAATTAACCTATCAGGAATTATTTGAAACTATTTTTCAACTACACAGTACTATTACCTTGACGGTGGCCTTACCTTGTGGCGTCGTGGCCGGCGAGTAGAGCCGGCGTCTTGGAGCATGCACCGTGGCCGCGGAGAGGGCGAAGTGGTCGCGGCAAAGTGCGCCAGGTGGGAGGGAGCGGAGGAGGCGCGCGCGGGGTGGGAGAGGGGAGGAGGCGGCGCGGGGGGGAGGAGGCGGCGCGGGGTGAGGAGGAGGCGGCGCGGGGTGGGGAGAGAGGAGGAGGCGGCGGGGCGGAGGGGAGGAGGCGGCGGGGGGAGGGGGAGGAGGGAGGCCCGGGAGGGAGGGGAGGAGGGTGGCGGGGAGAGCGAGGGAGGAGGGGGCAGAGGCGGCGCGGGTGGGGGGGAGGAGGAGGCCGCGGGCGCGGAGAGCGAGGGGAGGCGTGGGGCGGCGGGAGGAAGCGAGGAGGAGGCGTGGGGCGGCGGGGAAGAGCGAGGGGTAGGCGTGGGGCGGAGGGGTGATGTTGGAATTTTAGGGTTTAATCGGATCGTGTGGCTGAGAAGAGAGGAGAAAGATCGAATGGTTAAGAAGTGAAGGAGGGTGGACGTGACGGCAACCACCAACTCCTTCTTTTTAAATAGTAAAGATTTTACTTGATGCCAGTACACGCAGCGATGCGATCTCATCTCTATTGGCTTTGGCCCTTTTTTCCGTCAGATCAACTCAAAACTCTTGTCTATTTTCTTACACCGCCACGAGTATAATACGAGTATGTATTTTTCAATCTACTCAACCAATGACGTAATACAAAAAATATTTTCATTGGATCAATAGCACACATGCATGTAATCAGATGAGAAGTACCTAGAAAAGCAATCAAAACAGCAAGTCATGCAATCCATGTAAAAAAACTAGAAACGTGTACCATAAAAAAACTAGAAAAGTGAACCATGCAAAAACATGATTAGCTGCCTTCTTGCCAAATCACGTACATACTGTTACGAAACCTGATGGCTTGGGTTATGGGCAAATACCTAAATTACCCTTCTTTAATCTCCTTTATATATGAGGGCTTTGAGCCATTGTAAAAGAGACAATACAGATCAATAAAGACTACAATTATTCTCTCTATTTCCTGGTATTCTTGTGTATGTTATTGGATTGTTCATGGAGAATGTATTGTGTATGTACATTGCCGTTCGCCGATCTATATTATTTCTCAACACGTTATCAGCACGAGTCTCTATAACGGTGCACGGTATGCAATTTCCAATCCATTTACATTGCATTGCAATTTCTATCCTCAATCTAGACTGCAGTCCTTATTAGTAGCAATGCCCTGAGTAGATCCATTTCGTAGAAATTGGTTCTGTCAATAGATCGATCTGGTATTTGCTACTTCCTGAAAATAGATTGATTTGCAATTCATGGTTTACATCCAGAATGCAGTAGGGTGATTTCATATTGTCAAGCAACATCATGCCATTAGATCATTCAGGATAGAAAGCGGATTTAGTTCTTAACTAAAACTAGTGCCATAATCATTGCCACGCCAACCATCGGATGTCAAAACCTACCGTGGTAGCCACGACACCAAGCGCGCCATGGCAGCCGGCGGCGTGGATTTGCCGCCACGGCACTCGGCCGGTATTTGCCACGGCACCGCGCGACCCACCGTGCCCGAAGAAACGATCTGCTGCCATGGCAGTCGCCGGACGCCGCGCGCGCGCGCGCCGCGGCGCCGCGGCGCGCTCCGCCTCGGCACCACCCGCGCCTCTCGCCGTAGGCCGTGCCGTCGTGCCGTTTAGGTCGCCGCACCGTGGGGCCGCGCGCCATTGGGGTCGTCGCCCGTGGGGCCACCGTGCCGTGGAGCCGCCGCACCAGGGGTTGCCGCCGACACGCCCGAAGCCGTCGATCTGCCAGCAGCCGCCGCGCCCTCACGCATAACCGCGCCGGCCCCTCCGCGCCTGGGCGCGCTGCGCTGCTCCAGGCCCACAGCCGCCGCGCCAAGCCTCTCGAGCCGCGCGCGCGCGCGCCATGCATCGCGCGGGCGCCGCTCCTCCGCCTCGCAGGTCGCGCGCGACAACTAAAACGGCACGGTGGCCGCTCGGTGGATCCGGAAAATGGGGGAGGTGGAGCGGCCCGTGCGCCGAAATCAAGGGAGAGGTGGAGAGGCCATTTCGGCTGGAAAAGAGGGGATGCAGCCAGATTTTTTTGAGTGAGAGGCCAAGAAACCAGGGAGGAGGAAGATAAGGCTCCTGGCCGCTCCTTTTTCGGTGGACAGATAAGGCAAGGCTGGAATTTTGCATAAAGGACCTTGGGCTCCTCTAAAATACAGTTATGCAATGACGCTTTTCAGTTAGCCCCTGGGGTTTAGTTAAATTAAATTGAGTATAATGGAACCGAAAATTCAATTATCCACATGCCCCTATTAGTATCACAATTTGGTCCAGAAGACTAATCTTTATTCCATATGTTTATTTACTACATTATTTCAGTTTTACTGATATCCAAATAATTTTATGGTATTTTTATTTATTACTGAAGTTTGTCATATTTGCAATCGAGTCCAGTAGACCGAATTTCTTTCTCATGTCTCATTTTCAAATTATTTAAGCTATATCATGATTGTTAACATGTGGTATTATTGTTATATGTTTCTGGATTTATTTTCTTCAGCATGTTATTTCTGCTTATAGTAATTTTGAAAATTACCTATTCATTAGCAGAAAATAATTAGAATTGCTAGAAAATTCTAGAAAATGCTAGACAATTCCAGATAATTCTAGAAATCTGAGAAACATGGTTTTAGATATATGAGCTTCCGTAACATTGTGAGACCTTAGACTTAGTACATTTTGGAAGCATCATATTTCTTTCATGGTTTACTTCCTAGCATTGTGTGTTTGGGGATTTACTTAATGGGTTAGTAATTCTGAAAATTACTTATATACCTTAATAATTATAAGAAAATCCCAAGAGGTTGCTAGGAAAATCTGAAAAATAATACTTTATCTACTGAATAGATAAAAGTGAACTGTTACTCTTTTGCACTCTTTTCATGCAGCTAAAATTACTTACCAGAAGTAAGTATATATAAAAAATTGCATGAATATTATACGACATTGGGCACCACTAAGTGGACATTTGCACGCCCTGAATGGCTGCAAATTGTATCACCTGGGCTTATTTAATTGGCATATAGTTATACTAATGTTAAGCCTGAAGCTGACAGAGTTATACCCTTTTACCACTAACAGGTGAAAACTTTGTGGTTGGTGAGGTATCGCCTCTACTCTACCCTGAAGTGTACTGATGGCCCTATAGGCACTTTGCCAGGACCAATTGTTGTCTCTTGGACTAGAAGTCCACACGCGAGTATTACTCGCCTTGCATCACATAGTCTCTGGACAAAGTTTAGGTAACCCAGTATGTTACCAATGGTGGTGCATTCATAAAAAAAATGCCTATGGTGAACAATATGGAGACCAGCAGTATTCTCCCAGTTATCCCTTAGCCTTATTTAAATGTTAATTTCATATATGAGTAGCATCGATTGTAATTTTCAGCTCCTGTCGAGTCTGATCTCGCTCATGAAGAGCACCTCTTACCTTTGCTGAAATTATGCATTAGCTGATTATTTTCCGATACCATAAATTTTTAGTCTAAATTGTTCTGTTAAAGCCTTACCCCTGCTGAGTAGTTGCTTAATAGAACACATTACCAAGCAGCATTATCTTACCTGAAGTAAAGATTAATTAATCATGCATGGAATAACATTTGTAAATATTATGCCTCACATTTCAAAGGAATGATATGCTTTAGTTCATTATTGCCCAGATGGCAATAGAAAATGTGTTCTTCTTGAAGACACAAGGAATCTAGTCAAATGTTAAAACCGGAAGGATCACCTCGACTAGACAACGCTATAAACCCCAAAAACTGGAAGTCTATATACAACCCCCTATTCTATTTTACAGAGTGTGAGTTGTTTTCACGCCAAATAAAATTATAATCTTGAAGTAGTATAATAATAATAACTTATTGCTAAAAGCTCTAAGTTAATTCGAAGCAAATGCCAAAACCATACGCTATCACTTGGAATTTTTGTGGTTAGCATGAAAAGGGGGAGGAATTGGGCATATGAGGAATATTGAAACCTCCGAGGCATATCCTAGGTCAAATACAAAAGCGAATAAGCCTGAAGCTGTAAATTTGAGAGATAATTGAACTTACTAACCACTGTTGGTAAATCATTGCAACCCTCGAAAGGTAATTGATTTGTCTCCAGTAATCTAGTCGCCAGTATGCGACCACATACATGGGTATTACGTGGTAACATGAAGTTACCACACATATACCACTGGAAGCTATAACTGTTTGCCTGAAGCAAACATAACTCTCAAATACTAGATGGCCTATTGGATATTAATGATCCTGAATGATCTACATATCCTACATTCATTTGGCGTTATAAACTATAACAGACGTATAAATTATCTCCCAAATTCATCACATATATTCTTGAAGAATAATTATTCCACCTGGGAGGTTACACTAGAAGTATATTCCAGCAGAATATATATATTCCATGCAGATTAATCGATGATCATGTTTTAGATGACAGTGTTATATTTATACTTTTGCCAGCATCCTGAAGATATACTTTATGCTGTCAAAGCATAATACCCTTGATTAGATCAAAACATGTCGCATTAACACAAAACCTGAAGTTTTGTGCGATCCAAATTTTAAAGTCAAAAGTATAAGTAATTAGATCATAACATTGGGCAATATATAAGAAGCTAGAATAATTTTGCTCTCGCAGATCAATAACCCAACAGATGTTTGGGATAATCTACTAGAAGTAGAGATACGCAGTTATCCATGCCACTGCAATAATAAATATCTAGCTTACTGCATTAAGAAAAAAGAACTCCCCAACCAAGGATTAGTGCGTATTATGAGAACCAATCATTTCCCATATGATATCACCACAACAGCATACCGAGGGGATTTTAAAAGTATGCTATTAAACAAGATCTCATCTCGGCATTAGGGGGAGAGTAATGCCCAAAATATTTGAATGCCGAGATATTTTTCTGAAGAAAGATCTTTACTATATGGTTCACGCACTAACTATGCTAAATATAAGTTTAGCTGATACTCCTGTACGCCAGAAGCGGGAGACTGCCAGATTTTCTTTGCTCATTGCATGGAGGAGTCACATAGTATTTACCTGAAGTAAATGTGTCGCTAAGTTTGGAATACCCCGGGTTGAATAGTATTTCCATCTTTGCGAAAATTGACTTATTGGTTAGTGACTTAAACTCTACGGGGACGCCTGTAGATCTAAGGTCTGATGACATTAGTCAAAATAATCGTTAGATACTCCTTAAATATTCCAGAAGAAAATTCACCCTGAAGGTGAAATACCTCATGAAGAGGCTCATCCTGAAGATGAAAACCCTAGTAATAAAGCGCGCGCATATTACAATACTGGGGAACACGGAACTACCAAAAAAGGCCTTCGTTTTGGGAAATGACGAAGTCTTGGTTAATATTGAGAGACACTCAATTATGAGGATATTTGGAGAAAAGTTGTCAACAACCAGTTTGCCTCTATAATTGCTAAAAATATGAGAATATAAATCCGGAACCAAAGTCCATGGCCGAGCACCTGAAGTGTTCATATCGGATCGTAATGAAAGAAAGCAATTGATGCTGAACTATAATCGCAGATGAAAGTCTTGGAACCTGTTTGTTCAGACTTGATAGGTCATTATGAAATATTGAGGTGGTGAAAGCGATGGTTCAAGGATCCCTGTAGAGATCTATATTCTCCAGTTATGAATGAAATAATGTTCTGTTATATAATAACTCTGGCAGATGACATGAATAAGATATGCAGTTATCGGATTCTTAAAATCCTCAATGGGATCCCTGAAGGAACCCAAAGCTTGATCCCCGAAGGACTCGGTGTTTTTAACAAAGTTGCTACATGTATAAATATATATATATATATATATATATATATATATATATATATATATATATATATATATATATATATATATATATATATATATATATATATATATATATATATATATATATATATATAACTTATACCTGATAAACTCTTACCTGAAGAAAGAGTATCTCCTAGGAGAGAAAGCCTTTTTCTTGAAGAGAAAATAAATCACCAGTTGATACACCAACGATTGTACAATCCCTAGAAGCGGATAAGAACCTATCCAAGACCCGACGAAATGGAATGAGGATGCTAAGAACCAGAAGTTCACCAAATAAACACATATGAAGTGCATCTCCTACCAGAAGCTGATGGAGAGGCAATATCCTCTATTACCATAAAGGTACCATATATATTGGTGTTAATGGCAGATTTATTAATCTCCTGATAGCCAAAGATTAAGACTGGTTACATTGATTCTATGGTAATATGACCATGTTATTGGCCCTAAAAGACAGACTTTTGGTCATATGGTACTACTCAGAGATGGTTACAAAATGAATCTGAAAGGTTTTAATAAGTCACATCCTGAAGAAATGTGGCATTACAATTAATTACCCCCAAAATCCAGATTAGGATAAGTATACTGGCCTATGGTGATTTCTTAAAATGTATTAAAGGCAGTAGAATAATAAGATTTTACCGGAAGTGGTCTTCAGGGGGAGTATATGCTAAACTTTTATAGTTATGCATAAGATTCAGAAAATTTTGACTTTAGTCAAACCTAGAAGGTATTGACTTGATGGTCACAACTTTAAAAGTTTTACCATCTATTGATATAAGTCCAATCAATGGACACGATAGAGGTCTTGAAGATCATAATATATCCTGAAGATAAGTATTGTAAATCTTGAAGATAAGTGTTGTACTCTTTTCCCTTAGTAAATTTTTCCCATTGGGTTTTCTTGCTTGAAGGGTTTTTAATGAGGCAACAACTACAATACAATTTTAACGTATGCTATGTACTCTTTTCTCTATTCCTTTTTTCCCACAGGATTTTTGGAAGGAGTTTTTAATGAGGCATATGCATATCGTGGTGTGAAGACCTCACGAGAATGTATTTGGCTTAAATGAATGGTTAGCCACATTTAGAAATCATGTGGCGTGATCACCATTACAGATCCCACTATTATCTATGAAGATAATATTGTTTGTGTCACATAAATGCAAATGGGCTATGTTAAGAGTAATATCCCGAAGCATATTACTCCTAAATTCTTTATCCTCACGAGCTCCAGAGGAATGAAGAGGGAAGATACTGAAGGTAAGTCTTGTGACAATTTGACATATTTATTCACAAAATCTCTCACAGTTTCTAGCTTCCAGAAGTGCGTTCGAGGCATTGATATGAGACGACTTAGAGAATTACAAGATTCAGGGAGAGCAAATCCCTGAATCATAGCCCATATGTAAAGCCAGAAGACTTACATGATCCTGAAGATCTAAATGTTGTACTCTTTTTCCCTTTGTGAGTTTTTCCTGAAAGTTTTCTCACGTAAGGTTTTTAATGAGGCAACAGGTGCCACAAGTAACGGATGCGATGTACTCTTTTCTCTATCCCTTTTTTCCCACTGGGTTTTTGGGAAGAGTTTTTGATGAGGCATGTGCATACCGTGGTATTCGCCCAAGGGGGAGTGTTACGAAACCTGATGGCTTGGGTTATGGGCAAATACCTAAATTACCCTTCTTTAATCTCCTTTATATATGAGGGCTTTGAGCCATTGTAAAAGAGACAATACAAATCAATAAAGACTACAATTATTCTCTCTATTTCCTGGTATTCTTGTGTATGTTATTGGATTGTTCATGGAGAATGTATTGTGTATGTACATTACCGTTCGCCGATCTATATTATTTCTCAACACATACCTGTTGAATTTCCTAATCCACGGCCGCCACGCCCCAAAGCAACTCGGCCGCCTTTTTGTTTGAGCGCCCGCCTCCCCTGTTTTTTCTTCCGAAATCACGGCTGAACGCAAAAACGGCCGCCGCAGCCTTTTCCTTTTTTCTTCCTCACGGAACGAGCCGCCAGTGCCTCTTTTTCTCAGCGCCGCCACAGCCTTTTTTCCTCTCCCAAAAATCACCGTAGTGCACACGAAAACAGCCGCTCTCTGTCTTTTTTCTCTTACCAAAAAAAAATCAAGGCAAGCACCAAAAAGCCGCCGCCACTGTAGTTTTTCTAGTGCTCTCACGTATGTTTTTAGTACACAACTTTGTCGTTTCTATTTATTCTTCCACGGTCACCGTTAGCTTTTCTAAAAATTCTCAATCTATTTTGATACATCATTAACCCTAATACAACTCATCCTAGGCATTTTTGTCTTAACCAAACTTTTTAACCCACTACTTTTTAAGGGATCTAAAACCCTTCATAACATGGATTTTTTTAATTATTTTTACGCTTTCGATTTATCCAGCTTATCACGTGTCGAAATCTTCAGGACCGCACCTCTTGTATCTTCTCCACATATCACCCACATTTGATCTTCACATTTCCAAGCATGAACTCGACCGTCTCGTGACTCCCTCAACTGCCTGATCTTGGATCTCACCATCCTAGTCCCGGTTCTCCTCGTCATCGACCACGATCGCCTCCATACTCAACCTGCACATACAAAGACCAACGAATATTTTTCTGGCACAAATTCGTCCGAACTTGACCATCGTCAGTCCGTACATGCGCAACACACCTCGCATAATTATGCTAAATAATATTATCAATTATTCATCATATTGAATTGTCAATTATTCATTATATGATCTAACACTCTCACACGCACAAATCCGTTGCCTACATGCCTCCGTGGTTAATATCATTAATGGACAGCAGCGAAATCAAAATTCAAACTCTGTAGAGTCAGTTTCCTACAAATCTTTCAAGTTTTATGTATTTACTGTTAATATCAATAGTATTTAGATTATTTTATAAAAATCTATGAGGGTCATTTGACCCCACAGATCATAATGTGCAGCTGCCACTGTGAATGCACCGTGCTTCTATGTTTCAAGTACTCGTGCTTCTATGGCACAATTGCAGTTGCATACTTGCATTCTGACACATAAGATATATATGGCACAATTGCAGTTATGGACCACATTCACCAAATCAAAAGTCACTTAAGAAAAGAAAAGCATACCTGCTAAAGAAGGCATAATCACTAATTGCTACCCACAATTGAAAGTTTATTTGGAGTTTCGATTGATGAAAACAGAATGGAATTAGCATCAGCCTCCTATGTAAGAATATAATGTAAACAAGGATTAGATGTAGACTTTAATTATTTTGTTTAAGAAACAACAACATCCATAAACTTACCAAATCTGCTAGTTTGTGATGGCCTCCTCTAATCCAACTAGATGCACACACCAAAGCTTGCACTGTTGATGGGAGTAAAGAGCTACGATAATCATCAATCACTCGATCTCTAGTGCTAAAAGCTGATTCTGATGAGACTGTGGTAATAGGAATAGTGAGAACATCTTTGGTCATCTTACCACTGTTGGATACTTCAATTCATTCATCCTCCACCACTGAAGTATATCAAAATTTTCCACTGGAACAACTTCAACCGGATCATCCAAGTACTTCCTTAAATCTAACTTTGACGGAAGAGTAGCATGTTGGGCTTTCATAAACTCTTGGAATTGACTAGCAGTTGAGAAAGCACTACTCGAAGTACCAGTAGATGTACTAGTGCATTGAGAAGAAGAATCATTGTTCATGCTTTTGTTGTACTCACTTTCATATAAAACGTACAACTCATCTAATGTAAATTAAACAGATGTAAGTTTCTGTGTAAGATCAATTTCTGAGTAGAAAGAAGGAAATGTGAATTGAATCATGCCCATCTTAAATCTTGGGTCTAGAATTGCAGCAATTGCAAACAAAGTGTTGCATTCTGGGCCCTAATACTTGTCAAACTTGTCTACCATTGCATCGTCCATTTTTCTAAGAGATTCATCCATAGAAAATAACAACTGCACTACTGCCTTCTTAATATCAACAATATGGGGATAGAACAAATTAGAGGTGGGGTAGGTTGAACCTAAGAACTCCTCTGTAGCCAAGTGAATAACACACAACATGTCTTTCACTTGTTCATACAAATTTCAATCCACCTCCGTTGGCTGCCACCTATAGTTAGCATCTCCAGCGGCATACACATCAATGGCAGCTCTGTAATGAAAAGCAAAATCTAACATTTTGTATGTTGAACCCCACCTAGTGCACACATCAAGAGTCAATCCCTTTTTGCGCTGAAGGTTAAGAGAATCAATATAAGTATTGAACTTATACGTCCGATTATTAGATTTCTTGATGTATTTGATAGTCTCCAGAACTTTGTCAATCAAAGGTTGAATAACCTTCAGACCATCTTGAACAACCAAATTTAGGATGTGAGCACAACAACGGTTATAAAGGAAATTTTCTTTAAACCAAAGGGCACCTCGGTTTGTAAACTTGGCAAGCAACAATTTAACAACAAGATCATTACTCGAGGCGTTATCAAATGTGATGCTAGCTATCTTATCCTCAATTTTCCATGCAGCCAAACAATCAGAAATGGCATTACAGATGACTACACTAGTGTGGAGATGCTCCAACTCTAAGAAGTTAATGATACGAAAATGCATTAACCAATTTGCATCTATGTAGTGCGCAACTAGGCTCATATAACACAGAGTTTGGTTAGATGTCCAACGATCACATATGAGGCTAATCTTCTTAATATCCTTAAAACCCTTCTTTAATACTTCTTTCTCAGATTCATAGAGCTTCATTCATTCATTTCTAATAGTGACTCTAGACAACTTTTTGTATGAAGGATTTAGTGATTTCAGCAAAACATTAAATCACGTATACTCCACAATATTGAATGGTAGCTCATGAACAATGATCATCTTGCAAATAAGTTCACAAATTCTTGCAGGATCATAATAACTAGGGGCAGCAACATAAGGAGTTTTAGTATCAACATCACCTTCCTCAGTGCTATGCAAATTGATGGTCATTTGCTGCTTGGATTTCTGCTAAAGCTTGTAATAATCACATTAGTCAAGATGCCTCTTAAAATATGATGTAGTACCACTGTTGTTCTTTGATAGCAAAGCTCCGCATACCTTGCACTTCACCTTGTTTTCCATCTTCCCTCTTTTTTTCTTCGATGGAACTTGACATTCTTCAAAGAAATTCCATATTGGGGATTTCTTCTTCCTAGTGGGTTTCATTGGTCCTTCCTCTCGACCCTCCACTTGCAAATCTTCAGGTGGTATTGTTGTTACCATGCCATCTGACTGTCTTGCTAGTGAAGGACTAGATTGTTCTGTTGATTGTGGATTTTCAGACATCTACAGCATGTTCATATAGTATCATTAGCAAAATAAACTTCAGTGATACTAATGTAAGTATCTGCAGTAATAACTAATGTTAGTATTTGTAGCAAAATGCTTCTGATTTATAATAATTAATGTAAGTATCTGCAGCAAAATTTAGCTATAGTATCTATATAGTAACTAATGTAAGTATATAGTATCTGTAGTAACTAATGCAAGATTTATAGTTTTGAATCACAAATCACAAACAAGATTTAGCTACATACCGATTGGGGACTGCGATCACAAACAAGATTTAGCTACAAACCGAATGGGGACTACGTCAGAAACAAGATTTAGCTACAAATCACAAAAAAAGAAAAGAGGTCAAGGGCATAGTTCATACTCTATCTACGGATTGCGGTAAGCCTTGATGTCACGGTGGCGTACTGGCGTTGGCCGATGGGGACTTGCGGAGCCAAGGAGGATCTTCCAACTTCTAAGTGGAGGAGGAACACGGGGAGTCCGATTTGGGTGTTCTTGTACTCCTTGGAAAGATATTTTCAAGGGCTACGCAATGGATCTGGTCCCACTATCAAATTCGTCACGGATCAAAAGTTATGGCCGAAACAATGTGACAGCTAAAATCTAGTTTCCTTTGTGAGAGTTCGTATCTAAAACCATATAGGGTTGAGTTGTACTAGGTTTGTGGACTCTATGGACGTCCCAAGGTCCTATATAAGCCATGTATTGGCAGCCTAAGGGCTGAGACCACCTTTGAGAATAATTAATCTATTGAACTTTGTTCGAGTTTATCATTGTTGCTTTGAAATTCGTGAGGGAATTAGGAGTGTTCTTCAATCAAGATCGCTCAGCCTTCCACTGGAATTGGGTGCACGATAGATCTTCGCTGGTCGTGAAATCGACGCGAGTGTTTTTGGCGGATTAAAGAGTGTTCGTCCCTTGCATTGGCATTGGAGGATAGATACGATTCATCAAGACTCCGCGAGTATCCATCCTACGTCCGAAGATCGGGCACCCATTATCATCTCGTATCGAGAGCGTTTACTCGGTAGGATCTTATCCCTTTACTTTTAGATTGATTTATTTCTGTCCTATAGTCCATTAAACCGAAAATTGCAACAAAAATCCAAACCCTAGTTTCGTGATTCGTTATTTTTGTGAGTTTTATTAAGTTTTGCTCCATTAGAAATTTTGTTTACGTGTTGATCTTAGTGTCCTTTGCGTTGCTTAATCGTTGTTATTTTGAAACCTTGAAAATCCGCTAGTTGATCTTTCAATTAGCATAAAAAAGTAGATTCAATTTACTTTTTGAAACCTTATTCTTGCCTGTCCCACATAAGATCTTTGTGCATCTTGAAAGAATATCACATCCGAATATATCCGGGTTTCCTTTTTCTTGATTGATTTGACCATAAGAATCTTAGTTGCACATATTCAGATCTTCACTTAAATCCTTTCAACCTTGAGACTAGTTTTTGATAATTGTTTTAGGGCTGTTCTAGAATTACCTAAACATTGCCGAACAACTTTGGACTTACTTAACAATTAAACCTAGTTCGCCTTGAGTATAAAAAAAGAGAGCAAAAAAAGAAGGCAACCAATTGAAAAAAAGAGCCACGGCTTGAGCAAAAAAAAAACAAAGAAAGAAAGAAAGAAAAAGAAAGCAACAAAAGAAAGCATTGGCCGAATTTGGGTGAGTTAATTTTAGTCCATAAATTCAGATTGTGTATTTAATTTCTTTGGACAATCTTGTGCCTCAAATTCATATTATTGCAATTGGCTAGCGCTCTCCTAGTACTTGGTGCAAAACGAGCTAATATTCCCGATTGTTTCCTTTAGCTCATTCCTTTTGTTTGCATTGAGTCACATTGATCATTGTGTGTGCTCATATACTTCACTTATATCATTTGGATCGGCACATAGGCATTACTTTCTAGCTTGGATTATTACTTAATTCAACAACATCGTGAAATTCAGATTGTGTAGGATAAACACTTTCATACCAAGCTCCCCTAAATATCCTTTACTGCAATTGTGGGTCACTTTAAATCCGCTTGATCATCACTTGCTATTGTAGCCACCACCAGTGTAAGTTTTTTTGGCCTCAATTCACTTCGGAAAGGTAAGAACTTTACTTGGTGAGGAAAAAGTGATATAGAGTGAACTCCACATATCGAATATATGTTGTGGTATTTGTGCGTTCTTTGTGCCACTAATCATGACAGGTGGAGATGATAATATGGAAGAGAAGCATACCCAGGTGGATCGCTTTCAATTCCACACTTTGAGGAACTTTGCGCAATGAGTTCACCACCACTTCTTCCACTTTGAAAGCGCAACCCAGACCAAGATGAATAATTTCGCACAAGATATGCATTGAATTCAATCATCAAATGAAAGTGTTACGCTCGAACATCGTGAATGATGTTATGCGGCACTTCATCCACAACAAGTCGAAGATAGCTTTAATTCTTTCTATGGCGGTGAAGATCCGAGGAGTATCTTGAGTGGGAATGGCGAATGGAGAAAATATTTAGATTTCAAAAGCTTTCCAAAGACCAAGAGGTGACGTGTGCCATTAGAGAATTTGAAGATTATGCTTATAGTTGGTGGCATCAACAACTGAACGAATTCATTAAATCTTGGTCGATTTGAAGACACTAATGAGGAGAGAATTTGTGCCACCCTATTATGCACAGTGGATTGCTTCGCTATTTGGAGAGTATCACACAAGGGAGTAATACATTGCAAGAATATTATTTTGAGCTACAAGATGCATTACGTCGATGGTGTTATTAGTAAACTACAAAAGAAGACATACTTCAAAAGAGGATTGAATTTAAGATTGCCGCTACACTTCAACATAAATATTTTGGTAGTGTGCAAGATCTTGTGAATTGTGCTATTCAAGAGGAGAAGAGACTTATGGAGAGACGTACACCACAGCTTTCTCCAGTACCCATACTTCAATTTTGCTGCCTCTACTAGTGTGACACATGAGAAGATGACTCGAGCATGGGACTTTCCTTCGGTCAAGGAGATATATAGTATTCCAAAACTACATATAGCTCCTAAGATACACCACAACCTATGTGAGGATGAGAGCCACATAGCCAAATTGAGTGAGAGTGATAAAAAGACCGAGTCTGTGTGATTCCACCATATGTGAGGTTAAGAGCATCAAAATTGAGAGTGTGAGAGAGACATCAAAAGAAAATAGAGAAGTAGAAGATAGACAAAGTGAGGATGCATCTGAAACTAACACATTAATTTCTACTTCTAGTGTTGTTTCTCACATTGTGCAGATTGACATTAAAGATGAAGAATTGAACACTCAACAACCGGCACCTTTGAAGCCAAATGAGGAGATAACCACGGAAAGGATAAAGTGTTTGCTGCCCGATGGTACATCGTAATAATTTTAAACCCCAGCACCTACATCATCTGAGAAGGAAGATAAAGGTAACAATAATGGTGCTGAATTTAGTTATGTAAAGGTGAGTAATTTTGAGAGCTCATATGATCAACCAAAACTCCATGTTCTGAAATTTCTATCCTCAATTTACATAATATGGAATTGCTTACTCATAAGGAAGTTCTTACTAGAATATCTCCTAATGATTCTTTGTGCTATATCATGTTTGATGATCCTAGAGAGCTATCTAGTGTGATTTATAATGTTGCTCAAATTTCTAGTTCAAAATCACTAGTTAGTACCTATACCTACACATATAAGTTCAATTTGATTGGAGATTATGGTGTAGATGACAAATTTTATGTTCACAGAATTTGCATTACATGTGATAAGCTTGCTGAACTGAAATCGATATTATGGATAAACAATCTTTATGCCATGTTGTGATCACAATGAGATGAATTTCAACAATAGCACGCATCGTTTAGAAAGATTTCATAAGTCTACTTGTTCGATCTTTAATGTACAATCATGTAAAAATAATCGAGTATGCAGCTTGAATCATGGAAACCGCTCAAAATTTTCTTTCCTATGTATGAACAAATAAATTTGATTTTGCCCATTAATGATTTGTCGATGTCCTTAGAAAAGTCGAGGACGACTTTCTTTTATGGAGGGAGAATGATGTGACAAATAATATTACGATGCATACACCTTTGGTCGAGTACTATATTGATCGGTTTGTGCAAAATAATAAGAATGCCACAACAATTGACTCTTACATATACCATGCATATGTGTTGTTCTTTTCGCTTATAACACCTTCAAATTAATGATGAGATAAGCCAAAGAAGTGTTGATTGATAAATATATATACCATGCATACACGTTGTATTCTTTGTTTAGTACAATTTCGGGCTATCAAAAGCCGAGGACGGCTTTTCTTGAAGAAGAGGAGGATGATGCGGATACGCACGTGTCTTGTACTTTTCGCTTAAATATACTATTCAACCGAAAGAATTATTGAGCCGCATGAAACATTGCAGTGAACTCATTCCAAATTAAATATAATGTTCGTTGGCGTCGAGGACCGAGGCTCCAAGATATGTGGCGGCCGGCGGCAGAGAACATTACAGAGGGTTAGGGATCTTAGATCTGGCCATCTGGGGAGTCATGGTGGAAGGTGGAGTGTCTATGTGCTTACCGCCGGCGTCGGGGCCGCCGCGCCGGGGAAGATTTTGGGAGGCGTCGAGATTCTCGGGAACTCGGGCTCGGGGCGTCAGGAACTCGGGCGACTCGGGTGGTCGGGCTATCGGGGCACTTCAAGAGGGACGGAGGCGCAGGCCGCGGAGCGGCGGAGGACATTACGGCTTTAGGTGCGGAGGCGCGGGCCGCGCTGCCACAGAGCGATTCAGATCTGGAATGGAAGCAGGAAGCCGGGAAGAGGACAGCGAGCCAGCGAGGGGAGGGACGACTGGACGAGGGATGGAGTGACCAAGGGAGTGGGGACTTGGGAACTTGGGGTGGGGTGGGGATTGGGGATTGGGGAACGGGGAATTGGGGATTGTGGATTTGATCTTGGCGAGTGGCGACTTGGCGTGCGGACCGGTTGCGGAATTGGTGGGATGATAGACCAGGTCACTGGATGAGGGATGAGTCATGACTCACGAGAGTAGATGACCGGATGAGGGAATCAGGTGGGCCAGGGAATGGATCGCCGATTGCTTCGCTGAGTTCGCTCTGTACCAGACCGGATGAATCGAGCCTATTCGAACTATTTGAGCTCGGCTTGATCAGGCTCACGAGCTTATTCTGAGGCTCGAGTTCGGCTCGTTTAAAGCTCAAGCCGAGCTCGAATCGACCCTACAACGAGCCGAATTTAAGTAGCTCGTGAGTCTCAAGCCTTTTTTTACAACCCTAGTCCTTGTACAAATCGTTTGCTGTGATCGGTTCAAAGTGAATTTGGGGCCGGTGAAGTCGGTGATACAATAATGTTAACCCTAAAATGTGCCAGATCGGCCAACTGTAGCAGCATCTCGTTGTTTTTCCCCAGCAGAACGGTGGTCCTGACTTCAGGCGAGGTCACGAGCGGCAATAAGGGTTTTAGCAATTTCGATGCTGGCTTTTAAGCTTTTTTCACAAGATTTTTTCTTGTTTCGAGAGGTAGCTTTTTTTTGTCTTCACATGTTGCTAACGGATAAAATTATGCGATTTTGGATTCACAAGTTCTTTTTTACTACAGTTTATGGATTTTAGACTGTTTATGAGGTAGAGTATGGAATAACAGAAACTCGCGTATGATTTTAATCAATATAAATGAAATAGTTATAGTATATGTTACAATTAATTTATAGATTCTGTCTTGAAAAGACACTCTGTTTAAAAGTTAATTATCGTAGAAAAATTAAAAAGTAGCTTTTAAAAACTAAAAAGAATATGCAGGTTGCCACTTGCATGCTAATAAGATTTGAACATCTCTCGGTTACGGTTGATTAATCTAACTAGGCCACTAAGGTGAGGGTAGATGTTTTTCTTTTCTGAGAATTTCTATTATTTTTTTCTTGACAGATCTAATAATAGCCTATGGTTGTGGTTTCCTAACCATAATTAGGTTCTATCAAAATAATAGCTGAGTATTTTTTTGTGAGAATTTTTAATATATGTATTTTTTTTCTTAGCGACGGTAAAACTCCTTCACAAGATTTTATTATATAATAGATAAATCAGAGGATTTTTCTAGAAGGAACAAAAAGGAAATGACGTCTGAAAAAAGAAAAGAAAAAAGACCTGAGTGACCTCACGGTTCACCAAGCGCCAGTCACTATGATTGGACGACCGTGCTTCACTTCTATCTCCAGATCTACCCAGCCGCTGACCTCCGCGCCACTCCCATCTACTCCGACTCTGCTGTCGGCCGCCATCTACCACCGCCACCACCTCCGGACGGTCTCTAGCACCGTGCCGCCGTCCATCTCCGGATGGCAATGCAGCCCTTCAAGAGTACCATTACCATCGCCTCCCTCACCAACGACCTCCTCGCCGAGGTCCTGCTCCGCCTCCCTTCTCCGGCCTCCCTCGCGCGCGCCGCGCTCGCCTCCAAGCGCTGGCGCGGCGTCGCCTCCACCCCCGACTTCCTCAGCCGCTTCCGCGCCCGCCACACCACGTCGCCCCTACTCGGCCTCTTCGTCTCACACGCGAACTCCGGCCTCCCCGTGTTCCACCCTGCGGCCCCCGTCCGCTCCGACCCCGACCTCGCGGCAGCCGTACGCGGGGGCGACTTCTCGCTCACCCGCCTCGAGGAAGATCCGGAGTGGTGCCTCCGGGACTGCCGCAACGGCCGCCTCCTCCTCTCCAGAGGCAGTTCGGTCGACATCTATGATCCCATCTTCCGCCGGCGCGTCCCCGTATGCCGTCCACAGAATGACCCCTTCCCGGACACTTACATCGCCGACTGCTTGCTCCACGGCCGTGGCGACGACGGCGCAGCGTCCTTCCGCGTCGTCTCCGTGCAGCAACACGGCCGAAGGATGCGAGCCGGCGAGTACGACTCCGGTACACTCCGGTGGCGCTTCTACCCGTGGATGGAGAACATCAAGAGGCCTCAACGGGGCCACGCAATGCACGCGGCTGGGCTTATTTTTTGGAGATGTGAGGAGAATTCGTCGCTCTTGCTTGATACCAGCACAATGGAATTCTCCATGCTTCGTCTCCCCGTAAGCTTCTTCCAGCCGTCAAAGTACGCCATAGGAGAGATTGAGGACGGTGTGTGTTGTCTTGTGTGCCTTAATGGCACCATGGACAGCCTCCACTTACAAGTGTGGCTGCTCATGGAGAAAGGTGGTGGCAAGACGTGGGAGTTGGAGAAGGAAATGCCAATCAGCAAGGTGCTTGGCAGGCATGCGCGAGTACGCCAAGTCCGTACGGTGGCCACTGGACTAGTTCTTGTTTGCTGGGATGAGCGCTATCCCCAATTTGCCATCGACCTGAAGAACCTGAGTCTTAGTTCAGAGTTTATGTGCAGTGGATTGGCTTATCCTTTCCAAATGCCATGGCCACCCGCTGTGTTGGTGTCTACTGGTAAGTGAACCACACCTCAGATAGATACTTGCAAAGATATGGGTGAATTGCATTTTTTTGTTGCAACTTTACTGAGAACTTGCTAAGAAATGGGATGATCATGACTTGCCGCTGGAGGTGTTGGGGTTAGCATGCAATAGGGGTGAACATTCCAATCACTGTAACATAAAATTTGGGATTAAACTGAATTATAACTCTTAGTTTTGGTTCTTCCCAAATTGAACTGACAATACTACAAATTGTCTAATTTGATCAATTTATTCAGAAATACTACTAGTTACACAGAACATGTTTCTGTAAAGGTGTTTGAGGCTGCAAGTGGTCCCGTTTGAACTTAGGCATGCTGTGCCCAGTTAGGCCTCTGTTGGTTTTTATAAGTAAGTTATATGTCATAAATAGCTGGACACACTTTTATTCACTTGCCTCACAACTAAGCCTTAGATGACCATTTTGTGTGGCTAAAAAAAGATAGCTCTTCCACACTTAGTAAACAAAACTATGATATTATGTAGTTGGGCAGCTATCATATGTTATGCACACAATAATCTCACAAATAATGTTCTATTGCATTTCAGTTTGAATGGCTAAGTTGTATTTGGTATGGTTTCATTTCCGAGCTAGTGCGCATAAGGCTGCTGATCAAATACACCTTAGACCACAATGAATGTTTTTTCATGATCGCAGAAAAGTTGCAGTTTGCATGAACCAAAATGTATACACACCAAGGACAGCAATGATTTGTCATCAAACTCCTAAAATTTGCCAAAGAATCAAGTTTTAAGGACCACTATCCAAATCAGTGATACCACCTTGAAATGTTTTATTATCCTAACAAAGAAATAGACAACAATTAGCTATCTAACTTTGATATTTTTGTGTGATGTACGTCTTTTTGGTGTTCACATTTTAAAATCGAACTAGTCCAAATAAACTGGAAAAAACCAAACTGAATTGCAAATATTTGTTGGTTCAGTTAGTTATTCAGTAGTTCATATTCATGCTCAACCCTAGGACCTAGTCACAGGGGTAACACAGTTGCCGGGGGAATTGGTGGTTGTATTGACACAGGTATGGAAGGAAAGGGTGGGTCTAGCAGGTACAGTAACCTCATGGGCTATATTATCAAAAGAATCTGAGAGTCCATGGACACTGTTCTGGGCTGTTTAATGGAGTTTTTGGCAATGCTGTTGGGATTCTCAGGGTGATGTTGTTAGAGGAGGAGAAGAGCATTTAGAGATGTAGTGATGTTAGTGCCAAGTTCAGCATTGATGCCGTCGACAAAAGTGGATGTGAAACTGGGGCTGTAGGAGGGAAGGTCTATGATTAGGGGTGTAGTATGGAGAGGTAAGAACCGGATGGAAGGACAAAATGGAGTTGATGTTCCTTATATTGGTGTTGGGCATGAGATGGGTCCACCATGCTGAGTATGGTTTATACCATTTCATAGCTCTTCCGTCATTACTAAATGGGATAGCTATTATTAATTGGCCCCTTACTACATAAGTTTTTTTATTCATCTGAGTCAGAATTTACTTTTTGGTATCGGATTGGTTCTGTTAATAGGAGTGACAACTGTAACATGACTAAAATATACAAAAAGGAAATGTGCAAAACAGACTACTCCCGCCGTTGATTTTTAAGGCGCGGTTTGACTTGGTACGGTCTCCAAAACTAAACTTTGACTGTAGATTTCTTTTACAATATGTTGTTCATAACTACAAAATCATGATCGTAAGAAAGTGCTATCAAATACGAATCCAATGGTATCACTTTTGCAAAACTGGAATTCAAAATGCAAGGGCACCTTACAAAATTTAAGGGAGGGAGTATTATTCAGTTATTCGAGTTCACATACCAGGATAGGCCTCCTTATATTGTTCTAGAAGAGTCTTTTCAAAATGGAACCATTATAATTACTTTCTTACGAAGGACTTAAGTGTCTAGTCTCTGTAATCTGTTGCCACCCTTTTGCCCCCCTTCCTTCCCATTTGATCATGATAGCGAAGATGATATGCCGTATTTCATTATTCTTGACACTCGACCTTACAACAATCAACATCAGTCCCCCATGTCCATGCACACTGGTTCTTGTAGCTCATCTTCCACTTTATCCATCATAGAAGAGGTGCGACCGGTGCAATTGGTGCACCCTGTGGAGTTTGTGCCACCGCTTCAGATGAGTACCCAGATGGTGAGTTTGGATACACTGGTCCATCATGTTGACCTTGCTGCAGAGAGGATTAATGTTATCCCATACTCAGAGGTACCAATCAGATTCAACTTTTCCCTTGTGAAGTTGGTGTTGTTTTCGTTGTTCTGTAACTACATTTGCTCACAGGGGCCATTGAATCTGATTTTGGGACCACATGATCCATTTGACACAGAACATGTCATGGCTGCTGAAGCTGAGAACATGGTGGCAACTGCAGACATGGAACAATTCATGGCTGCTGAAGCACAAAACTTGTTTGCAATTGAAAAAACTGAGGTATTTAACAATGTTTACCTGATTTCTATTTCTATTGAAAGTATTACTCAAAACAACACAACTCTGTATATTTCCCAATCACAGGAGCAGACCAGTAAGGGGCCTGATGTCCCAATTCTGCGGAGGAGCTCGCGTATGGTGGAAAGAAGTGGAGGACGATATGAGAATGTTGTCCGCAAGGCAATGGAGAGGAAAGCACATTGCAGGGATGATGTGGAACTGCTTAGTGCTTTGCTTGGGAGAAGCTGCAGCAGATCAGAAAACCCAAGGTATTTATTCTGCCGAACTATGCTTAAGAGTTCTGATCGGAAAAGGTTAGAGAATTGGTGTATGATGCCAATGCTTAATTGATCTTTTGTTGGTTGTTTACTTGCTAGGCTTGCAAAAAGGTTTTATCAGTTTGGATCTTTTGTCGTTTGCTATGTTTACCTTGTCATATTTGGTTATGTTTGGCCTTTTCGTACAGTGATCATCTCATGTATCATTGAGAAGTTTCAGATTATTAAATTGTCTATCTGTTTCCTGTATTAAAATTTAAAGCTCAAGCCTTTCGGAAAATCACTGAACTCTGGATATCCAATCTTTTCACTTCTTACGAACTTGGTGCTATTTCCTTTTGATCTGCAACTACATGTGGTGTACACAGGGCCACTGGATCTTGTTTTGGGACCACATGGCTCCTTTGACACGAATCAAGTCATGGCTGCTGAAGCAGAGAACTTGTCGGCAACTGCAGGCACGAAACAAATCACAGCTGCTGAAGCAGACAACCTATTGGCGATTGAAAAAACTGAGGTAGCTAGCTGTTTTCCCCCTGGTTCTAGTTCTATTGATAGCATTACTCAAAACATTGCTATTCTGTATATTTCTCAACCTACAGGAGTAGATTGGGAAGAAGCGGAGAGGAAAGAAGTGGTGGAAGATACGAAAATGTTGTCCGCAATGCATTGGAGAGCAAAGCGCATTGCAGGGATCATGAGGAACTGCTCACCAGGGAAACATTCGAGAGTATGAGTCCATCTTGTTGTTTCTTCAGTCTCCTCCCTCCTCCCTTTTTCCCCCAATCTGACATCACTTCTCCCTGCTAGTGCGTGACTTGGCAAGAGGCGAGAGCAGGGTTGGTGGCATCTCCAAACCTCCGGCAATGGAGGGCAGCGACTTGGCTGCTGCTTCGAGGGGAGCAGAAGCTGCAGGAGGCAACATTCCGGCTGCCTCGAGTGGAGCTGTACCAGAAGGAGGTAAGATGCCGAGAGCTTGATTTATGGGGCTGTATACACTAAAGTTTGCTACAATCGTAAGAGTATTTTTTGCTGCTGTTGTAAGGGGTTTTCTAGGGATTTTCTTTTGTTCCTTTCTGGTTGTATGAATAGTTTGGTTCTGTTGCTAAGAATACATGCAAGGCATCAAAAATTGAGAAGTTTTCGTAGTTGTTCAAGGTTCATGCAAGTAATCAAAATATTCGTCCATCTACGAATTTTAAAACTTATATTTATTTGCCCAGAACTTAGCTGAGTGCCATTGAAAAGTTTTTATTTGTTTGGTTGGCAGTAGCAGCAACCACAGAAGTTCAGGAGGAAATGGAAGCACTTGTGGCATCTATCCCTATTGGTGCTGGGTTGGCATTCAGCGCGATGCAACTGCAGGAGCTAGAAAAGCAGTCTCTGGTGTACCAGTATATTGCCTCTTGCGTAGAAGTGCCTACCCATCTCGTCTTGCCCATTTGGAAGTGTGTTACTGGTGCATCCTCTGAAGGCACCCAGAAGTACCCCACTTGTATGCTTCTAACCTGTGTCATCAATCATCATGTGTATGTTCCTCGTGTGAAAATTAGTTGTACCATTGGATTCATGGTTGTCATGGCGCTCTGGCAAGTCGTGGTGAGCGCAGGGCACCAGGACGCCTAAGCGCTCACCATGGCGAGAGTCAGATGGTGGTAATAAAATAACAAATAATCCCATAAGAAGAGAGCAAAAGAAGGGAACAGAAAGCAGAGCAGCGAGCACAAAGAAGAAAGCAAAAGGCAGCAAACAAGAAGAGCAAGTGGAGCAGAGAGCAAGAAGTGGAGCAGAGCAGAGAGGCAAAAGAAGCGAGCAAAAAGCAGAGCAGAGAGCACAAAGAAGAAAGCAAGAAGCAGCGAGCAAGAAGCAGAGTAGAGTAGAGAGCAAGAAGCAGTGCAAGAGCAGAGCAAAGAACAAGAAGCAGCTGAGGTAAATCAGAGCAGAGAGTAAATAAGAGTAAAGGGAGAAGAAGAAAGCAGAGCAAAGAGGGAAGAAGGAAGGAGGGAGGAGACTGACCAATGGTGGTGGCGGTGGTAGGGAGTGGCAATTAGCCCGAGGGGGGGGGGGGGCGAGGCGGTGACAATTAGCCGGCAAGGGGCAGCGGCAGTGGCGGCAATTAGCCAGAGAGGGGCGGCGGTGGCGGAAGTGAGCTGGAGAGGGGCGGCAACGGCGGAAGTGAGCTGGAGAGAGCCGGAGAGGGGTGGCGGCGCAGGCGGCTTGTCCTAGCCTTACTCGAAGCCTCCCTCAGTCCAGATCTATTCTCTTCTCTCCCCTCCTTTCAAGTGAAACCCTACCCTTCAAGGGGTTTTCTCCCCTCGTGGTGCTCACCAAACTCGCCTAGTGACAGCCAGGCGACCATGGCGTCACCCAGCTTGCCCAAGCACTTGCCTAAGTCATGTGGCCTGGGCTAACAGCCTCGGTGTCTGCCTCCAGCCGACAGGACGCCTAGTCGCCAACTAGGCGACGCTATAACAACCTTGGGTAGATTTCACCAAGCATTGTACAAGAATTTCATATTAACTGTTTGCATTATGTAGGGCAGGAAATGAAGTCCTTAATGCCATCTCAAGTTCATTGTATTACTAGCAAAGCGATAGGTCAATGAAATGCAAATTGATGCATCTAGTACTATTAAGGGATGATGAATGAACCTGATTAAATCAGACTTGCAACATCATATATTAAATGCATAGAACCTGGAAATTCTTCCATATGTATTGTTTAGAGTTATTTGATGTGTTCTAACCGATCTGTAATGCTTGACTGAGCAGTGGTGGGGTTGGAAACACTGTGCTTGGACTTCGGGAAGAACCCAGAGCCGGAACCAGGGAGATGCCGGCGAACAGATGGCAAGAAATGGCGATGCTGCAGAAATGTTGTCCCAAATGAGAAATACTGTGAACGACATATGCACCGTAGTCGCAAGCGTCCCGTACGACTTGTTGTCGAAGATGATGAACCCGATTCTGCATCGGGGTCCAAGTCTGCTTCTAGCAAGGCCACCGAAGGTGTCAAGAGGACTGATGACAAGAGATCAATCAGCATGAATATTGCGGTGGAAGCACCAGCTGCTGTGTAGTCTACATAATTGATGCGGGATTAGCCACCGCAAAAAAAAAAAGTGCCTAACAGTGTGGCTGCTAACCCACTAATATAGCTTTCATTACCTAATGTTATGTTTTGTTTCCGCTGAGGTGTCACCAAATTGCTCCAAGCATTACTGGAAGCATGGTTAATACTACTTTAGTGCATTTGATGATGTCATGCTTTGTCAAGGTTGTGAGTGTTCTTACATCGTTGATGGTTCCCTTGCCATTAATAAACAATATCATACGACTTTTGTTACCCTGGTATACGTACAATGTACTTATGCAGAGAAACTTCTTTTTCTTAGGGCCCGCTTAGCTTCGCTGCCAGTGATGGCGTTCGCTTGGCTTTTTAAATACTGTAGCTTTTTGTTTTTTTTGTTTTGGTATTTTTGTGTTTTATTTTTTTTATCGTATTCTTTTGTATTGTCCGTGATGGATTAATATGTAGCTTCTATTTTTAATTTAGGTACAGTAAAATTTCAATCAAAAGCTATAAATCATCGCTATTTCGAACACCCTCTTAGAAGTATTCTTCCGGGAGCCATCTCATTTGTCCCTCAAAATCAACTTGATCATAGCTGTGTTTGATCTAGAGATTGAACGTTGCAATTTGAGCAGCAAGTGAGCCAATGGCCCGTGTGTTAACCTAACTGACCGTGGGCCGCGATCCGCAGTTCCGGTCAGCGCACGGCAAGATGCATGGTCACGAACCGCTTAAACCTAACGGCGCCCTACTTCCAGAGGCAAGAAAAGTCAGTACCGTACAAATTTCCCAACAAATCTTGTCTTCTTTCTTTCTCCCCTCCAACTCCAATCCGAGATCAGAAACCCCTCGGTGTGCTGCCCAGAACGTCTCAACGGTCGCCACAGTTAGCTTTACAAATGATGTTTTTTATGTTTGACTCGACGAATGGCTTGCGACTCTTCTCGCCAATTATTTTCCCCGTCACTACAGCTACAGTTTTTTTTCCACCGTGCTCTTTCAGGATGACGTGGTTGGCCATCTTAAAAATGATGATGCCGATTCTTTTGAGCTTGCCGTTTGTGTTTTTTTGTTTTTATTATAGTAATAATTTTTAAATGATACATCTTTTTAAAATAATATCTATAAATCGACTGTAGTAAACACTATATTAATTTTAGTTATATCAACTTAAATTATATATCACTGTCTTTTATTTTATAGTCTTTTATGAACAATCAGAATTCAATCAGAATTCAAAAGACATAATTAAGAAGATATAAACCATAGTTGTTGGCCACCGCACGGATCCTGTGACTTGCAGGCCGCATGACTTTTCCCCTCATCCGCCATTCACCTCATCCAACGGTCCTTCTATCATGGCCCCACCATCCGTCTCCTCACACGTTTCCATCGAACTCCCGTCTTCTTCCTCGATGAAAAGGACCAAGGCCGAGGAGGCGGAGATGCGGAGTCGGCAGGTGTAGGGCGGCCACCACGGTGAGGGAGAGGCGGCGGAATCGAGCCGGAACTCATCGAGGGGGAGCACGAGATTCACCGCAAGGATGACATGAGAATGTGAGGACTTTGGGAGCGATCATTGTCGAGGCGGCGCAGCAAGCGGGGAACCCGATGGATCGCTCGAAGGCATGGGACGGTGCATCTCTGCCTTTATGGATGCGTAGGGGAAACGATTCCACGTTGTGGATGCTCTTATTTGTTTTTTTCTTCCTTCCAAATGTTCCGATATGAGTAGATGAAGATCCCGACGTATACTTTCATGTTCATTTTCAGATGCCCTTATTTGTTACTCTTATGCACTGTTTAAAACGGTTTAAAATCAGTTTCTACTTTTGATTTCTGTTTTTTCACTGTTCAGTAATTTTATCTTTTATTATTTTTTTAGTTTTTTTTCTTTTTTTTATGTATTCATTTGCATTGTTCGTGATGGTTAACATATTTTTTTATTTTTAAATTTTTTAAAATTTAATTATATCAAATAAATCAACTCAATTATAATAAAAAGTAAACTACTTATAACAAAAAAATCATAAATCAATATCAATCGGAGCGTAACCTTATTCCCTGAAGCGGCGGCTTTCGCTTCCGTTCAAAGCATAAAGGTTGCTGACAATAATAATGCAATTGTACGAATCCGATCCTTTTAATTTGCTCAACGAAGTGCTCTTTTGTTTTATTTACACCCAGCTTGTTTTAGCGGTTGTTTCTTACTTCTATTTTTATTTTATTATTCCTTAATTTCGTTTTTTTTATTTTTTATTTTTAGAGCTTTTTTACCTTTTTTCTCGTATTTTTTTGTATTGTTCGTGATAACTTAATCTATTTTTTCTATTTTTAATTTTTTAAAATTTAATTATACTAAATAAACCGTCTAATTTTAATTTTTTATATTATTTTCTAATTAAATAGTAAGTTAATTATACTTTATTATTTCAATTTGTAGTTAATTCAATGAAAAATTTTGATTTTCAATTCTCTGAATTCGGCCTCACGATGGAGGATATACAATTTTTTCAAGAAAGATATCCATCTACAGAAGGTCCACATACACAACAAACTATAAAACTAGAAAAAGCGACCGGCCCAATGGTACAGGGTTCAATCGATCTATTTTCTGCTGACTCAACAAGTGCATCCACAACCTATAGCATGGGTTCGTAAAGATCAAGAGCTATTACATCAGGAGTCTAGAATGATTTCGACAAGAAATTCAGGACCAACAATGATGGAAATACAGTGAGGTATGCTGTTTGTAAAATTTATGGTAATGAATTAACCGCAAAATCTTCAGGTGGGACAGGTCACCTGCAACGACATGCTGCAAGTTGCAAATAAAGGCAAGAAATACAAATGTGCCAAACGCAACTACAATATAACCCAGACGACTCGGTACATACTTAGGAGTACAATCTGGGGGTAGCCCATGAATCGTTTTGTAGATTAATTGCTTCTCAAGATTTGCCTTTAAATTTTTGTGACTCTGATGCTTTCCAAAAATATATTAGGACTGCTTATAACTCTCGATTTAGTGTTGTATCTAGGCAAACCATAACTAGAGATTTAATTAAATATTATAATAACTATCATGAAAAATTGAAAGAAATGTTTCATACTTGTACATTCTCTATTGCTTTGACATCAGGCATATGGAGAGGTAGAGTTAGGGAGGATTATATTAGTGGTGTTGCTCATTATGTTAATAATGACTAGGTAATAAAAAAGAATTATAGGATTTAAATTAATTAATGCTTCACATACTGCTGAAAATATTGCAGAATGCATTATTAAAGTTGTAGAAGATTTTGGCTTCACTGATAAGATTTTTTTCTATAACTTTAGATAATGCAGCTACAAACACTAAGGCTATGAAAATTCTTACTCCTTTGTTTAATATTTATGCACAATCTTTCTTACTGCATCAATGTTATACTTATCATATTATTAATCTTATTGTTAAATCTAGTTTAAAAAGATTAAATGCTTATATTGATTATTTTAGGAATGTAATTTCATATATTAATTGTTCTAACCAATGAATATCCACATATAAGAGCTTTTTCATAGCAATGAATGTCCACGCTAGAAAATTTGGTTTAGACATGCCTGTTAGATGGAACTCTACTTACCTTATGCTTAAATATATATTACCATATAAGAGCATATTATTTGTTTTTCTTTACATCTAAGTTCATCAATCTCGTAGCTTCTCCAGTAGAACCCAAACTAGAGACCTCAAACTTACTGATAACAATTGGGTTGTTGGTGAAAAAATATTTTATTTTTTAAAACTTTTATGAAGCTACACTTTGTCTTTTCAAGTATACTACCCAACATCTCCTCTAATTATTTTATAACATTCTTGAAATTGCCACTTACCTAAAAGTTTTTTGAAAATGATCCTGTATTACGGGATGTTGTAGTTGCCATGAAAACTAAGTTTTTAAAATATTAGAAGGAAATTTCTATTTTATATGCATTCGCTTTTATATTAGATTCTAGAGCCAAACTCCAAAAATTTATAAATGTATTACAACTTTTAAGTGATGCTACTGATTTAGATTATTGTATATACTATAGAGTATTAAGGATAAATTACATAAGGTATACGAGAAATACAAAAAAAAGTTTAGGTCTGTGCGTTTGGAAAGACCCCAGGTAACCCCTAGCACCTCTATGGGGACTAGGCAATGGGGCAAGATTTTTATTTCTTCCTCTCGAGGTTCTCATGCAGGTACACATTAGTTAGGAGGAGTAAGGCGGTAAAGCACTGGGAACCTATCAAGCTATCTCAACAGTGATAGCATCAGCTTTGAGCAAGAGTTGAATATTCTCTCATGGTGGCAAACCCAGAAAGTAACATATCCAGTACTATCCATATTAGCACGGGATGTGTTGATTATTCCTGTCTCTATAGTCTCCTCGGAGTCAGCTTTTAGTCTATCTGGAAGAATAATCAAGTAGCGATGAATAAAGTCTCGAATGAGATGGTCGAGATCATTCTGACCGTTAAAGACTAGGAACAACCTGAATCAAGACTCCAACATACTACACAAAATACAGACTTAGAAGAATCTTTTGACAATTTATATTTAGATAGCAATAAATGAGATTTTTAATATTTTTTTCATATGTAGTCACTAGTGAGTTTTATAGGTTATACTCTTTTTTCTTTACCAAAATTTTCTCAAGTTGAATTTTTACTTGGTAAAGTTTTTAATGAAACAACCATGTAATGTAATTTAATAAATTAATAAATCTCATTATACCATTGATAATAATTATTTTGATGATTAACAATGTCTATAATTTTGTATAATTTTTTACAATTTTCTATAATTTTTCCTTAATTTCTATATTTTTCTCCTTTTCCGGGCTAAACGGACCAACCATGTCGGCATGGCCCGTTTAGCTCTAATCGTGCCCATGCTGACACGGCATGGTCACAGGCTGTGTCTGGCTCTAGTCTTAGGCCTGTGGGCTGACACGACACAACCTGTTTATTATCCATGCATGCCCCAGGCCCGTGCTGTGTTGGCCCGGCATGGCTCGTTGACCAGGTTTGTCTGTGAGCAGTCGACAAAACCCCTTTATATTAACTTTTGCTTTTAGCTTCTATTTAAAAAAAGTTAAAAATAAATATGAACATTCGACTTTTTAAGCGACTTATTCACTTTTCTTATTATCATTTCACTCTAAAGATAAGATTGAGAATTATGGATGTATCACTTATCCTACTCTTCTTGTTACCTTCACGCATACGCATTCTCTCTATTACTTTCTTATCACTTGTCATCTTCTTCTAACATTATTTATTTTAGTTATTACTATTTATTTTTAACTAAAAATTATTAGCAAAAGTTAACACGGATGCGCTAAAAAAGACCACTTGGGTTTCAAAGGAGAAGCTTTGTAACTACTCTACTTAACTAGTCAACAAGTTGGAAGGGGTAAGATGGGTGGTTGGACCATGGGACTTAGCAATCCGGGACGTTGCTTTGGTTTTGTGTGGCAAAGATCATAGCTACTCTACCAAAGTAGCAGTTGCTGGTTGCTATAGGAGTCGGTGTGCCAAGTCCCCCGTCACCCCGGCGGCTGCTGCTCTCCCTCTCCGCCGCCACGCCGTGTCCAGATCCGGCCGGATCCGGGCTCCGTAGTTCCGCAGCGGTTCACCCGGTCTCCTTCCTCCTCCAAGACTAGGCTTTTGGCCACTTCCGCCCCCATCTCCCACCCAAGAAACCCTAACCGTAGAGGAGGAGGCCATGAGGGGGAAGAAGCCTCTCAAGGAGCTCAAACTCGCCGTGCCGGCGCAGGAGACGCCCGTTGACAAATTCCTGTAGGTCTCCCTTGGCCTCCCGTTGACAAATTCCTTAGCCTAAACAGCTCATTTTCATCCCTGATTTTTTTTTTGTATTTTTAAAACTTTCCCCCATTGGAGCGACCGAAGGATTGAGCTTTTGAATGATTATGTGCCTTTTGTCTGAAAGGCGATCTACTGATCTCGTGCTTGGTTTGAAGTTGGTATGGTTTGCGTTGCTAAGCTGACTTTGCAATTCGTGACTTTTGTTGTTTGTATTTGTATGTCGACGTTTGAGTGATCCTGATGCTATCTGTGGTTCCAGATCGTGTGTTGTTTTGTGTATCCTTCGATTTGATCGTGGATTCGACGATTGATTTTCAGAAGTTAATGTGTAAGCTGAATCGTTGTCTTTGGTCGCTGGTGTTCTTTTAGGACGGCGAGCGGTACATTCAAGGATGGTGAATTGCGACTTAATCAAAGAGGCTTGCGGCTTAGCTCCGAGGAAAATGGAGATGGAGATGTGAGTTCCTGGTTCATTAATGACTACTTTTGTTGTTTGTTGATCTGTCCAGTTGTGTTCTTGCAGTATTGTACTTCGTATGGTGACATGTAGGTTGTATAGAAGCACATGTACCAGTTCAGTCGCAAACCTTACCAAACGTTTTGTTGATTCGCCTTGCTTGATTGAACGTAATAGACCCTTTGAATGCATGGAATCCATGCCACTCACATGCTCTTGCTGCTTTGTTGACCACTATGGTGCAGATGTAGCATATGTGCACATTTCTCAATTTTGGTTTCGTGTTTATCTTGGACAGATGTTGATTTTTCATGCATAGGATTAAAATTCTGTGCTCTGTTACTTGCTATTGGTTATTGGTTTTCAAGTTAGTGAGAATTGCATCTTGATTTGTTTATTTTCTCCAGCAATCAACAAACTTGAAGGTGGAAGATGTGCAGTTATCAATGGATGATCTCGAGATGATTCAAGTCATTGGTAAGGGAAGTGGTGGTGTTGTCCAACTAGTGCGGCACAAGTGGGTGGGGACATTGTATGCCTTGAAGGTAATTTCCAGTACACTAAGTTCATCTAGTGGGCCACACTAACGCCAAGACGGAAAATACATATTTTACATAAGTTAGAGCACTGCATTAGACTGCTGGTTTTCTCCTTCCATTGTACTGTTTTCCATCTTTTTATTTTACTTGACATGGAAATCAATCTGTTCATACCTGTTTGAACAGATTCACTACGTCTTTCTGACAAACAGATTATTCTGCATCTTAGCATTTGGTTGTTTTGTTTAGTCAACTTGGTGATGGCATGGCAGCATTCAGTTAAGTTCACACCGATGCACGCTACTAAAATGAGGTGGGGAATGCTAAATGAATGGTGTAGCAATAGCATATAGTACCAGCTTATGTTTACATGCAAATCTCTACTAAACGCTAATTTTTAATGAGTACCGATGCAAATGAATGAGGATACATCAGGTAATGATATTCAGGTCAATGAAAAATTTCAAGCATTGCCCTGGTGTTTGTATATCAGTTAATTGACTAGTATTGCAATTCCTTCCGTAGGGCATTCAAATGAACATTCAGGAGGCAGTTCGCAAACAAATAGTACAGGAGCTCAAAATAAATCAAGCAACACAGAACCCACACATTGTTCTTTGCCATCAATCTTTTTACCACAATGGTGTAATATATCTTGTTCTGGAATACATGGATCGTGGATCTCTTACGGACATCATTAAACAAGTGAAAACGATTCTGGAGCCATACCTTGCTGTACTTTGCAAGCAGGTATGCAGAAACTTGGCCTTTGTTTTCTGCTTTGACTTCACTTGTTTTTGGAATAAGCTTGAAATTGTCACATCTGTTGAAAGTTGAAACTACATTCTAACACAGCTAACATTGATAATATTATGATAATTCAGGTTTTAGAGGGGTTGTTATACCTTCATCATGAAAGGCATGTGATTCACAGGGACATAAAGCCATCTAACTTGTTAGTCAACCATAATGGTGAAGTAAAGATTTCCGATTTTGGGGTAAGTGCAGTGCTAGCAAGTTCAATGGGTCAGAGGGATACGTTTGTTGGAACCTACAACTATATGGCGGTATGTTGAATTAACGATCTGCTTTGTCTATGTGACTGCTAGTTTATGTTCATTATAGTGATCTGGAATGCATAATTTTGTTGTCATAGTTCTCTACTTTTCTTCCTTGTTCAGCCTGAGCGGATTAGTGGAAGCTCCTATGACTACAAGAGTGACATATGGAGTTTGGGCTTAGTAATACTTGAGTGTGCTATCGGTCGGTTCCCCTATATACCTTCAGAAGGAGAAGGTTGGTTAAGCTTCTATGAACTATTAGAAGCAATTGTTGACCAGCCACCACCTTCTGCACCTGCAGATCAGTTCTCCCCAGAATTCTGTTCATTTATCTCCTCCTGGTATGCTAAATGTTCTTCTCAGAAGTTACGCATGAAATTAGCTCAGTTATTGCCTTCCTGCTTATTCTCTTCCTCAGTAAACTTGAATGAACTTTTTGCCCTGTTTTCAAAAATCCTCTTAGTATTTTGCATGTGATTCCAAAAAACTAGGAAAAATGATAAGGAAATATTTGAAGTTGTTGATAAAGCTATTTATCACTTTAATATGTAGTGATTTCCTTGTTTGTCACAGCTAGTGGAATTTCTCAAATATTATTTTCCCCTTTGAACAAGCGTGTTTTTCAAGAGGACAGTTTTTGTTATGATCTAGGATCTTGGCGATGCATGCATCAGGTGAATGAACAGTATCATAGGTATTGTAGCCCATGCAAACAATACCTGTGTGGTACTGTAGCAACGCTACCTATTTAGGGATAGAATCTTATCTATGTCTTTATATTTAGAATAATTATATGCATATCTTCATATTAGGAATAGTTGGATGTATATCTTTATATTAGTAATAGATAGATGCATATCTTTAGATTTAGATATTATGGATATGATCTTATCTTTAGTTGATTAGTTGCATTAGATTATATTAGTTTTCATATTATTAGGGGCTAAATTTATCTATATAAAGAGAGGAGTTGTTTCATTCATAATCAAGCAATGAATAAACAAAGGTTCTCAAAATAAGTTATCATGTGCCAAATATTGTTCATACGTGTGAATAGTATCCGCATATTATAGCAGACGCTCGTGGCAAGGTCGGATTAGTTAGGATAGAGATAAAAATAATTAGTTTCCTTGATATGCTTTCTTAGAGATATAGATTATTTCTTAGAGGTTAAGTCGAGTTGTCCCAATAAAAGCAATAACATGTATCCATTATCAAAGCTATAAATAATGAAATCCCATGTCCTTGATTTCTAGTTCTGGTTTCTCTGCTAGACCGGCTACTCTAGATTATGGTTATTAAGTCGTCGACTAGTCGACGATTAGTCGTCGACTATTCGACAAGTCGGTGAGCCAGGACCGACTTGCGCCGGCGACTCGACTTGCGGCGGCAAGTCGGGCGCCTGGTCGACTAGTCGTCAACTTGCCCGTCGACTAGTCGACCAGGCGACACCAAGTCGGGCGCCTTGAGGAAGCGGTGAAGGCGCGCGCGCCACCGGGCGATTGGCGCGCGACGAGAGGACGGATCCGGGCCCTAGGTCCCGGATCTAGGGGTAAGGTAGTGCTGCGGCCACGTAGCACTAGGGGCGACGGAGTGTGGCGTGGTGGGTCGACAGCGCTAGAGAGAGGGGTGAGGGGAGGTGACGATGTAGGCGAGAAAGAGAGAGAGAGAGAGAGGGAGAGACATGAGGGGGAGAGGCGGCGGCGTAGGCAAGAGAGGGAGCGAGAGAGGTGAAGGGGCGGCGGCGCAAGCATGCGGGAGGAGAGGAGGCGTAGAAAAAGAGAGGGAAGTGGGCTGACCGGGGTGGAAAAGAAAAAGAGGAAACGGGCTAGCCAAGTTAGAAGAAGGAGAAGAGGAAAAAGGGCCGTGGGCTGGCTAGAATGAAGGGAGTTTGGACTCAAAAGTCAAAACATGTAAGTCATGATCCTCTCTTTAATTCAAGTTATACATATACTTTTCAATCATTGTAAATTTGCAATATAGGGTATATAATATATACATATGTATATGCCTATATGGTATACTAATATAGTATATACATATCACTGTCATTAGAAGGGTAGTGTTGATTTGTCGACTTAATAACCTTGCTCTAGATCTATTTCTCTCCCCCAACGCGTTAAAAACGGCTTCCAACTTCTAGAAGATAGAAGCCAGAAGCCAACGGGGCCTAACTTGTTGGCCCTTGAAACTTCAAGCAGTATTACTTTAGCTAAAAATCTGAAGTTTATCAACAGTTGGATGAGACTCAAACCTTCAATGGCCCTGACCCTAAGGTTTGATGACAGAAGGTACTTATTGATTTAAATCAGCTATGTCAATATATAAATTGCTGCCCAAATTAATAAAACCTTGGCTGTGAGGTTGTGACTGACGACTATGCAATAATACACATGTATTCTGCAACTTTGTCCTCACTTCTCACATCATGTTTGACCTTTAGCAATTGGCTTCGTTGTCACATCCAAAAATACTTTTGAACTTTCATTGTTGTACCATGCTTGTACTGACTGTATGGCTTCTGTGCCCCATCTTTAATTTCATGAATAATTCCTAAGGAAACATGCACATCTTGAGGGCAACTAATGATTTCTGCCGACAATCATTTGAGATTCATGTCATCAGTGTATATCAGACTGTTGTAGTTTTATATATTGCTCTATTGCTTTGCAGCATACAGAAGGATCCCGCAGAGCGAATGTCTGCTTCAGAACTCTTGGTCAGCATTTCCTTTTACTTATTAGTTTTTGTAGTGAATCTAACTGTGATACTATCTATTGACTACCTTCTGCTGAATTGCCATTCATGTTCTTGCAGAATCATCCCTTCATCAAGAAGTTTGAGGATAAGGATTTAGACCTGCGAATTCTTGTCGGGAGCCTCGAACCTCCAATGAATATACCCGAGTAGCTTGTCATTAGAGGGGATGAGGCTTGCAGTGTTTTCAGTGTTTCCCTCGTAATAGCAACACATATTTGTCCTGAACCGCAGAATCTTCCCTATATGCGATGATGTATGTTGTTCAAAATTCCAAGGGGTCGCATTAATGTATGACCTAAGGCCCTTCTATTGCGTTTCTTCATATGATCCTGTGACTAGTTGAGCATGAGAATGGAGGGAATCGTGATGTTGCCTTGGCTATTCTTGCAGGTTGCCTTATTGTAGTTCTTGTTGCGAGTAGAGTAAATGGACCTTATGTCCTTATGATTTGCTTATTGTTGGCTCTAGTTGAGGATTCTGAAGAATGAAGAGCTAAATAGTACATGCTATATATTAATATATGTATGATATGTTAACTAACTATGCAAAATGTCCGGAACCTACCTACGCAAGTGCCTGCGGCTAGATTTTAGGCCTGTTGAATTGAACTCCTCGGCCAGGCCTGAACCGCAGTTATTGGGCCTGAGATAACGTTATCCTTGACCTTTCAAGCAAAGCTTAGTTGGATTGATGGGTCTGTTTTTTTCAGCTTCTTAAAATGATTTTTAGTTTTTACTACAGTACTTAACTTTTAAACGGAGTATTTTTTTTAAAATGAAGTCTACAAGTTAATTATAGTACACATTAAAAACTCAACATCTGTACCATCTAAAAATCGCAAGCGGGTATCTCTCTCTCCGTAATCTCTGTCGTAAACAGTTAAAATTCAAAAAATTTAGCCAAAAGCTATAAGCCGCAGTCAAAAAGAACAAGACCAGAAATTGATCCATGATTTTTATTTACCTCTATGTTAATGATTTTTGAGCATTTCTAGAGTCAAGAATCTACTAGTGTAATATGATATGAGAGAGCGGCAAGGGTGGAGGAAGCGTTTATTCATGCTTTTCCCTCCTCGGTTTTCGGTTTTCTTTAGTTTATTAAGTAGTTTTTTGTGTGGAAGGTGTGAGGGACCAGGGGAGGATGAGAGATTCTAGGAGTGTAAACGGTCTGATTCAAATCGGACAATGGCCAAACCATATTCATTTATATTACACTCTGATACTTCTTATGCGTAATAGCCCTCGAATAGGATCAAAATTTATGAGATACGGTACAAGCTCGCAAAGAGAATCAAAATGACGATGTTGAAGCAACTAGACGAGAGATAAAAGATTGGACGGAGCCAACAACAAATTATTTAAGCACAATCTCACAAGAGTACAAGAAATTATCGCTCACTCACAACCCTCTCGAATCTTTTATGACCCTCACATATTTGCCTTATATAAGAATCTAGTGCTAAATAATATCATAATCTCTAATCATCTCATATGTCCACTGCTTTGGATGAGTAGTCTTGATTGCTTTCCATGATCACCCCCTATGGTTTATATAATTTCTCCTAACCCTTATCCAATTTAGAATATGAATCCTAATCTAAATGGGAGTAGAAGTCCTAATCCTAATAGGATTTATCTATGACTCTATAGCATATATTTTTAAATTCTAAAAGACTATATATGAGTTATCCTAACTCAATAATCTCCACTTAACTCTTATCCGTTGAAATCATGGTGCTCCTCCAAGAACTTGCTCCAAGTTAACTTTACCCTTTTTTTCATTTTTTCCTCCCCTCTTTGGGAGTAGCCCCACTATAGGGGCTCATGCACATCACCATAATGTGTGTATCAGTGTTTAGACTAGTCTGCTTAGACTCTCTACTTGAGAGCTCATTCGTTGTGTAGTTTGGTTAACCACACCTCTTTTTACAGCCTTCTATGACATAGGCTTGTATCGTCTCCAAGCTCCACCTGCTCCCTAGTACAATGTGGTTGGTCCCACCACGTCTTTCTTCTTCCAACAACTCCCACTTTCACCTTTGCTTCTGTTAGATTTTGCAATCGTATTTATAGTTTCGCACATAGCTGCAGATGAGTCTGAATACCTACCATTGACGATACGGTTTCCTTCTCCTAATCAGGACTTTTTTCAAACTTTTCATTGGTTGCTCCACATTTAAGATTATCCTTTAATCGGTATCCTCTATTGCTCCAGATACTTTTTATGATTACTTGCCATTTAAAAATAACTTATGTGACTCTACCTCAAAGTGATACCTTGCAACCTTCAAGTTTAAGCGATCTTAAAGATATTATATTCTTCTTTAAGATGGAAATATACCGAACTCCTATCAATATACGATGTGCTCCATCATACAACTACAATGTAACTATGCTCCATCATACATCCACAATGTAACTATTGTCATCTTAGTAATTGCATACTCCTTACAATCCGCTAAGTGAATAGTTCTATACACCGGACATAGTGATCCTTCATTAAACTCCTCACTTGTCGAACATATATGGAAGCAACAATCTAAATCTAATATCAATTTATGAGAAATACTTGATTAACTGATGGCTAGTATGTCCGAATCATTTTTTGCTACCGTCACTAAGCATGCACCATTCATTTGTTTCAAACTTGGATAGACTTATATCATTTCTCATTACATAGATAACATATATGTGTGCCCTTGGTGCTGTCCTTCTTCTTCCTATGACTTTTGCTTTTCCCTACATCACCTACTACAGCTAATGCTCGGTCACTCGAGGATGAAAATTTTGATGCCTTTTTTAAGAACCCCACTTTCAATAGATATACAATTACCTCATTAAAGTTGAGAGCGGACGGTGGTAGAGATGATGCCAATGTGACGACCTTATCATTCTTCTCAATTTTCTCATCCACACTAGTCAGTTGTGCGATAAGCATGTTAAAGACATTGAGATAACCAACAAACTGTGTACCTTTCTCCACGCATAACATGTGCAATTGTCACTTCAACACCCATTGGTTTGTCAGTAACTTTGCCATATACAATTCTTCTAAGTCCTTTCATAATTTCTTCGATGAATTCTCCTTGATCATCGAGTACTTTACCTCATAAAAAAGCATAGATGAATTGTATTGATAGCCTTCTTCTCCATCACCTTCCAACCTTCATCAGACGTCTTTTCCAATTTGTCCCCATCAAGAACATCGATTAGTCTTTACTGAATAAGGATATCATTCACCATGTATTACCACATATTGAAATTTTCTTTGTCGTCCACTTTCTCTACTTGATTCTACATCGTCGACACGACCATAATTTTGTACCACCTGATGCTTTACTGATATTCTCACAAATCAGATTAATTCGTCCTTAGTTCTAATATTGCTTGTTACACTCTGATACCCCTTCTTATGCGCACCCCTTCTTATGCGCATGTTGGGCCCTAGAGCAATGACTCTGGACTCTCTATGTAAATCGCACTAGTCTAGGATCAACTAGTGCACGCAGTAATAACAGGGATAAATATCGAGCACAAATGATGATATTTATTAAATAAAAGAGTATGATCTTATGACCTAAAGTTTACATCCATACTCATTGGCAGCAATAGCAAAAGGGAAATAACTGTAGAACCAACTAAAGAAAGTGAAGACCAAGCCTGCCCATAGGCAGACGACAGTAAGACATGGCCTAATTGTCCTGGTCCTCACCATAGTCAAAGTCATCCTCCTTTGAGATGATGAAGTAAAGGTGAGTACAAATTTATACTCCGTAAGTCACATCGAAAAATATAATATAATGATATAGGCAAAAAAGTGATGAGTCGATAGGGTCCCGATCATTCGATAGGATGATAACTTCAATTTGGAGGAGAACGACTTTAGCAATATAGGCTTCTAACCGGTCATGACCTAACCACGAAGGTCTATTGTTGTATGCAATCGAAGAACACGCATTTTATAAGATAATAAGCAATATGAAATTTCAAATATTTATGAAGTATTGATAAGTTGGGATTTCAAATAAGGATCTTGATTGGGTGGTCTAGTTGATATACGTAGAAGATACAAGTTGCAACGAAGGTGAACTGAATATAAACGAAATCCAAAGAAACTAGCGGGGTGCAATCTCCTTAAATAGGGAAGGAAAAGCCGTACAAAACTAAGAAAAAAAGGTGATAGTACTATTCACGATATTGTTCACATGAACAGTATATCTATAAATAGTACGGGCCAAGAGGTGGGGGGCACCTTTCTCTTGGGCCCAAGCATTACAAGGCCTAGTTTAGCCCAAACAGATGATGCAGCACCTTTTTTATGATTGCAGTGTATTCAGATTGAATTTGGAGGTGAGGTCAGATCCATTTGAAAGAGCACAAGATAAGTTTTCCATCAAGTACTCACACACCTTAAACGGACTCCGTATGTGAGAGTTATGCACGTTTGAAATCGGATTTATCAGGCTGAATTTGAATTGATCTGAAGGCCGAATTGGATTCTAAAACATGTCCCACTTTAACTTTGGCTTGAATTAGTCCGAAAGTAATATAGTGACCTTAAGGAAGTGTTAGGGCAGACGTCGACTTGGTCTTGTTATGTTGGTTAGCTTCCCTTTAGATAGAACCTAACTACGAGCTCGTAGTGTTGATACAATCCTCCTTTTAAAGCTACGTAAATATACATTTTCATCATTAGGTAGCATTATATAGTTCATATAATATAAAGACACTCCTAAAAATAAGCTCACCTCGTAATTTAAAGTGATGCGTAGGAGCTCTTGTAATTGTAACAACAAGAATAGCAAATATGGTTGCATCCATAGGGCTATGTTCTCATCATCCTCCCCCTTCTTGAAAATAAGCCATCCTCGTCTTTTGATAAACTGAAAATAAGGTAACAAAGAAGCCAAAGTGTATGCATGGTATATATATATGCCATCCATTTTAAAAGTTTTTTGTTGTTGCACAATTAATGTTATAAAATAGCAGCGATCATAAAAGCTCATTGTATTATTAACTCAAGGGTAATCATATATGTTAGTGAGCAAATCAAAATTTCTCACACAACAATTATTGCAACCTATTTTGCAAATGTAAGTGAAGAATTTATGCAATCCAAATATCTGAAGTTATAAACTTACAAGGGTAGCACATATGGGCAAAACTACAACTTTGGGAATCAAACAAAGTTGACCTATATAACCATATTTCAATCGAGCAAAAGTAAATTCATCTAGCAAGGGTGAAAAGATTTGTAAGTTCTTCCGCACATCAATTTCATTATTTATATTATCAATGCTAGATGGTTCAATAAAAGATGAACACATAGGCATTGAATGATCACTAAATTTTATTTTTCTCTCATAATAAACAAAATTCAACATACAAAAATTGTTGTTCAAAGCAACAAGCTTCAATTCATCCATGTGATCACAAGTTATGCATATTCGATATACAAAAAATTGATTATCAACACCATAATCTCCAATCAAACTCCAATCAAATTGAACTTATGTGTGTAGGTATAAGTACTAGCTCGTGATTTATTACATGAAATTTCAGCCAGATTCTCAATCACATAAGATAGCTCTTTACGATCATCGAATATGATATAGTATAAAGAATCATCAGGAGATATTCTAGTAAGAACTTTCTTATGAGTAATCAATTCCATATTATGTAAATTGAGTAAAGAAATTTCAGAACATGGTGTTTCCAATTGAACACATGAATTCTCATAAGTACTCACCTTTTCACATTTAAATTCAGCACCATAGTTCTTACCTTTATCGATCTTATCAGTTGATGTAGATGTTAGAGGTATCCAATCTTTATGATAAAGCAATGGGATAGAAAATACTTCATCTTCAACTGTGGTTATCTCCTCATTTTTTGCTTCCAATAGCACTGGTGGTTGAACATTCAACTTCTTGTCTTCAATGTCAACTTCTCTCTTTTCTTCAGCTTGATTCTCAATTTGCTGCAAATTGTAAGTCGCAGAAAAAGACACACATACATATTTGTTTTGATGTTTCTTATCATCAAGCATTCTTAATTTTTTTTCAATCTGACTTTCAACCTTACAAGCAAGTATAAACAAATCAGAGAAAGAATTATATTCATTGTGAACAAAAATGTTCTGAATTTCTTGATTAAGCCCACCTAAGAATCTATTTTCTGTAGTTTCAACATGTCCTCTAAATCACAACGCAACAAAAGAGTTTTTAATTCTTCATAGTATTCACTTGCAGTTCTCCTACCTTGTTTTAAACGTTGCAATCTATTTAACAAGTCACGTGAATAATATAAAGGAACAAATCTAAATGTCATGACTTGTTTCAAAGCATTTCAAGTTTTAGGTACATATGGTAATCTACAATGTTCCCTCGACCAAAATAATGCGAAATCAATGAATTCACTAATTGCCACCCTAACTCTTTTATCATCAGGAAAATCATAGCATGCAAAATGTTAATCTAATTGTAATTCCCAATCAAGATAAGTTTTAGGGTCATATCTACTAGCAAATTGAGGAATTATAAACTTGGCATCTTTATCACGTACCTCTCTTGTTAACCTACCCGTACCTTGTCAATTTTGTCATAGTCGACAGTGGTCGCGATTATCAGAGCCCTCAACTTCAGTATATGTGTCGTAATTATTCTCTTCAACACCGTCATCCTTGTCCGCCGAAGAGTGAGGGAAAAATAGAGCACATCGACTAGCTTGCGGTGGATGTTGCTCAATGTTTTCAACACTGTTATTGATGGTGGTAAGGGTATTGTTAAGCCGATCCAACACGTTGTAGATCTTCTCTGTTTTACAGCTTACCTCATGGTTGAAATGTTACACGAGCATACTGGTACAAGGAGTGAGAGATCCGATACTCTTAAGTTGAAAAGATTGATCATCATTATTGACTTCATGTTTCAAATTTTGTGAACCTATCATTGTCAGTAGAAAACAAGAAACTCACAAGAAAGATGATAGTTCCTAACAACTACTAGGAGGTAGAGTTTGACAAGTCACACATCTCTCTAGCTTTTACCAAGCTCTTATGAGTTTTACCAATGCAAAACAGGTGGTGCAACTGGTGGCTGGTTCGTGATAACTTAACTCAAGTAATGAGTATAGTGATTGTAAGGGCCGGTTCGACGTGACCTGCTCGATTAGTAAAAGGTGTAGCTTGGAAGACTAGATATATAACAATAGAGAATAATCAATTAATTTCAAAAATTACATAGAATTGAATTATAGTTCGTATCTAACACTTAGCCTATGTTATTGATCAACAAAAGATGGATGAAGCCTAAACAAGTATATAATAGTGTATAGGAGTGGTAGATACAATCTGGAATTGAAAAGCGCAAGAATTAACCCAAATATGAGAATGACATATTTCTGTCCATCGGATGAAACGTCGGTATTTTGGCCGTAACCTTTTGTCAGTTGCCTCTTTTGCAATTATTCTTTTTTTCTTGTTTTCGATGGCTTTTTCTATAACTTTTCTTTTTGAGCCATGTTCTAGAAACTAACAGATAAAGTCGCACAAAAATTACAAGTGCAGACTATGACAGATTCAATCCAGAAATTTAGGTCAACTTTCACCATAGATATCTTTTAACTGCCTTTTTGGAATGAAGAAAAATTTTATAGGCAGTTCGATAAGGAAGTTATGGATCTAATGGCAGTGGTTTCACTCAAAAAGGATATCAGAAGCAAAAGTTATGACATTTTTTGGTGGATATGACAGAAAAGTCGCTGATTTGGCTGAAATTGCAAATTATGGTGTGGGGTGTTTTTGATGCATTTTGACATGGGAATTTTTTGTTTGGATTTTTATAGGAATAAGAATATGATCAGCAACAAGACAATGCTAAGATAAACACAAATTTAGTTTCGCAAACCAAAACTAAAAGATTGAAAAACACAACGGGGATTGGACAGCGAAAATAAATATTTTTTATAGGGCATTTTTTCTAGACTATAGGAAATAAAAACCAATCTACTTACTAGGGATACAAGAAATTCTACCAGTCAACTGAAGCTCTAATACCACCTAATGAGTCGATGGGGTCCCGATCTTTCAATAGGATGATAACTTCGATTTGAAGGAGAACGACTTTGACGATGTAGGATTCTAACCAGTCACAACTAGAATACCAAGCAATCACTAAACCACACTCCAAGTCATAATCAACTGTGCCAAGAACGCGGTTGACCTAACCACGAAAGTCTATTTCTGCATGCAACCGAAGAACACGTAAGAACAACATAACAAGCAATATGAAATTATAAATATTTGTGAAGTACTGATAAGTTGGGATTCCGAATAAGAATGTTGACTAGGTGGTCTAGTTGACACATGCAGAAGATACAAGTTGCAACAAAAGTAAACTAAACATAAACAAAATCTAAGGAAACTAGCTGGGTGCGATCTCCTTAAATAGGGAAGGGGAAGCCGCACAAAACCAAGAAAAATGGGTGGTACTGTTCATGGTACTATTCATGTGAATAGTACGGCCATGAATAGTACGGGCCAAGAGGTGGGGGGCACCTTTCCCTTAGGCCTAAGCATTATAAGCCCCAGTTTGGCCTAAACAGGTGATGCAGAGCCTTCTTTTGATGATTGTGATGTTCTCAGATTGAATTTGGAGGTTGGGCTAGATCCATTGGAGAGAGGACAAGATAATCTTTCGATCAAGTACTCACACACCTCAAACGGACTCCGTATATAAAAGTTATGCACATTTGAAGTCAGACCTAACAGGCTGAATCTAAATTGATTTGGACATCGAATTGGATTTCAAAATGTGCCCTACTTTAACTTTGTCTTGAATTAGTCCAAAAGTAACGTGGTGGCCTTGAGGAAGTGTTAGGACAAACGTCGTCATGGTCTTGTTTGCTAGTTGGTTTCCCTTTAGGTAGACCATAACCACAAGCTTATAGTATTGATGCAATCCTCCTTGTGGAGCTGTGCAAATATACATTTTCATCATTAGGTAGCATCATATAGTTCATATAATGTAAAGACACTCCTAAAAAGACCTCACCTGATAATTTAAAGTGATGCATAGGAGCTCTTATAATTGGAACAACAAGATAGCAAATATGGTTGTATCCATAGGGCCATGTTCTCATCACAAAGGAAGGTTTATATGGTTATTTAAGCATAAACAATATTTTAAGAAATACAATAAATAGATTAAAATTACTGAATTTATTACAGAAAGTAAAGACTGTAATTCAAAATATTAACGTTACTATAGGCACCGACCTAGTACCAATCTAACTACGGGTATCCCACCCGAACCATTTTTCTCCAAAAAGATACCACATTTCTAGTTAAAACCTTTTTATGAAAAACCAAATCTAATATGTGAAAAATCTTACTCAGCATGCCCTTGACCGTGGGTACGACTATCCCGAATAGTTTATATACTCTACAGAAGTGGTACATCTTTACCTATAAAATATGATTTACTCATTGTATCAGTCATTACACGCTTGCTTAGGCGTGCGACTGAGTAACCATAGCAAGGCCTTTACAAAGCTAAGCCTTTAACCTGGCCACACCTCCACTAAGGTTTCACTCCAATAAAGTATCCACCAGATCGAGGCCCCTCTTGTGCTATGTGAGAATTCCCATGGCCTACAACATGCTCACATTCAATCTATAGCGAGACTCAGGTTGGGACATGCTATTTAGTCAAATAGGACTGTCCCATACCCGTCTTATGGTAGTACAATTGGGCTTTGTAGTAGTAGCTTACAGACCGGTCTTTAATTTGACTTAGACTCAAATCACATACCCTTTGGACCTGACAATCAACATTATATCACCGAACAATAATGCATTCCAATACCCACCACTTATCCATTAGTCTAAGTCTAAACTAAGTTTTATATTTTATTTTAAAATAATTCATAGACCTTCCTAACTCACCAAAGTCAAGAATACATTTTAAAAGCTTCTTAATATTTCATGTGAAAAAGTTATCTCAATCTAAAATTATATCTATTCATATCTAAGTATTTGCTATAAAAATTCTCTAGTCATACTAGTGTACTAACTAGAGTTTTTATCTAAGGTGACAAGATACAAGAATTTACAAAGTCGAAGGAGTCATAACAAATGAGTAATAACTAAAGTAAAACTGAATTTAAAATACAGAGATCAGAAATTAAGCATAAAATATAATTTAAAAATAATATAAATTTATTTATAAACTGGGATTAACATGATCAAAGTTGTGTGACTTGCCTTGCTCTATAGTTTGATGTGAATCATCATTGTAAAATTCTCTAAAATCGTCGTAGTCTACACATAGAAATGACTCTCTAAATTCAAATAAACTCTAAAATTTGAAAAAAAAATTGTATTTAGATAGATCTTGATTTTAGATGAGTTTAAAATTTTGAACAGGCTCAATCAGAGTTAGGATAAAGGAGAACGAACCTATGGAAGTTTAAATTCTAAAGAAAATAAAAAACCATGATTTTTGGAATTATTTTTTACTAAAAAAGAATTTATGATGTTAGCATGGATTTTGGGAATTATTTTTCTAAAAAAATCAAAATTATGACATTATGTTAACGCCAGCCCTAAGTTGACCGAGACTAACTAGTGGGCCCGGTCTACCGTGGACCAAATCTATGGACCATGGACCGGTTGAGATGGCAGGGAGGGTGATGTGGCGTACACGTGGTGACTGACAGGGATGATTTGCTGATGTGGCAGCTAGGTGGCGCTGACGTGGCTTGGGAGGGCTCGGGGGCTGACGTGGCATTCCACGTGGATGATACGTGGCGGCCACGTGCACATGTACCATTAGGTGGATGCCACGTGCACGTGCGGTCTGACACACCGCGTAGTGTGGCTGCTGTGTGGCGGCTCGGCGCTGGGGTAGGTTGCCAACTGGCGCCATGTGGCAACCACCTCGGTCGTGCCATCTGACGTGGACTCACCGGCGAGGGGTAGCGCACAAATTCGATGGCCACCGACGATGCGGGGCTTGACAGCGGTCGGCGAGTGGTGCAATCGAGGGAGGTTAGCGAGGGGAGTTCAGTGGTGCATGGTTACATTACCAGAAGTGACCGGAGATGGATCGACGGTGAGGATTGGCGGCGGTGGTGCTCGGGCTCCATTGGGTGTGACGATCTAACAGTGAATTCGAGCGATGTAAGGGTCACCTAACTTCATTGAGGTACGAGGAAGTTGATGGTGGCAGTGGTGCTCCTAAGGGGTGGCTGATGCGGTGAGGATTGCTCGCTAGAGATTGCCGAGGCTTCGCGAAGGTGGAAGCACGGTGCTGAGGCGATACAAAGCTCAAGAGAGGGATTCGAGGGTAAGGAGTTGTGGTGTGGAAGTTGGGGTGCTCGGTGGGGGGCTTAAATAGGCCCGTGGTGAGATGGTCATGACGGAATTGCTCGCTGTAATAAGCGGTGGCGGAATTATAGTCGGAGGGAAAAAGGAAATGAGGGGGAGAGGAAAGGAAAGGGGAGAGATTAGGGATTCAGTCACGGTGGCACACGGGGTTTCCAAAACTGGGGACGGACAGGGAAGGAAGGCTGAGGATTTGGCAGGCTTCGGTCGCTGGCGTAAAGAAGGAAAGGGGAGGGAGAGAAAGGAAGGCGGTGGCGCGGTGGTGATGACGGATCTAACAGGTGGGATCCACCTATCAGGGAGAAGGAGAGAAGGAAAGAGGCGGGGTACAGTGGGGTCCAGATGGCGGCGCGTGGCCTAATCGGGTGGTGCTGAGGTCGGGCTGACGTGGATGGCGGCCACGCGTCGGGCGGAGAGGGAGGGAAGGCAGGATGGGCTCGGGTGGCAGGATGAGCTTGGGCGATATTGTGGACGCATCTAGGCCGTCCACGCGTCGCCTAGAGGGAAGAGCGGGAAAGATTTAAATTTAAATTTTTTGTTTTGATTTTCAGAAAGCCTAGAAATTCAAATAAAGGCTAAAAAATAGCAGAAAAATCTAAATAAAATAATTTTAACTTGTTTTGATCACAATTACACAATTGATTTTAATAACTCACTCTTTTTGCTTGATTTTAAGATTTTTTTAAAAGGGATTTTTTAATATAGGAAAATCCAAGTCAATGAAATAAATAAAAGGCAAAAATTCTAGGATGTCACAACGCAACTGCCCCTGGATCGGATCAGAGTTTATTAGATACGGCACGAGCACGTACGATATCAAGAATGAGGAAGATGAATCTCGTAGAAAACTAAAATAACGATGTTGAAGTAACTACGATGAGAGTGAAAAGATTTGGCGAAACCAACCGTAAATTCTTAAAGCATAATCTCAAAAGAGTATAAGGAGTTGTGCTTACTTACAATCTTCTCGAATCTTTTAGGACCCTCGGACCTTCGTCCTATACAAGAATCTAATGCTAAAGAATATCTTAACCTCTAATCCTCTCGTGCATCCTCTACTTTAGATGAGTAGGCATGATTGTTTGGTTGCTTTTCATTGTCACCTAGTAGTTTATATAGTCCCTCTTAGCCATTCTCTAATTTAGAGTAGAAATTCTATATTAAATAGGAGTATGAGTTCTAATCCTCATAGAATTTATTTAGTACTATAGTATATCATTCCTTATCCTAAAAAAGTAGATACGAGTCCCTGTAACTCAACAACTTTAATATAACATGAGCTAGATTTGAATACAAATATGCATATCCATGGATTCTAATACGAATTGGTTGTGTACGGATACAAATTCGAATAGAAAATTGATACACCTCGATCGGATTTGGACATCCACATAAATTGGTACATCAACTAGACTAATAACCATATGCACATACACGAGACACAATAAAAAGATTGTAATATGTTAAATTAAGTTCAAGGAATAATGCGGACTGAGCGCTTGCTCGGTTGACAACGCTGCCAATTGGCAGTTTGCCTATTCGACTTTGAACCATGGTGCTGCATTTTCGGGGGACACTGTTCATATGAATAGTTTCCCCTTCAGCACTATTCATGTGAATAGCATCCTCTTAGTACACAAGCGCATATGGATGTATTCAGTAGTCAAAACAAGCGTCCGCGCTCTGTGAGACTCTTCGGTCTCCGTTTTGTTTAAAGTGTATGCATTAGACTTACTCACGTGAGTATGTGTGTGTGGTGTTGTGTACATGCATCCTTGTTGTACTATGATCTAAAAAACGTTCAAGGAATAATAATTGGCACTAAATTGAATAGAGTTGTTTAATTATTCATAATACTATAGTTAATTTTGTGAAGAATTTTAATTCGGATGCTAATTTATATAGATAAAAAAGTTATTCGTATGTAAAAATCAAAACCATGTTTGCATCCATATATTTAAGCAGGATTCGGAATAAGAACATATTATTAATTGGATGAAAAAAATTAAACCCTATTCATGATTTCTTCACATCAGAGCTTTGGATTGTTCGAGTTCTGCCACAGTTGAACCTCCCAAAGTTTGAACACATTGGCGGAGCCACGTCTCGGTGACACTTGATGTCTATCTAGGTTCGTCGGCGAACAACTCCGTTGAACCCATGCTGGTCTCCCACCGCACGGCGGCTGACTTTGCCTGGTCTTCCACACGGCGGCCGGCTTTGCCAGGGCTCCGGCTGTCGGCCGGCTCCGCCACTGTTTGTACAGGTGACATCACAAGACTGAGGAAAGATAGGAACAATGAAATCCTACAAATCGAGACGCTGAGCAGTTCTGCTGCGCACGAAAGAGGAGGGGAAGGAACGTAAAAAGAAAAAAAAAGGGGGGGAACCTAGGAAGACTGTTTTTCCTGAGTTCCTGTTTCCCTTCTGACACGATCTCAAAACTGTCCTCTATTAGCTAAGAAAGCTACTATCACCGCTTCTCTCACGCCGGCAGCTCAAGCCGCAGGCCGACGTGGCTCGACTGTGCGCTCAGGTCGCAGCGCGCCTCCGCCGCCGACCGCGGCCTCGAGACACGCGTGACTGGCTCGAACCCCAGCGTCAGCTCCAGCCCAACCTCCTCTTCCCCTTCCTCCTCCCCCTCCCTCGCCACCGGCACAGGGCTCTGCTCGGCCTGGCTCACGTGGGAGCCCGCCTCCACCTCCGTGTCCTCCGACCCCCCCTCCCGCGCTTCCTCGACCGCCATGTCGTCGTCCTCCACTAGGCCGTGGTCGTGGCTGCCGGCCGACTCCTCGTGGCTCGGCGCGCTGTCGTGGTCATCATCGTGCGCGCCGACGACCACCGGCTCCGGCTCCTGCTCCGGTTCTTGCCTTGGGGTGGGGGACGCGCGCTTGGCACCGGTGCCCTTGGGCTTGGACGTCGAGGACGACGCGCGCTTGAAACGGGTGCGCCCGCCGCGCGCTACGCGGAGCAGGTCGGCTGCGGCGGCGGTGTCCGGGTCCTTGGTGACATGGCGGATGTCGTACGCCCTGAGCGGCGGGGTGGCCTGCGCGGCGGCCGCGGCCTCGGACGAGACCTGCACGACGGGGTCCCCCTTGAGCACGGCCTCGACGGCGGCCTGGCACGCCTGCCACTGGCCCGACCAGAGCAGCCCGACGGAGCCGTAGATCGGGTTGACGATCCGGCCGCAGGCCTCGTAGAGAAGCGAGCGGAAGACGGCCGGCCGGAGGTGGTCGGGGCCCCCGGCGAGGAGGTTGAGGAGCCCGGCGCGGCCGTAGAACTTGGCGAGGAAGACGGTGGCGTTGGCCTGCGCCTCGGGGGACTTGATCCACTGCAGGCACGGCCGGATGGTGCACCCCTCGCTGCACCCCTTGCGCAGCACCCGGCACCCGTTGCAGCTCATCCGCATCCTCGGTTCGCGGGTTATCAGCTAGGCACCAGACTCGCTGGAGATCGAGGTGGGACTATCCCCTCCTCCCGGAGCTTGGAAATGCTTTGCTTCGCTTGGTGGTGGTGGTGGGGATGTGAGGTGAGGCGACGATGGGCAGGGCAGAGCAGGATAGAAGAGGGGTGGGGGTGGTTTTATCAGTGGGTGGGTTGGGCGCCGCGCCAGTGGTTTCGGAAAGCTGGGGAAGGCGGGTTCGCCCAAACCAAACGAGACGACGCGGGGCCCACCGCGTGATTACTGGGGACTTACGAAGCCGCGTCCGAGGAATGCAGCACCTCGTTGCAGTACAAACCAGAGGCGGCCGGGAATGGACTCGTCCCTTCTCCAGTCGCTTGCAGTGCTACAACTCCGTTGGAGAAACAGGCGGCCCATTCGTTGGTTACTGGCGCTTGTGGCTTCACGATCGCGTGGTAAACGCAGCCGCAGGCTGTTTGATGTGACAAGTGCTGCGTTCCGCAGGAAATCGGTGCTCCGGGTTTTGGACCTTTTTGGTGGGACGTACATGCATGCCGATGCCGAGCCGTTTTCTTCCGCGCATGACGCATGCGCGCTCCAGTGGTAACAAGTTAACATTCGTTCAGAAAAATGGTGACCAACTCATCGTGCTTCTGCAATTCTCGGCGAAATTACAACTTGTTCTTCGGGACGTTCGTATTTATTTTTTGCTGATAATTTTGCGTTACAGCTCTTATCTTTTAGCTAAAAATAAATAATAGTATCAGTACATTCAAAACTCCTAACTAGTATCAGTTTAAGATCCTATTCATTCCAGCTTCAGCTTCTAGTTTCTAATTTATGAAGTTAGAAGTCAGAATGAACGTGTTAGCTTTTTAATTTCAACTTTTATTTTACTTTTTTCCTATTTTTCTTTTTATATTGTCTGTGATTATATAATATTTTTTCTTATTTTTATTTTTTTAAATAACTAAAAAATTGACAATCGTTACCATACAATTTTAACTAAAGATTAACTAAAGATCAACAGTCGGAAATCTGAAGCCACTAAAAAAGACGGGATGGACGGACCCTAAATTGGTTCGGCCGGACATACTCGATTGAACCGGATGAGAGGAGATTAACAAAAAAACCAGCGGACCATACTGCAAAGTATTGGCCGCGCAGAAAACCCAAACTAAATCCAAAAGCCGAGGAGGAGAGGAGACGAGGCGCGCAGAGCAGCGCGTGGCGTCCACGTCCCGCCAGAGACCCGCGGCGCGACCACCTTGGAAACTGGAAAGCAGCAGCGAAAGATTGGAAAACCGACGCCTGCGAGTCGGTTGGAGCGGGCTCCCGGTTTTGTGGAAATCTTACAGCGACGGCCTCTGTGGGCGCCAGCCAATACCATGGGCGGTTTTGGATCCAGTCTTTCTCTCTCTCTTCCGTTCCTAGTCACCGGATGAACCCTACCGAACATTTGTCCTTCTCGGACTGTTCATGCTCTTTGCGCTGTAATTATTTTATATTTTAAATTTAATCTTTAAATATCTGTTTTTCTAAAAAAAATAGCTCTATCTTTAAACTCAAAAGGTGTAGTGGACGATATCTATCACCTGCTGCGTCTAGCCATGCTCGATTTCTTTTTTGCCGAAGGAGAGAGCAGCGAGGAAAGAGAAGGAACGCAGAGATTCTAATGCAAGTTTGTAATATATTTTCAATGTTGTTTAGCTATGATTTACGATCTTTCACAGTTGAAAGAATTGTAGAGGGGATGAAGACCTTCAAAAAAAGGTATTCTTCATTGTATGCGAGTAATACACTTAATATATTGTTAGCATTTCATCAGTGTAATGGTGGTATGTGTTTCTGTAATTAGCCATATTTAGTACCTATTAATTGCGAGAATGATGATGTTGAAGGAATAATTCATCCCTCCTCTGATGGGGCCTGCTCTATAGGAAGACACAAGCACAAATCCAAAAAATGCGACTACGCTCGCAAAGGACGATTATACCTCCTATTTGTACCCATAGTGTAGTTATCCTCTAAGGAATATTTTGGTCATTTGTATAGGCCCAAGAATCTATAAATATCCTATGTAATTTCCACTTGAGGGAGGAGCTCTCATGAGCAATCAAGAAGCACATTCAAACTGGCGGGCCCTCGAGGGCTCCCTCCCCAGAGGTAACCCCCCATTGGCTCGCCAATAGGAGTAGGACGGTCCTCTCGGTCTCCGAACCTGTATAACCCCGTGTCATTTTTACTCTCATGGACAACAACCCGTAAGACAGCCGACTTCCATCCCCTTATTTGTGTTTAGGTTTTCACACCTACAACATTGGCGCTATTTGTGGGGAATAATTATTATTGAAGGAATAAATTCATCCCCTTTGATGGGGCCCCTCTATAGGAATACACAAGCACAAATCTAAGAAATGCGACTATGCTCGCAAAGGACGATTATACCCCCTATTTGTACCCATAGGATGGCTATCCCTTCAGGAGCATTTCGGTCAATTGTATAAGCTTAATAGCCTATAAATACCCCATGTAACTCCCACTTGAGGGAGGAGCTCTCATGAGCAATAAAGAAGCACATTCAAACTAGCGAGCTCTCAGGGGCTCCCTCCCCAGAGGTAACCCCTCGTTGGCTATCAATAGGAGTACAGCAGTCCTCTTGAACTTTCGAACCTGTATAAACCCCATGTTATTTTTACTCTTGTGAACGATGGCCCGTAAGATGGCCGACGTCCACTCCCTCATTTGTGTTTGGGTTTTCACACCTACAACATTGGCGTCGTCCGTGGAGACCATAACTAATCAACGAAAGGTTGTGGCTCCTACCAAGGAATACTCTAAGTCCACGATGTCCACCCCAGAGTTCTAGAGCCCAATGAGCTTGTGGACACCCCGTCCACTCCCTAGAGGAGCCCCAGGCATGCACTATCGTCAGAGATCAGGCCCATCCACCCCGAGATGGGCAACATCCTACATGCCTCAGGGCTCTCGAGCGCGTCCTCCCTTGCGCTAGTCAATGCAGAGTCTAGCCAAGGGTGGGAACTTAAAGTGCCCTCGTCAACAAAGGACTTGGGTTGTCGGGGCCAACCATTACCCCTAGGATGCACGACGTCACAAACTGCAAGGCAATGAAAACCTTAGCACTCTTCTTTGCCCCTTAGGGGCAGGGGCTAGGGGCAAGGGATGGGGCAATCCTACTATCTCGCATGCCCCAACGTCCTGATGCCCATGCTCGGCACCTCTGCTCATGGCGCCCCCGCATGTGAGCACCCTGGTGCCCAGCCTCCAATGCCTGGTAGCCCTGGTGCTCAATGCCCTTGCTCTTAGTGTCTCTGCTTGTAGTGCCCCCGTGGGCAAGCACCCTGGTGCCCGTCGTCCAACTTCCGATGTCCTTACTCTGAGCACCTCTGCCTATGGCATCCTTGTGCACAAGTGCCCTGGCACTCGGTCACCGAAGCACCCTGGCTCCACACCATGCATCCAACTCCATGCATTGAGTGCAAGGAAAATATAGAGACGGAGCACGGGCATGCACACCCTTTCAATAGCCGGTCATGCGCCCTGGCGCTGTCCCTTCAGTGCGCCCTGGCTCCAGCCCGCCAACTCCGTGGTGCCCCCGCTCGTTGGTGCCACAATGTGGTCCCTCAGCCGGTATAAGCGCCCAACTCGTTGGCACCCTAGCGTGGCCCCTTGGTGTGCTCCAACACTCTTGCCCATGCCCCGGCATGGATTTTAGGCATGCCATGAGCCCGACTCGTTTATGCCCTGGCATGCAGCCCGTGTGGTCCACACACGATGCCTTGTTCTCAACCTCCCGTGTTCCCGAGTGCCCTGTGCCCAAGCGCTCTGGTCCCTGTACTAAGCGCCTCTTGTGGTGCTAGCTCATGATGCCCTGTGCATGAGCCCTGCACTCGGTGTTCTTCACCAATGCTTGAGGAATAAATCGTTCCTTGAGGCATTTAAGCATATAGCAAATGAATATTAGCATGCATGTAAGGTCGGTGTTTGCGTGGTGCAAATTCATGGTGATAAGCGCCCTAGCATGGCAAGCTCAAAATGCTTCACGCCCAATTACCAGTGCCCTGGCAGGCGCACCTCAGTCCTGGCATAGTGCATCCATGCGTGGCACCTCTAAGCGCCCTGTCAAATCTCCATCCACTAGTGCGCTGGCGCTCCCCAAGCGCCCATGAGACAACGCAAGTAAATAGACAAGGGCAAATAGCTCTTCACATGATCTGGGAACTAGCCGCAATCTTCCAAGCCATTGTTCCATGAGGCAACATCTTGACTCGCGCCAAAGTGCTTACAGCGCCTTGCAACCTCCGATGCCCTACCAAGGAGGCCTTCTGTCTAAAACACTCTATACCTCGATGAGTCTATCGTGAGGGTGTATGTGAGCCCGTGCCCTAGCACACCATGCTTTGGCACCCTACACCATACATGCCCCAGCGCCCATGCTATGGTGCCCTAGCGATGGCACCCTTGTGTTGCAACATCTTTGTGCCCTGGCATACTATGCTTCGGCGCCCCGCACCATATGCACCCTAGCGCCTGTGCCATGGTGCCCTGGCAATGCTGTCCTTGCGGGGCCAGTGCCCCTGCGCCTTCACGACAAACGTCTTCGTGCCCTAGTGCCTACGCCGTGGTGCCCGAGCAACGCCGCCCTTGTGCAGCCCAACGCCCTCACATGTTCCAATGCCCTCGCTTGGGCTCTCAAGACACTTTTCCCGTATGGGATTTCACTCCCGTGGTGCATAGAGCATACGACCTCCGTGGACTCCTCTAGCAAAAGTCCAAGGTGGCTTGAGTGTCCGTCGCCTCCACCATGGTGGCTCGTGTCCTGCTGGACCTAGGGCATAAATGACAACTTGGGCCCAGTGCCCAAGTTGATGGATGTGCTAAGGACTCATCCTCCTTAGACTCTAGGCCTTGAGCCGAACGACCTCCAGGTCACCGCTTGCCTCGCTTCGTTGCTTGGCAAGGGTTAAGCATTCTTATACATGCCCTATCTTTAGAAAAAAAAACCCTCACCTAGTGGGTAAAAGGGCTCCACAACCCTCAGACTTTGGTGCCTCCCGACTTAGCCTCGTAGGCACCCCTCCGACGTGTCCATGATTTAGTGTCGTGGCCACACCTCTAAGGTGCTCATGAGTAAGCGTCATGGGTGTCTCCATGTCCACTGGGGGCTACCACCCTTAGTAGTTGTTCGGTGCCCCACGACTTAGCTTCCTGGGCACCCCTCCGGTGTACCGTGACTGACTATCGTGGGCACATTTTCAAGTGCTTGTAAGTTAGCCTCATAGGTATCTCCAAGTCCATTGGGGGCTACCACCTCTAGTAGCCATTTGGTGCCCCACGACTTAACCTCGTGGGCACCCCTATGGTGTGCCTGTGACTAAGTGCCATAGGCACACCTCCAAGGTGCTTGTGAGTTAGTCTCATGGGCGCCATCAAGTCCACTGGGGGCTACCACCCTTGGTGGCTATTCGATGCTCCGCGACCTAGCCTCGTGAGCACCTCTCCGATATGCAATGACTTAGTGTCGTACATACCCCCAAGATGCCCTTGAGTTAGGGTGCCTCCAAGTTTGCTGGGGGCTACCGCCCCAAGTGGTTATTTGGGGCCTCATGACTTAGTCTTATGGGCACGCCTCCGATAAGTCTATGACTTAGTCTCATGAATGCACCTCCAAGGCACCCTATGATTTAATCTCGTAGGCACTCTTAAGCCTACCAGAGAATGCTATCCCTAACAACTGTGTTGCTCTTCAACAACACATGTACATCTCTCCCAGGCAGCTCAAATCATCTACCATCGACCTAGGTCGCATATCAATCAAGGGTTGTCAACTAGTTCATGACGCGTATCAGCTTTCTCTAGTGATTTGACACATATACTAGATTTTCTTAGTAAGTTCACAGCACACATAAGCTTTTCCTAGTAATTTGGCAACATGTACTAGCTTTTCACTACTAGTTAATAGCATGTACCAGCTTTTCTGACCGAATGACAGCATGTAATAGCTTTCTCATTGATCAGACATTAAGCACCAGCTTTTCACAGTCAAATGACAACACGTACAAGCTTTACTCCCGAACAATGGACACCGACTGCCTATAAAATCCGGTCAACCCCCACAACTAGATTTAAGACTCCACTCGAGTTGATCTAAAAAATTTGGAAATAGGAGAGATAAAGAAGAGAGTATATGTACATGACATCACTGCGCCGTTGTTAGGGATGTTGAACTACAAAGAGATGCTTTGCAAGCCTAAGTGGGTGGCCAAGAAGGAGTCGTACCATGATAATTCTTGCAAGGATGCTCCTGTGCCACTGGAGTTTTCACAGCCGCAGTGTGGCTGTAGCAATCTAGCACATATTGTTAAGTCTACACACCCGGCAATTGTCGCCCTGGTGCACTACACATGTGGCCATGTTCTTGTATGCACGTATTGATATTTCACATTGTATGTTTTATTTCACACATCTCTAATTCACTCCGTCCACACTGGTGGACCATGGAGCATTACTACTTCTTCTAGTCAATCGACGACCGGAGATGTACGACAAGGCATTTATCAAGCAAAAATACATGCTCAACTATCCGGTGGCGCTGAAGAGATTCACACGTTGGAAACCTCACATCCCAAATGACAATGGGAAAGGTAGGATGGCGGAGGACAATGTTAAGACACTGATGATCTCTGATGCCCTCACTGAACGCCAGCTTATTTTCGACTGTGACAAACCTACACAAGTTGTGGAAACTAAGTACTGGGCATTGATTGACTCAAATGTATACGATGAATGACTACAACCATGACTTCCAAAAAGAACCTTAGCTGTAGTTGGGTTGATGGTTCGCTTATGTTGCCATTTGTATTGTACAATTAGTGAGGCAAACATACGTACCTAACTAAACTCTACGCGCCATGTAACTACAACTGAGCGCCCTAGCACTCGAGCGTACCTAGCACGGGAATAGAAACTGTCGGCACTTGAAGATGAACGAAGCGAAATTACCCCCCAAAAAAAGCCCTTATACTCACCTTGGTGGGGACTGACTGCTCTCCCCTACGAAAGTAGCATCGCGATGCAGAGATCAACAACACATATTCGCATACCATGCTTATCTATTGATGTCGCAGATCAGCGGCAACTCCCATACTAAGTAAGCTCGGCGTGCTCGACAGCGTCCTACCGAACAAGGGTGGCTTGGTAAGCAGCTACCGATAAGAGGGAGCTTGGCAGCACCCATCTTGTCACGCCAAGGCCTACTGTTTCCACACCTCTTGTCACGCCTACCCATCGCTGCTAAGCTCCCTAGGCATGGTAGGTGATAGGTGTTGCTTATCGCGCCTTTCGAGCTCAGAGATGGAGCTATTTTTGCACAAAAAAAGGTATTTGGGGGCCAAATTTAAAATAAAAAGTGCCTATGGTGCCAAAAGCATGAATAATTCATCCTTCTCCTTGGGTTTTCACCGTGTTGTTTTTGGGTTTTGATTTTTGACTTCTCTAAAAGTCAAAATAAATTGGTCGACTTCTTAAAATGGATTCTCCAAATGACTTCTTGAATCCAAAAACATATAAAGTGTCCACATTGACATCTTCACTGTCCGCTATCGTATCAAGAAACGCAGATAATAGCTATCAACCACAGTTAAAAGTCACAGGCCATGTTTCAAAAGAAGAGGAGTTAGCCCTTGCAGCATACTTGTGCCCCCACTTTTTCTCTCTCCTCCCATGCTTATCTGTTCCTAGGGTCAATCAACGCTTAACTATTTGGAGGCGTTCTAAGTGGTTTACAAACTGGAGTTTATGATTTATTTTATATTGTATCTACTGTTAGATTATTCTGCATAATTAATTATAAAAAATGAAAAAAGCTATATCAACAGAGACAATGCGAAGTAATAAAGGGACAAAGCAAAAAAGCGATAAAGTCATAAAAGATGAAAAACTATAAACTAAAATCATTTGGAGCGGTAAATAGGGTTGGCAATAAGTTAACGATTGGTTTTGGTATTAGTAGCATTTTGCTCAGTCGTACTTGGTTTTTAGGTGGGAAAACGGTACTACTGCCTTTGATATCTTTCTTTCTGTTTTGCCCGTCGACAAGTATCAACATGGTCAAACTTTGATTACTATCATACAATACACTGTTAGTCTATGGATGTATATGATATGCTCAATCTACTTATTCCGGTCAAAATTATTTGTCCTTCTAGCTTCATATACATTTTGTTGATGTTGATTTGTATAGCCAATAAATAAGGCATATGCTGCATTTGAAACCCAAAGCGACTTATCATTGGTGATATGCTCTAGAGATAATTAAGGAGATGATTATATCACTTCTATATTTATGATATTTCGAATAATATACTATTTTGTGCTTTGAATAAATATCTTGTTCGTGGAACTATTTATTCATATTTTGATGTTATTCTAAATCATTCCTGATCTTATATCATTATATGGGACAATTATGATTTATAGATCAGCACACGTATTGATTGATGATCATGTTTCACGGATCATGGATATAAGATATCAAATTAATAATGTGGATATATATTATATAACATGATGTTGGATTGACCCACTATGAAATACTGTGAGAATTATTATATTCTTAAGTATCATTAGTTGATCTTATATATAGTGTATGTAGGATTCTTGGACTTGAGATTGCCATTGTTTCCTATATATGTAATAGTTTACTTAAGGGTTATCAAATATTACTCCGTAATTGGGTAGTCATAAAGGTAGCTTCGGATTTACTATGAAGCATACAAAGGAATATGAGTAATTAAAATGGAATTTGCCCCTCCTATATAATAGGAGAGATATTTCTATGCCTCTTGATGTGGTTGAATTAAGGAAGTGCATGACCATACCGCAATATGGTTGAGGAGTTAATCACAACTGAATAATCCACTACAGGTTCAAGTGAAGGATCGGACTATCATATGACGACACGCTTCTCGCCTTGAGTTCGATCTGATATCATGAAGTAAGGGGATCAGTACATAAACACTATATATGTTCGTTCGATATTATTTTTATGTATGTTTGGGAGTCATTATATCCTGCTAGGGACCGCTACCGACTTATGGATTGGAAAGTAATTTTCGGCATATGGCCAAATATATATGAACCTACAGGGTTACATACTTAGTAGGCTGGAACGATAAGGACCCGGATGATAGTTTTCAAATGGGATTTGATCTCTACTCGCATCGGATAAGGATCTGATTGGAGGCTATATTAGGAGTGGTGCAGGGGCTGAGGGAGGCATCTCAAAACACACCCATGAAATCCTAGCCGCCATGCCGTGCGCGCTGGTGCTAGCACACTGATGCACAGTGTTCTATCTCTGGACGTATGGACCTTGGTAGAGGCGTTACTGTGACTGCGGTACTGATCGAGACGATTGCAAGGAGATGGTTGGCCAAAGGACGACCGATTATTTTCGTTACATCGACATGTTCTTCGTTGAATCGGCTGCCTCAACTCTATTTTCGTTGCACTGCGCATTTAGTGGTAACGATCTATAATCTATTACTCGTATGGTTTTCTGATTTATATATTAGAGAATTTTAATTTACGCTAGTGTAGTCTATCCGTATTCCAACACTTAAATCTGTGAACTAATCAACTTTCGAATATATCATCTATTTGAATTAGAGGTGGTAATATCCAAAATATAGTCAATATTTGGACTATCCAGTGGTGAAATGGGACAGAAGTTTTCGTACAAAAAGAAATGGGATAGGAGTATCTAGTACGATATGTCATAACTAGTAGAGTAACAAAAACTTTGTGTGGTATACTTTTAAATTCCATTGACCTAGAACCCGTGCAATTAGAACAATTGACACAATAGACAGCAATTTTCTCGAGGAAGTTACTGAGTTAGCCTCGAGAATTAGCGTAAAAAGTTACGGAATGAAACCCATCTCGCTTAATCAATCATCTAATTGTCAGTGTCGAAAAAAAAATGTGGTTGCTTGTAGCTATAACAATTTGCTTCCCGGGACCGGGAGTATCTAGGGGAATGGCACCCGGTCTTCTTCGAAGCCAAGGCCAGGTTCGCCTAATCTAGTAGAGAAGTAGACAAGTGCACCAGTTGGGCATTATTTAACAAGTTCTGCATGTTTGATACTAGTACTACCGTACGATACCAGCTGCCATTTGAGTCGTCTGATTTGTTAAATTTCTTTCTTTTTTATTTTGAAGAGAACCGAAAGCAAAATAGTACTGCTACTGCGCCACGCGCTGTACAATGACGCCGACCGCTGAACGCGTCATGATTCCATTCATTCGTGGGGGCTTTTACTATTGTTTCTATCTTTGTAGGAGTTAATTATGAGGAGGATAACATTTTTTTCGAAATATCCAGTATTCTCTTTTTTCCCTCGGGTAGGAGTTAATTGTAAGAGGGCGCGTCTACCCGAAAGTACCCACTAGAAATGAGGTACAGGTGGACACATATGTTAATTTCACCTTTCGGGAGTGGACAGGTAACATTATACCTGTGGTCATAATATTACCATTATTTTCATTCGAACTCACAGTGCACGTAACTTCCACCGAACTTTTTTTTATTTAGCCCTATTATGCCCTATTAGGCCCGTAATTGCAAATCAGCTTCCTTCTCAAGCACAGAATTACCGGCGACCAACGTGTGGTATTGTACCACGGCCCCAGACCATGACATCTTGTGGGCACTGTGGTAGCCCCCATAGCGTGGCAGAGATAGGCCTAGCGTGGCACATGGCAGGGTCCATCGTGCTTCTATGCCCCTCGGCCGCGGTAGGCAGCAGGAGAGGTGCCACACCTAGGGACTGCAGCACCTGTTCCCTTGGCACGTGACCCACACTGCGCAGGCGTGACAGAGGGCATCCATTGGCCCTCACCCTGCTGGCTATGGGCAATTAGAAGGAGGAAGGGAGAGAAGCTCAAGAAGGCCATTTCATCCAGAGCCACAACAGACCGAGAGAGGGTGAGAAGGAAGGCTTCTGAGCCAAATGTTTGAGTGGTTCTATTTTCGAATTTGAAGTTTGCGCAGTTGCAAAAGTTGTAGATCGACTTGTAAGCATGAAAAAGGTAATTTTCATCCATGTGCGACTACAGTTTTAGCAATGTAGCATATAATTAGCTAAATGGTTGCTTCTTAGTCAAGTAGTAGTTAGCATTGTGTAGTTGGTCTGTGTCACAGTTTACTTAGAAGACGTAGTATTGTTAGTGTCATTAATTACTTATTAGTCACGGTAATTATGTGCATTACATTGCTTATATTGTTAAATAAGTTTGCATGCAATCAAAATTGTTACAATTAGTGCATTAGAAAAGTATTACTATGCAATGTGTAGGTTGTTAATTTGTACATGTCAGAAATGTGAAACATTATTAGCTGGAAGAGCAGAGACTATTTGATGGAAAAATGAAATATATTTATTGTGTTAGAAAATAATTATTACACATTGTGCAGGGTGTTATTTGTTTACCTGTCCCACAATAGTAAGCAATCTTGAAGATCTTAAACATTATTAGCTGGGAGTACGTAGACTATCTGATGGAAAAAAATAAAATACCTACTGTGTTACAAAATAAGTATTATGCAATTTGTACGGTGTTAATTCTGATATGGTCCCTAAAAGTTAGAATTTTTGAAAATCTAAAACATTTCTTGCTGGAAGTGCACAGACTATTTGACAGAACAAATAAAAAAAATACTCATTGCGTTACAAAGTAATTATTCTGCACTATGTAGGGTTTTAATTTGTACACTACTGTAAAAGTCAGAAATTTCAAAAATCAGAAACATTACTAGTTGGAAGTACACAGACTATTTGACGGAATAAATTTGAAGTACTAACTATGTTAGAAAATAATTAGTGTGCAATGTGTGTGGTGTGAATTTTTGCATGTGCCCTAAAAGTCAGAAATTTCAAAAATTTGAAACATTAGTAGCTGGAAGTGCGCAGAATATTTGGTAGGAAAAATTACAAACACTTAGTGCATTACAAAATACTTATTATGCAATTTGTATGGCGTTAATTTTGACATGTGTATGAGGCATGGCATCAGGCCTTGGTGCATTACATATCCGAGTACTATGACATCCACCACCGTATAGCACTTGGAGTGTCGAGTTCAATTCATATAGGGTGGATATGCATTACAGGGACCTATGGTTAGGACAAGTGCAGTGAGTGCCAAACGACATACTTAAGTCGGTCGGCCATGGAAGATGACAGTCCCGCTGCATCCGTAATGACATGGATGATAGCTAGTGTGGGCAACGGGTTAGGCACTCGAGATATAGACTCTGCAAGACAATCAGGCATTCTATTAGCAACTGTCCAAACAGGAAGTTGTAGTGACCAACATGTAACTCCCTTGTCGTGATGTTGTTTGTTTGTTTTGATGCATTCAGATGCACTCCCGTCATATGTTCTCGTGTTGCATGTGTTGTAATGTGTCGGACAGTAGTACGTTCATTACAATCATTTAGTTTTGCTCTTGTTTGTGTTGCAATGTATGGCACAATGCTCCATACATTTTGCACTCTATATGCTTTATCGTATGGTGGTATTCATGCATTTAATTTATTCATGTTGTACTACATTCGACTATGCTAGGCAAGATGTGATCTCTTGTCATATGTTTTGCTTTCATTTTGTGTGCCATAGCTTCTTTTTTTATTGCAGACTAACTTGTTATTCCATTTTCCATAGGTGATGACACAGCCTCAACATGACGTCGCGTATGAGCTACTCGACCCACACTGGGATAGAGGACATCGATGCCTACTGTAGTCGTCCGACACCGGCCCTTCGAGCTTCATCCTGATGAGGTGCTCCAGAGAGCACTGGCTTTTGCACCAGTGGTATGTCTCATTACTACGGGACATCGGGCTCCTGCCCATTCCCTCATGTTGGACCTACCACACGTGTTTTAGTTCGACGTGGCATTGCTATCTGCGCTTGTGGACCGTTGGAGACCCAGGACTTACACCTTTCACTTCCGGTGGGGGAAGATGACCATTACTCTGCAGAACAGTCTACCAGCATGGGGTCTTGCACTAGTGCCACCTCCAAAGCAAGTAGATTGAAAGATACGTATGGCGCATGGGTTTAGTGACCCAATCCCAGAGAACATATCAGGTGTCATTCCTGGCTATTACAGTATATGACCTACCCCATGCTCGTGGTAGAGGAGGTAGTGAGGACACACTTCCTTGTATACCTGTTGTTCTTGTTTATGTGGGTCTTGTTTCATATGACTCAAGGAGATTGGATGTACCCTAGCTACATCCATCTTACTGAATCATTGGTGGATGCCGAGCTATCGGACCCCGAAGTAATGACTCCGGATTCTTTGTGTAAATCGCATTAGTTCATAATCAGCTAGTGCACAAATAACAGTAACAGGGATACATATCAAGTACAAATGACAAACTTTATTAAATAAAAGAGTATAGCCTTAAGGCCAAAATTTACATCAATACTCATTAGCAATAATAATAAAGAAAATAACTATGGAAGCAAACTGATAAAAACAAAGCCCAAGCCTACCCATAGGCAGACGACAGTAAGATGCAGCCTACTCGTCCTGGTCCTCACCATAATTGAAGTCATTCTCCTCTGAAATGAGAAAGTAAAGGTGAGTACAAACTTGTACTCCACAAGCCACACAGGAAATACAATATAATGATAAAGGCAGCAAAGAAAGGTTTATATGATTATTTAAGCTTAAAATAGCATTTAATGAAATACAATAAATAGATTGAAATTACTGAATTTAATACTATAAATAAAGAATGTAATTTAAGTAAAATAATAATGTTAGTGTAGGCACCGATCTAGCACCAACCTAACCACGGATATCCCACACGGATCATCCTTCTCCAATCATCCTTAATTCCATCCAAAACCAGTTTATAACAACAAAGTCTAATCCGTGAAAAACTTTACTCAGCATGTCCATGACCATGGGTACAGCTATCAAGGATAATTTATACACTCTGCAAATGTTATATAACTTTACCCACTAAATATGATTAACTCGTTGTGTCGGCCATTACATATTTCCTTGGGTAGGCGAATGAGAAACCATATTAAGGCCTTTACAAAGCTAAGCCGTCAACTTGGCCATGTCTCCAGTAAGATTTCACCCCAATAAAGAATCCATCAAATCGAAGCCCCCTCTTACGCCGTGTGAGACTTCCCATTGCCTATGCCACGCTCACACTCAACTTGTAGCGAGACTCAGGTTGGGACGCACTAATTAGTCAGCTAGGACTATCCCATACCAGTCTTGTGCTAGTACAAAAGGGCTTTGTAGCAGTAGCTCAGACTGGTTCTTAATTGACTTGGGCTCTATCCATATTCCCCTCATGCCTAGTATCCACGTTGAGCCACCGAGCTACAACGTATACCAGCAAGCATCCACCACCTTATTCATGGTCTAAGTCTAAACTAAGTTTTATATTTTGTTTTAAAATAGTTCATAGACTTTCTTGACTCACTGAAGTCAAAAATTCATTTTAAAAACTTATCATTTCATGTGAAAAGGTTATCCCAAGCTAAAGTTATAGTTATGCATGTCTAAGTATTTGCTACAAAAATTCTCTAGCCAAACTAGTGTACTAACTAGAGTTTTGATCTATGGTGACTAGAATTTGCAAAGTCGAACGTGTCATAACAAATAGGTATTAACTACAGTAAAACTAAAATTGAAATACAGTGATTAGAAATAAAGCATAAAATATAGTTTAAAAATCATATAAATTTATTTGTAAACTAGGATCGATATAGTCAAGGATGTGTGACTTGCCTTGCTCTGTAGTCTTATACGAATCGTCAACGTAAAACTCTCCGGAATCGTCGTCTACACGTGATAATAATTCACCAAATTCAAATAAAATTCAAATGAACTCTAAAATTTGAAAACATTACAAATTTAATAGATCTTGATTTTATATGAATTTAAAATTTTGAACGGGCTCAATTAGAGTTATGATGAGGAAGAAAGGGCCTCTAGAAGTTTGAATCATAAAGAAAAAGAAAAACTAGAATTTCTAGAATTATTTTTCAAAAGGAAAAGTGGTTTATGACGTCAGCATGGGATTTTTCATTTTGACTGAATTATTTTCTAAAGGAAAAACATGAACTTATGACATCATGGTGGCCTCGGGTGCTGACACATGGACTGGGGGGGACCATGGACCGGGTCCACAATCGGGCAGTGGGGAGGAGGTGGTAGGGGGGTAGGGCCACTTGGCGCGCACGTCAGCGTTGAGTGCTGACATGGCGTGGCATGTGAGGCGACGGTTTGGGGTGGCGGCACTCGCTGGTGCTCCGGTGACCAGCAACCGGTGGTGAGGCACGCAAATAGGAGAGGGAAGCATGCGCAATACGGGGGTGGGCATGGATTTTACTAGAGATGGTTGGAGGTGGGTCGGTGGTGAGTGGGTAGCGGCGGTTGTGGGGTCTTTGGTGTGGCATGGCTACGGTGGTGATCGAGCCCATGGTGTGGTGTCCTAGGTCGGCAACGATGGGCTGAGGCTCCGGGTGTTACCGGCGAGGCTCGGGGCGAAGTGATGCTCCTGGAGGGGCTCGCGAGAGTTGCTTCGCTACCTAAAGAGAAGTGGCAAGCCACAGGGAGCCTAAGGGCATAGGGTGGGAGAGAAGTAGGTGGGGGCGAGGTGGGGTGGGAAGAGGCGATGCCGAGGGGACCATTTTATAGGGTCTCGGGGGAGGGGCCAAGGAAGAATTGTTTGTCGGATTTGGTGGCCAGCGGCAATGGAAGGTAGGGAAGAAAGGGAAGGAGGGCGCTTAGGGGAAGGAACGGCGCATGATTTGAGGGATTTGGTACCGACAGCTCGTGCGGCTTCCAAATCCGAGGTGCGGTCAAAGGGGAAGCTAGGATTTGGAGGGATTCCATTGCCGGCCAAGTTGAGAAAAGAGGGGAAAGGAAAGGAGGAGAAGGAAGGTTAGGGATGACGGGTGGGTCCCACCTGTCGGTGAGAGAGAGGGGAAGGAGAGGGCTGGGCGGCGGGGATTGGAGGCCGGAGCGAGGTGGTGCAATTTGGGCTAGCCACTTGTCGGCCCAGGGAAGGGAGAGGAGATTTAAATGTTTCAATTTTATTTTTAATTACCAGAAATCCAAAATAAGGAAAAAGCTCTAGAAAATAGCAAAAATTAGAATAAATCTAGAAAATTCCTAAAAATTCTATAAAATGCAAGAAACCTAAATAAAATAATTTTAACTTGTTTTTAAGCATAATTACACAAATAATTCATTAACTTAGTCTCTAGGCTTAAATTAAAGGAATTTAGAAAAAGGAATCTTAAATACAAGAAAAACTAATTAAATTAAATAAATAAAAAGCCAAATTTTTGGTATGTCACACGAGCCCAGCGAGGTGCCACAGTACAATTGGGGCTATGTAGTGCTTTTCGCTATGTACCAAGGCTTGTGTGATGCCTCACTATATACTACAGCTGGGGAGCCAATTCTCGTGGTCTGCTACACCTTGCTATAGTTCTGGTCATGGGAGCACTTCCTGGTTGGATGGTCGTGCTTCTGGGGAGCCAGTCCTTGTGGTCTGCTACACCTTACTACAGCCTCAGGCAGAAGATTTCATCACTTTTGTGACCTTCCGTTCATCTGTAATCTCCAAGCCCCGCAGCAAAAGTGGACTTCATAGTTGCTATGACAATATCACAAACAACAAAATACACTAATGACGTTTCGAATCATCTACACCATGAGTTTTACAAATTTTCGTTCTCCTCATTTCTTATTCCAATTGTCTTTTCCAAATGTTTTTTTTCCAATTGTCCAATTGTCTTTTCCAAATGTCTTTCTGAAATTTTTATTTCCAATCATAACAGGAGGGGAAGGTGCCACGGTCCCCTGGCGCGGCACCTCTCCTGCTACCTACCATGGCCGGGGCGTGGAAGCATGGTGGGCCCCGCCATGTGCAGCCCTGGCCTGCCTTTGCCGTGTTTGGGGTGCCATGGTGTCCTCAAGATACTGCGGTCTGGGGGCGCGGCACGATGCCATGCATCAACTGCTGGTTATTCTGCGCTTGGGAAGAGGCTAGATTCGTAATTGCAAACCGTATGGGGCTACTTTCGAAATTGACGTGGCGCAATGGGCCCAAATAAAAAAGTTTACTTCCACCGAGCTTGAATTGTATTATGAAGCAAAATTCTTTAAATTGTTGTATGCAGGCAAATTTCACATGGATATGATAACTAGAAGGTAAAAAAATCCATATATCACTATGAACTTTACTCGAAAGCCCATCTAATACCTCGAACTATGAAACCAGACATTTGACCCTTGAATTTTGCAATCTCGTTCAAATAACACTCTGACCCGATTTTAGATGGTAGTATTGTCTGCATGACACGACGAGTGGTCGATTTTTTCATGTAGGATGATACAAAGATCCATAGTGTATTCTCTCCCAAATCGAAACAGAGAATGAGAATTATAGGGGTGGTGGTCATACAAGCATGGCTAGGAGCTCGATAGGGGAGAAGACCTTATGGGCCTCACATATCTTTGACCTAACTTGACTATCGTGTCATTCTATGTGGCAAAATATCCTACTCATCGTGTCATGTGGGCAATACCACTATGCAAAACCATGTAATGATGTTATTTAAATCGGATTGTAAAGTTTAGGAGCAAAATGTCTAGTTTTATAGTTCGAGATGCTAAACAAATTTTCCAATAAAATTTAAGATGTTATATGGAGGTAAATTTCACATGCGTATGAAGCAAAATCCTCATGACCAAACCAATTAGTCATCATTGAGGGCCTACAAAAAAAATGCAGATGCAGATGCGACAGCCAACAACTGTTCAGGCCATGCTGCGCACTGATTGGAGATCCCAGCATATTGAACGCATCGAAATCACGGACCCCAATTTCCTTGAATATTAGCCGTCAACCCAGAGTTCAAGGAAAATTGGATGGATCGATCCACCGTCTCTCCTGCCCACCGTCCTTTTTAATGCAAACGAACGTGACTTGGGGCGGTGCAGCGGTTTGCGCGACTTCCCAGCGGCTCCCACTTCCGCGGTTTTCTCACGCCTGTTTCCGTGCAAGTTGGAATGGAATGGAAGGGAAGGTAGTAGGACCCGGCATTATTGCGCTGATTTACAATTAAATGACGACTAGATGTCATCCTTTTTCGGTGTATGACTTGCTTATAATTTTTTAATAAATAAATAGAATAGTTTTTTAATTATTTTTTAAAATAATTTATTAAAATAGCTTTTTAAAAACTGCTTATTGATCTATTGTATGTTTGTACCAGCGTTCGCGCTAAAACTAGAAGTTATTAGCTGTAACCATAAATCATCAGTCGTAGCTGAAAAAAAAACCCATCTAGATAAGATCATAAGATTATTTAAGCCGGTCATCAGCCAGTTGCATGTCTAGTTGCCCACTTGCCGGAGCCAATTATAAAATCCACGGGCTGGACGTGCGCCTGGTTACATCCCCCATAGCCCCGTCTCACGGTTGGATTAGTAGTGCCTGAATACCTAACAATCGCAAGTAAAATATTTGCCTGGTTAAATTCTTCAAAGTCTGTGGTTTGGTGAGAGAATCTAGTGGCGAATGGTGACATGTTGTGGGTTGTCCGAAGAAGTGGGCGTGCAGCATCACAGACGAGCCGTCCAAATTTGTTTATCGAGGATTTTCATGGAAATTGTTTTCGTCAACAGAAATTTATCCAGCAACTTGCTTCGCTTTCAGTTTGGAATTCTGACGTGTTTGTTAAATATTGTGGAATTAATACGTTTTGGCTAGTCTTTCTGTTGGGAGGAGTCGCCCTCATATTGGCCCAAACGATCTACGGCGTCAACAGGATAAGTTGGCAGTTTCATGGAAGCCCACAAGGCCAGTGAAATGGTATATGTACCTCTAGAAGAATAGACTTAGATAGGGGTGTTTATGTAACTCTAAGTAGAACAAATGACATATGTACCCCTATAAAAATAGAGATAGGTAGAGGTATCTGTGTAACTAAGACCCCATAGCTATAAATACATGCCTGAGTGCGCTATAGGAAAAGGCAGAACTCTCTTTTTTAGCCAAAGGCCAGACATCCCAAACTTCCGGATACTAGCACAATTTTCTATTGCCATCTCCAAGGCATGAAAGGCTATAGGCAACCTCTCCACGGTCTCCCTGTAGCTCCCTCTCTTTACTATTTGGTGTGTAACTACAACAGTTGGTGTTATCCGTAGAGACGGCTTAGAAGCTACGAAGCTAAGGTAAAGGTGGTCGGAGCCAATTGCACTGAAAAAGCGAAGACATCGACGCCAAAGAAGACATCGACCCTGAAGAAGGTGGCGGTGTTGGCCATCAAGTGAAAAAGAAGTGCAACCTCCGAGCCCGGTGCAGTTGTAATAAAGGCAGCCCGTGAAGGACTCTTGGAGCAGTAGCGCAGCGGTGTAGTTGCAACGGAGGCAATGACGACTAGTAGGGGATGCCCTTTGACGACTACCCCGACAGCGGGGACGAAAGAGCGGCGAACGGAGGCGGTGGCTGAGGCAAACACTGGAGTCGACGATGGCGCCGGCACCATCGTCGTCACCGCGCAAAGGGCGGAAAGGGCCCTCCCCCACCATAGGTACAAGCAGAGATGCCCTCGAAGCAATCTGTGGGACATTGTAGCAGCAGCTAGCGGACCTATGACAAGCCATGTGCGAGATGCAGGAGAACCGAACCCAGATAGCTCTCACATTGGTAGTAGAGGAGGCAACCATGTCCAAAGTAGAGAATCGACGGGCCTGCATGAAAACTTCTCACCGCATGGACTCAGAGTCGCCTCTCTCTGTAGGGTTGCAACAGAGCGCCTGGCCGAAGGACTTCAAGATCCCTACCATGGAGCCGTATAAGGGTGAGACAAACCCCCACAGGTTTTTGCATGTCTACAAAATGGCGATCGAAGTAGCAGGAGGCGATGACATGACGAAGGGCAAGGGGCTGCCCCTTGCCCTCCAAGGGGTGGCGCTCTCTTAGTTTTTCACAATTGCCCCTGGTTCCATGTACGCTTGGGAGAAATTTTGGAGCCTCATGCATAATAACTTTCAGGGCAATTACGTGGAGAGCATTGACACCAACTAGCTCTTCGCAGTGAGGCAAGAGTCGTGAGAGAAGTTGCGTGCATATTTCAAACGCTTCACGAAGGTCTGTTGCCAGGTCAGAATGTCAACAACACCACCATAATCAACACAACAATCCAAAGCCTCCAAAAGGGTCCACTCGCCGAGTACAATGCATGAAAACCTGTAAAGTCAGTGGCCAAGCTATTTGACAAGATGGAAGAATATGCTAGGGTGGAGGAAGATGCAACACAATGGGAGGCTAAGACAAAGCCGACGATAGTGAAGGCCGCCTCAGGGGCCCCCAAGGAGGAGTCAGGTCACAAGTAGCGGAGGGGGGCTCATTCCAAATACATCTTTGGCATCAAAGGAGCTGACGAAGTTAACACCACTGGAGGCCACGGTCATGGCTAGAGGGGCCGTGGACATGGAACGGGGCGAGCTCATAAGGACGGGCATCAGCAAGGGCTTTGGGGGCGAGGTACATTGCTGCGGAGGTCACCTTACCCGCAACTACACCTCCATTGCAGCCCTTTGCAAAAACATAGCAAGGGAGTGAACTTAAGACACTAGCACAACAGTAATAGCGCATGTATAGCAGTGTCTGGAGGCACCCCAAATTCAACCCCCTCCTACCCTACTGTGGATTCAGGGCACGAAAACCACCCTGCACCAAGTGATTAACGCCATCTCAAGTGGGTCATCCCTAGACTTCCCCTCCGATCAACAGCGAAGGGCCTACGCCCATCGGATCCATCATGTTGCAGCATACTTGACACAGCTGCCTTCAGAGTGGGCTCATGCAGACATCATGTTCAGAGCGGAGGGGGCCACAGGGATAGATTTCCCCCACCAAGATCCCTTGGTAATCGTGGACGACATTACTGGCTGCATGGTGTGGCCAGTTTTGATCGATGGCAGAAGCTCCATAGACCTCATGTTCGCAGATGCCTTCAATCGGATGGGCCTCCCTCGAAGCATACTAACACCGGCCCACATATCCCTATAAGGCTTCGGTAGGTGACCGGTCAACACCATAGGGCAGATAGCGTTAGAAGTGCTTTTCATGCAAGGGGCGCGGAGCAGGCACAAAGTCGTCATGTTCGACGTAGTTGATCTGCAATACCTATACAACGTTGTTCTTGGGAGGGCCACCCTCAACATATTTGGTGCAGTCCCACACATGCATGAAGCTCTCGAGTCCAGAAGGAATCATCATGGTCCTAGGTGATCAGGACCTCACACGACAAATTGAAGTTCCCGTGTGAAGCCTGCATCGAAAGGTCCATGTTTTGAGTGACGGACCCACCCCGTCTTCTACTTTCGAATGGATGCCCAAGCCGAAGTTGGGTGGCAATGTGAAGGTGATCCCACTCCAACTAGAGGACCCAGCAAAGCGAGTATCGATCAAAGCTGGCCTCACTCCTGATGCAGAACAAAAACTCATGGTCGTGCTCCACAGGAACACAAACATCTTTGCATGGTCACCCAATAACATGGGGGGCGGGTGGTTAAGCGTTCCATCATCGAGCACAAGATCGCAGTATGCCTCGATGCGAAGTCAGTTAAGTAGCGAATGAGGCAGATGTCTCTCGATTGCCAGGAGACTACGAAGATGGAGGTGGCCAAGTTGAAGGCCTCAGGCATCATCAATGAAGTAGTCCACCCCGAGTGGCTCGCCAACCCCATGTTGGTGAAGAAATCCAATGGAACCTAGCGCATGTGCGTTGATTTCACCAACCATAACAAGGCGTGCCCCTAGGACAACTATACGCTACCACATATCGATCAGTTGGTCGATGTGATGGCCAGATGTGAGATGATGAGTTTCCTAGTGCATACTCCGGGTACCACTAGGTACTAATGGCAAAGGAGGATGAGGCAAAAAGAAGCTTCATTGTCCTAGGCGGCACGTACTACGTCAAGCAGATGCCCTTCAGCTAAAAAATACTGGAGCCACGTTCACCAAACTCATTACGCTCGTCCTCACATCGCAGTTGGGGCGGAATGTCGAGGCCTATGTGGATGACATTGTTAGGAAAAACCTCTGAATGACGACCCACCAAGAGGACCTTCAAGAAATATTCAATAACCTCCGCCGAGCTGGCATAAAGTTGAACCCAGAAAAGTATGTCTTTGGAGTTCAGGCAGGCAAACTCCTAGGATTCTTGGTCTCTAGGTGGGGAATCGAGGCCAACCCCGACATGATCAATACCATACTGACCATGGAGGCCCTGAAGACCACCCGGGAGGTCCAGAGGCTCACGGGTCACCTAGCCACCCTTAGTCACTTTCTCTCTACGAGGCGGAGCACGCATTGCCTTTCTTCAAAATGCTGCACAATTCAGGCAATTTTCGATGGACAGACGAGTGTGCACAAACCTTCCACAACTTAAAGGAATACCTCAGCATGCTCCCCCGTCTCGTGTGCCTAACACCAGAATACCAGAGGCTCTACTTTTGTTGTACCTCGCAACAACCCCCCTCGCTGTTAGTGCGGTACTCATACTGTAGGAAGGCCCCATGCAGCAGCCAGTATACTACATGTCAGAGGCCCTTCAAGGAGTGAATACATGATACACTGAGCTAGAGAAGCTAGCATATGCCCTACTCATGGCTTCGCGCAAGTTGCGGCACTACTTCATGGCGCATAACGTTATAGTACTCCTATCCTTCCCCCTAGGGGATATGCTGCAAAACAAGGAATCAACTAGCTGCATCGGCAAGTGGGCAACTGAGCTAGCTCCCTTCCCCCTCATCAAGTCACAGGTGTTGGTAGACTTAGTCGTCGAATGGACCCCCGAGGGCCAGTGGGCCTATGAAGAACCCTCATAGCCACTGTGGGCTCTGCACATAGACGGGGCCTACTACGCAGTTGGGGCTGGCGTGGGGGCTATGGCCACGAAGCCTGAAGCACGGAGCCTCACCTACACCGCGTTCCTCAGTTTTCCTATGACCAACAATGTAATAGAATATGAGGCCCTCCTATTCGGGCTACGCAAGGCAATGGCCCTCAAGGCATGAAGGATGCTTGTACATATCGATTCTCGCCTTCTCGCATCACATGTTTACAAGACTTATCAGGTCAAGGATCCTGACTTGACCAAGAATCTCGCGACGGTCCTATAAGATCGAGGAGGTCAACTAGAGGGGGTAAATAAATGGTTTTAAAAATTCTCTAGGCTATAACCAAATTTAACAATGTGGAAGAGACTTATGTTCTTCTTTTAGCATATCATAATTGTTTTGAAGAGAGATATGTTCTTTCTTCAAAATCTTAAACTTAGCCTTCTCTTTCTCAAGATATTCATTAATCTCTTATAATATATCCATCAACTCATCATAAGTAGGTTCATCATTGTTATTATCAATATTCATCTTTTTATTACCTTTTGCCATGAGGCAATGAGTTGGTGTGGAGGGGCTGGTGGATTCTTCATCATCAGAGCTAGAAGTTGAGCTTTCTTCATTCAACATCTATTTTTATATGCAATCTTTTTTAGTTCAGGTAGACATTTCATAATTGTCTTGAAGATGTGTCCACATCTCATGAGCGCTCTTGAGATTACATACAACATCGAACACCTCTGCACTCAATGCACTAAATAAAGCGTTAATTGCTTAAGTATCGAGATGTAAGCAGTTCTCTTCCTCATTTGTTCGAGCAAGAGGATCCAATAGAGTAGAAAAGCCCACATCAACAATTCGCCAAATTTTAAGGCTCATGGCCTTAAAATTGCATGACATGCGGATTTTCCAAATAGCGTAATTTGTGTCATCAAATAGAGGTGTCTCACTGAGGTATACTATATCACTAGTCGCTATCCTTTACTTTCTAAGCGATGAAGCCTAATAAAATAAGAGACCAAATACCACTTGTAAGATCGAGGAGGCCGATTAGAGGGGAGATGAATAGGCGGTTTCAAAAATTTTCTAGTCTATAACCAAATTTAATAATGCGGAAGTGTAACCAATTTGGTTTTGCACAAGTAAGACCTAAATTGTTTAAGTTCAACTAAGTATACCAATAATACAAGTCTACATCAAAGATTTGTAATTCTAAGGTGACTAGCAATACAAGTAAATTGAGAACAAGAGAACAAACCACAATGATACATGATGTTTTACCGTAGTGTTCAAAAACATGCTGGTTTCAATAAATCCATCGCTGAGGTAAGCCTAGACTAATTGGACCGGTTCTATGAATTAAGCCTAACCACCTCAATCCATCAAGATTGCTCTTCCTCCACTTTAGACATGGCGAACACCACACCACTTACGATGCGCCAGGCCTTCTCACAACCTTTTTAAGAAGATCACCAGATCGTCATAGCTCTGAAACCATCTAGGAGTCGACAAACTCCAAGAGTAACAAGTCAAAAACCTTCGCTTGAATGAATCAAGAATCATAACTCAAGGACACGAAGTCTACCACCGAGTGCAATACATGCACAAGGTTATTCCTCTCCACAGTCACTAAGTGCAACACATGCACAAATGAGGAAGAGAGCTTGCTCTTAGCTCAATGGACGAAAGAATGGAACCAGCAATTGCCTCCAACAGGCCACAAGGAGACATATATACCCCACACAAAGAAAATAGCCGTTGGAGCAAAAAGTTGGTTGCAAACTGCCTGAGGCCCGGTACTAACACCAACATGTGGCCGGTACTACCGCACCCTTCCCAACGGCTATAAAAGTAGTCGTTACTTGAGCCACCGGTTAGGCCTCCCACATAGGGACCGGTCTGGCCGCTAGAGAGATCAAGTGGGTCAAGGCCGTACCCCTTGCCAAGATCACCTCCGAGGCAACCCAGAAATTCCTATGGCAAAATATTATTTGCCTCAATGGAGTCCCTAGAGAGATAACTATCAACGATGACCTACAGTTGCGAATGCATGAGCATCAAGGTGCGCTACACCTTTGTTGGGCACCCATAGTCCAACGAGGCTATTGATCGTGCGAACGGAATCTTCTCCGATGACATCAAAAAATGGTTGGTCAGTCTCCCGAAGGGAAAGTGGCTCGAAGAATTGCCAAAGTTCCTCCAGTCAATGAGTACCATGGTCTCTCACTGGATAGGCTTCACCCCGTTCTGATTGCTCTATGGGGATGAGGCCATGATCCCAGAGGAACTCAAGACAAAATCCCACAGAGTGGTAGCCCCCTAACATCAGGCGAATGTTGCATGTCGCTCGACCTCATCGATGGAGAGCGGTGCAGGCCACACTCAAAATCACGAAGTACCTCTGCATGACCATGGCATCATATAATAAGAAAATTAGTCCATAGAGCCTCTCTATGGGAGACCTCGTCCTTCAGAAACTCACTCCACTCTACGGTAGTAGGCAAGATGGAGTCCAAGTGGGATGGTCCCTACATAGTCACTGCCTCGCTGCGAACGGGCTCATACCCCCTCTCAACCCTTGATGGTATCCACCTCAAACACACATGGAATAGAGAACTCCTTCATCATTACTATGTGTAGCCATCAGTGGATGGGTGGCCCTAACGGGTACATATGCATTTTGTAATCAAAAGCGTACCTACGCAAATGGGGGAAATAAAGCATCTTGTTGACCCCTACAAATGACTTACTCTAATTGCATAAATAAAGCACAGAACCCATGGGCTCGTTGCCAAACTCTACGGAGTTAAAAGCGCCGGTACTCTCATGCACCTCGCCACTATACGGAGTATAAATAGAGCACAGAACCCCTGGGCTTTGGGCCAAACTCTATGGAGTATCAAGCACCGGGACCCTCGTGCGTCCTAGGCCACTTTACAGAGTATAAATAAAGGGTGGAACTCTTGGGCTCCACGCCAAACTCTATGGAGTATAAAGCGCCAGGACCCTCGTACGTCTCGGGCCACTCTACAGAGTATAAACGGACCATGGAACCCCTAGGCACCACACCAAATTCTATGAAGTATAAAGCGTTGAGACCCTCATGCGTCCTGGCCACTCTACGGAGTATAAACAGAGCACAGATTCGACGGGATCCACACCAAACTCTACAGGGTATAAATAAAGTGTGGGGTGGACGGGCTCTACGCGAACTCTGCGTAGTATAAAGCACTAGAACCCTTGTGCATCCCAGGATACTCTATAGAGTATAAATAGAGCACGAAGCCGTAGCACTATACGGAGTATAAATAAAGCGTGGTGCCCCTAGGGCTTCGCGCCTAACTCTACAGAGTATAAATCGTTGGGACCCTCGTGCGTCCTGGGCCACTATACGGAGTATAAATAGAGTGCGGAGCCCCTGGGCTCTGTGCTAAACTCTACAGAGTATAAAGCATCGAGACCCTTGTGCGTCTCAGGACACTCTACAGAGTATAAATAGAGCACAGAGCCCCTGGACTCCTATTGAACTCCCCAAAGGGGGGATGGAGTGCGCAAAGCTCTCCTCGTCATAAGGACCACCTTCGTCAACCCTAAGTCCAAAGGGTGGGGATGGAGTGCATGAAACTCTCCTCGTCATAAGGCTTGCATTCGTGGACCCTAAGTCTGAAGGGGGGCAGAGCGCGCCAAGCTCTCCTGTCCTAAGGCTCGCCTTCATCAACCCTAAATCTGAAGGAGGGACAGAACGCATGAAGCTCTCCTCATCCTAAGGCCCATCTTCGTCAAACCTAAGTTCGAAGAGTGGGGATGGAGCGCACAAAGCTCTCCTCATCCTAAGGTCTGCCTTCGTGGACCCTAAGTGCAAAGAGGGGACATAGCGCGTGAAGCTCTCCTTATCCTAAGTCCCGCCTTCATCGACCCTCAGTCTGAAGGGTGGGGACGGAGCACATGAACCTTTTGTTGCCCTAAGACTCGCCTTCGTCAATCCTTAGTCCGAAGGGTGGGGACGGAGCGCGCGAACCTATTGTTGATGCTTAGTTAGAAGGGTAGGGATGAAGCACATGAACCTATTGTCACCCTAAGGCCTGCCTTCGTCGACCCTCAGTCCAAAGGGTGGGGATGGAGCGTGTGAATCTATCGACGTCCTAAGGCCCGCCTTCGTCGACCCTCAGTCTAAACAATGGGGATGGAGCACAGGAACCTATCGTTGTCCTAAGTCCCACCTTCATCGACCCTTAGTCCGAAGCGTGTGGGACAGAATGCGTAAACCTATCGTCACCCTAAGAAGGGGTGCAATAAGAGAGGATACGGATGGATATCGCTCATCCTGTATCCTATTCTATATTTTTTTTCCCAGAATCGGAGTCAGACATAGATAATACCATATATCCATTTTTCCATTATGTATTCATTCCATAAGGCTTCGGACGGTCGAACGGTTGGACAGAAGGAAATTATCCGCTTTTTTACACAGGACATTAGACAACAGGGTGCAATCAAAGTGAACACAGAGAGATTAATCACCGAGATATCAAAGTAAGATTACTCAGTATTCTCTACATGTTTAGATGTGATAATCTACCTATATATTATCATGTTCCTAAGTGAAGTCATAACAGACTTCCTCATATCACTTGATATATAGAGATATATGGACGGATATCACTCATCCCGTATACTATTCCATATTTTTTTCTCGGAGTTGAAGTCAGACACAGATAGTACCGGATACCCATTTACCTCTTCCATATTCACTCTGTGAACCTTTGGTCGATCAGTCAGACGAAAACTATCCATTCTATTTGCACCCCTAGCCCTAAGGCCCACCTTCAATGACCCTCAGTCCAAAGGGTGAGGATGGAGCATGTGAACCTATAGTTGTCCTAAGTCTCACCTTTGTCAACCCTCAGTCCGAAGGGTGGGGATGGAGCGCGTGAACCTAACATCACCCTAAGGCTTGCCTTCATCAACCCTCAGTTCAAAGGGTGGGGATGAAGCACGTGAACCTATCGATGTCCTAAGGCCCGCCTTCATCGACCCACAGTCTGAAGGGTAGGGACAGAGCGTACGAACCTATCATCATCCTAAGTCCTTCCTTCATCGACCCTCAATCCGAAGGGTGGGGATGAAGCGCGCAAACCTATCGTTACCCTAAGGCCCGCCTTCATCGACCCTCAATCCGAATGGTGGGGACAGAGTGCATAAACCTATCATCGTCCTAAGTCCAGCCTTCATCGATCCTCAGTCTGAAGGGTGGGGATGGAGCGCGTGGACCAATCATCACCTTAAGGCCTGCCTTCGTCAACTCTCAGTCCGAAGGGTCGGGGATAGAGCGTGGGGACAAATAGGTAATCCTAAGGTTCGCCTTAGTCAACCCTTAGTCCAAAGGGTAGGAACAGAGCACACGAATCTATCATCATCCTAAGTTCCGCCTTCATCGACCCTCTGTCCGAATTGCATGATTGAAATACTTGATGATTTTCTACTTCATTTGATGGCCTTCAAGAGGCATGTGCTTTCATGTTTGGCGTTTTCACCTGCTTTGTTAGCTATCCTATACCTTTATAATCTTATATTCATATTTGATCATAATTGGTATCATGTACTTATCTATGTACTCTCTTGATACGGGGTCGTCCGATCTTCTCGACGTAGGATGGATACTCATGGGAGTCTTGATGAATCACAATGATCCTCCAATGCTAGTGCAAGGGACGAGCACTCTTTAATCTACCAAAACACACTCACGTCGATTTCGCTGACCACCAAGCAAAGATCTATCATGTACCCAATTTCCAGCGGAAAGGCTGAATGATCTTGATTGAAGAAACTCCTTCATTCCTTACGGAACTTCTGTAGCAAAGGAACAACTCAAGCACAAACAATAGTAAATTAATTCTCAAAGGTGGTCTGATCCCTAAAGGCTGTCAATACATGGCTTATATAGCCCCTCAGGACATCCATATGGTCCCCAAACCGAGTACAATTCAACACTATATGGTTTTAGATACGAACTTTCAGAAAAAGGAAATTAGATTTTACACCTATTATATTATTTTGGTCATAGCAGATGATTCATGATGAATTTGAAAGTGGATCCTGATCCATTACGTCGCCCTTGAAATAAGCTTTCTAACGAGTACAAGAATGCTTGAATCAGATTTCGTTTGTGAATGTTATGACCTTTTTAGTAATTGCCTATCGGGCTGTTCCGAACCGAATCCGAATTGAGTTCTGAGTTGAATCCGAGTTTAAATTCATTTGGGCTTGTGGGAGGTCCGAATTAGGCATGAAAATCTTATTCAAAACTTATACTTTAAGTTTTTGGGCTCTCCCCTTTTGCTCTCCCACCACATTGGCTTTCTTTCCCTTATCCACATGGGCCTTTCCCTTGTATGCTCCATCCAGCCACATGGGATTTGTTCTTATTGGCTCCATCCACATGTGCTTTGTTCCTTCATGTCTTTGGCACCTAATATGGTTATCCTCTTTCTTGTACCTTTCCATTGCTTTGGCCCCGGCCTCCAGTTTCTCCCTCTCAGTTCTAATATTTTCCATTTAACAAACCTGAAAATGCACCATATGATAATATCAGGTAGCATTCCATCCTTATGATAAAAATATTAAGTTTAGTTTGGAATGAGTTCACCTAGCACATTTCATGTGACTCAATAATTGTTTCTAGTTGAATAATATATTTAATTGAAAAGTACAAGACACGTGTGTATCCGCATCCTCCTCCCTTTCTTCAAGAAAAGCAGTCCTCGGCTATTGATAGTATGAAATTATACTAAACAAAGAGTACAACGTGTATGCATGATATATATATATTTGCCATCAATATTTCTTCAGCTTATCTCATCATGAACTTCTAAAGGTGTAGTAAATGACAAGAACAACATATACGCATGATATATATAATAGTCAATTGTTGTGGCATTCTCATTATTTTACACAAACCGATGATATAGCAGCGACCAAAAGATGTATGCATTGTAATATTATTTTTTTACATCGTTCTCCCTCCTATAAAAGAAAGTTATCCTCGACTTTTATAAGGATATAGACAAATCATTAATGGGAAAAATCTGATATAGTTGTTCAGATATGGGGAAGAAAATTTTGAGCGCCTTCCATGCTTCAATTGAGTTACTCTGATTATTTTTACATGATTACACATTAAAGGGTAAACAAGTAGGCTCATGCATTCTTTTTATACAACAAGCACTATTGTTGACACTCATTTCATTGTGTTCATGACATGGCACAAAAGTCGTTTATCTATATTACGCAATTTCAAATCAGCAAGCTTATCACATGTAATACAAATTTTGTGGCCATAAAATTTATCATCTACACCATAATCTCCAATCAAATTGAACTTGTATGTGTAGGAGATATTCAAACATGATATTGCACAAAGAATCATTATGAGATAATTTAGTAAGAACTTTCTTATAAGTAATCAATTCCACATTATATAAATTGAGCACAAAAATTTCAGATCATGGAATTTTTGGTTGACCATATAAATTCTCACAATTACTCACATTTTCATAATTAAATTCAGCACCAATATTATTGCCTTTGTCGTCCTCCTCAGATGATGTAGGTGATGGGGGTTTAAAATTATTAGGATATACCCACGGGGTAGCAAGTACTTCATTCACTCCTGTGGTTATTTCCTCCTCATTTGCCTTCAAAGGTGTCGATTGTTGAACATTCAATTCTTTATCTTTAATATCAACCTACACAATATAAGAAACAACACTAGAAGTAGATTTTAATGCATTAGTTTCAGATTCATCCTCACTTTGTCTATCTTCTTCTTCTCTTTTTTTCTTTTAGTGTCTCTCTCACGCTCTTAATTTGGATGCTCTCAACATCACATATGGTGGAATCACACAACTTACTCTTTTTATCACTCTCACTCAATTTGGCTATATGGTTCTCATCCTCGCATGGGTTGTGGTGTATCTTAGGAGCTATATGTAGCTTTAGAATACTACATGTCTCCTTGACCGAAAGGAAAATCCCATGCTCGGTCATTTTATCATGTGTCACACTAGTAGAGGCAGCAGAATTGAAGTATGAACAGGGAGAAAATTGTGGTGTACGTCTCTCCATAAGTCTCTTCTCTTTTGATGCACTAGTGACACCAGCACGACGTATTGTATCTCGTAGTTCAAAATAATATTTTTGAACAGTATTACTCTCTTATGTGATACTCTCTAAATAGCGAAGCAATCCCCGTGCATAATAGGATGGCACAAATTCTCTCCTTATGAGTACCTTCAAATCTGACCAATATTTAATGAATTCGTTTCCAAATCGTTGATGCCACCAACTATAAGCATACTCTTCAAATTCTCTAGTGGCACACATCACCTCTTGAAATTTGGAAAGCTTTTGAAATCTAACTACTTTCTCCATTCGCCATTCTTACTCAAGATACTCTTCTGGATTATTACTTCCAAAGAAAGGAACATTATCTTCTTCATGTTGTGGACGAAGTGCCTTGAGTTGTCCCTCCATGGCAGCTGTACCAATCGCAAATTCTTGTTTCATTGCACTTCTCATTGTCTGATGTTAGAAGCATCACAACAGCTATCTTTCTACCTGTCATGGTTAGTGGCACAAAGAACGCACAAAGACTACAACATAAATGATATGTGGAGTTTACCTTATCTCACTTTTTCCTCACCAAGTAAAGTTCTTACTTTTCTGAAGTGAATTAAGACCAAAAGAAATTTACACTTGGTGGTGGCTACAATAGCAAGTGATGATCAAGCGGATTTAAAAGTGATCTACAATTGCATGGCAAAGGACATTTAGTGGAGTTTGGTTGGGAAGTATTTATCCTACATAATCTGAATTTCACGATGTTGTTGAATTAAGTAATAATCGAAGCTAGAAAACTCTTGCCTATGTGCTGATCCAAAAGATATAAATGAAATATATGAACACACACGCAATGATCAATGTGACTCAATGCAAACAAAAGAATGAGCTAAAAGAAACAATTGAAAAATATTAGCTCGTTTTGCACCAAGTATTAGGAGAGATAGTAGCTAATTGCAATATTATGAAAATAAGGGCACAAGATTGTTCAAGAAATTAAATACTCCAACTGAATTTATATAATAAAACACACACTCAAATTCGGCCCTTTTTTCACTTTTTTGCTCTATTTTTTGCTATCCTACTAGTAAATTAAAAGATTCAAATTCTTATTCTGAGTCTAATGAGGTATATGAGTCACAAAATTTTTTTTGAAAACGCAGGGGTATAAACTTTCTTTTTTTTGATCGACCGAGTGAGTGATGCACTAGTCTAATGTTCAGTTGAGAGTAAATTATTCAAGAGCAGCTCACGATGCAATATGAATAACTAGTCTTAAGTGTTCAAAAGATTAAAGTGAAGATCGGTTTGTATGGTGTTCGGCTGTTTCAATTACGCACAAGCAGGAATTCAAGGAAACCAACTCGAACACAAACTCTTCTCTGGGATGTCGGATAGCACCTCCCTAGAGTTGGCTTCAAATTGCAATATCTCAAAGAGTTCGGACGAGGACATCTAGCCAAACCGACTTGGATTCTAGGGTTGTACTTGGATTGCTCTTGGAAGAGTTGTAAACACACGCTAAAAAAAGGCGGCTGGTGTTTGGGGTACAGCCACCCACCAAGAATCGAAAGCAATATTGAATCTATTTTTTTGGAGTTAATTGAAGGATCAACTAGTAGATTTTCAAAAATCTAAAATAACAACGATTAAGCAACGCAAAACGACACTAAGATCAGTACATAAACAAAATTTCTAATGGATCAAAACTTAATAAAACTCACGAAAATAACAGATGCGAAACTAGAGTTTGAATTTTTTTTTGTTTCAATTTTCGGTTTAATGGACTATAGGACAGGAAGTTACGAAGTGAATAGTAAAGGGGTAAGATCTTACTGAGTAAACCGCGCTTTGATACCAAGATGATACAAGGTCGTCCGATCTTCTCGACGTAGGATGGATATTCACGGGAGTCTTGATGAATCGCAATGATCCTCCAATGCCAGTGCAAGGGATGAACACTCTTTAATCCGCCAAAACACATTCGCGTCGATTTCGCCGACCACCAAGCGAAGATCTTCCCAGCGGAACTTCGGTAGCAAAGGAATAACTCCTTAATTCCTTACAGAACTTCAGTAGCAAAGGAATAACTCAATCACAAACAATAGTAGATTAATTCTCAAAGGTGGTCTGAGCCCTAAATGCTGCCAATACATGGCTTATATAGCTTCTTGGGACGTCCATATGGTCCTCAAACCAAGTACAACTCAACCCTATATGGTTTTAGATACGAACTGTCACAAAAAGGAAACTAAATTTTACACCCGTCATATTTGTTCGGTCATAGCAGATGATTCATGATGAATTTGATGGTGGGACTCTCTTTGTGGAAGTTATGGTCTTTTTAGTAACGGTCTGTCAGGCTGTCCCGAACCAAATCCGAATTGAGTTCTAAGTTGAATCCGAGTTTAAATTCGTTTTGGGCTTGCAAATCTTATCCAAAACTTGTACTTTAAGTTCTTGGGCTCTCCCATTTTGCTCTCCCACCACATCCACATGGGCCTTTCTCTTGTATGCTCCATCCAGCCACATAGACTTTGTTCTTGTTGGCTCCATCCACATGTGTTTTTATTCATGTCTTTGGCACCTAATGTGGTTATTCTCTTTCTTGTGCCTCTCCATTGTTTTAGCCCCGGCCTCCAACTTCTCCCTTTCAGTTCCAATATCTTCCATTTGACAAACCTGAAATGCGCCGCATGATAATATGAGGTAGTATTCCATCTTTATGAATAAAAATATTAAGTTTAGTTTGGAATGAGTTCACCTGGCCATATTCCATGCGGCTTAATAATGCTTTCTAGTTAAATAATATATTTAACTGAAAAGTACAATACACGTGCGTATCCGCATCATCTATTGTACCATATTGGCATATATTACTTATGTTACATTCTTGTCATGCTCTTATGTATATTTTGCTTGTATATCCATGAGTTGGCTATTTGTTCATATTTTGTGGATTTATAAGCTTAATTCTCACAAGTATGTATTATTCTTGCAATATCATATATCATACTCTTGCTTATGTTTCATATATTTATGTACTTGCTTGATATTATTGTATCATGTATTTGCATGATTTGTTCCATATCATATTTTCTGTATACTTGATATTGTGATATATCAATTGTGTATACATGAGATTTTTCATATTGCCATTAGTGTATGCTATTCTAGTCTCATCATTTGTCATATTTTTTGCTTGTTTATATGTGTATAGGCTAAAAATTTGATCATGATTTTTATGTATGCATGTGCTTTATTTTGTCATTATGAGCATATGTTATCTTACTCTAGGTATCCATGTATCTATTAGATAACCATGTTAGCATATTTTTCTCCTGATCCTTGTTAGCATTATTTAGGCATGTTTTGTTCCTTAACATATTTTATGCTTACATGGTGTTTATAATACTAGTGGTATTACTAATTATGAATAGATGAGCTTTGCCATAGCATTTCTTGCATGTTTTGTTCTTGATAAAGTGCTTGCCATGCTATGTATCTTATTACTCATTTGCTTCAATATCTACCATGGATATATATATATATATATATATATATATATATATATATATATATCTTGATTTATCTCTCTAGTATGTAGTGTTTATGTCTTGCTCATTGCCATGTTGTACATTCTTATTCATATTCAAAATTATTTGCTTATACTTATGTGAGTATTGAATATTTATTGCCTACCTCTCACCTTAGATTATAGTATTCTTGCTTATCATGTGTCTTGTAAGTTGATTTGCACGTCATTCTTTACTAACCCTAATTTCAAGGCACAAACAACTTCTTTTCTGGTGATATAGGTTTTATATAAGAAAGGGAAGACTAAGTTTGCAATATTGCAGCTAGGTACTAAGGGAGCGGTCAGATCTCCTGGTTCTGGAGCTCGTGGGTCTTTTTCTCGTTCTAGCATCCAGTGATGGCTATCAATCTTGGAATGCAACTTGGCTCGGGTTAACTCCTATGACTATATCTCACTGCTAAGCCGTGCAATGCAGGTTTTGTATATGATGTTTTACCTTTACCTTTGCCATTGATTCATACTTTGTATATCATGAGGCTTTTGTAGTTTGAGGATTAGTTGAGCTAAGAATAAGATCACTTCTTGCACGAGTGCCTCTTAGACACAGTTTAAGTTTTCTAGGTTGTGTTTTTCTCTAGTCTAAGTCGAGCTTGCTTCTTCAGTCACTAGTTTTTATTAGTGGGGATTTCTAATGTTTTAGATTCGCTTCTTAGCTGTGAGTCATTCCTCTCTTAGAGACCACGTGAAGTGTAGAACCTAGCTCTTTCTTCTTTTAGCCATTCTTGTCATTCCTTATGAGGAGAGAGTTTGGAGAGCGACTTTTGCAAATTTGGATCTCTTTGAGTTATTTCTTCCTTTCAAGTGCTTTTAGTTATTTTATCTGGTAGTTTGTTCTTAAGGGAATCTTAATCCTTTTTGTTTATACAAGTGGTATCTTGCATTTGGTTTTCTTCTTGTAGTTAGTGAGTTTTATTCACTTGCTTTCTTTTCGCATCACGCATTCATGGCATTGCATTGCAAGATTTGCATTTAGATGTGAGCTTTGACTATCACTCAATTGTGATATAATTCTAATTTGATATTGTTCATCGTCATGTTATGTGTACTTAAATATTTGCCATGCTAGCTTAATTTGCAAACTCAAACTAAAATTCATAAGTGGTATCAATTATTGCAATTGGTATTTTTTAAATTCGCAAGGTTGGATTTTTTGACTAGTTTTCTCTCTAGTGATCCTTTTATGATATATGCCATGTCAAAAATGCTCTTTTGAATCCAGAATCTAAATTGAAATTTAGATTGAGCTATGCTAGTTTTTTGTTGAAACATGAGTTTACTTTTCCTAGGTTTTTTTGTGACTATGGTCAAGTATTGTTTACGGAATCAGGAGTAGCTTATTATTCTTGAACTAGAAAATAAAATAAAAATGATCTCTTTTCATGCGAAAAAAACTGATCTCACCAATTCTTTTGCGTGAGACGGCTTGCCATTGCACTAGACATAAACTCAGTAAAACTTTTGGATGACCAAGACTGCTTGAGATGATCATAGTAAGACTTGAGATGTAGCACATGACTAATAAAACACAATTATGAAAAATGGTTGAACCTGTCAGTAGTTGATGGCTTCTAGTACAGGACTTGTTTTTGCTAAGATAAGACCAAAAAAACTATTTTTCTAAATGCTAAATGTGCTAATCATGCTCAATTATAATTGTTTGAACAAAATGATTCAATATTGAACTTGTAGCACTCTAATTGATTCAATTTGAGGTTCTTGGTTCCATTTAACCTTTTTTGACATGGCTTAGCTTATATTTGGATATCTTTAGATAAACTTATCAATTTTGAAGCCTTGCTTATTTTGAAATTAATTTGAATGCTTTAAATTATGCTATCATAGGATGGCATGATTGTTGCCTTGAGTTGGATCTGGTATTGTGAGGCAAATGGATCAATACATAAGTACTATCTATGTTCATATGATATTATATTTATGCGTATTTAGGAGTCATTACCGACTTATATACTAGAAAGGAGTTTTCGAGCCATGGCCAAATATACATAAATCTAAAGGGTCACGCACTTAATGGGTTGGAACGACAAGGGTCTAGATGATAGAGGAATTTTATAAGAAGGTACAAAATCAACTTGGCAAGATAATTAAAGCCCTACAATCAGACCATGGAGGTGGATATTTGAGCTATGATTTTGGTAATCATCTAAAGTAATGTGGAATTGTTCTACATCAAACTCCATCGGGAATGCCTCAATAGAATAGGGTGTCTGAATGATGGAACTAGACCTTGTTAGACATAGTTTGGTCTATGATGAGCCAATCTGATCTGTCATTGTCATTTTGGAATATGCTCTAAAAATATCTGCGTTCACATTAAATAGGGCTCCATAAAAAACCATAGAGAAGACACCGATGAGATATAGACTGGGAAGCATCCCGGGTTGTCTTTTTTCAAAATATGCGATGTTAGGCATATGTAAAATGTTTGACATCTGACAAACTCACACCTAAATTTGATAAATACTTCTTCTTGGGTTATCATAAGTAAAACTAAATGATATTACTTTTATAAAAGTGATGAGAATAAATTTTTTTATTCTCCAAAATGGTGTCTTTTTAGACAAATAGTTTCTCTCAAAAGTAATTAGTGAGAGCACAGTGCGACTAAAAGAAATTCAAGAACCATCAAAAAATGTTTTAACTTTTGCGAAATCTCTATAGGATGTACAAGATGTTATACAACCTGTGAAAGAGGCAAGAGCCCCATGTAGGTCTGAAGGGCTATGCCAATTGACGATAATTATCAACACGATATTTTATTGTTAGATAATGATGAGACTAAAACTTATGACGAAGTGAGTATGGGCCCTGTTGTAGGGGTGGTCCCCACCTAAGCCCAGCCGGTCTGTTAGAGAGTGTAAGGCCCAAGTGGGACGTGTGTAATAACGTGATGCCCATGTAAAGGATATTTGGATGTAAGGGCACAACTGTAAAGACGCTCCTCCTGAGCACATAAATATACGTGACGTGAGCCATGGAGGGGGAAGAAAGGGCATTGCTCACCTAACTCTTCACTACCACACACTCTCTCTGTTTGGTCTGTAACCACAGCAGGCCCAAACTCTGAGAAATGGCTTGGAGTCTTGAGATCTGAAATACAATCCATGTATGACAATTTGGAACTTAGTTGATCCACCCAATGGTGTAAAAATCATAGAGTGTAATTAGGGTTTTAAGAAAAACATAAACATAGATGGAAATATTCATATCCACAAGGCACGATTAATAGCGAAGGGTTTCAAATAAATTTAAGGTGTTGGCTATGCTAAAACTTTCTTATTTGTCACTATGCTTAAGTCTATCTGGATTATTCTAGTTATTACTGCATATTTTGATTATGAGATATAGCAGATGGATGTCAAAACGGCTTTCCTAAATGAAAATCTAAGTGAGAATGTGTACATGAAACAGCCTGAGGGTTTTGCCGATCCCTAAAATGCTAGAAAGATATGTAACTTTAGAGATCTATCTATAGAATGAAGAAAATTTCTCAGAGTTGGAACATTCATTTTGATGAAGTAGTCAAAGGGTTTGGCTTCATCAAGAATAAAGAATAGCTTTGTGTTTATAAAAAGACTAGTGAGAGGACACTTGTTTTTCTAGTCCTATATGTGGATGACATATTATTGATAGAAAATGAAATTTCTATGCTTGAATCTGTCAAGTCTTTATTAAGAAATAGTTTCTCTATGAATGACTTAGGAGAGATATTATATATTTTGAGTATAAAGATCTATAGAGATAAAACTAAAAGGTTGATTAGATTAAGCTAAGATACGTACATTGATAAAGTGTTAAAGTGGTTCCAATATAGTATTCCAAAAAGGCTTTTTTGTCTATGTCATATGGTATTAGTTCTTGCCTATGTCATATGGTATTAGTCTTAGCAAGACTGAGTATCCTTCGATACCTGATGAGCGAGACCGGATGAGTAAGATTACATATATTTCTATTGTTGGGTATATTATGTATGCCATATTTTATACATGCCTAAATGTGTCATATAGTCTAAGTGTTACAAGCAGATATCAATCAGATCTAGATGAAAGTCACTAGATAGCTATAAAAAATATCCTAAAATACTTGAGAAAGGTGAGAAATGTGTTCCTTATTTATGGAGATGAGGAAGAGCTAGTTGTAAATGGTTACATTGATACTAGCTTACTGTAACATCCTGTTTTTCTGCTATTTTTGAAGTCAGGATTTTAAAAATGAATTTTCTGGAATTTTCTGAATTTAATTCAAGCTTCAAATGAATTTTTAGAATTTTAATAGATTTAATATGATTAACAGAGACCCGACACCTGTGTGCCCCGTCGCCCGCGTGCCCCATCGTGCGCCCGTCCCCGCTGCCGCCGCCGGAGACCCGACACCGCCGGTGAGCCCTCGCCGCCGCTCGCCTCGCCCCGCGTTTGAAACCGCGTCGCCCCCGCGCGCCCGCGCCCGCGCGCGACGCTTCACTCGGCGCGCCGGCCACGCGTCGGCAATCGGCCGTCATCCCGCCTCCCGGCCGCGCGATCCCCGCGCGATCCAGATCTAGCCGAGGGCTCAAATCTTGCTGCGTGCACGCCCCACCACCGTCCGATCCCGACGCCACCGCCCGTGCCCCTCCACGTCAGCCCTACCCACGTGGCACGCTGTTAGTGATATGCCCTAGAGGCAACATGGAGATGTTGTATATATCACATACTATGTTTATGATACATTACTTTGTTCCTTGGAATAGACATCATCATTATTGATCAATGAGTATGTGACTTATTCATGAGACTCTTAAATACTAAGATGTTGCTAGTACACTCGCGATCGGCGTTCCAGCCCCGAACGTGTGGATACCGGTGGAGGCGCTGCTCGTTGCAGTGCTGATCGGCGTGCGTGGAGGAGACGATCTGTTCGGGACGATCGGCTACTTCCACTACTACCTCGACGCGCGTGATTGGATCGGTTTCCAATTCTTCTTCACTGCGCTGCGGCGTCTAAGTGGTAACGATCCATGATCCTTCCTTAGCATGATGTTCTTGGGTGCGCGGTAGAAAAGTTTTGTTTTTCGCTCCGTAGCCCTACGCGTATTCCTTTAGTGGTATCGAGCCATCTTGCTTAGTTTGCAATCGGATCAGCGCATATGTTGATATGCGATAGTAGTAGATTGGATCTATTACGTCTAAATCAGGTAGCACGGGTTGATGAGATCAATCGGTCATAAGGGGTTGAAATAGGTATGAGTTGATAGCATCATAAGGCCAAAAGATTAGTTCGTGCTCCTTCTTTGATGTCGCGCGACTTGCCCCTACCTTTGGAATCACCATCGGGGCTAGCTGCGCGCACAATCGTGAGATCGAGCCAACGGATCGAGGTCTTGTGTTGTGGTCTCCTCAAGTATACCGATCGCGATGATCAATATGATTGATCTAATGAAAATTGAGACATTTTGAATGGCTCGAATTTGGGTTGATTTGATCGGCTCGATAAGATTTTCATAGCGATTTCATAGATGCTCCCCTCGATGTAATGCACGTGACCGCCGTGTATCCCCCTTGTATAGCGTCTTGGGTTCACATCGTTAGGTAGAATGCGATTCTACGTCTAACTTGTTTTTGCAGAGAATGATGTGAATAGTATGGCCCTATAGCTTATTTGAATGTATGAGATGTATGTGATGCATGTAACATTCGTTCATGGCTGCGTGTCATGATTATTTCAGCTATTGTTAGCTGTATATATTGTATTTAACGACTGTGTGTCGACCTTAATGCTTGAATCTATCTTTGTAATCTTCAATTTCTAGCTATTATAGGTAGTAGCCTAGTTTTGAGGTTACAAGCTTTTAAGCATGGTGGCCTAAAGTAGTGATGTGGAGGATGGAGATCGTCTACACCTACTTGGAGATGGATATCACCAATTTTGGGCCATACTACTTCACAGTTAAATGTGTTTATCTATGATGTTATCTATCTTATTCTTATGCAATGATATATGTGATATGTTGCTTTGGTAGGATAGAATCCCTCTTAAAATTAGGTGTTAATGCCCTTCCATATGTTGCACCAAAGATAATGATCACCGCATGGTAGGTCTACCAAAGTAGAGTGCCATCGGTTATCATCATCATTTGGGGTAGATGTCGGACATCTACATGCGGAAGCATTTGGTTTACTTAACAAGGTTATCAAAATAGTTTTGGACCTTGGGGCATAGATTGGGGCCGAGGCATACTAATGTCACCCAAAGTAGAGTCACATAGGGATGTGATTAGCAAGGTGTTGCTTACCCATGTCACTAGTTTTCTAGCCGTGATGCCAAAGCTCACTAGGAATTAGTGAAATGAGGATCTTTACCCACTATGTAACTTAGAGAGAGTTTTGTTGCAAAACTCATAGTGGGAGTCTTTTGCTAAATAGTTTAATAAAAGATGAACATAAACATAGTGCTAAACTTTGCATATTCTTGTGTTGTAGATCATGTCATTAACTTGCATCCAAGTACTTTTAATTTGCGATCTGTTCTTGAGAAAGAAAAACTCAATGGAACAAACTTTTTGGATTGGTATCGCAACTTGAGAATTGTTCTCAAGCAAGAGCGCAGGAGTATGTCCTTGAGTCTCCTTACCCCAAGACTTGCACGATAATGCTACTGTGGCTGCACGGAGAGCTTATGAGAAGCACACGAATGATTGCCTTGATGTGAGTCTGTCTCATGCTTGCCACAATGTCCTCTGAGCTTGAAGCAATATGAGAACACAGATGCCTACAATATCATTGTGGGGTTACGTGGTATGTTTGAGAACCAAGCAAGGGTTGAGAGGTTCAATACTTCAAAGTCCTTATTTGCGTGCGAGGCTTGCGAGAGGAATCGTCGCCCCTCATGTGATTAAGATGATTGGTTACATTGAGAGTGCGGAAAAGCTTGGTTTTCCCTTAGCCAAGAGTTGGCTCACGATGTGATTCTCCGATCGCTCCCCGAGCTTTGAGCCATTCATAATGAACTTTCACATGAACAATCTTGACAAGACCACGGTGAGTTGCATGGGATGCTAAAATCTGCGAGGAAAGCATTAAGAAAAGCAGCAATCATGTGATGATGATGCAGAAAGGCAAGGGCAAGCCCTATGTCAAGAGAATCGCGGTCAAAGAAAGAAAGCTCTGATGCGATCGCGAGCGGTTCTAAGGCCAAGAAAGACAAGAAAGGCGATGCTCATCCGATGCGATTGTTACTCATCGTAAGCAATCGGGACATTGGAAAAGGGCGCCCAAAGTACTTGGAGGATCTTGAGAAGAAGAAGGGAAGTATGACTTCCACTCCGGTATAAATGTTATAGAAATCAATCTTGCTACTTCTTCCACTAATTCTTGGGTATTTGATACGGATCGGTTGCTCACATCGCAAATCGTTGTAGGGGCTAATAAGAAGTAGAAGTTTGAGGAGGAGCGAAGTGGATCTTCGCGTTGGCAATGGAGCAAAAGTTGCTGCGGTAGCTGTTGGCACCATGCCATTGTCTTTACTTCGTGATTAGTTTTGGAATTGAATAATTGTTATTGTGTTCCATCTCTTTCAAAGAACATTATTTACGCTTCATGTTTGCAAGCGAAGGTTATGACTTTAAATCTATGGACAATGGTTGTTCTCTTTATTTCAAAGATATGTTCTATTGTCATACTCCATTGGTGAATGGGTTATACGTTCTTACTCTTGAAGGGTCACCGGTCTATAACATTAATGCAAAGAGGCAACGTCAGAATGATTTGAATCCACGTTTATTTGGCATTGTCGCTTAGGTCACATAAATGAGAAACGATGCGAAGCTCCATAGAGATGGTATTCGCACTCATTTGATTTTGAATCATTAGAGACATGCGAATCTTGTTTACTTGGCAAGATGACAAAGGCACCTTTCACCGGTCAAGGTGAGCGGGCAAATGACTTATTGGCACTCGTACATACCGATGTATGTGGACCAATGAGCTTAACGACCAGAGGTGGTTTTCGATACTTCATAACTTTTATCGATGACTTTAGTAGATATGGGTATATCTACGATGAAGCATAAGTCCGAATCCTTTGAAAAATTCAAAGAATTCCAAAATGAAGTGCAAAATCATTTAGGCAAGACAATCAAGTTTCTACGATCGATCGTGGAGGCGAGTATTTGAGCCATGAGTTTGGTAATCATCTAAAGGATTGTGGAATTGTTCCACAATTGACTCCGCCAGAACACCTCAATGGAATGGGGTATCGACGAGAAATCGCACCTTATTAGATATGGTGCGCTCCATGATGAGCCAAAGTGATCTTCCGTTGTCTTTTTGAAGTGCGCTCTTGAAGCAACCGCGTTCACACTAAACAGGTTCCATCAAAATCGTAGAAAAGACACCATATGAGATGTGGACGGGACAACGTCCTAGCTTGTCTTTTCTTAAGATTTGGGGATGTGAGGCTTATGTAAAACGTTTACAATCTGATAAGCTCACTCCTAAATCGATAAATGCTTCTTTATCGGGTATCCTAAGGAAACAAAAGGATATTATTTTTATAATCAAGGAGAAGGCAAAGTGTTTGTCGCCCGGCATGGTGTCTTCTTAGAGAAAGAGTTTCTCTCAAGAAGGGATAGTGGGAGCACAGTGCAACTTGAAGAAATTCAAGAAACACCTGATAACGTTTCAGCTCCTCTGAGAACCACAACAGGATGAACAAAGCGTTGAAGAACTGTTGTGGACACACCGGCACCACGTAGGTCGAAGGTCACGTCGTGCACTGAGAGGTACATGTTCTTGACTACTCAACAACGGGACATATTGTTGTTAGACAACGATGAGCCTAAGACCTATGAAGAAGCAATGGTGGGACCAGACTCTGAGAAATGGCTTGAAGCCATGAGATCCGAAATTGAATCCATGCACAGTAATCAAGTTTGGAACTTGGTTGATCCACCTGATGGTGTTAAAACCATTGAATGCAAATGGGTTTTCAAGAAAAAGATAGACATAGATGGAAATGTTCACATCTATAAAGCGCGATTGGTGGCCAAAGGTTTCAAACAAATTCAAGGTATTGATTATGATGAAACTTTTTCGCCCGTCGCAATGCTAAAGTCTATTCGGATCATTCTAGCGATTGCTGCATATTTCGACTATGAAATATGGCAAATGGATGTCAAAACAGCTTTCCTTAATGGAAATCTGAGTGAGGATGTGTACATGACACAGCCCACAGGTTTTGTCGATCCGCAATCAGTTGGAAAGATATGCAAGCTCCAAAGATCCATTTATGGATTAAAGCAGGCATCTCGGAGTTGGAACATTCGTTTTGATGAAGTAATCAAAGGGTTTGGTTTCATCAAGAACGAAGAAGAGCCTTGTGTTTACAAAAAGGCTAGTGGGAGCGCACTCGTATTTCTGGTCTTATATGTGGATGACATATTACTGATCGGAAATGACATTCCTTTGCTCGAATCTGTTAAGTCTTCATTAAAAAATAGTTTCTCTATGAAAGACTTAGGAGAGGCAGCATATATTCTAGGCATCAAGATCTATAGAGATAGATCAAAAAGGCTAATTGGATTAAGCCAAGATATGTACATTGACAAGGTGTTGAAAAGGTTCAACATGCATGATTCCAAGAAAGGTTTTCTACCTATGTCACATGGTATAAATCTTAGCAAGAATCAGTGTCCTAGTACACCTGATGAGCGGGATAAAATGAATACGATTCCATATGCTTGGCTATTGGGTCCATTATGTATGCCATGCTTTGTACACGCCCGGATGTTTCAGTATGCTTTAAGTGCTACGAGTAGATACGATCGAGATCCGGTGAAAGTCACTGGATTGTCGTAAAGAACATCTTGAAGTACTTGAGAAGAACTAAAGATGTGTTCCTTGTCTATGGAGGTGAGGAAGAGCTCGTTGTAAATGGTTACACCGATGCTAGCTTCCAAACCGACAAAGATGATTTTAGATCGCAACTGGATTTGTGTTTCGCTGAATGGCGGTGCGGTAAGTGGAAGAGTTCCAAGCGTGAGACGGTTGCTGATTCTACAATGAAGCCGAGTACATAGCAGCTTCAAGCGCCAAAGAGGTCGTTTGGATCAAGAAATTTATTTCGAGCTTGGTGTGATGGCTAGTGCCTCCGGCCCAATGGATCTCTCATTGTGACAATAGTGGGGCCATTGCACAAGCCAAGGAGCCTAGATCGCACTGAAGTCCAAGCACATTTTACGGCGATTTCATCTCATCCGCGAGATAGTGGAGAGAGCGATGTTAAGATATGCAAAGTACAAACGGATTTGAACATTGCAGATCCGTTGACAAAGCCGCTTCCCCACCAAAGCATGAGGCTCACACTAGGGCAATGGGTATTAGATACCTACATGGTTGACTCTAGTGCAAGTGGGAGATCGTTAGTGATATGCCTAGAGGCAACATGGAGATGTTGTATATATCACATACTATGTTTATGATACATTACTTTGTTCCTTGGAATAGACATCATCATTATTGATCAATGAGTATGTGACTTATTCATGAGACTCTTAAATACTAAGATGTTGCTATTTCTAAATGATCACTGTCGTATATCATATGAGGAACAAATATGATTCAAAGACAAAGATCGGCATATGTATTGATTGATAATCATGTCTCATGGATCATGGTATGGTGATACCAAATCAATAATATGGACATGTGTTAGTGAACATATGTTGGATAGACTGCCATGAGACACTGCAGAGATTCCATGTGTCATCGGTTGGTCTCAAGTAGTGTTTATGTAGAGTCCTTAGACTTGAGGTCATCATGGTTCCCAACATGAGTAGTAGCTTATTTTGGGACTACTAATCACTACTCGTGGCGGGTAGTCATAAAAGTAGTCTTGGGTTTGCCATGAAACATGTAGTGGGATGTGAATGATCAAGATAGAATTTGCCCCTCCTTATGGGAGAGATATCTCTGGGCCTCGATGTAATGGATTATGAAAGTGCATGGCCATGCCAAGGTGATTGAGGAGTCAATCACGAGTTTATAATCCATCACGGAATCGAGAGAGTGATTGAGCTATTAAGAGGATGACACGGTCTCGCCTTGAGCTCAATCTATATCGTGAGGCAAAGGGATTCGTACATGAGAGGACATTACGAGTTCAGTGATATGATCTTTACATATACTTTGGGGTTAATATGTCTTACTAGAGACCGCTATTAACATGGTAAGCGGAAAGGCGTTTAGGGTCACGACCAAGTATCGTGAACCTCACAGGTCGCACGCTAACGGGTTGGAACACTAATTCGAATATAATTCGGATATGGGCTCAATTCGGATAGAGATCCGAATAGACTCCTATTGGGCCTCGGTCCACGAGGCTCACGTGAGGAGGTCTATATATATGGAGGCGGGGCGGAGGATGTGTGCTGTTAACATCTAGCAAAACCCTAGCCGCCACCTCCGAGCCAAACCCTAGCCGCTCACGAGTGCTAGTACACTCGCGATCGGCGTTCGGCCCGGCGATGTGGATACGGTGGAGGCGGCGCTCGTTGCGATCTGATCGGCGTGCGTGGAGAGACGATCTGTTGGGGACGATCGGCTACTTCCACTACTACCGACGGCAGCGTGATTGGATCGGTTTCCAATTCTTCTTCGCGCGCTGCTGCGTCTAAGTGGTAACGATCCATGATCCTTCCTTAGCATGATGTTCTTGGGTGCGCGGTAGAAAAGTTTTGTTTTCGCTCAGTAGCCTCACGCGTATTCCTTTACACGCCACGTCAGCCCTAGGGCCACGTGGCATGACACGTGGCAGCCACGCGGCCAAAATCCGCCCGAGCTAAAGGAATACGAGGCGTAAAATAAAACTTTTCTACCGCTGCACCCAAGAACATCATGCTAAGGAAGGATCATGGATCGTTACCACTTAGACGCAGCAGGCAAATGGAAGAAGAGTTGGAGACCGATCCAATCACGCGCCGAGGTAGTAGTGGAAGTAGCCGATCGTCCGAACGATCGCTCTCCACGCACGCCGATCAACATCGCAACGAGCGGCGCTTCCACCGTATCCACACGTCGGCTGAACGCCAATCGCGAGTGTACTAGCACTCGTGAGCAGCTAGGGTTTGGCTCGGAGGTGGCGGCTAGGGTTTTGCTAGATGTTAACAGGACGAATCCTCAGCCTCGCTCCATATATATAGACCTCTCACGTGGCCTTGGGACCGAGGCCCATTAGGAGTCTATTCAGATCTTTATCCGAATTGAGCCCATATCCGAATCATATTCAATCGGTGTTCCAACCCGTTAAGCGCGCGACTTGTAGGTTCACGATACTTGGTCGTGACCCTAAACGCCTTTCCGGCCACCTGTTAATAGCGCCTCTAGTAAGACATATTAACCCCAAAGTATATGTAAAGATCATATCGATGAACTCGTAATGTTCTCTCATGTACGAATCCTTTGCCTCACGATATAGATTGAGCTTAAGGCAGACTCGTGTCATCCTCTTAATAGCTCAATCACTCTCTCGATTCCGTGATGGATTATAAACTTGTGATTGACTCTCAATCACCTTGGCATGGCCATGCACTTTCATAATCCATTATATCGAGGCCCGAGATATCTCTCCCATAAGGAGGGGCAAATTTTATCTTGATCATTCACATCTCACTACATGTTTTATGGCAAACCCAAGACTACTTTTATGACTACCCAGCCACGAGTAGTGTTTAGTAGTCCCAAAATAAGCTACTACTCATGTTGGGAACCATGATGATTTCAAGTCTAAGGATTCTACATAAACACTACTCGAGACCAGCGATGACACATGGAATCTCCGCAGTTGTCTCATGGCAGTCTATCCAACATATGTTCACTAACACATGTCCATATTATTGATTTGGTATCACCATACCATGATCCATGAGACATGATCATCAATCAATACATATGGTGATCTTTGTCTCTGAATCATATTTGTTCCTCATATGATATATGACCAGGGATCATTTAGAAATAGCAACATTTTAGTATTTAAGAGTCTCATGAATAAGTCACATACTCATTGATCAATAATGATGATGTCTATTCCAAGGAACAAAGTAATGTATCATAAACATAGTATGTGATATATACAACATCTCCATGTTGCCTCTAGGCATATCACTAACACGAGCCACGTGGTAGCCACGTCAGCTGCCACGTCACCCCCGTGCCACGTGGTAGCATATGCGCGCGCCACGTCAGCTGAGCCCCGCCGCGTCAGCGCTGCCGCCCCCGAGCGTACTGTTACGTGGACCGGGTCTACGGTGGACTCGGTATTCCATGGACCGGGTTCACAGCACAGTACGATTTTAGATTTTTTCGATTTAATGGTAGGGTTTATTTTTCGAGAGCCCGTTCTCCTCCGTCCTAGCTCCGATTGACCCCGTTCTTTTTTCTAAATTCATCTAAAATCGAGCTCTAGCTTTTGGTTCTGGTTTCATGATTTTTGGAGTTCATTTGCTTATCATTTTATGTGTTTCTTTAGTTTCAGTTGTTTTCTCTCTCGTTAGATTCGGATTCCGGAGGAGCAGGATCGACGCCCGAAGACCAGGAGTACCTCGCTGAGCATAACCAAGGCAAGTCGTATCCTTTGATCATGTTGGACCCAGTTTGCAATCTATTATTTATTTATTTTGTTTTAAACTACATTGCATCGTTACTTTTATTCAAACCCTTGTATTGATAGTTATCGACCCAATTGAGTTTATCCCTCCTTGATATTTTGGAATGTCATGATACCATTGTCACCATAGGTGGGAAAATATACTAGTGATGCTAGAGTATTTGTCATATGGGTTGGTACGATTAGACTGCTTAGCCTTGCTTCACTTTACGATTAGTCTCATCATCACATGTTAATTAATAATTTGACATTATGATATATGAAACTGTGGTTGGTGCCACGTTTATTAAAATTTGTGCCACATCATTGGTGTGTCGTTGGCTTGGTTATACAAACTGGTTTTACGCTCGGGCGAGTGATTGTGCAGTAAAGGGGGAAGTGCAGATGCACTTCGGGGGATGTGGTAGCCTCGCCCGGGAATTGTTAAGGACTTAACTTTGTGCGCCATTGATCTGAGCTTAATCGTGCAAACCACATGTCTAGTATGGGATAGACCTGGCTGATTAATTTGTAATATTTCAATTCAATTCTGCCATTGTGATGGACATGGTTGCTGATTTCCATGTGGCGCAAGGGGGGTGTGATGCGAAACCCTAGCGGGCAGGATTGGGCTGAGGTAGAGCATTGTAAAGGCCTTGTTGTGAATTCCTGATATCGAGGCTAATCACATCGTGTGGGTACAGTTGTGCAACCTCTGCAGAGTGTAAAACTATTCGAATAGCCGCGTCCTCGGTCATGGACAGTGCTCGGTGATTTCACACGAGGGGTAGTGTTTTCGTTTATAACTTGGTGGTTTATGTTGGAGGTGGACAGGTAGTTCACTGTTGGTTTAGCTTGTGAATTAGTGTTCACAAGTAGTTCATGTTTATTCCTTCAATTATGTTATTGTTATTGTTTTCCTTTAAATTACGCTTTCAATACATTTATTATATTGTGAAACGCCTTTTATGCAAATTAACCTTTCAGCCTTCCTTTGGTAAGTCTTGCATACTATATTGCATTCATTTATTACAAACGACTTGCTGAGTACCAATGTACTCACGGCTTTACGCCTATGTTGCTCAGTTGAGGGCGAGGAGTATTATCAGCAGGAGGTCCCAGAAGGAGAGTACTACGACGACTTCACGGATTAGGTTTCGTTCTCCACTCGATAGCCTGTGGGCTTGTCGATTGGCCGCTACACTTTATTTTGGTTTTTCGCTGCTATTTTGTTAAGCCCTTCCGGCTAGAGATATTGTAAGCTTGGCCATAAAGTCATACCTTTGAGATTTCATTGATATTCGAGTTTTCCTTCATTATTATCGTGTGTATGACTGTGATTACATCTATGTTTGACTGTGTGCACTAGCGTGATCCTGGACTAGTGCAGATTACACAGAGAGACCGAATTTGCATATTCGGGTCTCTACACTTACAAACCGATAAATATAATTTTAAATCGTAGTCTGGGTTTGTGTTTTATCTTAATGGAGGAGTAGTGAGATGAAAAAGTTTCAAGCAAAAGACGGTTGTTGATTCTACAAAAGAGGCTAAGTATATTATGACTTCTGAAGCTATAAAGGAGGTTGTTTGGATAAAAAAGCTCATCTCTAAGATGGTGTGGTCTCTAATGCTTCTAGTCCGATGAATCTAGATCGCATAATAAATCTAAGCATATACTTCAGCACTTTCACCTCATTTGTGAGATTGTTTATAAAGGTGATGTGAAGATATGTAAAGTGCATACAGATTTAAATATTACTGACCTGATGATTAAGCCTCTCTCATAGCCAAAACATGAGGCACACAAAAGAGATTTGGATATTAGATACTTACATGATCGACACTAGTGCAAGTGGGAGATTTTTAGTGATATGCCCTAGAGATGATTATAGAGATGATTGTATCACTTCTATATTTATGATCTTTTAAATAATATATTATTTTGTCTCTTGAATAAATATCTTTCACATTGATTAACAAGTATGTAACTTGTTCATGAAATTCTTTGTTCATTTTTTGATATTATTCTAACTTATCTCTGATCTTATATCGTTATATGGAATAATTATGATTTATAGATCAACATATGTATTGATTGATGATCATATTTTATAGATTATGGATATAGGGATATCAAATCAATAATGTGGACACATGTTAGAGAACATGGTGTTGGATTAATCTACCATAAGACACTGCAATAATTATTATATACTTAAGTGTCATCAGTTGGTCGTATACATAGTGTATATAGAATCATTAGACCTAAGATTATTATAGTTTCCTACATATGCAATAGTTTACTTTTGTGTTGCTAAACACTACTCCGTAACTGGGTGATCACAAAGGTATTTTTCAAGTTTACTATAAAACATGTGGGGGAATGTAAGCGATCAAAATAAAATTTGCCCCTCCTGTATGACAGGAGAGATTACTCTAGGTCCCTCATTATGATTGGATTAAGAAAGTACATGGCCATACTGAATATAGTTGAGCAGTCAATCACAAACTGAGTAATCCACCATAGGATCGAGTGAAGAATTGAGCTATTATAGGATGACACGCTTCTCTCTTTGAGTTCGATCTAGTATCGTTAGGCAAAGGGATCGATACATAAGTACTGTATAGGTTCATCCGATGTAATTTTTATTTAGGAGTCGCTATGTTCTGCTAGGGACCACTGCTGATTTATGGACGGGAAATGAGCTTTCGAGACATAGCTGAATATACATGAATCTACAGAGTCACATACTTAACAGGTTAAAATGATAAGGGTCCGAATGATATACTCCGAGTGGGATACGATCTCTGTTCGTATTGGATAATGATCCGGTCGGAGGCTCTCCGGATGAGATATGATCTCTAGTTGTATTGGATGAGGATCCAGTCCGAGGCTCTTCGAGTTGGATTCAATATTTAATCGTATCGGACAAGAATATGATGGGAGACTATATATTAAGAGAGACGTGCCTGAGGGCTATATCCTGAAACATACCTATCGAAATCTTAGCTGTCACCTCTCAAAACCTTGTCATGCATGCTAGTGTTAGAACACCTGCGCATGACATTCCATCATTAGACATGTGGACTTTAGTAGAGGTGCTGCTATGACTGCGGTACTAATTAGGACGATCGCGACGAAGAGACGGTTGGTCAGAGGACGATGACTACTTCCACTACACTAACATGCTATGTTGAACCATCTGTTTCAACTCTATTTCCACTACACTGCACATCTAGTGGTAACGATATATAATTTTTTTACTCTTATGGTTTTCTGATTTACACGATAAAAATTATAATCTACGCTGGCGTAGTCATCTCAACACCGTGAGTCTCATGGCTAGCAGTACTTTAGGTAAGCTGTTTTTCCTGTTTTGGATCACATGCGCAATGCTGCCAAAACATTATAGCAACTTGAGTCTTTGTGTGTATTCGTATGAAGGCTGTGAGTGAAGATAAATACAACCACTGAGTTGATGAATCAAGAGAAGAACACTTTACGAAACATTGCAACATATTAGACCATACCTTTGTACGGGTCCACGACAGTGACTCCCAAGAATCATTAAATCAACATTTGATTTCTCAGCTGCTTCACATATGATCTCCTTGGGATCTCCTACCTCGACAATTGTCACTACTGCTACCTGCAATACAGAAAGGAGCAAGATGGTAATCATTTTAAAACTGCAGAGATTAAGACGGTAGAAAACCTACCCATCCTTATATTACTAATAGAATTGCGGAGTACATGAATGACAATATTTGTTATATCTGAAACACACTCTATTGCAGTGGAATAAGCTAAAGATCTCCTGCCTGATCCATATTAACTCCTCACCTTCATTTCTTTCCGCTGGTTAGTGTTGACGAGGATAAAATAATCCTCTAGTTTATTACGTCATCATATTCTTCGAATATATCCCTTAACGATAAGGGAGAAAATTTATAAAGTAGTTGTAATACCTACTACGACCTTTTTACGACTACCTAGTCGTGAGTCCTCCCACGACTACCTAATTGTAAGACCTGTTACGACTACCTAGTCGTAAGTTATGCTACAACTACCTAATTGTAAGCTTATACGACCACCTAGTGGTAAGATTTTCCTATGACTGCTTGGTTGAAGTTTCACTACGACTGTCCAAGTTAGTAACTGACCTACTCTTGCAAAAGGGCGGTCTGACAGGGCAGTTAGACGTGTGCTTATACCATAACCGCACACGATCTCACCTACGTCTCTCTGACAATAACCGTCGTACGGCGAACCGCTCCCACGTCTCTCTGATATTAACCGCCGTTCAACGGTTAACTCCCGAAACAACAAGACGCTTCCTGGGTAAGAAGCAATTGCCACCCGTTCGCCAGCTATATAAGGAATAGGTTTTGTGTAGGGAGGGGAGGGCAGTGCGAGTGATAGGACCCAGTAGAGTATAATTCATTCTGTAATTCCTTGTACTGTACACACTTTTGAGCCTATTTCTATAGTAGTAATAGCACAGGACGTAAGGTTATTATTATCTTAGGAGAAGGCCCGAACCTATATAAAATCCGCATGTCTTCTCTCTGTGTATTTATTTTCACCGTCTTGAGAGTTTTTCTCCGAATCTAATAAATATTACTAAAATCGATATTAGAACATCGACAAGTGTCTTCTCGTAACTACAACTTGGTCCTATCCTATGTATGTTTGTAAAGTAGATTGAGAAAAGTTTAAATCAATTAGAGGAATTATAACTGTTCCATAAGTCCGTAAAATGTATATCATTCAGACATTTTGAATCTAGACCGCCTGATCAAGAGCAGGACCTAGCAGAGTATGTGATCAGACATACATACTGCGAGCCAACCTTGAATCCAATGTGATCATAAGCTAGTGGCTCATATTTGAGTTTATGTTATTAAATATCCCCAATAGATAGTCTTTTAGTGAAATGAGATTAGGACAGGCAAATATCGGGTAGAAACACCCGCACTCTCCATGTAAACTCCGCGGAAACCACGTATAAATGTTTCCAAAAATTCTCAAAAAAAAATTCTAAATGCAGGGGGATATCTATAGCCATGTAAAGCTTTAAGATCAAACATTTGGAAGATCATATTACAAATGCAATTGATTTTAATATTGAAATTGTGCAAGGATATATGATATCTTGCAATCTATGTGTGGCTACATTTGAGATTGTTTTTGAAGTTTATGTGACAAGAATGCTTTCCACTAATATTTTCACCAACGAGAGCACAACATGTAGATGGAAGACGGGAAGTTGGGTTGAAATTATTGATATGACCAAACTAAGTAGATGATTGAATTGATCAATTTAGCAGCAACTAAATACTCCGTCCGGTCAAAAAAAGAGTGATAACTAATGCGTGCAGTCAAACTATATGTAACACCTTGAAAGTATAAAATCCAAAAATAAAAAAGAAATACCCCTAGATTCCCAGGAATTTCGGATCTGGCCTTACCCATCAATAATCTAGTAATTCTGAAATTCTTAACCCATCTTCCTTCGCGACTTCCTTCCCCATAAGGTAATTAACACACTCTGTCTCCCTAAACCCATCTTGGGTTTCTGAGGCGCAGCCACCGCGGATGCGCGTGACGCCGTGGTCACTTTGGGGGGAGTGAGGGCCACCGGTGTGTTGCGCCGCCCTCCCTCGCGTTGTCTCCGTGCGCCAGGCAAGGCAGGTCGCCGTTGCGGAGGGTGTCGTTTTCTTTGATGGGAGCGGAGATGAGACTCCCATCGCGTCACACATGACTGAGACCACCTCAGCGTGGTAGCTGCGCCGTGGCCACGTATTGCATGCCGCTGCTGGGACGCATACACTGCTAGCCGTGCTCGCTGCCGGCCGGTCGGTCGACGCGTCCTCATCGCGTATGCTCAGCACAGGTAGTGTTGGAAATATAGGTAACTAGTAAGGTGCCCGTGCGTTGCAACGAAAAACTAAATAAAAGTGATGCATACTATCAAATATGATCTCAAACTGAATAACAAATATCAACTTTTTCTTACGTCATCATGAATCAAACAAAACATACATATTCATACTGACAGAGAATCAAAGAAAGCAGTGTACAAATAGCCAAATCAAATGGGAACCGTAGCTATACAGCGGTAAAAAAATCAGTAACTACCTCCAATATGCTGATGTCACCAAGATGTCTTGATTTAAAATTACTATGACAACAGTATGTTACAATCATATTGTAGAAGGTTGTTTTCTGTTATTGCCAAAAGAAAGACAATGGATGGATTTTATATGACCCTACCGAAAGTAAATAGTGATGCAAAAACATGATAATATAAGAAAAACAGAATTCGTGTTGGTATAGAGAGTCAGAGATCTGACTAACTGCCTACTTCACGCTATGTAAGGATTCCAGAATCCTTGACCTCACTGATATCAGCTTCGCCTTGGCCGCTTCGTGTGGGGTAATTATCCTAGACAACTTGACATTTGACAACAAACAACAATTCATGTACAAGAGCAAGTAATTGCACACTTGCCTTTATTGGTGTAGCGTTTGATGCTGTTTGACCAGAATCTGTGCGTAGAGAAGCTCGTTCCAGGAGTCCGGTCCTCCCAGAAGGCACCAGTGGCTGCAGTCCTGGTATATCTCAGGCGACTTCCTCTCCTCCTCGATAACTCGCTATGTAGACTGAAGGGTGTGCTACCTTCCTGTAGTCAGTCATCCTTGTTATGTTCAGGTAAACAACAGGTGTTTTCATGCCATGGAGCACCTCCTCCAAGATGCTCATCTTTTGTGGGTATGGTGCAGGGTACTGATCGTTTGTTATTGGCTCAGTTTCCTTATCGCAACTGCTGCCTAAATTCCATTGGCCCCCACTGCGTAATACGAATACAGACTTCCAAACATCAGTTACTCTGATACCGATATGGGCACATCAAAGTGAACTTGCCAGAACTCACAAAAGGCTAACCTGAAATGAGATGCTGAGTAGCGTCTAAAAACACAGATTGTTGTCTTGGGATTTATATTGAATCAACCCACTTGGCCCTGTGTTAAGAGCTCTCCGATAAGCATCATGGACATTCACTCACTATATACATGGTTGCCCTCTTGATAGTAATCTTTCCCGTGGCACATTTAACATACTTAGAACAAAGAAGCAACACTTGAAATGCGAACACACGACATGCAGATCTTTAATGAATCGACGGTGCCATTTATAGCTTACCCTAGAGAAGTTTTCTCATGCGCCCACCATTGCTCCGAGATTGAAGACAATTATATCTGCATTCTTGTACCTTGGGGATGAGTGATTAATTATGTCAAGCCTAAGAGTTTCCTTGTTCTTTCCATTTCGACAGCATCTCCCATTCCTGAACAAGGAAAGGGAGCGAAGTACTCCACACCGCAATTGTAGTCCTAGACAACAGAAAATTTGCGCATTGGCATTCACTATAAATGTTGAAACAAGCACAAATAACAAAAGGTGGAATATGAAAAGCATAGCATATCTACTCGAAACAAGAAAGAGTAAGAGCTCTTCATGGTCAAGTGGATCCTCAAGAAGGTCCTTCACAAGAAAGACAAATTCCTTGATTGTCACAAGCTTAATAATTCTTGCTATGGATGTGGCTATTGGAATGGAATACTTGCATTCCAAGAATATAATTCATTTTGATCTGAAATGTGATAACTTGCTAGTGAATCTCAAGGATCCTTCTCATCCCATATGCAAGGTGTGTCAAAGCTTCAAGAATATATTGATTGGATCTCTAAATAGGAACAAATGAATGACATGAGATGATATAATAACCCCTTCTTTCCATATATTATATAAGTTAAGGCAGTAACTGTAAATTATGATCAGTAGGTAGCTGACTTTGGTTTGTCCAAGGTGAAACAAACCACAATGGTCTCTCGTGGAATGAGGGGAACTCTTCCATGGATGGCTCTCAAATACTTGCAATGAAGCAGAGTAAGGTATCGACAAGGTAGTACTCCAAATCCTCTTGATGAACCTAAAAATAAAGATGTTACAAAGCTTTGAAATGTTATGGTATTGTGTGTGTCATATAGTCATATGACATTAGCAAACAGAAAGCTAAGTGAAGTGATTTTGCCCTCATAGATTTGAAAGCAAGCCACGTTGAAAAAAGATGCACAAGACCATTTGGTGAAATCCTTTCTAAAACCTAAAATGTAGAACCATCCCATGGCTTCATTTTTTTAAAAGTTATATTTATCATGTAAGCATTTGTGTGTGTGTGATGATTCCTCACATAGATCTTTGTATTGTCTAAAACTAAATGCACCTTTGTTTGATACTATCACAAAGTTGATGTTTATTCTTTTGGCATTGTAATGTGGGAAATACTCACGGGTCAGAGCCATATCTTCGGCATGAACCATGGAGTCGCCATAGGTGTGCTTAAAACACAACCAAGTTATTGTAAATGTAAAGGGCATCATATTCGTAACATCACCCGACATCGATCGGAAATTGCAGGAGGAATTCGAGCAACACACCGAGGCCACTGTGTACAACCTCATGTGATCCGGAGTGGAGGAAACTAATGGAGCAATGCTGGTCAAACGAGCCCGAGAAAAGACCATCATTCATAGAAGTTACGAGCCATCTACGCTACATGCTAGAGGCCAGCCAAATCCAGCCACTAAGCTAACTTGAATGAGGATCACTATCTATCTATGCTTTTTGAGTTCATGGTGCAAATCTTACTTGTGTATATATTCATATTGTTCATTTTCAGCAAAACTTAGTGTCCTTCGTTGTACATGATTGTGGATATTTTGGTTAAGGCTTTTGCATGAGTATCTTAGATTTGCTGCAAGTGTGTTATGGAACGATGAAATGTAAGGCAAATATAACTTGCGCTTCCTTGTCATTGATTGTTTGTACATTGTCAGTATTACTGAATTTGTCACAACCCTAATTCTCCTCGTTTGAGACCCTATTTGTTAAGGTCATTGATCTCCTCGTTGTAGGTCATTGATCTTCTCGTTGTAAATCTCCATGTACGACACCCTAATCAGGAATTCCTATTCCGTGGCCTGCCCTGAGACCGAAATCAAGCCAATGATTCGACTAAAAGGAGCGGTGTCGAATTAATTACCTCGTCGCGGTGTCGAAGATGTCGCGCACGCGAGCGGGATGATTCCGGGTGGTCGCCGAAGATGTTCATGGTGAAGGTCATGCCGCCATCGGTCCGGCCGTAAGGCGGCGGTGCCGTTGAATCCATTGACGACGGTGCGGATGAGCGAGTGGATGAGCACGTCGAGATCCGCGGCGTTGGTGGCCATCTCGTCGAACATGTCTTCGATTCAGCCGAGAGGGGTTAGAGAGTGGCGGCTACCAAAGGCGAAGGAGGCACCGGTGGGAGGAGGCGACTGGGGCCGACGTCGCCAGAGGCCGGCCGACGGCCCGGAGGCCGAGACGCCGCCGGAGTGGCGGACGAACACGTGCACGCGCGGGTGAGGAGGAGGCGGCGGCGGCACGGGGTGGGAGAGTAGGAGGCGACGACATCGCGGGGCCTGGAGGGAGGGGAGGAGGCGGCGCGGGTACGAGGTCTCCAATCAAGCCGCCGTGCACCCCGCCTCATCTCGCCAAAGCCACCACGGCCTCGCCACGCAGATCCGGCCGTCGCCGACGCCGCCGCTCGCACGGGAAGAAAGCGCCGGCCGGGTGAATAGGGGTGGGGAGGAGGAGGCCGCGGGGTGGGGGAGGAGGCGACGGGGAGAGCGAGGGGAGGCGGATCGGGCGGCGGGGAGAGCGAGGCGGCGCTTGAGAGGTGGGAGGGAGGAGGGGAGGCGCGGCGGCGACGCAGGTGGGGGAGGAGGCGCGGGGAGATCGAGGGGAGGCGAGGAGAGCAAGGGGAGGCGGGGGGCGGGGAGGCAGGGGAGGCGGGGAGGCGAGGAGGCGATCGGGGCGGCGGGGGAGAGCGAGGGGAGGCGGGTCGGGGCGGCGGGGCGTTGGGGGACGGTTTGGATTATATCTCATAATTAAATCGAGTGGTTAAAAAAAAGTGAGAGGACTCATCAACCACCAACTCCTTCTTTTAAAGTAGTAAAGATATTTTAATTTTAAATTTTAGTAAAAGATAAATATAACAAATAAATGATACAAAATATATAACTAACAGCAGGCTACTCATATTACTTCAAGAAATACATAAGAAAAATATAATATAAAAGTTATCGAATGCGCGAACGACTTACAGTTGGGCCTGATGAAGAACAGGAAGCAACGCAGGCGTGATGCAGTGCAGAACGTAGATGTCGCAGTGCAATGAGCGGTCGCGCAGATGTGCGCTGCTCAGAAACTTTATTGCCGTCACCGTGCAAGTTTTCACGGCAGCAACAACTCGGAGATACCACTCCTCTTTTTCATGGTGCACGCCGGGAAGAAGAGTCAACGAGACTCAGACGGCGCAGCACAACAGCACAAGTTCGTAGAAGGAAGAGAATGGAGGCAGTGAGCTACTTGGGTGTCTTCTCTGGATATCTCCAGACATATATATATAGGCAGACTGATAACTGATATAATTAAAACAATCATTTATCTACCGGTAACTTACGTATTTAACTAGCCATTTACCCAGTGGTAATTGCCTGTCATCAAAACCCAAAAACTTCCAAATTCAAACGTTTGAATCTTATTCAAACTGTGAGAGAGTGATGCATGGTACAGCAAAAATAAAGGTGGACTTGGTCTGCCAAGTAGCACGTCACGCCACGTCACGGTCGCGCGTCACAAGTCACGCGATCTTCACGTGAAAATACGCGAATACACGCGCACGTGTGTGATTAGCCAAAACCATCCTCATATCATCCACATTAATAATTTAATGAGTGGCATAGACTCTACCTTATAAATTGATCTTTCTCATCTTGTCTTAGCAATATGGTACTAAACCTTGTATGATTTGGAATTAAGAAAATGGGCCTCATTTATGGGCCCATTCTAACAGACAGCAGTAGTCACGCAGTCGAGCCAATCTGTGGCTTGTGGGCTTTGAGTGATAACTATGTAAACTTTCTAATTAGATATCTAGTTGTTTTCCTTCCCTAATCACCTTATGTACGCATGTAGGATCACATGGGGTTAGAAGGGAGGTTTGATCGCCACCAGATCGTTGATCTGTCATGTAGCTGTGCTGCTAAACATCTGGCAAGTACCTTATGGCAATCCTTGTTGTATATGCCAAGGGCAAAAGAGGAATTTCACAATTGGTAAAAGAGAAAGAAAGAGAAGGGGAGAGGGGCTCACCCGTCGGTGGGACAGACTATGGATAAGGAGGGGGAGGATGTATCCTCCCATTCTCATCAGAGAGAAGGGCATAGGAGGGGGCTCGGGCGACTGGGCGGAAAAGGCAGCGGCGCGAAGAGTCGACTCCGGCAACGCCGCATCTGGCAACGGTGCGCCTGCCAGCGGGTCCCACCCGACGGCCCGGTCCTCTCGCTCGCCCGTTCTCCCGTGCGGCCCGATCTTCCCCATGTGACGCACTCCCGTGCGCGTGTGGCTCACCTCAGATCCACTTCTCCCGTGCTTGGCTCAGTCCAGATCTGATTTTGCGTGCGGGGTGGAGGCGATGGAGGCGGATGACGCAGGCGGTAGGTGCGGGGTTTCGGCCTCGGCCGTTGAAGACCGTCGCACAAGCCCTCCTCCCTCACGGCTATAAGAGGAGGCTTGTACCTCTTCTGTGGACACTCCAAAAACAGTGAGCTTCTCTTCCTCCTCTCTTCGAGCTCCTATATTGCCTATGGTGTGTAGTTTCGGTGTGGTTGCTTGACGTCCGACGCCGACCTCGATCCTCTTTGGTGCTTCACGGCGAGGTGTTGGCCGACGCCTACCGTGTGCTTGTGCGAAATTCTAATGAGGATATCCCCACTACATACACAACTTCCACATCTAATGTGCATGAGAATGTTCACGAAGCCGAACGTACGATACAAGAACCAATGACTCGAGCGCGAGCACGTCAATTTAACAATCAGGTGAATGCGTTCCTCACTTTGCATACAAATGTTTCAAAGAATGAAATACAATTTAATCTTTGTGATGATTTAACTGTCCTTAGGAATCATGGAGAAGGACCACATGAGCCCAAATATACAAGTAAAATCGTCAAGCGCAAACCAAGTTCTGCTCGCGAGTTCGACTCAGATTCGGCCCTCCTGACAGTGTCTACTTCAAACGGCCATAACTTTTGATATAGGAGAAATCAAAGGGCCTATAAGTACTTGTTGGAAAGCTTTTGAAGTCTACTTTCAGATAGATCTGGCCTCACCTGCAAATTCCTTCTGTACGCACCGCAATTACCAAAACACTCTGACGTTGACTCAGCTTGATAAGACCAATTTTAAATGCTCATAGATTTCGCATCAAGAGTCCATTTTGAATGTGTGAGTACAGCATAGAAAAGATTATCTCGTCCTCTTTCCAATGGATCTGGCTTCATCCAAAAATTCCTTTTGTACACGACGTAATCATCAAAACAATCTTCGGTTTCAGAAATAGAAATTAAATCCGATAGGATTTGATTACTTTCCATGTCTTGATATCTTTGCATATGCAAGGGCCTGCGTGCCCTATAAACAGAAGATCCGTTTGCCTTGTAATACAAACTACCATTAAGAACAAAAATACTATTGTTCGTGCTTGAGTTTTGTGAGGAATTAGAGAGTTTATTTAATCAAGATCGTTCAGCTTTTTCGTTGGAAATTTGGTGCACGATAGATTTTTGCTTGGTGGTCGTTGAAATCGACGCGAGTGTGATTTGGCCAATTAAAGAGTGTTCGTCCCTTGCACTGGTATTGGAGGATCATTACAATTCATCAAAATTCCCGCGAGTATCCATCCTACGTCGAGAAGATCGGGTGATCCTGTATCACATTCCCTAACCACGGCTTCGTTATCTCGAGTGCATACTCCGGTGAAGAGAACTTTGTATCTCCGATTGTCTACTGTCCTCTCTTACAGTGGTGTGTGGGGGCACTAGGTTTTCTGGGACAGCGCCCTGTGGCGTGCCTAGCTCCGTGACCTTCTCGGTGATTTCGAGTATCACCGGTTTTGTGAGTATTCGGTTTAATTTATATGTTGTTAAGTTGATTTTAATCTAGTGATATCTTTGGTTGTTTGTCGAGACCCGAATATACAAATTCGGACTCTCTGTGTATTCTGCACTAGTCCCAGGATCATGCTAGTGCACACAGTCAAACTTAGATATCATCACAACCATATGCACGATAAAAATAAAGGAAAAGCTCAAATATCAATAAATCTCAAAAGGTACGACCTTATGATCAAGCTTACAATAGATTAACCCGAAGGGCTTAACAAAATTAGCAGCGAAAATCCAAAATAAAACGTAGCGGCCAATCGACAAGCCCACGGGCTATCGAGTGGAGAACGAAGCCTAATCCGCGAAGTCGTCGAAGTACTCTCCTTCTGGAACCTCCTGCTGGTGATACTCCTCCTCCTCAACTAAGCAACATTGGGCATAAAGCCGTGAGTACATTGGTACTCAGCAAGTCATTTGTAACAAATGAATGCAATATAGCATGCAAGGTTTACCAATGGAGGGCTGAAATGTTAGTTTGTATAAAATGACATTTGAAATACAATAAATAGATGAAAGGCGAATTTTAAGTAAAACAGTAATAAATAAATAGTCAAAGGAATTGAAATAACCACTTGCGGACCTCCCATCTACAAGCTAAACCAACCGCTTATGGACCTCCCATCCATAAGCTAAACCAATAGTGAATTAACCATCCACTAACCAAACACAATCCTCAAGTTTTCAGAAATAACTACCCCTCGTGTGAAATCACCGAGCATTGTCCATGACCGAGGACGCGGCTTTTCGAATAGTTTTACATTCTGCAGAGATTGCACAACTGTACCCACACGATGTGAATAGCCTCGCGGTAAGGAAATCACAGCAAGGCCTTTACAAAGTTCAGTCTCAATCCGCCCGCTAGGGTTTCGCATCACACCCCCCTTGCGCCACACGAAAATCAGCAACCATGTTCATCTCAATGGCAAGATTAAAGTTCAAACCTCCCAAATTAGACAGCCAGGTCCGTCCCATACCAGACATGTGGTTTGCACGGTAAAACTCAGATCAATGGCGCACAAAGTTAAGTCCTTAACATTACCCGGGCGAGGCTACCACATCCCCCGAAGTGCACCTGCACTTCCCCCTTTACTGCACGATCACTAGCCCGAGTGCAAAGCCAAGTTTGTACCTCCCCGCCAATGACACACCAATGCCACGGCACAAATTTTAGTAAACGTGGCACCAACCACAGTTTCATATATCATTAAGTCAAATTAAAAATTAACATGTGATGATGAGACCAATCGTAGATTAAGCAAGGCTAAGCAGTCTAATCATATCAACCCATGTGACAAGTATCGTAACATCACTAGTATGTTTCCCAACCTATGGTGACAATAGTATCATGGCATTCCAAAGTATCAAGGAGGGATAAATTCAATTGGGACGATATCTACCAATACAAGGGTTTGAATAAAATAGCGACGCAATGTACTTTAAAACAAATTAATTAAATAATAGATTACAAACTAGGTTCAACATGATCAAAGGACACAACTTGCCTTGGTTATGCACAGTGAGGTGCTCCTGGTCTTCAAGCGTAGATCCTGCTCCTTCAGAATCCGAATCTAACGAGAGAGAAAACGACCGAAACAAGAAAAATACATAAAATAATAAGCAAATAAACTCCATAATTTATGAAACTAGAACCACAAGCTATATCTTGATTTTAGATGAATTTAGAAAAAAGAACGGGGTCAATCGGAGCTAGGACGGAGGAGAACGAGCTCTCGAAAAATAAATCCTAAAGGAAATTCGGAAAAATCGGAAAATGCACTGTGCTGTGAACCTGGCGCACGGAATACCGAATCCACCGAAGACCTGGCGCACGGAACAGTGCACGCGGGAGAGAGGGCGCTGACGCGGAGAGGCTGGCTGACGTGGTCACGCAAGTGCCGACACGTGGCACCTTGCTGACGTGGCTCCTGAGCTGGGTTTTTGCTGACGTGGCATGCCACGTGGCATTAGGGCTGACGTGGCGTGCCACGTGGGAGGCTGACGCGGCACGGGCTCGGGCACGGGCGGCAGTGGAGGATCGGACGACGGGGAACGCGACGCGCGGCGCGATCTGAGCCTTCGGCTCAGATCTGGACGAGCGGCGGGGATGAGGCGGCTCGGAGGCGAGACGACGGCCGATGGTCGATGCGTGGCGGCATGACTCGCGGCGCCGCAGCGCGACGCCGCGACGGGCGGCGGGGTCTTAACGCGTGGTCGCATCCGGCGCCGGCTCGACCGAGCGTGCGGCTGGGATGGGGCGGCCGGGGTGTGGTGGCGGAACGAATGGCCGACGCGTGGCGGGCGCATCGCGCGAGGCGTTGCGGGCGCGGGCGCGGCCGAGGCGAGGGGAGTGGCGCGAGGTCTGGCGACATGGGCGACGCTGGCGGCGAGGAGGCGACGCGGGCAACGGGGAGCGGTGACGGCTCACCGGCGGGTCTTCGGCGACGGCGACGACGAGCGGGGACGGGGAAGACGCGCGAAGCGGCGAGGGTGCACGGGGCAGCTCCGGCGACGGCGGCGCGAGGCGAAGAGGGCGACGGTGTTTAAAACACGCGAACCGAGGCCATCGATCCAGAGGCGGTGCGGACGCGGGGTGAACGCGGTGCGAGCACGGACAGCTAGGATGACGTGGGGGGAGATCGGACGGTCGGGGAGGGTTAGGGTTTCGATCGGGGCGGGGGTACGAGCGAGGAGACGCATGGCTCGCGGGCGCGATCCAACGGCGGGGGCGAGCGGCGCTAGGGTTAGGCGCGGGGCGCGAGCACGGGTGCACGGGATGGTGCCACGTGGCGAGGGGGTCGAATTGGGCGGCGCGGGACGGGGGAAGGCGGGCGCGCGCGGGAGATGGGCCGAGGGGCGGCGTGCTCGGTCGGGATGGCGCCACGTGGAGGGGAGAAGATCCGACGGCTGAGAGAATTTCCCCGATTAATTTCTTTCCAGAAATTCAAATAAACTTTCAGAAGCTCTAGAAAATAGCAATTAAGTCTCAAAAATTCACTAAAAATATCACAAAATTCCTTCAGACATGAAGAATCCAAATAAAATATTTCCAACTTATGTTGATGTTTATTTTACCGAGATTAAATCATTTTAAAATTCAAAAATGCATTTGAAGTTTGATTTAATTTCAGAAAATACCAGAAAATTTCTTGTGACACAAGGAACTCAAATAAAATATTTTCAGCTTATGTTAAAGTTTATCTTAATCATATTAAATCTTTATAAATTTCTAAAAATTCATTTAAGCTTGATTTAAATTCAGAAAAATTCCAAAAATAAAATTTTGAATTCCAGGTTTTAAAAACTCAAAATCAGGATGTTACATTGTTGCCCTACTGACCGAATGCATATGTGTTGGCAAAAATTTGAACTGTGTGGAGATAGACTTTAAATCTAGAGCTTAAAGTTTGAAATCATTTTCTACATAACCAATTGATGAAGAGTATATGATTTTAGTAGCGGGAAGGATAAGACTTGATCTTGTGTAACCCTACACTAGAGAGCACTAAATATCAATTAAAACTTAAGTTTTTTGCTAGTCTTAATCGGTTTAATTCACATTAGCATACATGTTCAATTCAAGAGTAATGGTTCTTCTTTTATTGAATATGTGCTATGTTACAAATGATATGAACGATTTAATTGTTTACATTCAATTTATGTCATTTGTACACATATTGAAGTGTTTTACTCTTTTAGTTAATTATGCTAGAATTATATTTCTATTTATGCTTATACAGCAATTATTACAACAATCTAGAAAACCTAACTTTAAAGAAATGGCTTCGTCATCTGATGTCGTTAAGCCAGAAGTGTTCGACGGTGCGAACTTCAAACGGTGGTAGGCTAAGACGAAATTATGGTTGACTGCTCTCAAACTCTTTTGGGTCATTTCAAATCCTCCAGTGTTTCCGTTGGAAATCCCTAAAATGATGCGGTGGGAGGATGCAAACAATTCAATCTTAGCCCGTCTGTTAGCCATCTTGTCCAACCACTGTTTGACATCTATGTCAACTTCACAAACGCTAAGCTACTGTGGGATGAACTTGAATCGAAGTATTCCGAAGGGGTTGACAGGAATGAGTCGTTCGTGACTGCGAACTACTTGAACTACAAGATGGTCGAAGGACGGTCGATGATGGAGCAGCTCCATGAGCTACAACTCTATGTACGTGACTTAAGTCAGTACAACTGTGCTCTACTAGAGAAGTTCCAAGTGAACGTCATCGTGGCGTGACTTCGTGACCGCTCATCGACATATGAAGGAGCGCTTGACTCTCAATGAGCTGTCAGCAGCTATAAATGTCGAAAAATGTGCTAGAGCTGGTGACGGTGTAGGAAAGGCTCAAATCCAAGCTCATCAAGTACAAGTCAAGAGTGCTGGAGGCTCTAGGAAACCAAAATTCAAGAATCAGCTTCAAGTCAAACTCCAACCTAAGAAAATGAAGAAGAAAAGGGAGGACATTGTCTGCTTTGTCTGCGAGGAGGCTGGACATAAGGTCAACCATTGCCGCAATCGCAAAGGCAGAGGTCCTACTCCTGGTCAGCACAAGAGCCACAAGGCTGAAGTAAATGTCGCACTAGCCAGCTCCAGTTCAGAAGAGTACGTACCTCAAACCTTTATGGCAAGTCCATCAATTGATTGGTGATTGATACAAGTGCTACTAGACATATATGTGCTGATCGTTCGTGTTTTTCTTCATTTCAGGGTGAAGGTGGTGGATCCGTCTTAATGGAGAATGTAGCCGCTGCGACAGTACGTGGGATCGGATAGGTTTGTCTGAAGCTTACCTCAAGCAAAACACTCATTCCCAAGGATGTACTGTATGTGCCTGCAATGACTCGCAACTTTCTGAGTGGGTTGATGCTGTGCAAGCAAGGAATAAAGCTTGTGTTTGAGTCCAATAAGGTCGTGTTGACCAAGTTTGAAAATTTTGTAGGCAAAGGATATGATAGCGGAGGCATGTTCTACTTATCCATTTTTGATTTCAATGATATAACCATCTATAATGTTTCCCATTGCAATAAAATCCATGATATTTGACATTCACGTTTGTGTCATGTTAATTTTCAAGCCATTATACGGTTAAGCAAAATGAATCTAATTCCAATTTATAATTATGAGAATGGTTTAAAATGTGAAGTGTGTATGTAAGCAAAACAACCCCGAAAACCTTTTCATAGCGTTGAAGGGCAGAGCACTTCTCCACTTGAACTAGTCCATTCTGATCTTTGCAATATAAATGAAATATTAACTAAAGGTGGCAAACGCTATTTTCTGACTCTCATAGATGATGCGACTAAGTATTGCTATATTTACTTACTTAAATCGAAAGATGAAGCACTTGAATACTTTAAAGTCTACAAAGTTAAAGTTGAAAATCAGTTAGAAAAGAAAATTAAACGGTTGCGGTCGGATCGAGGCGGTGAATACGTCTCAAATGAATTCTCTCAGTTCTCAAATGAATATGTGCCATTACCGAAGAAAAGAAAGCTTGATCCGAAAACCGTTGATTGTGTCTTTCTAGGGTATGCTATAAATAGCACGGCTTATAGATTTCTAGTAGTCAAATCCGAGGTGAGTGACATCACTACGAATATAGTGATGGAGTCTCATGATGTGACTTTATTTGAACATGTGTTTCCTATGAGACCAACTGAAGTCATTAACCATACTATGCTAGTTGATTGCTCTATTCCTTCTAGTGTGGACAACACCGCTCCAGAGTTGGAGTTGAGGAGGAGTAAGAGACAGAGGACTAAAAGTCACTGGGTGATGACTATGTCACCTATATCATAGACGTTGAACCACGAACCGTTTCAGAGGCATACGCATCTCCGAATGTGGATTACTGGAAGGAGGCAGTCTGTAGCGAGATGGATTCCATTATAACTAATGGAACCTAGGAGATTACAGATCTTTCACCTAGATGCAAGCTAGTGGGCTTTAAATGGATCTTTAAGAGAAAGCGTAGACATGATGGTACTATTGAAAAGTACAAGGCCTGCTTAGTGGCTAAATATTTCAGGCAAAAGGAAGGAGAAGACTATTTTGATACATACTCTCTTGTGGCTCGTTTGCCCACAATACGAGTGCTTCAAGCACTAGCTGCCATATATAAACTCCAAGTGCATCAAATGGATGTGAAGACCGCTTTCCTAAACAGAGAGTTGGATGAGAAGATTTATATGCAAACAGCCTGATGGTTTTGTAGTTGAAGGGCAAGAAAAGAAAGTATGTCGATTGATCAAATCCTTATATGGTCTAAAGTAAGCTCCCAAGCAGTGGCACGAGAAATTCTATAGTACAATGATATTGGTCGGATTTTGTGTAAATGAAGTCGATAAATGTGTCTACTATCGGTTTAGTGGGAGTGAAGGTGTCATTCTATGTCTGTACGTAGATGACATATTGCTTTTTGGAACTAACATGGATATAATCAATAAAACAAAGTCTTTTCTCTCTCAGAACTTTGATATGAAAGATCTGGGTGAAGCAGATATTATTCTGAATATCAAGTTTATAAAGGGTGAGAATGTGATTACTCTGTCACAATCCCATTATGTGGACAAAGTCCTAACTTGATTTGGATTCATGAACTGTAAGCCAACAGCCACACCTTATGATCCAAATGCTAAGCTCCATAAAAACATTGGACATGGAAAAGATCAATTGAAGTATTCACAAATTATTAGATCCTTGATGTATTTGATTAGTGCAACGAGGCCAGACATCTCTTATGCTGTAAGCAGATTGAGTCGTTATATGTCCAATCCAGGAGATGATCATTGGATAGCACTAGAGAGAGTACTTAGATACCTAAAAGGGACCTCTAACTTGGCAATACACTATTGTGGTCATCCGGCGGTCTTAGAGGGATTCAGTGACATGAAGGCTATGAATGGCTATGCGTTCACTCTAGCAGGTGGGGCTGTTTCATGGAAATCTTCCAAATAGACTATCTTTACATAGTCCATCATTGTGAGACCCTGGAGTAGAAACTCCTGACCCCCTGTGTATTGCAGTACTAGTCCCAGATCAACGCTAGTACACACAGATAATCAGAAAAATGATACGTTGCCAACCACACTTTATTACAATAATAGCTGAAATACATAAGTCTTGGCCCAAGGCCTTACAACTGTGGTTCACAGAACCTCTTACACAAAAGGTAACAGCGGAAGCAAAAATATTCGAATAAACGGCCCATCAATATGCCACAGGCAATTGACTTGAGTAACGAGACCTAGTCCTCCGGAAAGAATCCATCACAGCCGCAAGCGGAACAGTAGTCGTAGTCTCCTTCCTAAGCTTCAACCTCCTTTGAGATTTATTTTGAAGTGTAGTATGTGAGTACAAAAATGTACTCCACAAGTCTTGGGAAAATGCATTAGATGCGGGGTTGAACAAGGAAGGCTATATGGCTCTTTTGCACAAATGAGTATTTTATTTCAAATTTATATACTATTACTAAAAACATTTGGTTAAACATTGAATTTTCATAGTCTGAAATTTAATAAGTACATTAGTGAAGGTTACATCCACCATCACTGATAAAATAGGCTATCTCCGCCAAGATTCAAAATGGAGGTTAAAACCACTTGAACTGGTTACATCCACCAGACCAAAATTTCAAGAGTTCTATCCACTCTCTAGTTTTCCAAAACCTTTTCTTTTTAAATTCAAATTCAAATCTCTACTATGTGAATGCATTCCTTGTCCGCCCTTGACCGTGGGCACGGCTATTCGAATAGTTTTATTACTCTGCAAAGTGCATACAACTTTACCCACAAGAGATATGTTACCTTTACAGTCAACACGCTTCCTTTGGCATGAGACCCAGATAAAATATCACAAAGCTTTTCACCTACTCTAGTATAGTTTTATATCACTCGCTGAGGTTTCACCGCTGAAGGGTTAAATCCACCACATTCAGAAGCCCCACTTGCGCCATGTAAGTGCAGTAACTCCCTGCCCCTCACTTTGAGTAATCAGTAAATCCCTGATACCCATTTTCCAATAGTAACACAAAAACTAAACTATTATAGGTTAATTAGCTAGGTTGTACCCATTTTAACTTGTGGTTGTACTGTTTTACTCAGATTGGACAAACACAAGAATCGGTCCTTAGACGACTAGGGTGGATCATTCACAAACCCATTTTTCGTGCTAAACCGCACCAGCCAAACATTCCATCCACCCTCGTCAAATTTACCTTGAACTTCATTTTTATTTTAAAATTTACAGTGGTAACATCTATTACCACTTTTCAAACAAAACATTAAATCCAAAACATTCCTTAACCATTCTTCTCATATGAACTTTTTTATATTTATCAGCTAAACTAAGCATTTGCTAATATTCTAAAATCAACAATAGTAATACTAACTCATTACCGAGCTAAAGATTATCCTAAGTTGACAAGATACATGGTAAATAATTTCCAAAAGAGGGCATAACAAATTGGATGTTTATCTAAATTCTAGAAATAAAATTATCAATTTATTAAACATAGGCATGCAAATAATTTAAAATAATTGCAAAAAATATTTATAAAACATAGGAGCAAAATAGTCAAGGAGACTTGCCTTCTTGAATTAGGTCGGAATCTTCCCGAGGTTGTTCTTGAAAATCTTCCGGAAATTCAGACTCTACACGAGAAACGAGGAGAACTAAATAAATAAAATAATATAAAAACTCAAAAATTCAACATAAATATACCAAATGAAAGTTTGGAATTTTAGATGAATTTAGAAATTTGAATGGGTCAATTTGGAGTAAAATGAGAAAGATATGACCTTTGGAAGTTTAAAATCAGAGAAAAAGAAAAAAGATAATTTCTGGAATTAAATTTATTCTGAAAATGAATTATGACGTCAGCAGGAATTATTTTTCTAAAGGAAAATCGAATAATGACGTCAAGACGGATTTAAATAAAATTATAGAGGTCGACGGTGGGGCCGGTCCACGGTGGACCGAGTCCACGAACAAGACACGCGTGGCAGCCGACGCGCAAGCTAGGGTCGACGTGGCGCAGTCTTTGGTGCCGCCACGTGTCAACTGCTGACGTGGCTGCCACGTGGCACCTAGGGCGGATTTTGGCTGACGTGGCAGCTGATGTGGCATACCACGTGGTTGCTGACGTGGACTAGGGCTGACGTGGCACGCGCTGGTGCTGCCACGTGACTAGGGCTGACGTGGGTGGCTCGGGCGCGGGCGGCGGTGGCGAGATCGGACGGCCGCGGAGTGCACGCGCAAAATCGGGCGCGGCCCGCATCCGCATGAGCGTGGCGATGGATTGGCGCGGGCGCGAGGACGGCGACGATCGGCGACGCGTGGCGGGCGCGTCGCGTGGACGCAGGTGTGCGGGGGTGTCGGTGGAATCCAACGGCGGAGAGGGGGACGCGTGGCGCCAGCTGGTGCCTCGCGGCTCCGATCTTGAACGGACGGCGCGGATGCGAGGGCGTGGAGGCGAGAAGGCGACAATGATCGACGCGTGGCCCGGCACGACACGCGAAGCGTCGCGCGGACGCGAGCGCACGCGGGCGAGCGCGACGCGGGCGCGGACGCGCGACGCTCGCGCGGGGACTGAGGGGCGGAGCGAGCGACGGGGACGGCGGGGGACTCACCGGCGACGACGAAAACGCATGGCTACGACACGAAAACGCGGCGGTGACGACGCACGCAGCTGGAACCGGAGAGGAGAGGGTGCGCGAAGGGGTGGAAGGGCTCCCCAGCAACGTTTTTATACACCGCGGAGACGTAGCGCGTGCGCGAGCTCGCCGGAGGAAGCGGCGACGGTTTTCGTCTCCAACCGGCAGAAACGGGCGAAGACGCGAGGGGAAACGTCTGCTAGTTAACGCGCACGACGAGTGAATGCTCGGAAACCAATAATGGCGAGGAGTAACGGCCGAGAGGCGAAGAACGCGGAGCTCGGGCGGCTGCAATAATGGCGACGGCGCACCGAGGAAGAAGCGGCGGGGACGACGGGCCCGACAGGTGGGGCCCACCTGTCGGCGAGAGAGAGAGAAGAGGAGTTGAGCGACGGATGAGCGACGGGTGGCGGAGGGAAGGATCTCAGCTGTCGGATCGAGTTGAAGCGGTAAGTGAAGATGGGCGGCACCGATCAGATCCGGCGGCGGGGACGACTCCGATGCATGACACGTGTCAGCCATCGGGGAGGGGAAGGCGGCGAAGGGGTAAGTGAGGAGCAACGGTCGGGATTAGCGCGGGCGGAGACGGATGGCTCGGATGGTTGCCACGTGTCGTCCGAAGATTAATTAAGAATTAAATTCTTTTAAAGATTTTCAGAAAACCTTAGGAAGCTTTAAAATACTCAGAAAAATAACAAATAAATTTTAAAAATTCCAGAAAAATTCACAGAAATTCCTGGAGAGGTTTTAGACTTAGGAAAAATATTTTCAACATATGTTACTATAAACTTTTATTTTTAAACAGAAACCCTTAACTCTGAAAATTCCAAACAAATTAAATAAATTAATTTAAAATTATTATTTCTAAAAGCAAAATTTGGGATATTACAAACCTACCCCCTTTAGAAAGAATCTCGACCCCGAGATTCGGAAGGACTGAAAAAGAGACTAGGGAACTCCGTTCTGAGATCTTCTTCACGCTCCCAAGTTGCTTCCGACTCTGGACAATTGTTCCACTGCACTTTGCAAAATTTGATGGTCCTGTTTCGGGTACGACGTTCTGCTTCTTCTAAAATCTTGACTGGAAACTCTGAATATGTCAAATCCTCTTTTAGATCCACTTCCTCTAAAGGTATTAACTCTTCTGGGACTCGTAAACACCTTTTCAATTGCGACACATGAAACACATCATGTACATCTGACAATTGGGTAGGAAGCTTTAACTGATAAGCAACTTCTCCTCTTCTGGCTAAGATTGGAAATGGTCCAATATACCTCGGAGCAAGTTTACCACTAACCCTGAAACGACGCATCCCTTTTAGAGGTGACACTTTCAAATACACATGATCCCCTGGTGCAAACTCTAACATTCTGCGACGATTATCCGCATAGCTCTTTTGTCTGGTCTGTGCTGTTTTCAACCTATCTTGAATTAAACGAACTTGCTCTTCTGCTAGCTTCAATACATCAGGTCCAAATACTTGACTTTCTCCTGTCTCTGACCAATACAAAGGTGTTCTGCACTTTCTGCCATATAAAGCTTCGAATGGGGACATCTGCAGACTAGATTGATAACTGTTATTGTAGGAGAATTCGGCGTAAGGCAAACTTTGGTCCCAATTGGATTTATTAGCTAATGCACATGCTCTCAGCATATCTTCCAATATTTGATTTACCCTTTCTGTCTGACCATCGGTTTGAGGATGATAAGCAGTACTGAAGTTTAAATTAGTGCCCAAGACTTCATGAAGCTTCCGCCAAAATCTTGAGGTAAATTGAGATCCTCTATCCGATACGATCTTCTTTGGAATTCCATGTAAACTAACAATTCTTAACATATAAAGCTCTGCTAATCTATCTCCTGAATATGTAGTCTTTACTGGTATAAAATGTGCAACTTTTGTTAAGCGATCCACTATAACCCAAATTGAATCATAACCTGACTTGGTCTTTGGTAATCCAGTTATAAAGTCCATTCCGATTTCCTCCCATTTCCATTCATGTATCTGCAATGGTTGCAAAAGACCAGCAGGTCTTTGATGCTCTGCTTTAACTCTCTGGCATATATCACACAAGGCTACATATTCTACAATTTCTCTTTTCATACTGGACCACCAATAACCTTCCTTTAGATCTTGATACATTTTTGTACTTCTGGGATGAATTGAATATCCTGCCTCATGAGCTTCTTTTAAGATTAAATCTTTTATTTCCTTTTTCTCAGGTACTAGAATTCTCTTTCCAAACCAAAGAATCCCCTCTTCATCTTCTGAAAATCCAGGTGCTTTACCTTTCTTCATATTCTCTTTAATTTCTTTAACATATTCATCCTCTCGTTGGGCTGCCTTAATCTGATCTTCCAAAGTAGGGTGAATCTTTAATGTAGACAGAATACCTTCCTTAACTATTTCCAAATTCAGTCGCTGAATTTCTTCATAAAGAAATGACTAACTATCTTGAATCAACATATTGTTAACATGACTCTTCCGCCTCAACGCATCGGCTACTACATTAGCTTCTCCTGGATGATAGTGTATTCCCACATCATAATCTTTTATCAATTCGAGCCATCTTCTTTGTCTCAGATTAAGGTCAGGTTGAGTGAATATATACTTTAAACTTTTATGATCTGTATATATTTCACACCGACATCGATTAAGTAATGCCTCCACAACTTTAGAGCATGCACCACATTGCTAGCTCTAAATCATGAGTGGGATAATTTTCTCATGCGGTCTTAATCGCCTTGATGCATAAGCTACCACTTTTCCTTCTTGCATTAGTACGCAACCAAGTCCTTGTCTTGATGCGTCACAATAAACTTCAAAGTCTTTCCCGATATCGTAACCGCAAAAGCCGGTGCAGAAGTTAATCTCTTCTTTAACTCTTGAAAACTGTCCTCACAAGATTTACTCCATTCAAATTTCTTTTCCTTCTTTAATAACTGCGTGAGAGGCCTGGCGATCTTGGAAAAACCTTCAATGAAACGACGGTAGTATCTCGCTAAACCAGAAACTCGGATTTCATACGGTCTTGGGTTGTATCCAATTTAACACATCCTTAATCTTTCCTGGATCCACAGATACTCCTTCTGCAGAAATTACATGTCCTAAGAACTCAACTTTCTTCAACCAAAATGCACATTTGCTGAATTTGGCATACAATTGATGTTCTCTTAATCTTTGTAAAACTATCCTCAGATGTTCTTCGTGTTCTTTCTCAGTTTTGGAATAGATAAGAATGTCATCTATAAAGACAACAACAAACTTATCTAAATATTCCATGAATACTTTATTCATCAAATTCATAAAGTATGTCGGTGCATTTGTCAGATCGAAAGACATCACCGTATACTCGTATAATCCATACCAAGTAGAGAAGGCTGTTTTAGGTATATCTTCGGGTCTAATTTTTAATTGGTGATATCCTGATCGGAGATCAATTTTTGAGAAAACACTTGATCCTTTCAACTGATCAAATAGATCATCAATACGAGGCAAGGGGTACTTATTCTTGATTGTTACCTCATTCAGGGCTCTATAATCCACACACATACGCTGGCTACCATCCTTCTTGTTTACTAGAAGCACTGGCGCTCCTCAGGGTGAAGAACTCGGTCTAATGAAACCTTTCTCCTGCAATTCTTGAATCTACCTCTTGACTTCTGCTAAATCATCGGCTGACATCCGATAGGGTCTCTTTGATATTGGAGCTGTACTGCAGTGCATTTATAACAAATTCAATCTCTCGGTTTGGTGGCATTCCTGGCAAATCCTCAGGAAACACATCAGGGTATTCACTTACTACGGATACATCCTCCAAACTTCTCCCTTTTAAACTGGTCAATAAACTTCCCTTGCTTGAGGGTGTATTGGATTCATATCTAATCTGAATTCCATCAGAATTTGTGAGAATAATGGCACGATTGGCACAGTCTATCTGTCCTTTATACTTGCTCAACCAATCCATCCCAAGTATTATATCTATGCCTACGGAGTCTATTATAATAAGGTTCGCTAGGAACTTTACTCTGTTTATATCTATAGTTGCTCTAGGGCAAACCAAATTAGTCCTCAATTCTTTTCCAGGTGATTGGACTAACATAAGGTTCTTTAGCAAACAAACATTCCAATTATTTCTTTCCACAAAAGCTTTTGTTACGAAGGAATGTGAAGCTCCGGAATCAAATAATGTAATTGCGAGAACTGAATTAACAAGAAACTTACCTAGAACCATGTCTGGTGTATCCTGTCGCTTCGCGCAGAACATGATTTACACGCCTTTGTTGAACATCTCATGAGTCTTGGGAGTTTGAGGGCTTCCACGCCTTGATTAGTGTTTGAAGTTCGCGGCGTAGAATCAAGATTAAAACGAACGAGTTATCGCTGACGCTCGGGGACAATTATTAGCATAATGCCCCATGTTCTTGCAATTGAAGCATTGCACTCCTGCAGCTGCAGTCCTATTCTGCTGGGGTTGAACTGCATTCCCAACTCGAGAAGCTTGAGGAATAGGCGAGGTGCGAAATCGGTGTCCTACCGACCGGGCAATGGAGGCCATTGAATCTGTTGTGGAGTAGGACGATGACGAGAGCTACTTGCATTCTGCTGAGCTTGAAACTTCCTCTTCCTAGATTCATAAAGCTGACGCTGGGCATCCTCTTGAACAAGTGATTTATTCACCAGGTGCTGAAAAGTAGGATAGTCATTGGATACTAACTACACTTTGAGATTAGGATCCAAACCTCCCATAAACCTCCAAATCTTTGCATTATCATTTGCTACGTCTTCTGGTGCATACCTTGATAGTTGAATGAACTTACTCAGATATGCGGAAACGCTAAGGTTTCCCTGCTGCAGTTGGTGAAATTCCTTCCTTTTCATTTCCATAATGCTCATAGGTATGTGGGTGGCTCGGAAAGTTCGCACAAAGTCTGCCCAAACAATATTCTGAGCATTTTGGTGTGCCGCGCAGTAATTTTCCCACCAGTTGGCAGCAACTCCCTTGAGTTGATGTGCAGCAAACAAGACTTTCTCATTCTCATTGCATTGAGCCAAATTTAATTTCCTTTCGACTTCCTTTATCCAATCATCTGCTTCCAATGGATCAGCAGATCCTGCGAAAATTGGAGGTCGAGTCCTCATGAATTCACCGAGCTTGGACTGAGGTGGTTGATCAGCAGATCCTTGACTATTGCTGACATTGCTCCTTGTATTCACCATCTGAAACTCCACCAAGAGAACACAAGGTAAGAGGGAAAAGCATAGATGAGGAACAGGGGTAACTAATAACATCCCAAACCAACACACAAGAACAAAGCAACAGCTGAGAAAATGCAACTTTGAAATTCAAATTAGTTTTAAGAATGGCTGTACCACAAGTGCACAAGGCTCGGTACAGCCCATTTTATTACATCACAATATTATAAGCGTTCTAATATCGAAAAACAACTAAGAAGGGATACTGCTGACTGGCATCTACTCATCCTCCATGATGATGCGCTCCTCGGGTTCCTCCTCTGGGTCTTCCTCTGACTCAGCGGAGTGGTTCTGTCCACACGTAGCGCAGTTGTTCGGCGAACGGGACCGAGATCGACTCGGCCAAGGCAGGCGATCCGAACGAGCGATGGCGTCCTCTCGCTAGAATCTCCAATGTCGATCTGGGTGGTGGACCGGGCGTCGCGACACTCTTCCGCGCATGAGCACGGTGCGGGTCCCGAAATCGATCGTGGTAGCGCGGGGCTGGCGAGTAGGTGCGATCGCCGGCTCAAGACGCCCACTTCGCCTCGGCAGCAATCCTTACCCGGTCTGCGTCAGCGTGGGCGGTCTCACTCTGTAGAAGCTGTACGCGAAGAGTATCGGAGTGCTCGTAGCTCGATGTAAGAAGCATCCGAAGAAGCCCTATCTCGCCTGTGCTCGTGTAGGTCGACATCGCTCGAGTGAGCTGCACCTGGTGGGACAGGCGAGGGTCATCCACCACAATCTGAAAAAGCTCCGGGTGAGTCTGTCCTGCTCTCGTAGTCGGGAAGAAGCTGAAGGGTGACTATCGCAGTTCTGCCTTATACCTCTTGCACAACTCAGTGATCGCCATCTGGCCGCATCTTGGATAGCATCCGAGCAGTGGGTCCGAGGATGCTCGATCTGACGTTCAATGGGATCAAATTTCCCTTCTTGAGCGTAGATGAACACCTCCATGGTCCACGAGTCCATGTTCATGATCCTGGTCTTCCGCCCTTTGAAAATGAGCTGCTGAGTGTATTTCAGATGCTGCATCAACTGCCGTAGAAGACTCACAAATGCTCCCTCGCTCTCACCGTGAGAAAGGTGATCCCATGGAGCGGACGACGACGAACCTGCCATCTACAAATTTTGAAAATAGGAGAGATCAGTAAAACTTTTATAGAGTGAAAAGAAAAACAAGAACAAGATACTAAATAAGAGAAGAGTAGAAGCAAAGAACTTAAGTTTTCGTACATAAATTTTATTAAACATAAATCCTTAAGGCTTGCCAAAACCTAGGGCTCGTCCTACAGTCAAGTTGGCTCTGATACCACTTCTGTGAGACCCTGGAGTAGAAACCCCGGACCCCCTGTGTATTGCAGTACTAGTCCCAGATCAACGCTAGTACACACAGATAATCAGAAAAATGATACGTTGTCAACCACGCTTTATTACAATAATAACTGAAATACATAAGTCTTGGCCCAAGGCCTTACAACTGTGGTTCACAGAACCTCTTACACAAAAGGTAACAGCGGAAGCAAAAATATTCGAATAAACGGCCCATCAATATGCCACAGGCAATTGACTTGAGCAACGAGACCTAGTCCTCCGGAAAGAATCCATCACAGCCGCAAGCGGAACAGTAGTCGTAGTCTCCTTCCTGAGCTTCAACCTCCTCGGAGATTTATTTTGAAGTGTGGTATGTGAGTACAAAAATGTACTCCGCAAGTCTTGGGAAAATGCATTAGATGCGGGGTTGAACAAGGAAGGCTATATGGCTCTTTTGCACAAATGAGCATTTTATTTCAAATTTATATACTATTACTAAAAACATTTGGTTAAACATTGAATTTTCATAGTCTGAAATTTAATAAGTACATTAGTGAAGGTTACATCCACCATCACTGATAAAATAGGCTATCTCCGCCAAGATTCAAAATGGAGGTTAAAACCACGAATCAAGTTACATCCACGGACCAAAATTTCGAGAGTTCTATCCACTCTCTAGTTTTCCAAAACCTTTTCTTTTTAAATTCAAATTCAAATCTCTACTATGTGAATGCATTCCTTGTCCGCCCTTGACCGTGGGCACGGCTATTCGAATAGTTTTATTACTCTGCAAAGTGCATACAACTTTACCCACAAGAGATATGTTACCTTTACAGTCAACACGCTTCCTTTGGCATGAGACCCAGATAAAATATCACAAAACTTTTCACCTACTCTAGTATAGTTTTATATCACTCGCTGAGGTTTCACCGCTGAAGGGTTAAATCCACCACATTCAGAAGCCCCCTCTTGCGCCATGTGAGTGCAGTAACTCCCTGCCCCTCACTTTGAGTAATCAGTAAATCCCTGATACCCATTTTCCAATAGTAACACAAAAACTAAACTATTATAGGTTAATTAGCTAGGTTGTACCCATTTTAACTTGTGGTTGTACTGTTTTACTCAGATTGGACAAACACAAGAATCGGTCCTTAGACGACTAGGGTGGATCATTCACAAACCCATTTTTCGTGCTAAACCGCACCAGCCAAACATTCCATCCACTCTCGTTAAATTTTACCTTGAACTTCATTTTTATTTTAAAATTTACAGTGGTAACATCTATTACCACTTTTCAAACAAAACATTAAGTCCAAAACATTCCTTAACCGTTCTTCTCATATGAACTTTTTTATATTTATCAGCTAAACTAAGCATTTGCTAATATTCTAAAATCAACAATAGTAATACTAACTCATTACCGAGCTAAAGGTTATCCTAAGTTGACAAGATACATGGTAAATAATTTCCAAAAGAGGGCATAACAAATTGGATGTTTATCTAAATTCTAGAAATAAAATTATCAATTTATTAAACATAGCCATGCAAATAATTTAAAATAATTGCAAAAACTATTTATAAAACATAGGAGCAAAATGGTCAAGGAGACTTGCCTTCTTGAATTAGGTCGGAATCTTCCCGAGGTTGTTCTTGAAAATCTTCCGGAAATTCAGACTCTACACGAGAAATGAGGAGAACTAAATAAATAAAATAATATAAAAACTCAAAAATTCAATATAAATATACCAAATGAAAGTTTGGAATTTTAGATGAATTTAGAAATTTGAATGGGTCAATTTGGAGTTAAAATGAGAAAGATATGACCTTTGGAAGTTTAAAATCAGAGAAAAAGAAAAAAGATAATTTCTGGAATTAAATTTATTCTGAAAATGAATTATGACGTCAGCAGGAATTATTTTTCTAAAGGAAAATCGGAATAATGACGTCAGCACGGGATTTAAATAAAATTATAGAGGCTGACAGGTGGGGCCGGTCCACGGTGGACCGAGTCCACGAACAAGACACGCGGCGGCGGTGACGCGCGAAGCTAGGGTCGGCGTGGCGCGCGTGGTGCCGCCACGTGTCAATGGCCGACGTGGCGCCACGTGGCACCGGGCGGTTTTGGCCGACGTGGCGGTGACGTGGCATGCCACGTGGTGGCGACGTGGACTAGGGCTGACGTGGCACGCGCTGGTGCTGCCACGTGGCTAGGGCTGACGTGGGTGGCTCGGGCGCGGGCGGCGGTGGCGAGATCGGACGGTCGCGGGGAGTGCACGCGGCAAAATCTGGGGCGTCGGCCCAAATCCAGATGAGCGGTGGCGATGGATTGGCGCGGGCGCGAGGACGATGACGATCGGCGACGCATGGCGGGCGCGTCGCGCGGCGTCGCCGCGCGACGCGGCGCGCGGGGTGTCGGTGGAATCCAACGGTGGAGAGGGGGACGCGTGGCGCCAGCTGGTGCCTCGCGGCTCCGATCTTGAACGGACGGCGCGGATGCGAGGGCGCGAGGCGGAAGGCGACGATGATCGACGCGTGGCGGCGGCGACGACGCGCGGCGCCGCGACGCGAGCGCGGCGGCGGCGAAGCGCGACGGGCGCGGCGCGACCGAGGAGCGGCGCGACGCGCGCGCCGCACACGGACCGGCGGGCGGAGCGAGCGACGGGGACGGCGGAGGACTCACCGGCGACGAGGAAAACGCACGGCGACGACACGTAAACGCGGCGGTGACGACGCACGCAGCTGGAACCGGAGAGGAGAGGGTGCACGAAGGGGTGGAAGGGCTCCCCAGCAACATTTTTATACACCGCGGAGACGTAACGCGTGCGCGAGCTCGCCGGAGGAATCGGCGACAGTTTTCGTCTCCAACCGGCGGAAACGGGCGAAGACACGAGGGGAAACATCTGCTAGTTAACACGCACGATGAGTGAATGCTCGGGAACCAATAATGGCGAGGAGTAACGGCCGAGAGGCGAAGAACACGGAGCTCGGGCGGCGGCAATAATGGCGATGGCGCACCGAGTAAGAAGCGGCGGGGACGACGGGCCTGACAGGTGGGGCCCACCTGTCGGCGAGAGAGAGAGAAGAGGAGTCGAGCGACGGATGAGCGACGGGTGGCGGAGGGAAGGATCTCAGCTGTCGGATCGAGTTGAAGCGGTAAGTGAAGATGGGCGGCACCGATCAGATCCGGCGGCGGGGACGACTCCGATGCATGACACGTGTCAGCCATCGGAGAGGGGAAGGCGGCGAAGGGGTAACTGAGGAGCAACGGTCGGGATTAGCGCAGGCGGAGACGGATGGCTCGGATGGTTGCCACGTGTCGCCCGAAGATTAATTAAGAATTAAATTCTTTTAAAGATTTTCAGAAAACCTTAGGAAGCTTTAAAATACTCAGAAAAATACCGAATAAATTTTAAAAATTCCAAAAAAATTCACAGAAATTCCTGGAGAGGTTTTAGACTTAGGAAAAATATTTTCAACATATGTTACTATAAACTTTTATTTTTAAACAGAAACCCTTAACTCTGAAAATTCCAAACAAATTAAATAAATTAATTTAAAATTATTATTTCCAAAAGCAAAATTTGGGATGTTACAATTATGGAGGCTGAATTGGTAGCACTTGATTCAGCGGTTGTAAAGGTAGAATGGATTAAAGAACTCCTTTCTGATCTACCTATTCTGAAAAAACCAATTCTAGTTATATTGTCCTACTATGATAACCAAACCGTTCTGGTTAAGGCGAAGAGTAGGAAGGACAATATGAAGTCCTCAAAACATATAAAGCGATGACTTAAGTCAGTCAGGCATGCCAGAGAGACGGGTGTTATTTCTGTAGAATATATTCAGTCTGAAAAGAACTTGACAGATCCTTTCACTAAAGGATTAGCGCGGAAGGTCATCCTTACAATGTCTAAGGGAATGGGGCTCATACCCATGTAAAGGCACACATTGGTGGTAACCTATCCTAGAAGATCGGAGATTCCGTGAACTAGGCTCTAGGACAACAAACTGTGTGGAATTAGAGAGCACATCTAAAAGGTGCCATTAACTACGGTGCTCTGTCTATATGGAAGGTTGAGCAATAGCTCTTAATTAATTCGATGTCTATATGACTTCAGGAATCGTCCTACAGAATTCCCTGAAAAATTCACCTACGTGAGTACAATCGTGAGGTCGCGATCAAAGAAACGTTAGGGGTATACTTTCTTAAAGTATTCATGAGCTAGATATGGGGACATGACCATAATGCCCCAACCCGAGAAAGAAAAGGGCAAGCCGCCCTGTACAGAGTGTGATTTAGGCAAAAACTCTCATACCAAGGCATTAGGATCAAGGGAAAGTCTTCCTTTGTCTGTGCAGAGTCGTAGTCCTTGTTACTAGACTTTGGGTTCAAACCCGAAAGGTACCCATCGTTGAACAGCTGTATATTGAACAAGACTGTTAGCATTGTTTTCCAATTGATAAATTGGTGGAGACTGTTGTATATGCCAAGGCAAAAAGGGGAATTTTACAATTGGTAAAAGAGAAAAAAAAGAAATAGGGAGAGGGGCCCACCCGTCAGTGGGACAGACTATGGATAAGGAGGGGGAGGACGCATCCTCCCCATTCTCATCAAAGAGAAGGGCGCAGGAGGGGGGCTCAGGTGGTCGGGCGAAAAAGGCGGTGACGTGGCGAGCTGACTCCAGCAACGACGCATCCGGCGACGACGCACCTGGCAGCGGGCCCCATTAGGCGGCCCGATCCTCTCGCTCGCCTGTTCTCCCGTGCGGCCCGGTCTTCCCCATGTGTTGCGCTCCCGTGCACGTGTGGCTCACCTCAGATCCGCTTTTCCCGTGCTTGGCTCGATCCAAATCTGGTTTTGCGTGCGGGGTGTTGGCGATGGAGGCGGACGGCTCAGGCGGCAAGTGCGGGGTTTTGGCCTCGGTTGTTGGAGGCCGCCGCACAAACCCTCCTCCCTCATAGCTATAAGAGGAGGCTTGTACCTCTTCTGTGGACACCCCGAAAATAGTGAGCTTCTCTTCCTTCTCTCTCTTTGAGTTCCTATATTGCCTGTGGTGTGTGGTTTCGGTGTGGTTGCTTGACGTCCGACGCTGACCTCGATCCTCTTCGGTGCTTGACGACAAGGTGTTGGCCGACGCCTGTCGTGTGCTTGTGCGGCATTCCTTAACCTCGACTTCATTATCTCGAGTGCATACTCCGGCGAAGAGGGCTTTGTATCTCCAATTGCTTGCCGTCCTCTCTCACAGTGGTGTGTGGGGGCGCTAGACTTTCTGGGACAACGCCCTATGGAGTGCCTAGCTCCGTGACCTTCTCGGTGATTTCGAGTATCACTGGCTTTGTGAGTATTCGGTTTAATTTTTGTAATTTGTGGCTGGTTCATGTGTTAGTGAATGCAAAGAAAATCAGTGGGCATTAAGGCTCGATGATGCAATAAATTATATACTGAAATTGGTTGATTTTGCCTTTGAGCTCTAATTTATTGTTTCCTCTGATGTTGATGTGTCTGAACAATTGAGGTTTGCATATCAATCTTTAGACTTATATTAATATCTCAGTCACATACCATTCTATAATTGTGATCACTAGATTGTAGCAATCTATTACAGATTGCATGATTGATGTTAAAGTTCATGCTTGGCGAATTGAGCTTGATACATCTGTGAAAAACAAATTTATATGTTGTTAAGTTGATTCTAATCTAGTGACATCTTTGGTTGTTGCCCTATTGACCGAATACATATGTGTTGGGAAAATTTGAACTGTGAGGAGATAGACTTCAAATCTAGAGCTCAAAGTTTGAGATCATTTTCTACATAACCAATTGATGAAGAGTATATGATTTTAGTAGCGGGACAGCCAAGACTTGATCTTGTGTAACCCTACACCTGATAGCACTAAATATCAATTAAAACTTGAGATTTTTGCTAGTCTTAATTGGTTTAATTCACATTGGCATACATGTTCAATTCAAGAGTAATCGTTCTTCTTTTATTGAATATGTGCTATGAACGATTTAATTGTTTACATTCAATTTATGTCATTTGTACACATATTGACATGTTTTACTCTTTTAGTTAATTATGCTGGAATTATATTTCTATTTATGCTTATACCGTAATTATTACAACAATTCTTTCCGTATTTATCTGGTAACAGGTAAATTTCCCTTTCTACATATGCAATGGTCACTTAATTACTAGTCCCATTGGCCTATGGCTTAGGTGATTAATGATTGGTTGCCTGCGGTTTCTCAGGACAGCTTTTGGTGATCGATAGTTGTCAACTAATTGATGGTTGTTCATTAGAGTTAACTGATGTCATAGTTTTAGACCACTTGGATTTTTAATTTAGCAATGCCAAACTTGAGACTAGGCTGTACCTGGACAACTAGGTATCTAGTAGACGGTTCACGTATTGCCATGTTGGCTGACATAGAAATTTAACTTGGAACTAGCCGATCGCATAAGTTTAAAAATTAATAATGTGATCATCGGGTCATCAATCGTTAATTACAGTAGCAAGCATGAGTGTACCTTGGGTTGTAAATTCCAAACCACAGCGCTTTAGTTGCCTGTTTCGCTATTAGTTTAAACGGTTAATTTTGATCTTTCTGCGATGTATCACGTATCAGTTACGTATCATGTTAATCAATTCCCGATTCTTAATCTCTAGATCATGATAACCTCTTCCGCTAATCAATTTCCAGTTACTATCCATTCATATTTCTATTACGTAATTTAGTATCACATATAGGGGTAACAACAATACAACCCAACAACATACAGGGGTCTTACAGTCTCGTTGTTGGAAAAATAACACCGTCACAGGTATACAGCCGAGGTGTGTATCTGACTATTCTCGTATTACTTGGTATGTGATATGTTGAAACCAATGTGTAAATGTTTTCTCAATATCATTACAGGATTCTTATTTTTTGATTACTTATATATTCTATTATTACACTTATCACCTGTACGTTGTTTGCCTAATTAAGCCTCTGTTTATCTCCGTAGTTATACTTGGTGTATGGTTGCCTGGAACTCCGTGTACCTTTTACTATATTCCTTTATATTATCATTTTACTTGTCGATGTTGGGCTACTTAATGAGATTTTCTAATATCACATTTGTTCTTTCCATTCTAGGTAAAAAGTTAGTAAAGTATATTTGCATGAGAGCATGAGCATAAGTGGCATTATCAACATTGTGACTTGCTATGTTCATTTTGATTATTGTTTCCTTTTAAATAAAAGGCTTTGGATCGGTCCAGTGTGTCAAATTATTTATTCCCATTTACTTCCGCTGGTGATATTATTGCTATTGAATTATTTATTTATTTATGAACCATTTACATATGTTAAATTTTAATTCTCTTGAATTTTACATTTTGTGTTTCTTTGATTGAGTGCGATAACATTATATGTAGTACCTTATTTTCAATATGCGGGGTGCTACACTATATAAATTTTGATTAAAGATATTATCTAGAACATGCACTTTGGATAGATGAAAGTGATATAACTAATTTGCCATGTAAAATACTTTCATAGTGTTTTATAAGTCTGTTCGAAATAATAAAATTTGGTGGTCAAATGGCGTACAGACTTTGAAAAGTGAAAAAAAAAGTGTCACCTTTTTGTGATGAAGTTGTTGTTTGGAACGCATGAATTTTGCAAGAATTTCAGGAGAAACTGTTCAGGGAAAATTCCAGCGTTAAAAGTAAAATAAAAACGGTGAACATCTGGGCCAGCACTAGAACAACTTGTGCAAAGCTTAGGAAGCCTAAAAGAAGAGGTGTCGCTGAAAGTGAAATTTGTGGAGAGCTCATTTTAAGGTGTAGGTACCTCCTCTACTTGTTCTGTAATGATTCAGGAATCTCGTGTTTGTTCTCTCTCACACACCACTGATGCATGCCTAGCTACCATCAAGAGTAAAGAAGAAGTCGTGCACCAGCCAATTGTACATCACGATCGAGATCTCCTATAGACAAGGAGAGAAGACGGAATGATTTGTATGGATGGGCACATACCCCATGCTCTGTGCAGATGGCCTTGGCCTTGTCAAGGGGAGTGCCTGCGTGAGCTGCTTTGTTGAGAGTGTGAAATATTAGGACAATTATGCTATATCAATTTATTAATTTAAGTCATAAAGAGTATATATATATATATATATATATATATATATATATATATATATATAGCTTAGAGAGTGATATATTTAGGGCAATCAAGCTATCTAATTTATTGATTCAAGTCGCAAAGGGTTACACATATATATAGCTTAGTATGGCTAATGGGAACACATAACTAATTGAAATATAATACTAATGTAAGCATAATATAAGATTAATATGAACTCAAGAGGTTGAGCACAAAGCACGAGGAAGCGAGGCGTTCGGTAACCAAAGGGTCAGGCTAATATGCCCCCGCAGTCTAAGTGTCGGCAATGCGGATGTTTAGGTTGGATCTGAACTCCATAAAAATAGAGATAGGCAACCCCTTGGTGAAGATGTCTGTAAACTGTGATAATGTCGGTACATGAAGAACACAGACATGACCGAGAGCGACGCGCTCCAGGTGGTGCGATGGCTTGTGCTCGCAGACGAAGGGGCGGCGATGATGATATGACGTGATGATGACGATAGATGGGGCGCTTGGAAAGTCGCGGAGGGAGGGCCATGTCAACAAGCGCACCATGTCATGCCACAACGTTATCAGAGGAGAGGAGGCGCTAGAGAGGTCAAAGTCAAGGTGGTGAAGTCCGGAACCAAGGAACATCGACGGGTCAGCTGGGTGACATAAACCGATTTATGATCGGAAAAAGTAGAGAAAACTCGATCTGAAAATGACCTGAAAAAACTCTAATTGGTAGCCGATCGAATGATCGATGACACGACTTAAACTATAGGTTGCACAGCCTCCGGGAGAGATCATGGAGATGAGATCATCTCCAAGGAGCAACACGGCAGAAGCTATGGAGGCGGCAGTCAGGAGCGTCACCGCTCTGATACCATGAGAGAGTAGAATATTTATAGTAATTACGCTATCTAATTCATTGATTCAAGTCATAAAGGGTTACATACTTATATAGTGTAGTATAGCTAGTGTGAACATAAGACTAATGTGAACACAACACAAGATTAATATGAATTCAAGAGGTTGAGCACAAAATATAAGGAGGCGAGGCGTTCGGTAACCAAAGGATCAGGCTAACACGCCCCTGCAGTCTGAGCGTCAGCAATGCAGACGTTCAGGTTGGATCTGAACTCCATGAAGATAAAGATAGGAAACTTCTTGATGAAGATATCTGCGAACTGTGATGACGTCAGTACATGAAGAATGCAGACATGACCGAGAGTGACGTGCTCCCGGTGATGCGATGGCTCGTGCTGGCGGACGACGAGCCGACGATGATGATAGGATGTGATGACGATAGTAGATGGGGCGCTCGGAAGGCTACGGAGGGAGAGTCATGTCGACAAGTGCGCCACATTATACCACAACGTCATCGGAGGAGAAGAGACGCCAGAGAGGTCAAAGCCAAGATGGTGAAGTCCAGAGTTGAGGAACATCGATGGGTTGATAGATTGACACAAATTGATTTATGATCAGATAAAGTAGAGAAAACCCGATCTGAAAATGATTAGGAAAACTCTAATTGGTAGGCGATCGGATGATCGGCGATACGACTTAAACGACGGGTTGTGTAGCCTCCGGGAGAGATCATAGAGAAGAGATAATCTCCTAGGGGCGACGCGGCGGAAACTATGGAGGCGGCGACTCAGAAGCGGCACCGCTCTGATACTATGAGAATGTGGAATATTTAAAACAATCACGCTATGTTAATTCATTAATTCAAGTTACAAAGGGTTACATATATATATAGCTTAGCATGACTAATGAGAATACATAACTAATATGGACACAAGATTAATGTGAACACAAGATAAGATTATTGTGAACTCAAGAGGTTAAGTACAAAGCACGAGAAAACGAGTCGTTTGGTAACCAAATGGTTAGGCTAATACTTCAGCTGCTCCCGCATGGAGTTGACAAGCTCTGAAGCTACAACGGTGCATGGTACCCACCAACACACACCAACCATCCTAGTTATCAACAAACATGTAATATTAGTCGATTGATAAGAAAAACAGAGAATAGAACAAAATTGGGGCCATTACAACGTACGAGGCGCGCCGAAAGCGACAGCGGAGAGGTAGCCGAGTGGTTGCATGGTGAGCACGAGCAGCGGCGTCGCGAGTATTGGAAGAGATTGTGACAAGTGTTTGAGAGAGAGAAACTATTGATTTCATTAATCTCAATTTGTACAGGTTTGATACAATATATAGATGATGAAGAGGTGTCAGTTGTAGCAGTTGCTAGTGTATGAACTGACGTGTCTTTTGGTTATGTCTTTTGGTTGTGGCAGTTGGTCATATTCATTGTAACACTCCCCCTTGACCAATGCGTCTTCATATGATCACCTTGATTCATCATCTTGGAAAAACTCCTCTAAAACCCTGTAGGAAAAATATGAGGAGAATTTGAAGAGTAGATATGCCATGAAAAACTCCTTTAAAACCCAGTGGGAAAATTTAAGGAGAAAAATGATATGGCATATATTTGATTATCTCTTTAAAAACCCCTGTGGGGAAAATAGAGATATAATATATATTGTATTGCCTCATTAAATGATATGGCATGATTACGTTGTCATATTGCCTCATTAAAAACCTTGATGAGAAACCTTAAAGGAAAACTCATAAAGGGAAAAGAGTACAATATTTACATTTGAACGGGTTAAGTCTTAGGAGATTTCTCCCCCTGACGCCTGCAAATCATGTAGTCTTCGCATACCAATTCCATGAACACATTTCTGGAATGTGGAAGTTAGTAATGACTTAGTGAATAAGTCCGCGAGATTATCACAAGACTTAGTTTGCAGAATAGTTATTTCCCTACTCTCTTGCAATTCATGTGGGTAAAATAGTTTAGGTGCAATATGTTTTATGATATTGCTCTTTATGTAACCCGTTTGCATTTGAATAACACAAGCAGCATTATCTTCGTAGATATGGTGGGTGATGCGATAGCACCTATATCACATAATTGTTGTATGTAGTTAATCATTTTGCGAAGCCATATACATTCACGTGATGCTTCATATAATGCAATTATTTCAGAATGATTAGTGGATGTAGCCACTAGAGTCTGTTTTGAAGACTTCCAAGATATGGTTGTTCCACCATGTAAAAATACAAAGCCTGTCTGAGATCTAGCATTATGGGGATCTGATAAATAGTCAGCATCTGTATATCCTATTAAATCCAGATGTTTGTTCTTCTGGAAGAATAGACCGAGATCTTTAGTGTCTTGAAGATATCTAAAGATATTCTTCATTCCTACCCAATGTCTTTTGGTTGGAGCAGCGCTATATCTAGCAAGTAGATTAACTGCAAATGCAATATCCGGCCGGGTGCAATTTGCAAGATACATAAGCGCTCCGATGGCACTGAGATATGGAACATCGGGTCCCAATAGCTCTTCATTGTCATCTCGGGGTCGAAATGGATCTTTGTCCCTGTCTAGAGATCGAACAATTATGGGGGTTTTCGATGGATATGCTTTGTCCATATTGAATTTCTCCAATATTTTATGGACATAGCCTGATTGAAGCACTAGTATGCCTATATGAAGGTGCTCAGGTTGTATACCTAAGCAAAATTTGGTTTTACCCAAATCCTTCATTTCAAATTCCGTCTTAAGATGATTACGTGCTTCATCTATATCTTGTGTATTACTAATGATATTGAGATCATCAACATACACAGATATAATGCAAAATCCTGTTGAGAATCTTTTGATGAACACGCATGGGCAATCATCATTGTTGGAGTATCCCTTTGTGGTTAGGAACTCACTTAGTCGGTTGTACCACATTCTTCCCGACTGTTTCAAGCCGTATAAAGACTTGTTCAATTTTACACAATATATATTGCGATTTGCGCTTGGATTCAGAATTGAAATTCCATCAGGAACTTTCATGTATATGTCCGAATCAAGTGACCCATAAAGATATGTAGTCACTACATCCATCAACTGCAAAGATAGATGATTTTGTACTGCCAATGATATTAAATATCGGAATGGTATTCCACTCATTACTGTAGAATAAGTTTCATTGAAATCAATGCCGGGTCTCTGCATGAACCCTTGTGCTACAAGTCTTGCTTTGTATCTCACCACCTTCATTGAAATCAATGCCGGGTCTCTGCATGAACCCTTGTACTACAAGCCTTGCTTTGTATCTCACCACCTCATTGTTTTCATTCCGTTTGCGAATGAAAACCCATTTGAAACCGACAGGGAATACATTGGGAGGTGTATGTATCACATTGGTGAATACATTTCTTTTCTTGAGCGAGGCTAACTCCGCTTGAATTGCATCCTTCCATTGAGTCCAGTCCGAGCGCTGTTTGCACTCTGCCATGGTCTTAGGATCTGGATCATTTTGAAATTTGTTTGCAATTATTGTGGAGAAATAAATGTCGACAATTGTAGTCTTACGATCATATGATTCTCCAAAATCAGTATAGTTAGTAGAAATTTCTTGGACCCCTAGTGACTCAATGTTATTTCCCAAAACATTTGAGTCAGGGTATTCCGATGTCCCAAGATCAGTATTTGAGTGCACTGTTGATCTAGGTTCAAGGATCATTTGGTGTCTATCAATATGAGGTTGATCTGCATTTACATTCTTTTATTTCCTTTGTTGCTTGTTAGAAGCTGTATCCGCCACTTGTGCCGTACTTCTCCCCCTCTTATTTTGAACTGGGAGTTGAGTGGTATTTTGCGGTACCTCCACTCTTTCAAGCACATTTCTGGCAAGATTATAGGATTTTGTGACACCTTTATAATCAGTAAATGCATCTAGCAGATTATTTGCAATGTTTTGCAAATGAATGAGTTTCTGAACTTGAAGTTCAGTTTCTCTGGTACGTGGATCTGAGGCAGGAATGCCTTGAATATTCCAATCAATTTCCTGGCATTTAGTTTGGTACTTATTGTCTCCCCCTAATGCCGGGAAATGTTCCTCATTGAATATACAATCAGCGAACTGGGCCGTAAACAGGTCCCCAGTGAGGGGCTCGAGGTATTTTATAATCGACGGAGATTTATACCCAACATAGATCCCAAATTTCCTGTGTGGTCCCATTGAGGTACTCTGCGGTGGTGAGATCGGTACGTATGTAGCGCAACCGAACTTTCGCAGATGGAAAATATCTGGTGGATTTCAACGTACTAATTGTAACGGGGAAGTGCTATGATATGCAGTTAGACGCAATTGAATTAAGTCACCAGCGTGTAAAACTGCATGATCCCAACATGATGTTGGTAAGTTGCAATTCTGTAACGTCTTGCGATGAGCTTGATTCTCTTGATGAGAGATTCTGCTAAACCATTTTGTGTGTGAACATATGGAACAGAGTGTTGAACTTGTATCCCAAGAGCCATACAATAGTCATTGAATGCATGGGATGAAAATTCAGCAGCATTGTCTATTCGAATTGATTGAATTCGATATTCAGGGTAATGTGCTCGTAATTGGATAATTTGGCCAATTAACTTAGCAAATGCATGGTTTCGTGTGGATAAAAGACACACATGTGACCATCTAGTAGATGCGTCAATGAGAACCATGAAATACCTGAATGGTCCACACAATGGTTGTATAGGACCACATATATCTCCTTGAATGCGTTCAAGGAATTTAAGTGGTTCAGCTCTGATTTTAAGATAAGAGGGTCTTAAAATCAATTTCCAAGTGGCACATGAAGTGCACACAAAATCTGAGGATTCCGAAAATTTTGTTTTGAGGTATGTATGACCAATGGAATTGCTAATAATTTTCCTCATCATTCCAATGCCTAGATGGCCAAGGCGATCATGCCATGTTTGGAATGTATTAGTGTTTTAGAAAATTACTTTGTTCGTAATATGTTGAATCGGTTTGATGTATGTATAGTACAATCCAGAGGTTAAAGATGGAATTTTTTCTAGTACTTGTATGCCATATCCGTTGTTTTTGGTGAGGATGAGATATTCCTCTTTGTTGTTATTTTGGGTTTCAATATGGAAACCATTCTGACGGATATCTCTATAACTGAGTAGAGTACGTGTTGAATCGGGATACAAGAGTGTATCCTCAATTTCTAACTGTGTACCCATAGGGAGAGTGATAGTGGCACGACCAGAGCCTACTATCATGGCATCGCGTCCAGCGATGGTTAAAATATTTCCTTTCCTCCTCGTGAGAGTTAAAAAATATTTTGTGTCCCTAAGTATAGAGTTTGTGGTGTCACTATCCACAAGGCATAATTCCTCCTCCATTTGATTGACTCCAAAAATCTATATACACAAAAGAAGAATTGAATGAAATTCTCATGGTGGTATATATAGAATACATACAAACTTAATTACAATATCGAATATGTTCGATATATGATTGTAGCATGCAAGCATACAATATTGATGACAACATTATTCATATTATAACACTGTAGTACTTAGAAGCTATGGCAATGAGAGTCTAAACAAGATCTCCAAGCATGTCTTGAGAAGTAAATTCTTCAAGTGTGTCCTCGGTGCTCATGAGATCATCTTTTGCTAAAGATGCATATGTGTCTTTGAGTTCGTGAAGGAACTTTTGAGAGCATCCAGCTTCATTATTGCATTAGAGATTGAAGTGCGCTTCAAATCTCTTCTCTTGAGCATGCTTGCCTTGAACCCGAGAGGTTCACAAGGTGCTTCGGGGTGCGGCATTTCTTGGTAGGATGGTTGTAGCAACCACATTGTTGATAAACTTCAGTTTTGTCAACTTGCTTACCAAAATTACCTTTACCCTTCTTGAATTCACCACGCTTTTGCTGCATATTACGTTTGTTTTTACCTATAAAGTTCTTTGAGTGGTTTTTGGAACCACGGAACTTAGTGTTATTCTGATTAGCATGAACTTCAGGGAGTGGAGCAGCCCCGATGGGACGTTGCTGATTATTCTTTAAAAGAAGTTCAGCGTGCTTCTTAGCCTGAAGTATAGTTTGCATTAGATCAGAATAAGTTTGGTAATTTGCAGCACGCAATTGTTGCTGTAGGACTCTGTCAGATGGGAGCATAGTAGAATGAGTTTTTCTATTTTGTCCGCATCTGTTGGTTCCTTTTCACAAAACCGCAATTTGGAGCAAATAGCATGAAAGGCATGGTTATAGGCTCCAACTGTTTTGAAGTCTTGAAGTCTAAGATGTGCCCATTCATGATTAGCCTCAGGTAAAATAACGCTTTTCACTGTTCATATCTATTTTTGAGAGCTAACCATAAAGTTAGTGGATTCTCCTCATATAAATATTCAGCTTTCAAATCTGGATGTATATGATTCCGTATAATGCTCAAAACGGAATATTTTACAATATCCAGTGGAGTTTGATCAGCTGGAGGATCGAATATCACCCTTTGCAACCCACGTGTAGTGAGGTTGATTTTTAGGTCCATAGCCCATGTAGGGTAGTTGCTACCATCGAGAGCGAGGGGCTCAAATTCTTTGGTAGTCATTTAAAAACCCTATATGAAAAGTACACCATAAAATGATTAATTTACATGAGGTAAATTAACATGTATGGTAATGTTGTCATAAAATGCAAAATATATGAAAAACAATATGAGTATTGTAATCCGAATGAATATATACCTAAGATAAATATAGCATGTGGTGATATTTATCATACCGTGTAATCACAATATTGATGGTGAACACCAATTTATTGTATGGCATAGTGTACAAAGAAATGTAGCAAATTGCCATAAATTGTGATTATGGTATTAATGTAGGTATATTAAAATATTTTACAAAAATTCTACATTATTAAGTACAATGGTACCTATGAAATGAGAATGTTAATTTAAATTTGCTAAATGTAGCGAAATTGAAATATGGTCGTAATTTATATTGTAGGTAAGTTGCAATAAAATAATAATCCTACATATGTAAAAATTATTTAAATATGGTTGCACATTTGTGAAAATATTTACATATTTTTCAGATCCTGTGGGACTGAAATGCTTATTTATAACAGTACAAAGTTACGAGTACAATTATAAATAAGCATAAGGACTATACTGCAAAACTACAATAGAAAAATACAATTTTCATGAAACATGGGGGGAATTTTGCAAATGTGAGACAACCTGGGCTAAAGCCCGTTCAACCATTAGGCCCATGAGGGCAGGTGGAGTTAAATGGGCCAAAGCCCATTTTGGGGTAGCCATATAAATATGTGTGTGTGTGTGGGGAATTAGGGTTTTCAAAACCCTAGCACTGGCGCCATGGGAGCGCCCGCCGCCGGACCGCCACCGCCACCGCCGCGCCTGCACGCATGCCGGCGCGTTAGCGCCTTCGCGCCTCGCGTGTCGCCTGCTGGGCGCGCTGCGCGCGCGCCTCGCCGCCGCCGGCCGCTGCCGCCGCTGTTGGCGCGCGTGCGCCGCGCCGCTCGCCGGGGCCGCTCACGAAGTCGCCGGGCACCGTGCCACGCCATGGGACGCGCCGCCGGGGGCGACGGCCAGGCCACGCCGTCGCGCGTCGCCGTGCCGCCGCTACGAAGTGTGGTCGCTGCGCGCGCGCGGCATGTGCCGCTGCTGCCGGTCTGGCGTCGCCACGCCGTGCGCGCGCGAGGCGAGGCGCGCGTTGTGTCTTGCGGCGCCCAGCGCCATGCGCCGGCAGCCGCCGCCGGCGGCGAGGCCGCCTCGGGCCGCATGCCAGGTGGGCCGAGCGCCAGGGTACCTCGCCAGGAGGGCCGCCGCGCCGGGGTTCAACAAAAACGAGAAGTTCCAGAAATTCTCGCCATTACCTTGTCTTTTGTCTATGTGCTGATAACGTATTGGAAGAGATTGTGACAAGTGTTTGAGAGAGAGAAACTATTGATTTCATTAATCTCAATTTGTACAGGTTTGATACAATATATAGATGATGAAGAGGTATCAGTTATAGCAGTTGCTAGTGTATGAACTAACGTGTCTTTTGATTATGTCTTTTAGTTATAGCAGTTGATCATATTCACTGTAACAGCGAGTACAGTTTCCGCAGCGCCCACTACAACGCGTAGTGGCGGCACTCGCTCTCGTCCACCGCCACCATCACCTTCTGCCGCTTCCGCTCATCGTCCCCCTGCTGCTGCAGGTTTTGTCCCGACTGCTTGATCGATCGGTGCGTGTATCTGCTTGCTGTGGGTGGTAAGTCGGCCATGACAACTCACCCGGTCGTATTAAATTGGCGCGCGCCGGTCGGTGTCGTGTTGTGGGTTCCTTTGTGGGAGTTTCTCTAATTTTGGTGGATGCACAAGCCAGCGGCAAGGTTCGCTGCACCACGTGGCAGCATGCTGAGGTGTCGTTTTGTGATCAGGGACTCTAGACGTTCAACAACGGTGTTGGCTGATGCTCTTATCATGAACCTGTTCAAAAGTACCGTGTCTCGTATATTTTTACTATAACTTTTGGTTTTTAATTAATTGTGAAAAAGTGAGGAAGTACAACACATTCACATTAAAAAGCCGCTTAAAATGGCATCTGCAGCGATTCCTACAAATAATTTATAAAAATTGTCTTAAAAAATTACTCCATTCAAAAGCCGCCTTCTAAAAGGTAAAAGCTAAAAACTATTTAGAACAGTACAAACACATTTATTTATTATACTCAACAGCGTATTTCTTAGTATTATACTAATGTAATTAAATTTTGGTATCGACACTGTCAGGAAGCAATTAACGAAGATTATTGAAAAAAGGAGAGTATTTTCTTTGAAGGAAACGGAAAGACATGATGCACGAGAAGACAATACGACTTGTGATCTGGCTAGGCGAACCGTTCACCAGTCAAACAGGAAATGGTGGTCCCTCCCGTCCCATAATTTCAAAACGGGGCTTCACGAAAACTAAAAGGGGTCCGCTACAGGTACTTACCAGACTCCACTAAGAACCAATCTACAGAGGGCAGAAAGGGCAAAAAAAGTATATGACCCTGTTCTTTGCGGTTTCTAGAAGCGGCTTTTAACTTTTGCTACAGTAATTAACTTTTAAACGGAGTATTTTTTTAAGATGAGGTCTACAAGTTAATTGTAGTACATGTTAAAAAACTAATATCTATATCATCAAAAATCGCAAACGAGTATCTCTCTTTCCGTAATCTCTGTCGCAAACAACCAAAAAGCTATCAGCCGCAGCCGCAAAGAACAGGTCCATAGTAAACTTTATAACTTTCAATCAAAGGAAAAATCGCTTCAAGCATGGGCCGGCCCATATCCGTCATGTTTTTTAAGCATTCATTTCCAGGTCAGATTAGTGGTCATTTACATGACCTACGTTTGGATATTTGCATTTTTATTAGGTTTTGCAAAAATATGAATTAGTTTTGCAACAAAAGATGATTTCGTTCAACTTTAAAAATAATCATTTTTAAAGAACTAGTATTTACTCCGAGTAAAGCTTCAAAACCGTTTATTAGAGTTTTAGCTTCTGGCAGAAACCTTCTTAATTTTGCCTCTTTTTTTTGGTTTTTTGTCTTTTTTTTTGTTTTTATCCTTTTGTATTATCTAAGATGATATAAATTTTAAACCATAAGTCTAAACTTAATAGCTCAAATGAGCACCTAAATCTGGACAAATTCAAAACAGCAAGGCAGGAAAGAGAAGAAAAAAGAAAAACCTTGGTTCCGTGACGCGAAAGGGAAAAAGAAGCGCTCCTCCTCAAAGCCGCAGCCTCCCATCTCGCGTCTTCCTTCTTGGAGGAGCATCGAATCCAAGGTCGAGGCGAAGGCCCCCAAGAGAAAAATCAGGAGAGCACGGAAATCCCCTTGCGGCTCGTGCTCGTATTCCCCCGAGGCCAATACGTCTTCCTCTTATCTCGCCGTCTCGTATCTTCTCTCGGGAGGCGGCGAGATCTGGCCGCGCCCGCGCCGGTGTGAGGTGAGCCCACTCCCCCGATCTCACGCCGATTTTGGCCGAATTTGGGCAGGATATAAGAATGATTTGGTGTTCTGTTTGTTAGGGTTTTGTACCGGGATGGCGTCGTCAGGGAAGATGGAGGGGCCGTCGGCGCCTGCGCTGCGGCGGGACCCGTACGAGGTGCTCTGCGTGCCCAGGGACTCCTCCGACCAGGAGATCAAGTCCGCCTACCGCAAGCTCGCGCTCAAGTCCGTGCTGCCCCCCCCCCCCCCTCTCATTTCGCTCTTGTTCACGCTGTTTAGATTGTGCTATTCGGAAGAGAAAGATGGTAGCGTGGTAGAGTGCGTTGCCTGGCTTCATTTGTTATGGGTGGAGTTGTATGGTTTTTGTATGCCAATGCTGTCACGATGGTAGAGACGTACTGATGAGTTTATACTAAGATTCTTTGTTGGAGATGGAGAAGGTTCACTGAATAATGTGGTCGGCTCCAATTTGCTCATCATCGATTAGGCAAGTTAGCATGTCCCCTATGGTGTTACTCAATGCAGTAGGGGGGAAATTCCATTCTCTCACAATCACTAAACTCTTTTTATCCAGCCGTTAGCAGTGCTGAAGTTTATATCGATGTTTAAATGACTACTCCTGTCATGTGTAATTCGCTGCTATAATGTAGTTTACGCTTGCTTCTTCTTTATAAGAAAACTGCAGGATACATAGCAACCGCAATGTTTTCAAGGCAATGCATAGAATTGTGTTCAGAACCATACATTGCATAAATTTCAATAGTGGCACTCTTACTTTATTGTGTTGAATAAGATCTGCATTGTTGCAGAGATGGGATATTTTTTCGAGAACACCCTTTTCTTTTCTTTTTTGAGTTAAAATTTAATTGAGTGTTTTCAATTTGAGTGATGGGATATTTTTTCGAGAACGCGCAAAAAATCTTGCATGTTGTTTCATTATAAAGAGCAGGGTGTACGAGTTATAGGCTCTGTTCATATTGGCTTCTAAAACTGCTTTTCTACAGTAAATAAATTTTTTTACAGTAACTAGCTTTCAAACGGAATACCTTTTCAAGGTAAGATCTACTAGTCGATTACTAAACACATTGTAGCGACTTCATTTATATTAGCCAAAATCGCACACGTCTCTCTCTACAAGCTGTTACTATTCATAAGCTAAAGCCAAGCCAAAGACAAAAGCCTATATAAACGGGTCCATAGTTCTTCTTGTATTTGAGTAAGGAGAATACAAAGCTTGGGATGATAACAAACATTTCTTGTATTTGCCAATTGCCATCCATTTTGCATCTCCACCATTTTGTATGCTTCTACTTTTTTAGACACTGTTAGCCTATTACCACGAAATTAAGAGCTTGATTCTTTTTCTTTATTATGATAAATACTTTATTCTAGGAAAATTAAAATACATAAATACTTTTATTTTTTCCGCTGTTTTCATGGTAGCACAGCGCACCTTTTTTGTGTGCTGAAATCATTAATCATTCAACAGAAAAGAAAACATTAAGATGGTTTCTACTATGACAATTAGTTATATATGTGGGCATAGAAATGGTCTGTTCATATTAGGTTAGAAAAACATTCTCTTTATGAGCTAATTCCATGGCAGTAATGATTTTTGTGCATTTCTTGCAAGATTTTAAATTTCACTATTCTGTAATGCCACATGATTCTTCTGTGAATTATGAGCTCTCTCCATGAATGCAACTTAAATGTGTCATTTTAAATACTGTTGTCCCATTACACCCAGCTTAATACTGAATCAGTTTGTTATTTGCATGATGTTTTTGGAAGCACTGTTGATGAAGTCCTATTGTAGAATGATCTTATTCGTAGTTCCTATTGTATTTAACAGGTATCACCCGGACAAGAATGCTAGCAATCCAGAAGCATCAGAGCTCTTCAAAGAAGTTGCATATTCATATAGTATCTTGTCAGATCCTGAGAAACGGAGGCAGTATGATACTGCTGGTTTCGAGGTGCGTTCTCTTGTTGAATCTGCCAGACTAATTTCAAGTAGCATTTCTTTGTCTTGTATATTTTGTTATCATTACAATGCTTGTGCATTCCGTCAACTTTTCTGTTCAATAAGGAGTTTTATCAAATACTCTCTAGATGCAGAAATAACTATTTGGTTACTGTACTTTAATCTCCAATATGTCAAAATGGTTACATTTTACTGAAGTCAAGATTGTTCTTTAAATGCACTCCACCATATTATGGTAATGGGTCTCCTTTTGTCTTTTTATATATTATGCTTTGGTGGTCTTTTGTGAGAAAAATTCTTTGTATATTCTGGTGTATTATTTGTTCTTTGTGTAACTTAATTGGTTTTGTTGATACTAGCTAAGCTGTTTATTCATGCGCGTCTGTATGTAAATTTGATGCAATGTTAACATAGGGACTAGGGAGAATGTGGATGTTGTCTATGCAAGTTATATCATAACTGCATATTGGTTTAGCAATGAGAAATGCCAGCTACAGTTCAACTGTGCTGACTAATATATTCTACCTCTTACTGGATCAACAAATTATACATTTTACTGGAAGCTTTGGGTTGGCGCAAATATTCTTATATGCTTTGGTGCAACTTTAGCATAAGGATAATGCATGTATTGTCTACCTAATTATTAGTTTAACAATAAGAAATATAAACTAGAAGCCAAGACTGTTCAACTGAGGCTCTAGTAACTTTTGAATTTTACTTGAGGCTTGGGGTTGGCACGAATGTTTTCCTTGGTCACATGGTTGTCAAGGCGTCCAGGTGGCTCGGAGGGGACGCCATGCACGCTCGCCTCGACTTGGGGGGAGGAGGCCGCAACTTGGGGGGGGAGGCGGGGAGAGGAAGAGGCCGGGGGAGGAGGCGGCATGGAGGGAGGAGGTCGTGACTTGGGGGGAGGAGGTGGCGGGGAGGGGGGATGCACCTGGGAGAGGAGGCGAGGCGATGGGGGTAGGGCCGGAGGAGGCGGCTGGGGGAGGCGAGGCATCGGGGGTAGGGCCGGAGAAGGCGGCGGGGAGAGGACCGGAGGAGATGCTGCGGCCCTGTGGGAGTCTGGAGGCTACGGCCCTACAGGAGTGCGGCCTGCGGGAGAGTCGGCGAGACTTAAATTCGGTCGCAGACTTGCTAATTGGCTCGCTCGGTCGCTGCTCGCTCCTTGGCTCGCTCCTGCAAACTCGCTCCTGGCTGGTTGGTTACGCGCGGTGCGTCGCCTAGGCGTCCAGGCGGTCCTCGCTCGCCGTGGTCGCCGACTCCGCCGTGACAACCATGCTTGGTGATACCGCTGGCATGTCAGTTATACTGACCACTATGCCTGCCATCACTGGATTTTCATGCTTGTTATGTTTGACTAGTAATATTCATATCATGGTGGAAAAAAAATACTTGCATATATAATTCCTGAGGAACCTATTGCATTAAGACATATGTAAACTGATTTATTTCGAAAAAAATCTCCAATTGTTGAGTATCTATTGTTAAACTTTTACTAAGTCCGCGGAATAGTAGGTGTATCCAAAATCATACATAGAGCAGCTCCCTTATTTGCCAGTAAAATGCCTTGTATATATAATATATGCTTTTCAGCTACAGTTTTATTTTAGTATTTTTTGATATATGTTAACTAATCGTAGGTCCCTTTTTCTTGAGATACAACATAAATATTTTACTAGAATTGGTAAAGATTGTCTTAACTATCTAGGTTCCGCAGCATCGTTCAGCACATCAATGGCAAATTGGGCCTTAGGCAGCTGCTACTCTAGCTATAGGAAGGAACCCTTGAATGACCATTTATCTTCACGCTTTTTTGGGGATGGTTCTTGAGTGATATCGTCATACAGTTAAAAGGCTAGCATACGAAGGTGACGTTAGGGGATTTTTTTTTAAATAACCAATTTTTAATTTGGAATTACAGTATTATACTTGCCCTCTTTTTTTTTTGCAATTCTGGCGATATGTTGCCTCACCGTTGGGTGACTGGAGCTAGTTGCCCAACTGTTGGGTGATACGTGGCTAAGTCACCTAACCGTTGGGCGACAAACCCCTTAGTCGCCCAACTTTTGGGTGATTTTTTAAATAATTATTTAATTAATTCGACCCCTTGGTTGGTGCCCGCCTATACGGCCCCGCTTGGGCTTCCTCAGGCAGGGTGTCGGCACCCCGACTGGGTGAGGTGGTCTGCTGACCTGTGCTCCCAATGCTTCAGGGGTTGACAGCACTTGTGGCTGCGTGGGAACTGGCGCACTACTGAGCTGTGACTCGGGAAGTACCTCTGCCGGGTCCTCTGCGAGGTACTCGCTCACGTCCATTGGGAGATCCTTGTGGGGGATAGGCCAACTCTTTGGCTGGTGCGATGTGCCTACAGGATAGGTTTTGTTTATTCGTGTAATATATCGATGTGAAAACACGTTAAGAGATGAAGCGTACTTTCCGCGTGGGCCATGCATGATGCTAACTCTTGTACCCACTGGACCGGCCCTGGGCGAACGTGTGCTGCCCTGCCGATGCTAGGTACGGGTCCACGGATGACGACGGCGCCAGTGTCCAGGTATGTGCCCACGATGACCCTCCAGCTTGGCCTGGCGGCGGTGCCTAGGGGTAGTCACATGGCCCTCTGAAGCCTCCTGCTTGAGCTACAGGACAGCGGCCTCGGTGTGCGCATCAACGTCGCCATCTTCGAGAGTGTCCTGCACGATGTGAGAGTGAGGACACACTTCGTCTTTTTGTAGACCTGATGGAGAGCGTGCACCAGCTTGTCGCGTGTGACCTCAACAGTGGGCCATATCATCCACGATCGACCCAGCGTCCCTCCCAATTTTCGCGGTGATATCCGATTGCAAGAAGTACATGAAGGCACCAAAGTGTAATTGTGGTAACCGTACACAGAAACTTTAGAACATGAGTACGTACCGCGAGGGCGAAGTTCCACGCTAAGTGCATGGGGTATGCGTCGGTCGGTGCTGGTACGTGAGTCGGGGAGGGTCAGCGACACGCACCAGCTTGGAGCGTGTTTGCAGAGCGTGCTAGCGTAGGTACTCGTCGTACGTGCCGGGGTCATACGCGGTGCCCTCCTGCACAAAGTCCTCGAGTGCCTCCGTCCACTCCGCCATCCACTACTACATCTTCGCGGCCCAACTCGTCCCACGACCACCTCCTCTATTGTGCCTGTGAAACATACAACTGCAATTAGAAGGCATCGTAATAGAACCGAGAAAAATGTAGGGACATATGTTGTATGTAACTCACGCGTGGACCGAGTCAGGCACCCGACACCTGACAGGGATAGGAACAAGCTGGTAGAGGCTGAGCTAGCGCATCACCCTGTGCACCGTGTAGTCCTCGAGGAACACGCCGAAGATAAGCCTCTGCCGCGTGAGCCAATACACCCGGTCGCGCAAGCACATCGATGAGAGCCCGGCGGGGGTGCAGTCTGCCATCTCTTGAGCTAAATACGGCTCCCAGCGTACGTCGTTAGCGGTGGGGCGGTCGAGGTGCTTGACGAAGTGGTTGTACGCACGGGTGACCTATAAGTGTGCAAACTGAGCCTTCAAGCTAAAATAGTGGTTACAAAGGATGACCCGTAATACATGTATAGTAAAGATTCAGGAGAGTATGAACCGGTCTATGACACTAAATGGACCCTGCGGTAGGCTGGTCCATGGCACTCCCGTGGTACATGTCGCAGATGCGGGCCGTGTCGAGCGGCCGCGTCGATTAGGAAGTGCTAGGGCGACCACAGTGCGGCGGAGAGGCGGCACTGTGAGGCCGGGTCTTCTTCGCCGTGGTACATCGCGGCAAGTATGACTAATCTCCAGCTATAGTGCACCACCTCGTCTCCGTCGGCGATGGCCCTTGCATACTGCACAAGGCGGGCGTCGACGGAGTCACCGTGGCTGATGGTAAGCAGTACCTAGCCGAACAGCCACAACATGTACACCTCTAGGTGCCGCGACACCTGGTACTCGTTGGCGTCCGGGTCCATTCGCTCGACCTGTGCACAAACAAAATATTAGTAAGCCTGTCATATAGTAAGGATAGTGCATCGCTAAACAGGAAAAATAGATGACATATGTACCCGGAACTACGAAAGCCACCGCATGGGGGCCCATGCTCCTGTTGCACTGGGAAGGCATGGTACACTGGCACGGCCTTGGCCGGAAGAACCGCGCCAAACTTGTCTAGCAGGTTGTCGCGCCTAGCAACTGGCAAGTTTGGCAGGTTGTCTAGCAGGTTGTCCCTCCGGATGTGCCTAGCAACTGGCGCGACAACCTGCTAGACAAGTTTGGCGCGGTTCTTCCGGCCAAGGCCGTGCCAGTGTACCATGCCTTCCCAGTGCAACAGAAGCATGGGCCCCCATGCGGTGGTTTTCGTAGTTCCGGGTACATATGTCATCTATTTTTCCTGTTTAGCGATGCACTATCCTTACTATATGACATGCTTACTAATATTTTGTTTGTGCATAGGTCGAGCGAATGGACCCGGACGCCAACGAGTACCAGGTGTCGCGGCACCTAGAGGTGTACATGTTGTGGCTGTTCGGCTAGGTACTGCTTACCATCAGCTACGGTGACTCCGTCGACGCTCGCCTTGTGCAGTATGCAAGGGCCATCGCCGACGGAGACGAGGTGGTGCACTATAGCTGGAGATTAGTCGTACTTGCCGCGATGTACCACGGCGAAGAAGACCCCTGTCCTCACAGCTGCCCCCTCCTGCTGCAGCTGTGGTCGTCCTAGCACTTCCTAATCGGACGGGCTGCTGCCTGACAGCGGTCCGTACCGTGCGGACATGTACCACGGGAGTGCCATGGACCAGCCTACCGCAGGGTCCATTTAGTGTCATAGACCGGTTCATACTCTCCTGAATCTTTACTATACATGTATTACGGGTCATCCTTTGTAACCACTGTTCTAGCTTGAAGGCTTAGTTTGCACACTTATAGGTCACCCGTGCGTACAACCACTTCGTCGAGCACCTCGACCGCCCCACCGCTAACGACGTACGCTGGGAGCCGTATTTAGCTCAAGAGATGGCAGACTGCACCCCCGCCGGGCTCTCATCGATGTGCTTGTGCGACCGGGTGTATTGGCTCACGCGGCAGAGGCTTGTCTTCGGCGTGTTCCTCGAGGACTACATGGTGCACAGGGTGATGCGCTAGCTCAGCCTCTGCCAGCTTGTTCCTATCCCTGTCGGGTGCCTGACTCGGTCCACGCGTGAGTTACATACAACATATGTCCCTACATTTTTCTCGGTTCTATTACGATGCCTTCTAATTGCAGTTGTATGTTTCACGGGCACAATAGAGGAGGTGGTCGTGGGACGAGTTGGGCCGCGAAGATGTAGTAGTGGATGGCGGAGTGGACGGAGGCACTCGAGGACTTTGTGCTGGAGGGCACCGCGTATGATCCCGGCACGTACGACGAGTACCTACGCTAGTACGCTCTGCAAACACGCTCCAAGCTGGTGCGTGTCGCTGACTGTTTGATTATCCAGAGGAAGCACTTCTACTTTGTCTGACTGTTTGATTAGAAGGCTATCTGACCAAATCCTTTTCTTTTTTGGATAATTAATGTAAGACGATGATTGTACCATGTAGCTCAGAGCCTAAGATTTTCCTTAAACAAGTAGAAATCCAGGGCAACATTTTTAAATTAAATTATGTTTTGGCACCTTGATGGAGGATTGCACACATGAAAATTGAAATTGATGCTTATTATTTTGATGGCAAGTAAATTTAAGATGTGTTTTCTAAATTTCAGGTGTTCAGCAGTGGAACAAGTCTCTTGTTGAAAATGAAAAAATAAGTCAATATGAGTTATAACCTTGTAATATTTTTTGGTCAGGCGTTAGAAAATGAAGGAATGGATATGGAGATTGATTTGTCCAATCTTGGAACTGTCAACACAATGTTTGCTGCACTTTTTAGGTAATTGTAGAATAAGTGAGAATTATTTGTAGAAACAATTGAAGATTATTAATTGCCTACTGATTTTCTTATACATATTACTACTTTAAGCAAGCTCGGGGTTCCAATCAAGACGACAATATCTCCTACTGTTCTTGAAGAAGCTATGAATGGAACAGTTACAGTGAGACCACTCCCCGTTGGAACATCAGCTGTGGGAAAGGTTCTGCCACTGCCATTCTTATGGTACTATTTACAATGGGATGGCTGTCTTATGTCTTGTTTATTTCTAGGTTGACAAGCAATGTGCTCATTTTTTTGGTGTAACAATAAGTGAAGAGCAAGCTCAGTCAGGAATAGTAGTCAGAGTCACCTCAGTTGCACAAAGTAAATTTAAGGTACGATGTTAATTATTTTTTCTTCATTTTTCTCTGGAAATGAAGCTTTGCTGTGTTGGGTTTCCTTTGAATATGAAACATTATTCACTTTTCTACTTGTGCAATATTTGTGTACAGCTTCTTTTCTTTGAACAAGAAGTTAATGGAGGTTATGGATTAGCTCTGCAGGTAATTTCTGCTTTATATCTTTGCATGGTTTATAGGCTTCATTATTTGTTGATTGTATGCCATGAATTATATCCAATGGCCCATAATCATCATTTTATGACTTCTGTGTTTGAATGTGGAAGTAATCTGGAACAAAGCTTTAGAGAACTTGTCCGCCACCATCATCAGTGTAATTTTTGAACATGTAGATGTGTTGAAGCAAGTGCTACCAATAACCTGTCATCTCCAAAGTAACTCATCCCATCATAGAATTTCCATCCAGACCCAAAGCTATAATTTAAAAAATCAGACTGGACCGGCGGTTAAACCAGAAAAAAACTGGAACCGGTGACCTCGTCGGCTTGGTTTGCTTCAAAGACCGTCCAAGCATTCAGACCGAAAAAACCAGACGAACAGGTGGTTTTCCTGAAAACCGGCTAGCTGGACTGTTTCGGTCTCCCTTACAGCCTTCCAGGCCAACGAAGAAAGGTGGAGTGCTGTAACTTGGCCTGGCTCGGCCCGAACAACCTGCCCCTGTGTATTTAGACTAAAGAGTGGAGCATTAGCTCCCCTACAACCTCCCTAAAAAAAAAGCTCCCCTACAGCCGCCACCCTCTCTCACTCACCCTCACACTCGAATCCGATGAGCCACAGTGCGGGAGCTCTATCTGTGATGCCATGAGGCTCAAGGTGGCGATGACAATAGGATCTACGACGGCATGCAGCTCTGGTGAAAGTGGCAGCAGCTTGGGTGGTGGCTGTGTGTTGTGATAGCTGTAGCTCCATTGCTTCAGAGCCTGGAGGCTAGATCCACAACGAGCAAGTCTTGGATAGTGAGCGGCGGCAGCTATTGGCATCTTGTGATTTGCATTCTTAATTGGTTGAGAGTGATTTGCCTTCGTTTCCCATGGATCTTTTTGGCTTCTTTGAGTTACATGTGTTTGAATGTGGTGTTGATTTTCTCATCCTCTTGTACGATTGAGTAAACATGATAGTTTATATCATCTTTCCTTTGTTGTGTGTCCAACATCCAACTGCATGCACAGGCTAATTTTTTTACAAGTATTTACATATCATTTTTGGAATTCTAATAATCCTAAATTATTAAAATATTACTATTTTGTAAACCGACAGTCCGACCAGTGTACCGATGGATCAGCTGGTGAACTCACCGGTCCAGCTTTTAAAACTATGTACAAGCTGTATTACTGTATTATCTCAACCTTTTTGAACACTATTGCAAATATAGTAGTTTGACACCTGTTTTAGACCATAATTAATGTAATCTTTTATCCAATTGTTGAAATGGCGAAACTTAGCTAAAGAAGAGGAATTGTACAATATTTCATTTCTCACTGGGAAAGTGACTGAATAAACTGTTAGCTGTGGTACATACCTTGACTTAATTTCCAAGTTTCTGAAATATTGAAAAACATTTTCCAAGAAGTCGAATCCTCTTGGTTATGTAGAGCAAAGCTAATTGTAGTGTATTACAACAGGGGCTTCCCAGTGTCTTCTATTCGATCCCTTGGCTTAACTCCATCTTATGGTTTATAACTTTAACCTTGTAAAAAAGGTATATGCTCATCGGACAGAAGAATACTTCCAAACGTTTAATTGTTATGCGACCAATTAACTGAAAGTTAATGAACAATGATGCGTTCATAACAATATATCCATTTATATTTGAAATTGATTAAACATAATTTTTTTCAGTATTATAATAAGTTATCAGTATATAACATGACATTTTTAGCCTTTTGGGGGATCTTTTCAAATGTATCTCGTACATTATTGCTACCGATAGTGAGAAGTACATGCTCAATAGCACAATATATTTTATGAGGATAAGGACTTTCTTTTGCTAGTTCTGTTTCTAATCTTGCGTCCATATTTCTAGTATCTGTGTAAATTTATATAGTATAAATGGATAATTGAATAACTGGGACTTGTTTGGTAAGTGGCTGTGAACATGGTCATCATCATTTAATTTAACCTGTAATACTTCTCAGATAAGAATGTAGATGAGATAAAAATTTAGAGGTCTAGTTTAATATTATCTCCAGTTTGCCCTCTTACCTCCAGGAAGATAGTCAGAAGACTGGCAAGGTGACATCTGCAGGCATGTATTTCTTGCATTTTCAAGTTTACCGTATGGACTCAACAGTGAATGCGGTACGTATATTCTATTTTGTGGCTTTAGTTTTTATTCTCATCGGAATTGATGTGAGGATTTGTTGCTTACTACTACAGCTGGCAATGGCCAAAGATCCTGAGGCTGCATTCTTTAAAAGATTGGAAGGTCTCCAACCTTGCGAAGTGTCGACTCTCAAACCTGGAACTCATATATTTGCTGTATATGGTCTGCATACTTACCGTCTCTCTTTATATTGATGCCATTCCTCTGCTCTGAGCCATTCTAATTGAAATGTTCAGGTGACAATTTTTTCAAGCCAGCTAGCTATACAATTGAAGCAATGTGTGCAAAGAGTTATGAAGACACAACAGGGAGGCTAAAGGAAATAGAGTCTAAAATTCTAGAGAAGAGAAATGATTTGCGCCAATTCGAAACTGAGTACAGAAAAGTCAGTGACCATATTTTGTTATATATCAACTAATGTAGTATTAGGTGATTTTTTTTCTATCTGGAGAAAGCATTGACCAAGTAAAATGGCTATGCAGGCTTTGGCACGGTTTCAAGAAGTGACCAACAGATATACCCAAGAAAAAGAAGCGGTATGCACATCCTTTTCTTCCCTGTAGATATGTACTCTCAAATTGACATGAATATTGTGGTGACAAGAAAAGAGACATCCTATTGTTGCACTCAAATCGTGCAGTACTGCCCTGTAATTTGGGTCGCAGCAGACATGTAGGATATAGAATTGCTAGTTCTTACCTACATCTTTGTAGCAACCAAGCGTTGCTAGTTCTTACCTACATCTTTGTAGCAACCAAGACTACAGTAGATGCAGTAACATATTCACTAAAGTAGATTTAGCATGCTACTTTTTAGGTAGAGAGGTGTCAGGCTATCTTTCAAACAATTTATGCAGAAACAGCTATCTAAATTCCCCGATGTCCCTATTTTCTAGGTCTTCTACTTGCACCAGGCTTCCTTTGCTTACCTAGGAAACAAGTCAAAATAGTATATGATTTCAAACAGGCCTGTGTAACAGTACAAGGGACTTTCAAAGTCTGTCACTGCATTGTAGTACTCTACAAAAAGGCACATTTTGCTTCAGAAAAGTGTTTATAACTCAGTAGTGTTTTCAACATTCATGTGCTGTTTTTTTTTTGTTGCATTATCTCTTGTCATGCTTTATGAGTTTAGCCATTTAAATGTTGACAATAAACTGTGTGATTCTATATCTACTGTTCTTATTTTCATTGTTGTGGTATTTGCAAGTGCTTGGTTCCATGCTGTGTTCAAATGCCAACCAGTTGCAGCTAATATTTGATTGCCAGCACTAATGTTGGATTATATGAAACGTTCTTGCCCACATTTAAATAATTTAAAATGAGGCATGCTTAGCGAATGTGTGTATGAAGAATGCGCTTGAATGGATCACACTAAAATTGAAATATCATCCTTAAGAATTGGCATGTTAAATCATTTTAGAATTTGACGTACAGTTACTCCTGAACTTTTCACTAACTTCATAATACCGTAGCTATTCATCGGTAGAGAATATGTAGTACTTTAGCTTACAAAACTGTAGAAAGTAGGGGTGGCAAAATGGCATCAATGTCTTCCTCACACAAGAAGTCCATCTAAGAGAGTCGTGCATATACGTGATGCCTAATCCTAAAGTTTTTTAAAATCATAATGTCTCATTGTTGAACCTTGATGATTGTAATATGTTCTCTATGGCATTTAATATGCACATTTGTAAACAAATTCCTAAAGAGCTGTAGTGTCTGCAGGTTGATGATATGTTGAGAGAAAGGGATGACATCCATTCTTCATTCACGACCGAACGAACTATCGTGAACTCGGTTGGAGCTGGTAGCAGCAGCAGTAGATATCCCACTGAGCAGAGCAGAACTGTGTCCCCCGAGAACGGTAACATGGATGGCAAAGACAAATCGGGTAAAAAGAAATGGTTTAATCTAAATAGATCTGACAAAAAAGCCTGAGTGATCTATCTTTCATCAAAGCCAGCATCTGCTCTTCCATTGTGTTGTACATTTCAGAAGCCCTATTGTATTTGTGCCTTGTGAGTCGTACGGTTACCAATTCTTCGGAGTTTTGTAGCATAGCGCAGTTTTGGGAATACCATTTTCAAGTCATGTATTATCCTTCCTCCACAACCTCATCCCCCTCTCCAGTTTTCTACCCTCGTTACCATCGGAGAATTGCAATAGTAATAAGAACTGGTGTTGGAAGTCAGATCTTGAGTATCGGTTTACCAATTCCCCATATAATTATTAATTTATTTATTGCATTATTTTCAACGTTAATTATCCCTGTGGTGGAACGTACTTTGCAAATGCTACATGTTCGTAAGTCGGAAAAATAGGTCACTTGAGTTATTACTTGATTGCATTGTTTTGCATGCAATGCTTCTGGAGTGAGTTGAGAACCGGAAATGAGATGGCCTAGGCGTTTGTGATGTAGTTTTTGGTACTTTTGGTATGTTTTGAATATGTATTTACAAGAATAGCAGTATTTACATGAAAATTATAGAAATATTGCTTTTGTCGCTCAATGGCCGTGCGATAGCCCCTAGTGGATGACACATGGCCTCTACCGCACAAACCCTGTGCATCAGCCCATTAGTGGCATAATTATCGCTAATCTAGTCGTATTTAAGGTTTTTGTTTACGTGTATTGCTTGTTCATTGTTTACATACAGTAAATGGCTTTAAAAACTATGAAATTTTATGTATATCCTTCCAACGTAGTATACTTGATTGTGTAATGTTTTCGTAATTTATCCGTTTTGAATGTTGCTGAAGAATTCATTTAAGTAGACTGTTTGTAGGAATTTTTTAATATAACAAATAATCTCTAAAAATGTAACACTCTCATCCCTTCCCTAAGTCCAAAGTGCTACTATCTACTCTATTATGTTATACAAGATTAAATAGTTCTTGTTGTGACATACTTTTAATATTAACCACCTGACATGCTATCAAGGTTTAAACTTATCGACTAAAGGTGATATTTAAGTTATTGTTGTATATGGAGTAACTGTGCTAGTCCTGCCTGTACATATCGTCTTCAACGGTTACATAAAAAAAGTTAACAAGGCAAAGGTGAGTTCGAAAATTCAGCAAGCACATAATAAAAATAGTGACGTCATGAAAAGCAATTTAATTATCTTTGTAAGACACAATTCTTGTAACCATCAGTAAATCACATGTCTTGCAAACTTCAATGTAAATTCTACGTATGTTCCATCTTCACCAGTCTTTTTATGCAATACAATATAATGCAATGCAATACTATGTCCACATGCAACTTCGAGCTTATATTAGTAAAGTTGAGTGTTCACCCGTCGATGGCCTACTCGTACCCGCCCTATTTCATGCGGGCCACAAACTCTACTTCTGTGGAGCGCCCACCTCAGTAGATTTTACTTGTGAGCATTTTAAACTAGTCATGTATCTTTCTTATTGATCTCATCAGAATGGTTACATGACTTTGTCTCCGGCTTGCCTCATACAACTCATGTCAGGATGAATATAAATGATGTAACATCCTTTCAGCATTCACAATTAGCTCCACGCAAACTCCACTCCCGTGGAGTGCCTACCGAAGTAGGTCTTTATCCCACCACTGCGAGACGTCTACGCACAGTAGATCATTAGTGCAAGTGTGCAGCACGACACAACACTATTTCAGCACGACAATCAACCATAAGCACTCTTGTCACAGTCTAATCGATAGATAGGAAGAGATATCATTTTATAAAATAACCTAAAGCATAGAATACCAAAGCAAATACTAGGCATTCACCATAATCCACTATTCTACCATGCACTTGCCTGTTAATCTGACGGACGTCGCGCGGATGGCACCAAACCCGAACCGCTACCTGAACAAGCATTACCTATTTCAACTCATTGCTTTAGCAATTCACACAAGTATGCAAACGGTATCGGCTCTACGCGTGTAGACAACCGACATGTTTCAACGTGCAAACCCGATACCAACAATCTCTCTTACCAGACACCTTTTAGATGCCCTGGTGCTCGAACGACCATTTAAGGATCACACCATCTATATTCGTGAATAAACCTTATTCGTACACACTTAATATTTTCTCCTCTTTTTTCTTTTCCCCCTTCTTCTTTTCCTTTTCTTCTTTTTTTCCTTCCTCTCCTTTTCTTTCCTCTCTTTTTTTCTTTTCTGGCCGACTCCCCTCATTTCTTCTCCTCTATCATTTTCCTTGGCTCTCCCTCTCCTCACGCCTGATTGGGATGCGGCTCTCCTTGCCGTACCACCGGCGCTCAGCGCCGTGCGCCGCTCCGGCCTTCCCCCTTTCCGCCACCCACACTTGGCGCCGCCCCGCCTTGGCCCTTACCTAGCCCTGGCAGGCTTGCCTCCTATCCCTGGTGCCTCGGTCGTCTGCGTCTCCTACCGCCGCCTCGGCCCCCTCGGCGCCGCTGCCCCCGCGGCCCTCTCAATCCACCGGATCATGGCCTAGGCCCGGATATGGCCCCATCCATGGCAGGCCCTAGCTCCGACCATTTGCGCCATCGACCCACGGCCTAGCTCTGGCTACCGCTCAGCGCCTTTGGCCTCAGCGGGGCTCGAGGTCATGCCATGCACCGGGGGAGCATGGTATGGCCATCGGGTGTGCGGAGTTCAACCTACTCCACAGTGGCTCACCTCCTTGGTACTTCTGCTTCCTCTCCTCTCTTCCTCTACCATCGGCTAGAAATCTTTGTGATGGCTCTATGATATTCAGTTCATTGGCTATGGTTTATACATGATGAAATCTTATGAAGTTGATGGTATTTCTACGGCTTGGTGTTCTATGGCCTGGCTTCTTGCCAACTTCTTGCCTTTGCCGGCTTGCCCTGGTTTCTCCTTGTGAGGGTTAACGGTCTATGGCTATGGGTTTCAGATTGGGGATGGGAGGAGAAAGGAAAAGAGAAGTTTGGCTTGCTTGTGCTTCTCCTTTCTTGGCTCCTCTTGCCATGGCCGAATGGGTTTGGAGATGGCCTCGGGCGGTGTCTTGGCTGGTGGTTGTGATGGTGGTCAAATGGGACTTTCCTCCCACTTGCTTGGCTGGCTTCGCCCCTTTTTCTTCTCTCTGTGCTGGCTGTGCATTTCTCTAGAGCTTTCCTGGTGAGGCGTGGCTTTTACTGACAGTGGTGTTGATCAAATGGGACTTTGCCTCTTATGGGTTGGCTGGCTTTACCCTTATTACTTATATGCTTCCCTGTGCTATGAGGTGGAATGAGATATTTTGAGCTGGCTTAAACAGAGATTCTTCATAAAACAATATTCAGGTTCATTGAAGGGCAGGGTACTATCGTCACTTCATTGAAGGGTTCTCTAGTGTAGCCAGACCCCTTACATAATTGCTCAAGAAGAAAAAGAATTTTGTCTGGATGTCAGAGTGTGAGAAAAGTTTTCAAAAGCTAAACGAGTGTTTGACCACAGCCCATGCTAGTGTTACTAGCTATAAACAAGGATTTCAAGATTTATTGCGATGCTTCCCGCAAAGGATTGGGATGTATGTTGATACAAGACAAAAGAGTGGTAGCATATGCTTCGCGTCAGTTGGGACTATGTGAGGAAAATTATCCCACGTATGATTTAGAGCTAGCAACCGTAGTGCATATTTTAAAATTTTGGCATCATTATCGCATGGGTAACCGATGTGAGATTTACATGGATCACGAGAGTTTGAAGTATATTTTTACTAAGGTCGAGCTCAATCTCAGGCAAAGGAGATGGTTGGAGCTAATAAAGTATTATAATATTGGAATACATTATCACCCAGAAAAGACTAATGTGGTTACAGATGCCTTGAGCAGAAAAGTTTATTGCAATACAGTGATGGTCAAGGAAAGTTAGCCAGCTTTGCATGAGAAATTCCAGAAGCTTAGCTTGGAGTTGGTCGAGAAAGAATTCCTAACCACGATGGAGTTGCAACCAACTTTAGATGGTCAGATTCGTCAAGCCTAGACAGAGGATAAGGAATTCCAACAGATCAAGGTTAATATGAGTAAAGGAAAAGCGTCAGGTTTTATAGAGGATGCCAAGGGAATCTTGTGGTTTAAGCAGCGTTTGTGTGTGCCAAATAATGACTTAAAGGAGTTGTTACTCAAGGAAGCTCATGAATCATTGTAATCGATTCACCCAGGCAGCACTAAGATGTACGAAGAGGATAAATATTGATAGCTAAGCATGAAGCATGAGATAGCAGAGTATGTTGCACTTTGTGATGTGTGTCAGAGGCTGAAAGTTGAGCATCAGAGGCCAGTAGTTTTGCTACAATCGTTGAAAATTTTCGAATGGAAGTGGGAAAAGATTAGTATGGATTTTATCATAGGATTGCCAAAGACCAAGGATGTATATGATTCAATCTATGTAGTTGTGGATTGATTGACAAAGGTTGCTTATTTTATTCCAATGAAAACAACCTACGCAGATGATAAATTGGTAGAATTATACATTTCGAGGATTGTGAGTCTCCATGAAGTACATAAGAAAATAGTGTCAGATCGTGGGTCGCAGTTTACTTCACGATTTTGGGGGACTTTTCATGAAGCTATGGTACTTATCTAAACTTCAGTACAGCATATCACACCCAGACTGATGGACAGACTGAGCGTGTGAATCAGATTCTCAAGAACATATTGAGAGCTTGCGTGCTAGATCATGGAGTCAAGTGAAATAATTATTTGCCTTTTGTACAGTTCTCTTACAATAGCAGTTACAAGACCAGTTTGCAAATGTCAACATTTGAAGCCTTGTATGGCAGAAAGTGTTTGGGCCAGATTGTCTAAAAGAAGTTGTGGAAAAAGTCTAATTAATTCAGAAGAGACTAAGAACTGCCCAGGCTAGGCAGAAGAGTAATGCGGATATTCGTCGTCGAGAGTTGAGGTTTGAGCTAAATGATTATATGTATCGCAGGGTCACACCGTTCAAAGGTGTCAAGAGGTTTCAGATGAAAAAAAAGCTTGCGCCAAGATATGTCGGGGCGTTCAGGATCTTAAAGCGCAGGGAAGAAGTTGCTTATTAGTTAGAGCTGTCTGCATCCTTCAATGGGATACATGATGTCTTCTATGTGTCCCAATCGAAAAGGTGCTTGCGTGTGCCAGAGAAAGTTGTGCCTGGTGATTAAGAGGATCTGTCGCCCAAGGAGCATCCTGTCAAAATCTTAAAAAGTGACAGAGCGTGTGACTAGGAGAAAGGCTGTCTATTTTTTTAAAGTTCAGTTGAGCAACCATTCAGAGGAGAATGCCACCTAGGAGCGCAAGGAGGACCTCAGAGTAGAGTTTCCAAATCTATTCTCCCAGTGAGCCCGGATCTCGAGGTCGAGATCTCGTTTAAGGGGGAGAGATTTGTAACATCCTGTTTTTCAGAGCATTCTTGAAGCTTTTAAAATAAAATTCACCAATTAGATTTTTCTAGAATTAAAGCTTAAAATGAATTTTTATTATTCAAAGGATTTATTCTGATTAAAATAAATATTAACATATGCTAAAAATATTTTATTTGGGTTCCTTGTGTCTCAAGGAATTTTGTGAGTATTTTACGGGTTTATTTGGTCTTTTCTAAAGCTTCGTTTATTTTATTTGGACTTCTAAAAAATAAAACCCTCAAAAATCCCTTAGCACAGTGTCGGGCAAGCCCATCCCTATTCACCGGCCCAAACCCCGCTCAGCCACCCGATCTTTCCCCTGTCACGCATCGGCAATCCGCGCGCGCACCGCTTCACGCCCACTGGATCCCGCCCAAAGCCACGCATCTTCCATCCAACAGGACAACTATTGTGCATCTGTGCCGTCTACTGCAGCCGCTCGATTTGTCCGCCCTGCCACACGTCGCGCATCCGCAGTGTCGGGCACTGCTCATCGTTGTCGCACAAGGACTTCATCCCTGACTCCCCCTCAGTTCGTGTGCTCGACCCAGACTCCGCCACACATGCGTCGTCTGTGTCGCGGATTCCATCCCATGCCCGAGCCAGACTTTCATCGGTGTTCATGCAAATAAGCCATGCATCGTCTTCGCTTTCCCGCACCCTGAGCTGCTCGCCCATCTTGCCGTTCTCGCGCAGCCGCTGTTGTCGTTGAGAGCTCGGTTCCAGAGTTAGCCATGAAACCGGTTTGCGCCATTGTTCCCGTGAACCGCAGTCGTCGTCCGTCACCGCTGGTAAGCCCGCTCACCATCGGTTCCTCTCGTCGCCCTCACTGGTGAGCTCCGATGACCCATCGAACGCCCTAGCCAAACCTCACCGCTAAGCCCACTTCGCCAGATCTACACCAACGGTCAAGATCTTTCCACGTGTCTTAACCGTCGCCGTATGATCATGCTGACATCATCCCGCACCCATGCCCCCGCGTCGCTTCGCCTTCGCCGTGGACAACGTCCACCATGAGCCGAGCCACTAACTAACCGGGACCCACCTGTTAGCCGCCGCGTCAGCACTTCCATCGCTATGCACTATTCTATGCACCGAGTCCATCGTAGACCCACTTTCCCGTGAGCCGAGTCCACAGCACAGTAACTTTTTCGATTTTCTAGTATTTTTCAGTAAATTAATTTTCTAAGAGCCCATTCTCCTCCGTCCTAACTCCGATTGACCCCGTTCTTTTTTTAAATTCATCTAAAATCGAACTCTATCTTTTGGTTCTGGTTTCGAGATTTTTGGTGTTCATTTGAATTTTATTTAATTTTATTTTTGTGCCTCGATCGTATTCTCCCCCGTTAGATCACGTCTTTGAAGGAGCAGGAGCACTGCCAAAAGATCTGCAGTTTCTAACTGAGCAAGGCCAAGGCAAGTCTTATATATTATATTGTATTTATTTGTTACAAACGACTTGTTAAGTACCAATGTACTCACGGCTTTATGCCCACTGTTGATCAGTTGAGGAGGAACTATATCAGCAGGAGATACCAGATAGAGGATACTTCAACGACTTCATGGATTAGGACTTTGCTTCTCAGTCGATTGCCTATAGGCATGTCGAATGGCTTCTACACTTATTCTATTTTTCACTGCTAAATTTTAAGCCCTTCAGGCTAATAAGTTGTAAACTTGGCCATAAGGTCGTACTTCAATAGTTATTAATATTTGAGGTTTTCTTTTTATTTTGTCGTGCATATAGTTGATATTTCATCTATGTTACAGTGTGCGCACTAGCGTGATTCTGGACTAGTGCAGTATATATAGAGAGCCTGGATTTGCATATTCGGGTCTCGACATGTCGCTAGCTCATTAGCGATAGACGGCGAAGTGTCGATGACTCTTCAGGCGGCCGAACGGACATGGTGCACATTGGGCGAGGCTGTGACTGTACTTGCAAACCGAGGGGCGGTGGTGACTACCAGCGGCGAGGTAGGCAGTGGGGTTGGCTAGTGCCTAGATGGCGGCTGGACTTACCGGCAACGAGGCTGGCCAGTAGAGATCGATAGCGACGGCCTAAGGCGAAGACCTAGTCGACGTTGACTCGGAGGACGACGGCGGTGCTGCGAGGGTTCGGCTCAGGATGAAGCAAAGTGCCAGAGTAGTCAGATTGGTGACACATGGCAGGCATGCAAGATCGGACGGCTATCAAAAAAGGCACTAATGAACAGTACCCAGACCCTCGGATGGTTGACACGTGTCACAAGGGAGAGATTCGGCGATCAGCTTCAATGAACAGCTGATGGGTGACATGTGGCAAGTGGAGGATTGGACGGTTGGGATTAAATGGGCTAAAGGGTTTTGATTTTTTAGCTTTTCTAATTTTAGAAAAAAATTAAAAAAGATCTAGAAAATAGCAAATAAATCCAGAAAATTCTCAGAAAATTTCTTGAGACACAAGGAACCCAAATAAAATATTTTTCAGCAAATGTTAATACATATCTTAGTCCTATTAAATCCTTTTAATTAATAAAAATTCAACTTAAGATTGTATCTAATCTAGAAAAATCTAAGGGGTGAATTTTATTTTGAAAGCTTCAAATAAACTAAAAATCCAACTGGCTTGATGCAAAAAGAGACATAAGGCCTTCACTTGGACAAGCCTTGCATGTAGATTTACAGATATACACTTGCATTCTACTATAGAAACTTGCTAAGTACTTTTGTACTCACTGTTGCTTAATATGTGGTTTTAAATGACGGAAGTGATGACTCAATGTATGGATTCGTCCATGCTACCGGTTATGAGATGTTGATTGCATGTGGCAGGACTTGGAGGCCCCTTTTGGTTTAATTACTTTTTTTGCTACTTTGTTATGAATAATTCTATTTGGTATATTAGCCCGTTATGTAAAAATAGATTATAAGATCTATTTTGCGATTACTTATGTAATATTAAGTACTCCTTTTATTGTTATGAATATATGGATGTGATATTTGTCGATGTTGTTGTGTGAGCTAGATACTGATCCAAGGACTAGCTTAGAATACATAGGGTATTTGGATTGTCAAATTCAGGTCCCCATAGAGGTGGTATCAGAGCCACATCGACTGTAGAATAAACCTTAGTTAGAATGGTTGTTAGTCTAAGGACTTATTCTATAGAAAAAGACTAATTTTTCTTAAGCAAAAATCTTTGCAAAAAATATAGTGTATTATTGCTATTTTCTTCTTCCCTTTTCTTAGTATCTTGCTCTCGTCCTACTTCCCTTTTATTTTCAAAAGTTGTTACTAATCTTTTCCACTCAAATTCTTTGTAGATGTCGAAGCCATACAAGATCACTCATGGTGAGAAGCTCAAACTTTGGGTGGACTACCTGGTAGACTTGCTAGGATATCTGTAGTATCAAAAGCGTGCTTTCTTGGACTACCTGGTAGACTTGCTAGGATATCTGCAGTATCAAAAGCGTGCTTTCTTCGAGGGACACTGAGTTTACATCGGGACCCACATCGAGTGGCACGTGGAGACCATCATCTATGGGAGAGACAGAGATGAAACTCAGACTTATCGCTTGATCACCCTATATAGGAGGGGCAACTTCGAGCTCAGAGTTCAGGATGCCACTCAGGAGTCGGTCCGCCATCTCTGCGATATCTACAATGATGACCTACAAATAATACCCTTCCGCTACTACCCGTCTCACCAGAACTATGAGACATTCAGCTCCTTCTTCACTGCCTCCCATGAGGATTGCCCTATGTTGACCAACCAAGTGGCACTAACCACAGCCATGGACGCTACATAACAGGGGACTTCAAAGGAACTGCACCATCTCTATGATTCAGTAGCCCATATAGAGGAGGAGATGGATGATCTTCGCCAAGAGCTCGACATTGCACGCAGACAGGATATGGAGGTAGAGGGTGTAGCAGAGGAGGCATGTGCCATTGAGTAGGTGTACGGTAGTCTCTGAGTGAGTACGCCTCCTACTCCTCTTCATCATCTGGTTCACGTCAGCCATCCCTAGTATCTCCGGCGGTTCCAAGTTAGGTTCATTTCCAGCCACATACTTTACCATCGGCAATTTCAAGAGAAGGTTCAAGCCGGCCGCTTTCTCTATCACCAGCAAAGAGGTGGATTCAAGGTTGCTGCTAGACTGCTACAATAACTCCGACAATGTGCTCCAACATTCTTCACTGTCAGGTGAAGTTAGATACAATGGCATAGAAGAAGGATATGGTTGTAATTTTATTAATTTCTCATCCTTCTAAGTAATATCTGAGACTTGTACTATTACTACTATAATAAAACAGGGTTAGGCTCCTTAGGGCCGTATTTCCTTCACACACAAAACTGCTAGTAATTTTCTCATTTTTAACCTTAACTAGGGGTAGAAAACGATAATGGATAATTCGTTTTATTTGATATTCATATCCAAGAAAACATGAATGTGGTAAGCAAAATCTGTATTCGAAACTGATCGTGTCCACATTTGATAATATTCGTATCCATATTTGAGAATGTTCATATTTGTATTCATATTCGAGAATATTTGTACTCGTATTCGAGACTATTCTATTCGTATTCGATCCATTTTCTATGCCTACTAGCCGATAACCAAAAAAAATGACCAAATTTCAAGTGTCAAAATTTGAATTTAAAACCGGTAACCAAAATAACCATCTAGCTACGACATTCATAGAAGGATATTTGTATTCGACCGAATTAAGTACATATCCGATTCAAATTTGTATTCATTACGACATCCAATTCGTATTCGAGAATGTTCACATTCATATCCATATTAGTTTTAAAAATATAGATTTATATTCATATTTGAGATTATTCATCGTATTTGATCCGTTTTCTAACCTACCCTTAACCCCATTAATAAAAATAACCTAAAATGAAAGAGCCTTGCTGGTCGTCGTCCGGCCCTAACCCACTCTACTGCGCACGAGCCATCCAGACTTGGCCAACGGGCTGTGCCGGGCCAGCATGGCATGGGCCTAGGGCAGACATGACCTATTTAGACACGGATAATAAATGGGCCATACTGTGCCAACCCATGGGCTGAGGACCAGTGATGCGGAACGCACGTGTCCTATACTTTTCAGTTAAATATATTATTCAACTGGAAGGAATTATTGAGCTGCATGAAACATTGCCAGGTGAACTCATTCCAAACTAAATATAATATTGTTATTCATAAGAATGGAATACTACCTCATGTTATCAAATGGTGCATTCTTAGGTTTGTCAATGGCAAAGTAATGGAGAGGCAAAAGGAAGAGAATAACCACATTAGGTGCCAAAGACATGAAGGTAGAAAGCTCATGCAGCAGGAGAGCAAAAGGGAGAAGCCCAAGGACTTAAACTACAAGTTTTGGATAAGATTTTCAAGCCCAATTCGTACTTCCCACAAGGCCAATTGGATTTAAACTCGGATTCAACTCAGAATTCAATTCAGATTCGGTTCGGGACAGCCTAATAGGTACTTACTAAAAAGGTCATAACTTTCACAAACGGAGTCCGATTCAGGTGTTCTTGTACTCCTTGGAAAGATATTTTCAAGGGCTACGCAATGGATCTGGTCCCAACATCAAATTCATCACGGATCAAAAGTTATGGCCGAAACAATGTGATGGCTGTAAAATCTAGTTTTCCTTTTTGTGAGAGTTCGTATCTAAAACCATATAGGGTTGAGTTGTACTAGGTTTGTGGACTCTATGAACGTCCCAAGGTCCTATATAAGCCATGTATTGGCAGCATAAGGGCTCAGACCACCTTTGAGAATAATCAATCTACTAAAGTTTGCTCGAGTTTATCATTGCTTCTGAAATTCCGTAAGGGAATTTGGAGTGTTCCTTAATCAAGATCGTTCAGCCTTTCCGCTGGGAATTGGGTGCACGATAGATCTTCGCTTGGTGGTCAGCGAAATCGACGCGAGTGTGTTTTGGCGGATTAAAGAGTGATCGTCCCTTGCATTGGCATTGGAGGATAGCTACGATTCATCAAGATTCCCGCGAGTATCCATCCTACGTCGAGAAGATCGGGCGACCCCGTATCATCTTGGTATCAGAGCGCGGTTTACTCGGTAGGATCTTATCCCTTTACTTTTTGATTGATTTATTTCTGTCCTATAGTCAAATAAACCGAAAATTGCAGCAAAAAAATCCAAATTTTAGTTTCGCATCTGTTATTTTTGTGAGTTTTATTAAGTTTTTATCCACTAAAAATTTTATTTACGTACTGATCTTAGTGTCCTTTTGCGTTGCTTAATCGTTGTTATTTTAAACCCTTGAAAATCCGCTAGTTGATCTTTCAATTAGCATCCAAAAAAAAGTAGATTCAATTTACTTTTTGAAATCTTGTTCTTGCTGTCCACATAAGATCTTTGCGCATCTTGAAAGAATATCACATCTGAATATATCTGGGTTTCCTTTTTCTTGATTGATTGGGCCACAAGAAACTTTAGCTGCCACAAGAACCTTAGTTGGACACATTCAGACCGTCTGAAATTTGTTGCGGTTTGAATTCGGAGCGTCTGTGAAGATCTTCACTTAAATCCTTTGAACCTTGAGACTAGTCTTTGATAATTGCTTTAGGGCTGTTTTAGAATTATCTACACATTGCTGAACAACTTTGGAGTTGCGTAGAATCTACGAACAATTAAACCTAGTTCGGCCTTGAGTATAAAAAAAGAGCAAAAAAAAAGAGAAGACAGCGAATTGAAAAAAAAAGAGGAGCCTCGGCTTCAGCAAAAAAAAAAGAAAGAAAGAAAGAAAGAAAAGAAAAGAAAGCATTGGCCGAATTTGGGTGAGTTAATCATAATCCATAAATTCATATTGTGTATTTAATTTCTTTGGACAATCTTGTGCCCTCAAATTCATATTATTGCAATTGGCTAGCGTCTCTCCTAGTACTTGGTGCAAAATAAGCTAATATTCCCGATTGTTTCCTTTAGCTCATTCCTTTTGTTTGCATTGAGTCACATTGATCATTGCGTGTGCGTTCATATACTTCACTTATATCATTTGGATCGGCACATAGGCAATACTTTCTAGCTTGGATTATTACTTAATTTAACAATATCGTGAAATTCAGATTGTGTAGGATAAACACTTCCTAACCAAGCTCCACTAAATATCCTTTGCCGTGCAATTGTGGGTCACTTTTAAATCCACTTGATCATCACTTGCTATTATAGCCACCACCAAGTGTAAATTTCTTATTTGCCTCAATTCACTTCGGAAAGGTAAGAACTTTACTTGGTGAGGAAAAAGTGAGATAGAGAGAACTCCACATATCGTATATATGTTGTGGTATTTGTGCGTTCTTTGTAGAACTAACCATGATAGGTGGAGACAATAATATGGGAGAGGAGTATGCCCCGGCGAGTCATTTTCAATTCCAACCTTTGAGAGGGACATTGCGCAATGAGTTCGCCGTCACTTCTTCCACTTTGAAATAAAGGCAGAGTTGAAAAATTCCGTGCAAGATATGCGCATTGAATTCATTCATCAAATGAAAGTGTTACGCTCGAACATCGTGAATGATATTGTGCGGGCACTTCATCCACAACAAGAAAAAGATAGTTATAATCCTTTCTATGGCAGTGAAGATCCAGAGGAGTATCTTGAATGGGAATGGCAAATGGAGAAAGTATTTATATTTCAAAAGCTTCCCAAAGACCAAGAGGTGATGCGTGCCATTAGAGAATTTGAAGATTATGCTTATATTTGGTGGCATCAACAATTTGAAAATGAATTTATTAAATCTTGATCAGATTTGAAGGCACTCATGAGGAGAGAATTTGTGCCACCCTATTATACACAAGGAAGTAACATTGTACAAGAATATTATTTTGAGCTACAAGATGCATTACGTCGGGCCGGTGTTACCAGTGAACTACAAAAGAAGACATACTTCAAAAGACGATTAAATTCTAAAATCGCCGCTACACTTCAACATAAATATTTTGGTAGTGTGCAAAATCTTATAAATTATGTTATTGAAGAGGAGAAGAGACTTATGGAGAGACGTACGCCACAGTTCTCTCCATGTTCATACTTTAGTTCTTTTGTTCCTACTAGTGTGGCACATGAGAAGATGACCGAGCATGAGACTTTCCCTTTGGTTAAGAAGATATATAGTGATATTCCAAAGCTACATATAGCTCCTGAGATACACGACAACTCATGCGAGGATGAGAGCCACAGAGCCAAATTGAGTAAGAGTGATAAAAAGAGTGAGCTGTGTGATTCCACCATATGTGAGGTTGAGAGTATCCAAATTGAGAGTATGAGAGAGACAGCAAAAGAAAAGAGAGAAGTAGAAGATAGACAAAGTGAGGATGAATCTGAAACTAACACATTACTATCTACTTCTAGTATTGTTTCTCACATTGTGCAGGTTGATATTAAAGATGAAGAATTTAACGTTCAGCAATTGGCACCTTTGAAGGCAAATGAGGAGGAGATGACCACAGAAGGGGATGAAGAGCTTGCTGCCCCATGTGTACATCCTAATAATTTTAAATCCCCTGCAACTACATCATCTGAGAAGAACGATAAAGGTAACAATAGTGCTGATGAATTTTATTGTGCAAAGTTGAGTTATTATGAGAACTCATGTGATCAACCGAAAACTTCACATTCTAAAATTTCTATTCTTAATTTACATAATGTGGAATTGATTACTCACAAGAAAGTTCTTACTAGAATATCTCCTAATGATTCTTTGTACTATATCATGTTTGATGATTCTATAGAGCTATCTAGTGTGATTGATAATGTTGCTGAAATTTCATGTTCAAAATCACTAGTTAGTACCTATGCCTACACATATAAGTTCAATTTGATTGGAGATTATGGTGTAGATGACAAATTTTATGTTCACAGAATTTGTATTACATGTGATAAGCTTGCTAATTTAAAATTGCATATTATAGATAAACAACCTTTTATGTCATGTCATGATCGCAATGAGATAAGTGTCAACAATAGAGCTTGCTGTTTTAAAAGATTTTCTAAGCCTATTTGTTTACCCTTTGATAAACAATTATGTACAAGTAATCAGAGTAGCGCAGTTGAAGCATGGAAGGTACTAAAGATTTTCTCCCCTATATCTGAACAACTAAATCTGATTTTACCCGTTAATGATCCGTCCATGTTCTTAGAAAAGTCGAGGACGACTTTCTTTTATGGGAGGGAGAATGATGTGAAAAACTATATTGCAATGCATACATCTTTTGGTCATTGCTATATTCATCGGTTTGAGCGAAGTAGTGGGAATGCCACAACAATTGACTCTTACATATACCATACATATGTGTTGTTCTTTTCGTTTATAACACCTTCTGAATTTCATGATAAGATAAGTCAAAGAAGTGTTGACGACAAATATATATACCATGCGTACACGTTGTATTCTTTGTTTAGTACTATTTCAGGCTATCAAAAGCCGAGGACGACTTTTCTTGAAGAAGGGGAGGATGATGCGGATACGCACGTGTTCTGTACTTTTCAGTTAAATATATTATTCAACTGGAAGGAATTATTGAGCCGCATGAAACATTGCCAGGTGAACTCATTCCAAACTAAATATAATATTGTTATTTATAAGAATAGAATACTACCTCATGTTATCAAATGGTGCATTCTTAAGTTTGTCAATGGCAAAGCAATGGAGAGGCAAAAGGAAGAGAATAACCACACTAGGTGCAAAAGACATGAAGGAAGAAAGCTCATGCAACAGGAGAGCAAAAGGGAGAAGTCTAAGGACTTAAACTACAAGTTTTGCATAAGATTTGCAAGCCCAATTAGTACCTCCCACAAGGCCAATTAGTACCTCAGAATTCAATTCGGATTCGGTTCGGGACAGTCTGACAAGCACTTACTAAAAAGGTCATAACTTTCACAAACGGAGTCCGATTCAGGTGTTCTTGTACTCCTTGGAAAGATATTTTCAAGGGCTACGCAATGGATCTGGTCCCAACATCAAATTCATCATGGATCAAAAGTAATGGCTGAAACAATGTGACGGCTGCAAAATCTAGTTTTCCTTTTTGTGAGAGTTCGTATCTAAAACCATATAGGGTTGAGTTGTACTAGGTTTGTGGACTCTATGGATGTCCCAAGGTCCTATATAAGCCATGTATTGGCAGCCTAAGGGCTCAGACCACCTTTGAGAATAATCAATTTACTAAAGTTTGTTTGAGTTTATCATTGCTACTGAAATTCCGTGAGGGAATTTGGAGTGTTCCTTAATCAAGATCGTTCAGCCTTTCCGCTGGGAATTGGGTGCACGATAGATCTTCGCTTGGTGGTCGGCGAAATCGACGCGAGTGTGTTTTGGCGGATTAAAGAGTGATCGTCCCTTGCATTGGCATTGGAGGATAGCTACGATTCATCAAGATTCCCACGAGTATCCATCCTACGTCGAGAAGATCGGGCGACCCGTATCAACCAGGCCCAAGCACAGCCCGTGATCGTGCCGTGTCGACATGAGCACAATTAGGGCTAAACAAGCTGTGCCAGCACGGTTGGCCTGTTTAGCTTGGAAATATTCAAAAAATTGCACAAAATTATAGAAAATTAAGGAAAAATTGTAGAACAATATAAAAACATTGTAGAAAAATATAAAAAAATTATAGACATTGTTAATCTGTAAGATAATTATTATTAATGATATAATGAGTTTTATCAACTTGTTAAATTACATTGTATGGCTGGCTCGTTAAAAATTTTACCAAATAAAAACTCAACTTGAGAAAACATTAGTAAAGAAAAAAGAGTACAGCCTATGACTACATCTGAAGACAAAAAATTGAAAATCTTATTCATTACTATCTAAATACAAATTATCAAAAGATTCTTCTAAGTCTGTATTCTGTGTAGTATGTTGGTGTCTTGATTCAGCTTGTTCTCAATCTTTGACAGTTAGAAGGATTTCAACTATCTCGTTTGAGAAACTTGTTCGTCGCTCCTCAATTATTCTTCCTAATAGACTGAGAGCTGACTCCGCGGAGACCGTAGAGACAGAACAATCAACATATCCTGTGCTAATATGGATAGCACTGGATATGTTACTTTGTAGGTTTACCACCATGAGAGAATGTTCAACTCTTGCTCAAAGCTGACGCTATCACCGTTGGGATAGTTTGATAGGTTCCTGGTGCTTTGCTGCCTTGCTCTTTCTGATTGATGTGTACCTGTATGAGAACCTCGAGAGAAAGAACTAAAAAATTTGCCCCATTGCATAGTCCCCACAGTGGTGCTAGGGGTTACTTGGGGTCTTTCTAAACGCACAGACCCAAACTTATTTTCGTATTTCTCGTATACCTCATGTAATTTATCCTTAACTACTATATAGTATGTATAATAATCTAAACCAGTAGCACCACTTAAAAGTTATAATACATTTATAAATCCTTAGAATTTGGTCTTAAGATCCAAAATAAAGGGCAATGGATATAAAATAGGAATTTCCCTCTAATATTCTGAAAACATAGTTTTCATGTCAACTACAGCATCTTGTAGAACAGGGTCATTTTTAAAAGCCTTTAGGTGAGTGGCGATTTCTAGAATGTTACGAACAATTAGAGGAGAGGTTGGGTACTATACTTCAGAAAGACAAAGTGTAGCCTTATGAAAAAGTTCTTAAAAAGAAAATATTTTTTCACCAATAACCCAATCATCCTTAGTAAAATTAGAGTCTCTAACTTGGGTTCTACTAGAGAAGCTATGAGATTGATGAACTTGGGTGTGAATGTAATATCCTAATTTTTAGAAGAATTTAAAATCTATAAATTAAAAATGATTTTTTGTATTTTTCTAGAATTTTCTGCAATTTAATAAAGCTTAAAATAAATTTTTAGAAACTAAAAGAATTTAATATGATTAAGATAAAGATTAATATAAGCTGAAAATATTTTATTTGGAGTCCTGGTGTCTCAAGGATTTTTCTGGAATTTTTGGTGAATTTGTTCGATTTATTTGCTATTTTCGAGAGCTCCTTTTGTTTTTATTTCTTTCTCCGAAAAAGAAAAGCCCCAAATATTTTATTTATTTGCTATTTTCGAGAGCTCCTTTTGTTTTGGTGAACAGTAGTGGGCTGGCCTTCCATTGTTCACCGGCCCAGCCCCCGCAGCCGTCTGATTCCACACCTGCCACGCGTCGCGCATCCAACGGTTCGGGCACTGTTCATCGTGTTCGACCCAGACTCCGCCGCCGTCCCTTTTCGGGACTCCTTAGTGTTTGTGCATATAAAGCCACACAACTGCCTCCGCCTCCCGCATCACCTCGCGCTGCCACCTCGCCGCCCCTCTCAGAGCGCCGCCGCCCCTCTCAGAGCACCGCCGCCGTCACACCATGCTGCCGGCTGTTGACGTTCCCTGCCGTCCTCGCCGCATCCGTCCTCGCCGTCGCCGGAATCCTACCAACGTCCTCGCCGTCGTTCGATCACAGATGGACCATCGATCTTTGTCATAGTTCGGATAGTCCGAACGTTGTCGCGTCTCCACATCCGTCCAATCTCTCCCAACGGCCGAGATGCGCTGCTCAGTTCAGATAGTCCAAACGTCTCCGCACCTCCGCAGCCGTTCGATTCACATTGGATCGTCCAATCTTCATCACCGTCGGACAGTCCGAACGTCACCGTCTTCGCAGCCGTTGGATTGTCGAGCAGTCCGATCATTGTCGCGTCATAGCTGCCCGATCGTCCTCATCTAGATCGTTGCCTCCCTGCTGAGTCAGCCATAGTGCTACGTGTTAGTACAATTAGCTACCACGTCAGCCCTAATGCCTCGTGTCAATACAGTCAGCCGCCATGTCAGCCCTAGCCATCGCGTCAGCACCCACCCCTGTGCACTGTTCCATGAGCCGAGTCCACCGTGAACCAGCTTTCTCGCGCACCGAGTCCACAACATAGTAACTTTTCTGGTTTTTTGTATTTTCCAGCGCATCTAATTTTTTCGAGAGCCGTTCTGCTCCTTCCTAGCTCTGATTGACCTCGTTCTTTTTTTCTAAATTTATCTAAAATCGAGCTCTACCTTTTAGTTCTGGTTTCAAGGTTTTTGGAGTTCATTTGCTTGTTAATTCTTGTGATTTTGTTGTTTCAGTCGCTTTCTCTTTCGTTAGATTCCGATTCCAGAGGAGCAAGAGCGACGTTAGAAGACCCCGAGTACCTCGCTGAGCATAACCAAGGTAAGTCGTGTCCTTTGATCTTGTTAAACCTAGTTTTTAATCTATTATTTATTTATTTTGATTTAAATTATCATGCATCGCTATTTATTACAAACCCTTGTACTTGGTAGTTATTATCCCAATTGATTAATACTTCCTTGATAATTTTGAATACCATAATACCATTGTCATCATAGGTTGGGTATTATTTAGTGATACTATACTAAATGTCATATGGGTGGTACGATTTATATGCTTAGCCATACTTTTAGTCTCGATGGGTTCAGCATCACATGTGATTAATTAATTTGACTTATGAGATATTGAATCGTGGTTAGAGCCACAATTATAAAATTTGTGCCATGACATTGGTGTGTTATTGGTGTTGGTTATACAAAGTTGATTTTCACTTCGATAAGTGATCGTGCAGTAAAAGGGGAAGTGTCGATTCACTTCGTGGGATGTGGAAGTCTCGCCTGAATAATATTAAGGACTTAACTTTGTGCGCCATTAATCTGAGCTTTACCGTGCAAGCCACATATCTAGTATAGGATAGACCTGGCTGATTAATTTGGGATATTTCAATTTCAATCTCGCCATTGTGATGAACATGGTTGCTGATTTCCATATGACGCAAAGGGGGTGTGATGCGAAACCCTAGCGGGTGTGATTGGGTTGGAATTGAACTTTATAAAGGGTTTGTTGTAATTTCCTTAGTACGAGGCTAATCACATCGTGTAGGTACAGTTGTGCAAACTCTGCAGAGTGTAAAACTATTCGACTAGCCATGTTCTCGGTTATGGCCAATGCTCGGTGATTTCACATGAGGGGTAGTGATTTCACTTTAAACTTGTGGTTTACGGTTCGAAAGCAAACAAGTAGTTCACTGTTGGTTTAGCTTGTGGATGGGAGGTTCACAAGTGGTTCATTTCAATTCCATTGTTTACTTATTATTATTATTCATTAAAGTTTACTTTCAATCTATTTATCATACTTATCTCGAAATGTCATTTTGTGCAAATTAACCTTTCAGCCCTCTATTGGTAAGTCTTGCATATTATATTGCATTCATTTGTTATAAACGACTTACTGAGTACCAATGTACTCACGGCTTTACGCCATTGTTGCTCAGCTGAGGAGGAGGAGTATTACCAAAGGAGGTACCAGAAGGAGAGTACTTCAACGACTTCACGGATTAGGAGTTCGCTCCCTAGTCGATTGCCTGTAGGCATGTCGAATGGCTACTACGCTCATTTTGTCAACGATTTTAAGCCCTTCGGGCTAGAGATATTGTAAGCTTGGTCATAAGGTCGTACTTTAGATATTTATCGATATTTGAGGTTTTCCTTCATTTTAGCTTGTATATGGTTGTGGTTACATCTATGTTTGACTGTGTGCACTAGCGTGATTCTGGACTGGTGCAGTTTACACAGAGAGTCCGAATTTGCATATTCCGGTCTCGAAAGTGAAGGAAAACAGCTAATGTGCTCTTATATGCTAATATATATTTAAGCATAAGGTAAGTAAAGTTACATTTAACAGGCATGTCTAAGCCAAATTATCTAAGGCGGACATTCATTGCTACACAAAAGTTCTTATATGCGGTTATTCGTTGGTTAGAACAATTAATATATGAAATTGTATCCCTAAAAGAATCAATACACGGATTTAATCTTTTTAAACCATATTTAACAATAAGATTAATAATATGACAAGCACAACATTGATGCAGAGGAAAAGATTGTGCATAAGTATTAAACAAAGGAGTAAGAATTTCTATAACCTTAGTGTTTGCAGCTACATTATCTAAAGTTATAGAAAAAATCTTATCCGTGAGGCCAAAATCTTCTACAACTTTAATAATGCATTATGCAATATGTTCAGCAATATGTGAAGCATTAATTAATTTAAATCCTATAATTCTTTTTTTCATTATCCAGTCATTATGAACATAATGAGCAACAATATTAATATAATTCTCCCTCACTCTATCACTCCATATGTCTAATGTCAAAGTAATAGAGAATATACAAATATGAAATATTTCTTTCAATTTTTTAGATAGTTGTTATAATATTTAATTAAATCTCTAGTTATGGTTTGTCTAGATATAATACTAAATCGAGAGGTATGAGCAATCCTAATATATTTTTGAAAAACATCAGACTTACCAAAATTTAAAGGTAAATCTTGATAAGCAATTAATCTACAAAGGAATTCACAGGATACCGTCTGGGTTGTACTCCTAAGTACGTACCGAACCGTCGGGGTTATATTGCAGCTGCGTTTGGCGCATTTGTATTCTTTGGCTTCTTTTGCAGCTTGCAGCATGCTATTGTAAGTGATCTGTTCCACTTGAAGATTTTGCAGTCAATTCATTACCATAAATTTTACAAACAGCATACCTCACCGGATTCTCATCATCGTCGGTCCTGAACTTCTTGTCAAAATCATTCCAGACTCCTGATGTAGTAGCTCTTGATCTTTTTGAACCCGTATTGTGGTTTGTGGATGCACTCGTTGAGCTAGTAGAAGATGGATCGATTGGACCCTGCGTCGCCGGGCCGATTGCTTCTTCTGGCTCTATAATTTGTTGTGGATGTGGACCTTCCGCAGATCGATATCCTTCTTGAAAGGATTGCATATTCTCCACCGTGAGACCGAATTCAGAGAGTTGAAAATCATAATTCTCCATAGAATTAACTGCAAATTGAAATAGTAAAGTACAATTAACTTACTATTGAATCAAAAAATAATATAAAAAATTGAAACAAGAGAACACTATTACTTTTCTACATGTCTCCGAAAATTCTTTGAAGTTTTTTGAATTTTCTGAATTTTGCACAAATTTCTCACTAATTTTGCTAAATTTCCACAAACAGTACCAAAATTTTTACAACTAACCAGAGAGGTGAGAGTGGGGTTTAAGGTATGGAGAATGGAGATCGGATGCCCTCTATTTATAGAAAAATTTTCATATTTTTGTTCGAATTGTATGCTATTTTTAAAAAATTTTACACTATCGCAGTCAAAAACAGCCATTTTTACCAGGCCGACCGTGGGCCCGTTGCCGCCTTACCGTGCCATGTCGTGCTAACACGACCCATGACCTAAACGAGCAGTATTGTGCCGAGCCGACGTGCGGCCACTCAGCTCAGACACAGTATTCTACTGGACCATACTAGTATAGCCTATCGTCTAAACGGATTATACTATACTTAGGTCGGGTCTACAATAATAAACCTCGGACTAATCCACGACGGCACGGCCCATTGGACAACAGCTCTAGAGCCATCTATGGGTCTGTTCTTTTTGACTGCGGCTTATGATTTTTGGTTGAAAATTTTAAATTTTAGTTATTTACGACAGAGATGTTGGGTTTTTAATATGTACTATAATTAACTTATAGATTCTGTTTTAAAAAAAATATTATATTTAAAAGTTATGTATTATAATAAAAATTAAAAATTATTTTTAGAAGCCGAAAAGAAAGCCCCATGTCGGGCGCGCCGGTACGCCGAATCCGAACCAGCCCCCCAAACCACACAGATCCACCACCTCCCACCTCCGATGGTTTCCGCCCCGCCGGCTCCGGCGCCGGCGCCGTCGCTGGTGGACACCCTCTTCCAGCGTTCCCTTGATGACCTCGTCAAGTCCCTCCGCGCCGACCCGTCCGCCGCTGGCGAATCCGCGGCCGTCGCCCGCGCGCTCTCCGAGATCCACCGCGAGATCCACGCCCCCGACGCGGCCACCAAGGCCACCGCGCTCCAGAAGCTGATCTACCTCTCCTCCCTCCACTTCGCCCCCGTCGCCTCCCACCCACTTGCCTTCCCCGCCATCGAGCTCATCGCCTCGCCGCAGCTCCCCCACAAGCGCCTCGCCTACCTCGCCGCCTCGCTCTCGCTGCACCCGGCCTCGCTCTCCCTCCTTCCGCTCGCCACACACCAGCTCCACAAGGACCTCTCCCTCTCCACCTCCGCCGTCGCCTCCCACCATGTCTGCGCTCTTGCTCTCCAGCTCCTCGCCTCCCCCGCCGCGGCCTCCTCGCCCGACCTCGCCGTCCACCTCGCGCACGATCTCGTGCCCCACCTCTCTCGCGGCAGCCCCCGCGCTCTCGCGGCCGCCGCGCGTGTCATAGCCGCCTCGCCGTCCGCGGCCGTGCCTGTCCTCTTCAAGCCGCTGGCCGCGTGCCTCGCGTCGCCTGACCCACGGGCGTCGACTGCCGCTGCGTCTGCCTTCTGTGAGCTCTCAGCGCCGCCAGCTGACGCGTCTCCTTTCCTGCCGCTCGCGCCCGATCTTTACAATCTGCTCACCACGTCCCGCTCCAACTGGGCGCTCATCAAGGTGCTCAAGGTGTTTGCCCGGCTGGCTCCTCTGGAATCGCGTCTAGCCGCACGAATTGTTGACCCAGTCTGCCAACTCCTCGCCCACTCTGCGGCTATGTCCCTGACGTTTGAGTGCATCCGCATGGTGCTAACTTCTCTGCCGGCACATGATGCCGCTGTGTGCCTTGCCATTGGGAAAGCTAAGGAGTTCCTTGCTGCTGATGATGATCCGAATCTGCGGTACCTTGGGCTCCTGGCGCTTGGTATGCTTGGCCCAGCATATGCATCAACTGTGCATGAATTCCGTGATGTGATTGCGCATTCACTGGGTGATGCTGACTCGAACATCCGCAGGGAGGCATTGCACCTTATGATGGGGATGGTCGATGACAACAAGGTCATGGACATTGCTGGCATGCTGGTCAGTCATGCCGCAAAGTCAGACCCAGAGTTTGCAAATGACATTCTTGGGGCTGTTCTAGCAGCATGTGGGCGCAACGTGTATGAGCTGGTGTCAGACTTCGATTGGTATGTCTCACTCCTTGTGGATATGGCAAGGAGCCTGCATTGTGCCCAGGGGGGTGAGATTGCTCAGCAGCTTGTTGATGTGGGACTGAGGGTGCAGGATGCACGGCCAGAGCTTGTCCGTTCAGCTCGAACTCTCCTAATTGACCCTGCTTTGCTTGGGAACCACCTCCTCTGCCCTGTTCTTTCTGCTGCTGCATGGGTCTCTGGTGAGTATGTTAACTTCGCCAAGGATCCTGTTGAGCTTGTCGAGGCACTCTTGCAACCAAGGACTAGCCTACTGCCAATGTCAGGAAGAGCCATCTACATCCAGGCAGTACTTAAAGTGATCACGTTCTGTTGCACTTTGTATGTCAGGAGGTTGAATGATTCAAACAAGGAAGTGGATGTAGTGTTGGATGGGTTAGCTACTGATCAAACTGTTAGCAGGGTAAGCGACACTGCAATTGGGGAAGAACAAATTGTTATGCCAAGCGCAGTTGAAAAGGACCCTTTTTCACACAAATCAATAGTTTACATGATTAACTTGATTGAAACAACAGTTGGCCCACTTGTTGAGTGCAATGAAGTTGAGGTCCTGGAGAGGGCACGCAACCTGATCAGTTTGGTCCAATTGCTAAGAGAAATTCAAGAGTTGAAGGAAAAGAGTGTTGGTGATGATGACAAGTATAGCCGGGTCAAGGATTATGTTAGGAATATCCAAACAGTATTCTCTCAAGAACTAGGCCCTGTTTCTGCGAATGCACAGAAGAATGTGTCTCCACCAGAGGATCTTGTCCTGAATGAAAATCTTGCCGAACTTGCTGACATTGTAAGTGAAGATGACACTACTCCCTCAACTTCGATCTTCTTGTACCCTTGCAGCCGTTGTTCTGTAGAGACTAGAGATGAGCCTGCAGTGTCAGTTGGTTCATCTGCTCTTCTTTCTGAGCACCGTAAGCGGCATGGGCTCTACTATCTCCCAACAGGAAAAATTGAGGTTGAGCCAAACGATTACCCTTATGCCAATGATCCTCTGCTGTCTGCTAGCAATGAAAGTGCTACGGATGATAAATCGAAGATTGTTGAGCCTGTATCTGCTGGGAAAAAGCCGAAGGCCACAGGGTCCAGACCAAAAGTAGTGAAACTGGATGGTGAGGATTTCCTAAGTTCTATGATGGCTAGTGCAAATGTTCCAAAAGAAGATGCCTTGTCTAGTGCTGTACGTGGTGTGCTCTTGGGTAGAGATGCAAAGCCATCATCTTCACAAAAGGCTTCAGATAAGACCTCTGAAGGAATGCTAAACAAAAGGGACACCGGTGAATCTAGTTCTCAGTGGATAGAGAACATAGATGCTGATTTAGGAGGCCATCCTACTTGGAGTTCGAGGACAAGTAAGCAACGAAATCATGATAAAGAGAAGAGCACAAAACCTCCTGAAAGTGATGGAAAAGAATCGAGAAAGCACAGAAGCTCTGGCAGGAGTGGGCATCGTCAAGGAAAACATAAGCATAGAGAAAGTGATGTACCTCAAGCCCCAGTAATCCAAGATTTCCTTCTGTAGCTGCCGAGAGATTTTCATGTTTGGTACATTTCTATTACCAAATACATGTTGATTTTTGTTCCTTCACATTTTTCACATTTTCATTTCTCTTTTATTCTGTGGTGTTGTTTAATTGGTTAATCAGTGATGGTGTTCTAATTGTCACTGTTGTATCATGTATATCTTCTTGGGCATAGAACTTGATGTTCTTGAATAGCTTCATGCCTCCATTGCAATATATTGGTTCATATTGTACAAAGCCAGACTCAATATTTTTATCCACTGATGTAGACTTCATCCCTCCTATATAGCTCTAAAAAATTCTTGAAATCTTGCAAATTAATTATGCACCAATACTAAAAGACCATGAGAACTTCCGATACGCATGGACTGACTGCCAGAGAACGTATGTGCAGTCATTTATGTACAATCTACATTGAAAAATGCAAGCATTTTCTGCAGCTGCTAAGTAAGATGACCTGAAATTAAAATGAAAAATGTTTTAAGTAAGGCACTCGTATGCCTCAATTAAAATGGAGAAATATTTTAATTAGTGACTGTCATGGGCATGGGCCCACTGCGAGTAAATGTAGCGCATGTACTGTAGCACGCACCAACAGCAGCAGATTTAGTTGTTATCTCCAAGTTAGTTGAGAAAAGTCAGTAGTAGTTGCATTAGGGATCATGTGTGTTTAGCCCATCTTATCCCCCTTAGATTAAATTGTTAGGGGCTTATGGCCTTCTCTATATAAGAGGGAAGGCAGATTGGATTTTTTTTCAAGCAAAGAAGATGAATTTGTTCTCAAGTCCCTCGAGTTCTCTCTCTCTCTCTCTCTCACTCTAGCCGAGTTCTCCCATACCCCAACTGTGCTCTCTCCTCAAAGTGCCATTCTACTTCAAGCTGTTGCCTCCATTTACTCTTAAGTAATAAAATTTAGTCACAAGATGCTTAATGATTGCACACTAGAAACATGGCAGGCATTACTCAAGTTTAATTTGCTTGTTAAAAGCTATTGAAATTTTAAAGCAGAAAACATTGCAGGATATAAAAACAAAGAAATTATGAGAGATCGCTCCTAGGTAGACATATATAGAGGCAGATGCTTGTCTAATATATAAATTAAAATACAGATTTCTTTGCTTGACATGCTATTTACTTATTTTCACTTCATAAAGCTAAAGTTACAGTTACTTTTTTTGCCTTTTAACTGCTATTGCAGTTATTGAAGTGTCTCACATCCATGTGCAATCAATGTATATTCATCAAAATATCAAATGTAAGATATATTTCCCTTCAATAACCATTGTTGGGTCCTGTAGCTAGAACTTCTCATTTGTTACCTTTGGAATAATTTTATGTATGTTCTATGCAACTATTAAAGTTGCCTGTGTAATTACACGACTTGTTCTAATATATATGTAGAAATGTTTGGATCAAGCAGGAAAGCATTCTATTATGTTTGCTTATTAGAGTCCATGTAGATCACATCCTTTCACACTTTTCTTTTTCCCGGTTAATGTAGGGATTTCTAGTTTTTTTCTAACCAATGAGGGAATTTCTAGAATTTTTCTCCTCAGGTTAACATGGTGCCTCTAATATCACTAGTTATTTTTGCATATTAAGATAAGATTAAGATGCTCCAACTAGTTAGCGACTGCTGACTGGTCACCCAACTTTCAGAGCTTTTGCGGGTTGGAGGCCTCGGTAATTCAGTAGGAAGCAATGTCCCAAATAGCAGTTAGCGAGTGGTCACCCCACCTTTAAGCACTTATACGGGTTAGTGGCCTTGATGTGGAGGATTAGAAGTGTTGATATGCAGAGTGTTTGTGCTACCTTGAACACTTTAGCGGGCACATATGTGGCTATAGTGGCTAGCTGGCTGCTATTTAGAATGCTGGTTCTGTGCACAAATTGCTGATTTCCTGGTTTCCACGGAACTCTGGCATGAATGAGCTGAAACGCATGTTCTTTACAAGTTCAGATTGCAATTATGAACTCAGAAACCAAGTCTCATGTCCCAAACTAGAATGAATTCGATATGGCCTTAATTTCATCCCCACTTATTGCATAAAGTTTTAGCCTTATATTCCACAGTGGAAGTATGTGCATCAGACTCTTACATGTGGTCTTTTTATATTTTACAAAACTGCTCAGTGATGGATGATTGGTTGAATACAAAATCATTTCCCCATTTGTCTAGAACTCAGGCTACAATTTTTAGTGCTACAATTCGAACCTCTTGATATGTAATGTATGTTATGTCTGCTGCTATGTTGTTCTGAAATAAATTTTCTTATGTCCAAGTAGTATGATGTGTATCATCCTTACGTTTCAGAAATATTTGAAATTTAGCTTCAATCTTGTCTGTGGTCTTCCATGCTCACAGACTTTTTTTTTCGGTCCAGATGTCTGATGACATACTTATCCATTATTTTTTTTATCTAACTGACCTTGTCTTTTGTCTTGCCTTCTCCTTGTTCGCTTTTTTTTTTTGGTGGCTTTTATGGTGCTTCTTGTAGGTTTATTGATCTGTTTTCATTTTGCCATGCTGCCACTGGTCAGGACTATTATGAAATCTGAGTATTTTTTATTTGGACTGCGTTATTCAACTGCCGTTTGCCACATGATATATTGATTTTTTTTTCTGATTAGCCTTTGTATGTAGTGTGGTTACTGTTAATGTTTTTATTGATAGGGGGATATCTGATTTTTACGACGTAGGATCGATTATTATAATTTGGATCTATGCAACCTGACGAATCGATGATACCAACCACTGTTAAGACAGTAACCTGCAACAAAAGTATTTGTTCAACCACATGCACATGATCCCGTCTATCCGACCATACAAAAGTAGACGTGATGCTCCTACAAACATTCGGATTCACAAGAACAACAGTGAAGAGAAACTCTAATTCCCTCAAGGTGCGCTTTGGCTAATTTAGGAAACAAGAGTATAATTCTCAACTATTTATTCGTGGTCCCCCAAAGGTTATGTATTACAAGGCTTATATAGCTTTTGGAGATGTCCGCAAGACCCCCCAAATGTGTTCAACTCGATCCTATATGGTTTTAAACTCAAACTAACACAAAAAACTAAAATAAATTAAGATAAAAATATGTGGTGTTTTTGAAGATGGATCCCTTTCCATTGCGTAGTTCTTGAAATAAGCTTTTCAACGAGTTTAAGAACACTTCAATCGGACTACACACATAAAAGTTCTAGCCTTTTGTTCATAAGGGTTACCTTCGGACAGCTTCAATCAAAGGATCGATCGGACCGGTCCGAACATCACCGAGGCTGATTGACCGGTCCGAGCGTTACTGAAAACAATTGAATGATCTAGAACACCGAGGCCATTCGGATTGGTCCGAACGTTTCTGAAACCATCCGAGCGTCCGAAGTCGATTGGACGGTCTGGACAGCCGAAGCTATTCAACTGGTCCAAATGTTACCAAAACCATCCAAACGTCCAAAGCCGATCGGACGATCCGCATGTATCCAACTACACCTGATCTTGTAGTTTCTTGGCATGTGTTCTCGTAATTGGTCCTCTCGGCAGCTCAGTGTGTCTATTTGGATCATTAGGCGAAGGAGGAGGTGTTTTCGGGATGTCATCATCATCCTTCCCCTTTTGGAAAGGAGTCATCCTCGACTCTGATTCTTTCGATCCAAAAAATAGTGACAAATTAGCAACATTGAATATAGAACTTATAGCATATCATCACCCAGAAGCTCTATCTTGTATATATTGTCATTGATCTTCTTAAGTACTTTGATTGGGCCATCTCTACGAGGCATCAATTTGGACTTACGCTTCTCCGCAAAGCGTTCTTTGCGTAAATACGCCCAAGCCCAAATCAAATCACCCGGTTTGAATAACAACTTTCTTGACTTGTTCGCCTTCTCAGTATAGTAACGTGCCTTCTTTTCAATTTCTTTTTTGGTTTTGACATGAATCTTCTTCACATATTCAGCACGTTTTGACGCTTCCATATTAGCATGCTCATGTAGTAGAAGTGGCAATAAATCAAGTGATGTGATTGATTTAAAATCATACACCATCTCGAACGGGCACAATTGAGTAGTAGAGTGTACCACCCTATTGTAAGCAAACTTTATATGCAACCAACAATCTTCCCATTCGTTGAGGTTCTTCTTGATCATTGTCCGTAGTAACATTGAAAGTGTACGGTTCACCACCTCCGTTTTATCCATCGGTTTGTGGGTGACAAGTTATCGAAAAGAGCAACTTTATCCCAAGCCTGGCCCACATGGTCTTCTAGAAGTAGCTCATAAATTTGATATCACGATCTGAAACAATGGTTCTTGGCATGTCATGAAATCTTAAAATTTTCCTAAAAACAAGTCAGCTACATGCGACGCATCGTCACTTTTGTGATAGGGAATGAAATGTGACATTTTAGAAAACTTATCCACAACTACAAAAACCGAATCCCTTCTCCTCTTAGTCCTAGGCAATTCTAAAATAAAATCTATACTAATATCCTCCTAAGGTGCACTAGGAACAGAAAGTGGAGTATATAAACCATGTAGATTAAGTTTAGATTCTGCTTTGTGGCAAGTCACACATCGTTGTACAAATCTTTCAACGTCACACCTCTTTTAGGCTAATAAAAGTGAACGCTCAACATCATAAAGGTCTTTTCTCTCCTAAAGTGTCCCATCAATATATCTACATGAGATTTTTGCAATAAAAGCAAGCGAACGGACGAATTTAGAACACATAATTTACTAGCACAAAATAAGAGCCCTTCATGAACATGAAACTTATCCCATCCTCTCCCATGTTTGCATTTAGAATATGGTTCTGAAAATTTATGGTCGGAAGCATATAAATCTTTCAAACTCTCTAATTCGGGTACCTTTACTTCCAATTGGGTTAAAAGAACATTCTTTCTGGATAAAGCATCAGCTACCACATTCTCTTTTTCTTTCTTGTACTTAACAACATATTAAAAAGTTTCAATAAATTCTATCCACTTAGCATGTCTATGGTTCAATTTAGCTTGACTTTTCAAATATTCATGATCAGAGTGATGACAAATTCTTTAGGACAAAGATAATATTGTCAAGTTTCAAGCACACGCACCAAAGCATACAATTATTTATCATATACATGATAGTTCAATTGAGCACCTCCTGTTTTCTCACTAAAATATGCTACTGGTTTTTCTTCTTGCATTAAACACTACCTATCCCTATTCTACTAACATTACATTCAATTTCAAGTCTTAGTGAAATCTGGCAAACCGAGTAATGGTGCTTCAATTAATCGTCTTTAGTTCTTGAAAAGATTTTTCTTGTGATGCGCCCCATTAAACATAACACTTGTTTTAGTTAATTCATTTAATGGGGCAGTAATGGTGCTGAAATCTTTAACAAAACAATGATAAAAACTAGCAAGACCATAAAAACGTCTGATTTGACTAACATTCGCAGGTGTAGGCTAATTGCTTCGGTTTTAGATTCATTTACCTCAATACCTTGACCAGAAACAATATAGCCTAAAAATACAACTTTATCAGTACAAAAATTGCATTTGTCAAGGTTAGCATGCAATTTCTCACTTCTAAGTACTTCTAGTACTTGTCTAATATGATCAATGTGTTCTTCTATCATTTTGTTATAGATCAATATGTCATCAAAATATACCACAATGAATGCTCTTAAAACATGATTCATCAATCATATGAATGTACTATGTGCATTAGTTAAACCAAAAGACATGACTAATCACTCATACAATCCAGAATTTGTTTTAAAAGTAATATTTTATTTATCACCAAGTTTTATCCTAATATGATAGTATCCATTTCTCAAATCAAATTTTGTGAATATAACAACACCACTAAGTTCATCTAGCATATCATCTAACCTAAGAATTGGATGATGATATCTAACAGTGATGTTAATGGCACGACAATCCACACACATTTTTCATGTACCATCTTTTTTAGGAATAAGAATTACTTGAACAACACAAGGACTAAAACTTTCACGTCCATATCCTTTCTCGAGTAGTTCTTGCATTTGGTACTGAATTTCTTTAGTTTCCTCTGAATTGATACGATATGGTAGACGATTTCGAAGTGATACGCTGGGAACTAGATCAATTTGATGCTCTATTTAGCGCAATGGTGGAAGTCCCATTGGAACCTCCTCTAGAAACACGTCCTCAAATGCCTGCAAAAGAGAGAAAACACCACCAGGAAGATGTCGGGACCCAGAACAACACTCCAAGTCTCTTTGTGTAAATCGTACTATTCCAGAAAAAGCTAGTGCACATAGGGTAAACAGTGATGTATATCACGTAAAATCACCATAATTATATTAAGCAAATTCACGGCCATATGGCCAAATCTTACAATAAAATGGCGCGAGGCCAACTGAAAACAAACGCAGTGAAAAAATAATAAAGGTAGTAGCTCAGCCCATCCAGCCTCCCACAGGCGAATGACTATAAGACGCGTCCTATTCGCTGAAGTAGTCCTCACCGTCGTAGTTGCCATCAAGGTTTGGCAACAGATTTAAGTAAGGTGAGTACTTTAAAGTACTCCACAAGTAACACCGGAAATATAACAGAGTGATGCATGCATAATGGGTTTCAAAGGAAGGCTTAATAGGGTATAAGTGCGGAAAAGCAATATTGAATTTTAAATACAATAATGTAAGTATGAAAAGTTGAATTTTAATACATCATAAGAAACAATATTTTAACAAGTAATTATCATTAGTGTAGGCTCCGACCTACATTAACCTAACATGGGTATCCCACTCGGACCATTTTGCAAACCAACATTTCTTATAAAATCTGTGAAGACTCTACTCAGCATGTCCATGACCATGGACACGGTTATCCAGGATAAATTTTTAACTCTGCAGAGGTGTACAACTTTACCCACAAGATATTCCCTCTCACTTGAGCCACGCGATAAACACACTGCCTTAGGTGTGCGGCGGAGAGTTCATGACAAGCCTGTTCTAATGATCCATAGTCAAAATAGTCAAGCCGCTACTAAGGTTTCACCACAATTCGAATCCATGAGTTGGAGCCCCCTCTGGTGCTATGTGAGACTTCTCGTGGCCTACGCCACGCTCACACTCAGCCTATAGCGAAACTATATTTGGAATTTCACAAATTACTTAGTTAGGTCCGTCCCATACCGGACTTGTGGTAGTACGAAGTGACTTCGTAAAATAATTCACAGAAACAGTCCTTAAATTGACTTAGACTCAACCACATTCCCTCATGCACGACAATCAATCAGGTGTCACCAAACACGAGGCATGTCGACACCCACCACCTAACCAATAGCCTAAGTCTAAATCATAAGTTTCTATTTTTATTTTTTAAACCATTTCATAACTATCCTTGACTCACCGAAGTCAAGAATTCATTTTCAAGTCTGTCATTTCATGTGAAAAAGTTGATCCCACCTAAAATCATACTAAGCCAGGCTAAGCAATTCTATAAAGTATCCAGTTAATACTATGGTACTAACTAGTTTTCAGTTAGGGTGACAACGTATATAGATTCGAGACTAAAATTGGCTATAATTAAGGATCATGGGCATAACTACAATTTAAATCAAATTTAAATTACGCTTTGTATAAAGTACGCATGCATATATAGTAAAACAATACAATTAAATTTGAAATAATAGGGTCAACATGGCCAAAGGTGTAACTTGCCTTACTCGAAGTTCTGCTGAAGATCGACGTCGAAATCGAACTCTCCGGAATCGTTAAAATCTAAATGCGAAGAACCAATTCAAAAAAATTCAAAAAAAATTCAAAAAATTCAAAAATTCAAAAGGATGGCAGAAATAGAAAGTTCATGATTTTAGAAAAATTTAGAAATTTGAATGGATCAATTTGGAGTAAAAATGAAGAAGTTATGGCCTTCCAAAGTTTAAATGCAATTTAAAAAGAAAATACTCAATTTCTGTATTTATTTTTATACTGGAAATGAATTATGACGTCAGCGTGAATTATTTTTCTGTAGGAAAATAATGATTTATGACGTCAGTAGCAATATTAATTTCGACCGAATTATTTTTTTTACAGAAAATGACGTCAGCAATGCATTAAATCGGGTTAATTAAAAACAAGGGCTGACGTGGCGCAAACGGGTGACGTGGCTTGTGACGTGGCGCCATGTGTCTGACTCGTGGCTGCCACGTCACAGCATGGCGCTGACGCGGCCCAGTTCGGATGACCTGGCAGCCGAGCGCCGTGTGGCCGAAACGTGGTGCCAATCTGGCCGCCACCTGGCTGCCACGCAGCCACCACACGCGCGCAGCTGCCTACGTGGCACGGCCGTCGGAGTGGGGAGGCGCGGGACCCGAGGGTCACCGACGCTCCGTCGGGCGGCGACGCCGGCCGGTGGTACGGGGAGCATTTTGGTACCAGGCGCGGGGCTCGAGGATGATTGGAGGAGGCTGGCGGCGACGAGGAGCGGCGGTTGGAGAGTGACGAACGGCGGCGGGGCTCTCCCGTGACTCCCGAGCTCGGGGAAGGGGTGGAGGAGGTGCGCCTTGCGCCACTGAAGCTCGGAGTGGTGGTGGTGCGGCACGGGGAGGCTCTAGGCACACGTAACTGCTCGCCGGAGTTGTCACTGGCGGAGGGGAGAGGGGCGCACGGTGCGAAGCAACCACAGGCGGCGAGGGGCGCAATTGAGTGGGGAAAGAGGCGCGGTGGGGCGAGGAGGTGCTCGGGAAGGGCTTAAATAGGCCGGGGGTGTGGCACAAGGGGGTAACGGCCCGCTGGCTTGAAACCACCGTAGAAGTTCAATGCGACGGCGAGGTGGACGTTAATTGGGGAAATCACACCGTTGATTAAGTGCGGTGTTACCGGGGATTAATTGCGCATTGGCACGGGAGGGATTGGCAAAAGAAATCAAAGCTTTTAAAGCTTCGGTTACGGCTTTAATGGCGGCAACAGCGACGGCGCGGGGAGGAAGAAGGTGGGGAAGGAGATGACTGGCAGGCGGGCCCCGCTCGTCAACGAGAGGGGAGAAGGGAGAAGAAATGGGCGGTGGTTTGGATCTCCGACACACGGCAAAGGGGGAAAAGAGCGGCCGTTAGATTGCGCGCGAACCGGTAAGTGACCGCGAACGGGCGAGATCCAATCGGCAAAAAAAGTTAGATCGGGCTGTTTAAGAGAGGGACGAAGGGTTAAGTGACTGTGGATGGCGAGGATTTGGTACGGCAATGGGGGATGGTGCGGATCAAGCCACCTGTTGATCGGATGGGAGGGAGGAGCGGCGGAGCGGTAAGTGAGGACGGGCGGCGGGGATTAGATCGGGTGGCGGTGGGTTGGCTTGGATGCGCGGCACGTGTCGGTCCGAGAGGACGGGAAGGCGGGGAAGGGGTTAAATGAGAATGGATGGCCGGGATTAGATCGGCGGTGAGGTATATGATCCGATGCGTCCACGTGTCAGGTCGAGGGAGAAAGAGGCAGCCGAACGGGTAAGTAGCTACGAGCGGCAAGGATTAAATCGGGTGGGGAGAGGGTTAGCCCGATGTGCGACACGAGTCGAGCCGAAAGGGAGGGAAGGCGGGGATGAGGATGGACGACGGCGATTTGATCCGGCGGTGGGGTTTGATCCGGCGGCGCCACGTGTTAGCCCGAGAGGGTTTTGGATTTAATTCTTTTTAGATTTTTGCAGAAAATACTAGGAGGCTTTAAAATACTCAGAAAAATACCAAATAAATTTTAAAAATTCTAGAAAAATTCAGAGAATCATCTGAAACTATTTTAGACTTAATAAAAATATTTTCAACCCATTTTAGAATTTAGATTTGGTAAAAACACAAGTTATCTTTAAAAAGAGGGTTTTTATTTTCTGGAAAATTCTGAAAATTTTTATAATTTACAGAAAGACTTAGGAAAATGAAATACACTTATTTTTGACTTTGAAAAATGAAATAATTACATTTTAGCTTTTATAAACTGCAAATTTTAACTTTTCTCACTTCATAGCTTGAAAATAAAATCAAGAAAAATCCAATTAAACTCCAGAAGATATCAACAATTAATTTGAATTAGTTTTATACAGAATTTCAAATACCCTTTATTTCATAATGCATAAAATTTTCTTTTAAGTTATTTTTCACAACAAAAACCTCTTTTAAAATAGAAGTTTATGCAATTAAATTTTTGTAGACTTAAGCAACCAAAAGCAAAAGCTTTATTTTATATTAAATCAAATAATTTTTTTTGTTATAAATAGCTGGGCTGTTACAGAAAAAAAGTTAAATCGTTAGTTGAAAGCATAACATTTTCATCTTTGTACAAAAGCACAAAGTGCATTTTAATGGGGTCACTGCTCACACCTCTTAAATCTGATTGTGGCTAACATAACTATCCCTCCCTCACTCTTACCTTTTCCTCTCATATTTGGCATGTGGCTCCCACTCACTGATGTGTATAAGTCTCTCTCTTTTTATTTTACTCTCATTTTTAGCAAGTTTCTTTTGCTAAAATTCAGCATGTATTTGATTAGGAGTCATAGGAATAAGCACATTTGTCTTTCCCTTTCACTTAAAAATATATCTATTGGAATGACCATCATGTTGCACACTTCTATCATACTGTCCCGAAGGTTGTTTGATGCCAATCTGATTGGTCTGAACATTCGGAGTGAATTTTCTGCGACTTCGATTGGACTTGTGGAAAGGTCCAAATACCTAAGCACAAGTAATTTACAAGATTTAGGTAGTATGAAATCCTTATTATAATTAATGACATGTGCATTAAGAAGCAACTTCACCTGATCTTGTAGTTTCTTGGCACATGCTCTCGTAATTGGTCCTCTCGGTAGCTCAGTGTATATATATCTGGATCATTAGGCGAAGGAGATGAAGGTGTTTTTGGGATGTCCTAATCATTAATTTTGTATGTTCTCAAAAAATATATAATGTTTTTTTGGAAGTGTTCTTTCTCTTGGAGAGGATTTGAAGTTGTGACTATGGCAAGCCTACGCAGTTACTCCTAGACAGGATAGAAATCTCGGTACCGGAGAAGTTACGGGCCGATTACCGAAAAAATTGGAAAAAAAACCCGATTGAAATTCAAATATCAAAATTTGAATTCGAGCTATTTTAAAACCGGTAACCGTTCTAGTTACTAGAAAAAAAATCTGGAAAAACCGCTAAAAATCGAAAACCGATAAAAACTTGGAAGTACAATAATTGATACATATTTAGTTCATACAATAGGTAATTTAGCACAAAAAAAGACAAACTAATCTAAAAAGTGCATTATACAATTATAAATGTAAATTTACATTTGAAAATTTTTGGTCAGTTTTTTTTTTCTATCCCTGCTGCCAGAAGCCTTCGCTGTGAATAACGCGGTAACATTGGCGTTGTGCACTTGTGCAGTTGTCACCGCTGCCAGGACCGAGTTCTCATTGCTTCCTCCATCGCTGCTGGCCGTAAAAATTACTTTCTTCAAATTCTACTTGTTTAAGTTTCACTTTTTACATGGAAATTGACTTACATACAACTAGTTTCTTCTAGCTATGAATAATTTGCATGAGAATGAACTCTTATCTAATGGCCATGAGCACTGCAGATAAAAAGAATCAGAAAAGGGGTTGATGGTCAATTAGTAAAATAGGATACGACATTGCCATTGATTTAGAGTTTTAGACGCACCTGCATCACGAGACTCATCTCATCAACTGCTGTATTTGGAAATACAAAATTTGTTCGACAACAAATTTTTCTTGTGATGCCTCTGCTTTTCGCAGCGTAGCTGATCATGTTCGGTGGAGTAATTGTTGCCAAGGTCGAGAGGCTGGTGACACACTGCACCGATCTTGTCAGAACCCAGAACTATCGTGTTTCTCCGGCTCACGAGTCCAGTGGCAGATCCGCCCGACGACAGGCCAGGCACTTAGTGGATTTTAAGCCGAAGTGTCGCACATCATTTCCTGGAGTGATTAGTACACTGAGCTGTTTTCTGCAGGAACGGTTGGCACCAAGGCGCGTCAATGGTGGGTGTTTCATATTTGATCGAAGGTGGAGACAGCATTGTTTTCTTCTCAGTACGAACCAAGAACTTTGGTTCTCTTGTTTCTCCCACCTAAATAAATTCGAAACCATCTCTGCATCCTTCCTTACCTCACAGTGATTAGTACACTGAGCTGTTTTCTGCAGGAACGGTTGGCACCAAGGCGCGTCAATGGTGGGTGTTTCATATTTGATCGAAGGTGGAGACAGCATTGTTTTCTTCTCAGTACGAACCAAGAACTTTGGTTCTCTTGTTTCTCCCACCTAAATAAATTCGAAACCATCTCTGCATCCTTCCTTACCTCACAGTGACTATATCATCAATCTTCAGTGTCATTCTGACACTCGCAAGCTGGCGTGATGACGCCTGTGCTCACGAGCAAGGGTTGCACGACGTTCTCCTCCAGGATGTTTGTAATCTAAGCCTTTCCTCACATTGATGCTAGCATCCTTCTCACCCTTTGCACGACGATTCCTCAACTCTGGCAATGGAGATCGGATAAAACTTGTTTTGCCCAATCGAATAAATGTGCATCCATTTTGCCATTCAGCAGTCTGTATTTCTTGCTTCTTTCAATCAAATTGAACGCACTTATACGTTGCATGGACCCACCCACAAATAACTTGTTTAAAAAAAGAAAAAAAAGATGGTGGTCTGCCAAAGAGGGCACATGTGCCTAAGCGGGCCTGCACATATTTGTGGGTGGGTGTTTCATATTTGATCGAAGGTGGAGACAGCATTGTTTTCTTCTCAGTACGAACCAAGAACTTTGGTTCTCTTGTTTCTCCCACCTAAATAAATTCGAAACCATCTCTGCATCCTTCCTTACCTCACAGTGACTATATCATCAATCTTCAGTGTCATTCTGACACTCGCAAGCTGGCGTGATGACGCCTGTGCTCACGAGCAAGGGTTGCACGACGTTCTCCTCCAGGATGTTTGTAATCTAAGCCTTTCCTCACATTGATGCTAGCATCCTTCTCACCCTTTGCACGACGATTCCTCAACTCTGGCAATGGAGATCGGATAAAACTTGTTTTGCCCAATCGAATAAATGTGCATCCATTTTGCCATTCAGCAGTCTGTATTTCTTGCTTCTTTCAATCAAATTGAACGCACTTATACGTTGCATGGACCCACCCACAAATAACTTGTTTAAAAAAAGAAAAAAAAGATGGTGGTATGCCAAAGAGGGCACATGTGCCTAAGCGGGCCTGCGGCACAGCGACCCGTAATCCTTCCACCGCTGAAAGCGGGCGGTATACGCCTCACGCGGTCCCCGCCACCTCAGGTGTGAGGCAGCCCGGACCTACACCCAAGCGCCAGCAGCACACTACGCTACTTGGAACGGGCAGGCCACGAAATGCCAAAGTACAAAGCGCCACACAAGACATCCGCACGACCTTAGCGCCCCCCGCTCGGGTGACAAGCCATCGCTACCTGGCTCGGCGAGTGAGTTGGTGTAGAGCGAGTATTTAAGTTGGTCTGTTGCTCTTGGAATAGTCGGTGTGGTACTAAACAAGAGCGGAATGAAGATTTGTAGTTGGCTTTGTGCGGAAGAGCAGAGGAGAGCGGGCTTTGGGCCCGTTTCACTGAAACTATCAGCCGCTTCAGCAAATCACAATCAGTGTTTGCGAGTTGTTGACTTTGTTCTTTGCACAAAGCCTTTATGGATTTGGGAACTTCTGCTGGCATCGCTGTGAAGGGTCGTGGCAGCACATCACTGTTCCCCTCATCATGATTTTTCATTTTTGAATCTATGGTATGGTAGAGGATGCAAAAAAGGAGAGCTAGAGCGAGTCAAGTATGAAAATATTGCGATACCAGAATATACGTACCCACAAAACATTTGATAAGGGTCATCAAAATCTTACTTTGGGAAATGGTATGTGATGTACACAAAAAGGGATCCCTCCTACAACTTGGAGACAAATACCGTTGTCAGCTCTTCCGGATCTGCAGGTTAAACTAATTTGTTGGGCTGCTCTGTTCGTTAGGCAGTTTTCGTTGTTTCATCCTGTTCATTCCATCTTTCATCCTTATGGTAGTCTAAATATATTTGTACTTTTTCACCCTTTGCATGACGATTCCTCAGCCCTCGGCTTTGCCGTGCATCTGTAGAGTTCTATTTTTTTTTGTTAGAGAATTTTTAGGATGGTAGAATTTATATTTTTTAGTAAATTTTTTTTTGTTTTTTTAGAGATTTTTTAGAGGGCCTCTTTTAAATAGTAGAGATAGCCTTACCCCCGTGAAGATTAATTCGGAGTCCACGACAATCAAACTTACCATCATCAATATGATTCGTATTACGTAGGAAAGAGCTTACCAAACTTTCATCTCATAATATCAGCCCGCCACTGAGAGGGGTGGATCCAACATATTTGGACCGAGGTGAAGTGATCCCAATATCATCTAGGTTAATCTACGAAGAAGTCAATGTCCGTGAATTGAATAAAACTTGTTTTGCCCAATCGTACAAATAATCGAACTAACACAGTCGATCAGTGGTTGTAAGAGAGAGAACTTGCTCGGAAGAAAGCAGCCTTTTTTTCCAGCAGCTCATCGGCTTGATTCTCTGGTGGTCTCGAGTTTCCTGGGCTGCTGCACTGATATTAGTACTTTACTATGCTTAAGGGGATTTGACATGCCTTCTCAACTTTGCATAGGAGGTTCTTAAATATGTCCAGTTAGACTGGAACCAATGGGAGAGCCTAACATGCAACTAACCATTCCAACTTTCCATCTCGAGAGATCAACTTTCAACTCGGGATTCTGAACCTTCACCAAAAAGTTCAACTCTAATTTTGAAAATCATCTTTTGACTAAAAAATAGTAAAATTTACATAGGGATTTCACCCCTTTTCAACTTGGTGGATGCAGTGGCCGGCAGCCGGTGTCAAGGTCCTTGTTAGTGGGTACAGAACAGGGGCGTAGCCACTGTCCGGGGTTGGGGCTCGAGCACGGGCTCTGGCCAGACAACCCTTTGGACCCCTAGCACTGGTAAGTCAGTAGCGGACTGAATAAAATTTTAGAAGGGGCTAGTGGGACATGACTAACCAATGATAAACAAACTAATCATAAATTAAATTATCTTTTGCAATGTAAAATCATACATGTTGTGGCTACAGACCAAACAGAGAGAGAGAGGTATGGTAGTGGGGTGAGCAAATGACCTTTTTTATCTTTCCCAAGGACTAGTCACGATACATAAACACTCCCGACGGTAATGAGCGACATTACCGTCGTAACCTTACCCGGAGCCCCTCGCCGAGGACAAGCTACGTCATTTACATGATTTACAACCTTCTCAGCAGGCTAGCCGGGTTTAGGTGGGGGCCACCCCTACAACAGGAGCCTCTCATGGTGAAGGGCTTCACAGGCCGAAGCCATGTTGCCGAGTCCTTTGGCCCCCTCCGTCCCTGCGGCCTGTGACGTTGTGTGATTGCGGGCGAAGCGGAGTCAGGTCCGGGGGCTCGCAATGTAGCCGTTGTCGAAGTCTTGCGTTGGGCGGTCGCAACGGAGTCGCGTCTGCGCTGCGAAGGCGAGGGCCGCGACAGGTGTACTGCGGAGGCGAGGACCTCTCCCGAGCAGCCGCGTCGGTCCAACTCCCGTTGGTAGGACACGTGTGGTCGGTCGTGACGGTTGGGCCTCCGCCGGCTGCGCTTCCAAGCGTGGCTATATATGCGGTCTTGGCGGTGTGATGGAGGACTGGTGGGACGGTCTGTCTCAAGAAGATACCTCTTCCTCTCACAAGCATGCGACAGGATTGGCGTCGGCCAAGGTGCTCGTGTGCATGCTTGTGGAAGGAAGAAGGTACGTTCTTGAGTTGGCAGAATGCTCGCGCACCACGTTGACGAAGAAGTACTGGGCGTTGCGTCTGGGGCATCCACCGGCGGTGGTAAGGACGCTGTGCGCAACCAGGCGGCCGCGAGTGCACGCGCCTTGCTGGCGGCTGGCTTCGCGCCAGTTGGTGCAGACTCCCGCCGAGTGACCTGCTGCGTCGGTGCTCTTTGCAACCTGGCGTCCATGGAAAGGCATAGGACGCATTAGAGTAGTAAAACGGTTGTAGTAAGAGCGAAGAGGTATAGTGTGCAGCAAGCGCCGGGGTTGTCCCGAGCCACTGGAGTAGAAGGGGCGCCCTTGTGGTGCGGCTTGCGGACGCGCGGCTACGTGTTGAAGTGCCTGCGCCGAGGGCGGACTCAAGACTGCACCGCGGGGGCGAAGATCGCGTCGAGGGTGGAGTCGGGGTCGTTCCGCTGAGACGAAGGCTTCGTGAAAGGCGGGTTGACGGGCCCTTGGTGGTGCCGCATGTGGCTTGCGAGGGTGGAGACCCGGCCGGCGCAGCCATGTGCGCACGTGCAATCTCGCGGGGATGCCGCACGTGTGCGAGCGGCCGTGCCGCATCAGCTTCCTCCGAGTGCGCCTCTCGCGCATGGGTAATGGTTAGACTTCCGCCGATTGCGCCTCTTGACGCGGAGGAGGTCTGTATAAATACATACCAGGGGGCCGTAGCGTCTTCCGGGCTGGCGGAGATGATCTTTGATCTCGAAAATATGCCTTCTTCTGCTCATGAACACGCAGTGAAATGTTGCCGTGTCGATGAACAAAAGGAGGCCTATTTTCGAGCGCAACCAGTGCGACGATCGCCGGTCGCCGCACGTGCGCAGGGGGAAGGAGGCCGCTGCGTTGCGGGCAGTTGCGTTGTGCTTTGCGCGGCGGCACGCCTTGGGTACATGGCGCTGGTTGGCCCCCGCGTTGATCGGCGCAGACTTCGTTTGAACGGACTGATCTGCTAGCGCACCCCGCGCAGGTGCGTGTTGACGTCGGGGGCAGAGCCGAGATTGCGTCGCGAAGCCGAAGATGCCACCGAAGGCGAAGCCTGGTTACGTTGCATAAATTCCCGAGCGGACACGCGGCGATGCCCTATTGGTGCACCGCGCTCTGCCGGGGCCCTTGGTGCGTGCACGGGTAGGTGTGCTAGGACGGCGGCGATCGTGGGAAGGTGGGCGGTTCGCCTCCACAGCAGTTATGTTTATCGATAGCGTGGGAGGCATAGGGGTATTAAGTACCCCTTGTATTAGGCCACTTGCCTTTTCATCACCTTGTCTTCTAGCTCCCGATCACGCGTCCCAATCTCCTGGCCTCCTTGCTTCCGTCTACGTCCCGGAGCTCCAGAAGAACGATGGCCTACGACGGGGCGCATGCGCTTGTGGCTGGCGACAGCGCTGTCTTCCGGCGGGCCTTGCCGCTCGAGGTGAAGTACACCCTCGAGGGGCGCTGCTCCGCGACTGTGGACGAGTGGTGGACGGCGGTGAATAGAGGAGGGGGGCCATGCTCCCGCATCCTGGGCTCCACGCTGGTGACGGAAGAGACAATCCGTGGCCTTCTTCGTGAGGGGAAGCTGTCGGACCGTCGGGATGTGCGACTGCCCGCGGGCGACGAGATCGAACCGCACCCCGACACATCGGAGGCGATCGTGTTCGTCGCCTACCTCGAGGCTGGGTTACGCATTCCGGCCGCCAGGCTTGTCGGGGATGTCCAGCGGGCCTTTGGGCTTGAGCTGGCGCAGGTAACGCCGAATGTGATAGCCCGGCTTGCCGTGTATAGTTGGGCTGCGCGCACGGAGGCGTGCTGGTCGACCGCATCACTGTTCGTATTCCTTCATGATGTCCAGTGCGCGGTGGAGGAGCAGGGGGACGAGGTGCTGCCCGCTTCGGCGGCGTCGATCTCGCACTGCGCCCGCAGTACAAGAAGATATTTCCCGCGGAGTCGAGTCGGGAAGAGTGGGGGCTAGACTGGGCGAGGCAGTGGTTTTACCACCGCGTGGCGAGCGGTAGCGGCCTTGAGTGCTCGGGGCGACCGGTAGCGGTTAGCGCCATGCCCAGCGCGCCCCTAGATGCTGATGACGAGTGGGTAGCACGGAGGCTTGTGGGGATCACCGCCCGCTTCAACATGCGCGACCTCGCTGAGGAGTTCATCATGTACGGCGTGGTGCCGCTTGCTGCGGAGTGGCGCGTTGCTCCTAGGATCCTTCGGCGTGACAACGTGCGCCCTTCGTGTCTTCGCTGCCGAGGCCCTCCGATCCGCGTAAGTTGTGTTCGAGTTGGCTTTCGTGCGGTGTTCGTCGGGGCTGTTGTTTTTACAACGTGCCCCCGTGCCCTTCGCCGGTACTTCCCTGAGGGACGCGGAGCGTGCGGTGGGTGCGTTCCTTGGACCGTACACAGCCAATGAGCACACCCTGCGTGTGGCTGCAACCGCGGAGGCAGGTCTGGGGCGGTTGAATCGCGTGTGCGAAGCCTTGGGTATTAGGGTGCCATCACGCGTTATTCCAGTTCCCAGCCTACCCCGCCGCGACTCCACGGGGGAGGGGGTACTAGTGGACGCGGGTTCCGGCTCGACGGAGCCTGCAGACTTGGAGGCAAGGGCGAGTGCTGCGTCGCCACCAGCCGGTGTTGAGACGGAGCCATCACTCGTGGAGGATGTTGGGGCGGAGCCGTTGCCCGAGGCCGTGGGACCTCCTTCCGCGGCGGTTTCTGAGGCGGGGCCACTTTCGTACTCCCCAAAGGCGAAGCGACCCCGCATACGGTCGCCCCTTCGCTCGTCTAGGGGTTTTGTTGTAGCGAGCTGGGTCGGAGCCCTATGGGACTCCGACTCCGACACCGAGTGCTTCGGTGCCCTCGCGGCCCCGATCGAGGCTGCGGCTGCCAGTGGCGAGGGCTTGGTGGAGCTGAGCTCCGACACCGAAGTTCCCCCGGTTGGCGAGGTGGGCGAGGATGCGGAGGTCCTTGTGGATTCGGGCGGGGCTGAAGGTAGACCTTCCTTGATTTTGATTGTGACCTGCTAGGTATTGGCAGGGCTGACCGTCGTGTGCCCTTACAGCAACACTGTTCCCCGAGCGCGGGCAGCCGGCGGAGCTCGAAGATGGCTTCTTGGGAGGGGCATCCGGCACCACCGAGACTATTGCCGCGGATGCCGCCCGTCGTCTAGCGGACTTCGTTCCTCAAGCAGAGGTGTTGGCGGCATGGCGAGGGGCCGCTGATGATGTGGCCGCGAGCTTAGATCGTGACGCATTGCAGATCTACGGGCCTAAATTGCTTGAGGGGGTGCTTGAGGTCTCGCAACTGAGGGTAAGTGCCTGACCCCGAGCGGCCCGTAGCCACTGGGAGGTGTACTGATTGCTTCATTGTGTAGACTTTTGCCCTCAGTCGGGCGCTACAGGTGGCCCATGCCCGGGAACGGGAAGCTTTGGAGGGCCGGCTGCACGCAGTCGAAGGGGCCCTTCGCGCGTCGGAGGAGGCGCATTCCGCTAAGGATGACCGCATGCGGCTCCTGGAAGTGGAACGCGCGGCAGCCGTCTCATATGCCGCGGAGCGTGTGGCGTCGACTCGGCAGGCAGTGATGGTGGAGCGTGACGGGCTGCTCCAGCAGGTTGCCGTACTGGAGGAAGAGAACGGTCGCCTCGCTGCGTCCCTGAGGGAGTGGGATGAGGCACTGGGTGCCGCCTCGGCAACGGCATGGGAGGCTATGCTGGCCCTGGAAGGTACCCTTGAAAATCTCGCCGCCGAGGTACCGCCCTGCTCCTTCGGACCCGAAGAGCTTCCACAGACACTTCGACGGATTGCGGAAGCGGCAGATCTCACTCAGACGGCGCGACGTCCTTTGGTAATCACTGCTCCTATGTGACTGCTTGTCTAGCGTGCGCTCTTCTCTAACACCGGGGCTGCCGCCATGTCGATGAATTGGGCGACCCGCAGCTAGAGATGCCCGCTGGAGCCGGGGTGATGTCTGGTGCCGTGCGCGCCGTTCGGCCCGCCGTTCGGTTTTTTCACGAGCGGAGTTTGGAGTACATCGGGGAGGCCGTGGCGAAGGTGGAGCTGCAGCGGAACATGTACGGCGAGGGAAACCTTGGCGAGTGGCTTGACGAAGTTGCCCGGCGCGACGATGACGGGGCCGACGGCTCAAAGCAGGTGTGACCCTGGGTTCTTGTATGCTGGTGTGTGTTGTAACCTTGCGTACTTCATGCCGCGAATGAATTGCAAACTGCTTCGCTTCCTTGATCAATCTTGCCACTTTGCTCCGAGCAGCTGCTCGATGGGGACCTGCTACTGGTTTCTGACGTCGTAACTCGGCGCCGCTTACGTCGCTGGTGGCGGGCTGAAGACTCACTTGACTTCTGGGCAAATCGATCCTTGGCGGGCGAGACTTCGGCGCGAAAGGTCATCCCAGCGAAGCCGGACGAGTAGTGCCGGCCCAGCGGGCTTTGTAAGAACGTAGTGGCAGTATGGTAGCCAAGTCGGGACATTCATCCTTACCGTTGTTTTTGGATGCGTCTGCTTTGTGTCTTCTTTTTGGTGGGGTTTGTTGGTTGGGGCAGACGCCTGGGGTAGACGTGGAGCTGGGGTGTAGTCGCTACAGACGCGCGAGCGCTCCGTCCCCTACCCTCGAGTGGTGGCGGTGGCGGCTGGTCGATGTTGGCGCGCTAGCCTCCGAAGTAGGACGCGCGGCGCTCCGTCCCCTACCCCGGTGGTGGCAGCGAGCTGTCGCCAGCCCAGTAGACGCGCGGCGCTCCGTCCCCTACCCGCCAGTGGTGGCGGCGAGCCGGGCGCTAGCCTGGCGAGACGCGCGAGCGCTCCATCCCCTACCCTCCGCGGTGGTGGCGGCGAGCCGCGCCAGCCGGGAAGACGCGCGCGGCGCTCCGTCCCCTACCCTCCGAAGTGGTGGCAGCTTAGCTGGCGTCTAGCCTAAGTAGACGCGCGAACGCTCCGTCCCCTACCCTCCGAAGTGGTGGCAGCGGAGCTGGCGCCTAGCCGAAGTAGACGCGCGAGCGCTCCATCCCCTACCCTCCGAAGTGGTGGCAGCGGAGCTGGCGCCTAGCCGAAGTAGATGCGCGAGCACTCCGTCCCCTACCCTGTAGGATAAGCTTGGGGAGGGAGAGGACCTAGCCTCGTAGGTCCTGTCCCTGGTGGTCGATGGAGGACCTCACGGGCGGCACTGTTTCGCTGAGTTTTTGAACGCTGATGGGACAGCTGAGGCGAGCTTAACGGAGGTCCGCACATGGTGCTGTACGGCTACGAGGGAGGTGTCTCTTGGCCGTCGCCCAATGCTTCGGGCCCCGCAGACGAGAGGGCGTGTGGCGTGTAGGCGGCGAGCCTGTGAGGAGTGGGCGACACTGTCGCACGACGCGCCCCTGTGGCGGGTGATGGGACTCAAGAGGCGTAATGTCCGCGGTCTTGCTTCCGGGGCTCTTTAAAAGGGGGGCGAGGGGCCGAATGAAGCGGCACTCGCCTTCCCAGACATCGCACCCCATACTCAGCTTGTTCCAACTTCGACCAATTGCGTGGAGGGCTCCAGAACGTGGTTGATGTCGCCTGGGCAACCGCGGGGTCGGGCATCCCATCCATGTGGAGGGATGCGACGCGCGGTGTGTCTCTCCCACGCCCGTGCGCCGAAGAGCTGCGGTTGGTGCGGGGTAGTGGGTATTTCATTTGTACTTCATCCAGGCCGCTCCTAGCTTTAGGAGTAGACTGTTATGGTGCGTCGACGAGGTCACGTCCCGCCCTGCTGTCCCGTACAGGCGCCTGTTCTCTCCCCCATCTCCTCCCTTAGCTACTGGACGCTTGGGATGAGGAGAGGAGGGGGGTCGTGGCGCTTGCGGTGCTGTAGGGAGCCACGCTGCTTCGAGGGCGGCGTCGGCTCCTTCAGCCCAGGGCGGCAGGCCCTCGGGGGAGCCCTGGGCGTTGTCCGTCTTGCGGCGCTTTATTGCGGTGATGCCCGGGGGGGACTTCGTCCGCAAGGGCGCCTTCGCCGGGAGCGTTTGATTTCTCGGCCCTTCTGAAGAGGCGCTGGCCATTGAGCTCCTGTGCCGCCTACTTGATCGGCATGCAGAAGTACCAAGCGTAAGCCCCACGTTGAGCTCCTGCGCCTCGCTCCTGTACTCGCGGCCGCCTGTCCATGCGGCGAGCGCGGTTTGCCGGGATCGCACGGAGCCTCTGGAGTCCGTGCGCCGTTGTTTGTGGACTCCGGCAAGTGCGTGGGAATATTATCCACGTCTTATTTATACTCCGGAGAGTACGCGTGGTGAGAACACCAACGCGTGCGTGAGACATCCGCGTCTTGTTTAGACTCAGTAGAGTGCGCAGGGAAAACATCCGCGTCTTTATTTGTACTCCGGAGAATGCGTGGGACTATCAACCACGACTTACTTAAATTTCGGTGGGTACGCCCTCGCATGCGCGGAACGTCCGCGTCTTGTTTAGACTCAGTAGAGTGCGCAGGGAAAACATCCGCGTCTTTGTTTGTACTCCGGAGAATGCGTGGGACTATCAACCACGACTTACTTAAATTCCGGAGGGTACGCCCTCGCGTGCGCGGAACGTCCGCGTCTTGTTTTGACTCAGTAGAGTGCGTAGGGAAAATATCTGCGTCTTTGTTTGTACTCCGGAGAATACGTGGGACTATCAACCACGACTTACTTAAATTCTGGAGGGTACGCCCTCGCATGCGCGGAACGTCCGCGTCTTGTTTAGACTCAGTAGAGTGCGCAGGAAAAACATCCGCGTCTTTGTTTGTACTCCGAAGAATGCGTGGGACTATCAACCACGACTTACTTAAATTCCGAGAGTACGCCCTCGTGTGCGCGGAACGTCCGCGTCTTGTTTAGACTCAGTAGAGTGCGCAGGGAAAACATCCGCGTCTTTGTTTGTACTCCGGAGAATGCGTGGGACTATCAACCACGACTTAATTAAATTCCGGAGGGTACGCCCTTGCATGCGCGGAACGTTCGTGTCTTGTTTAGACTCAGTAGAGTGCACAGGAAAAACATCCGCGTCTTTGTTTGTACTCCGGAGAATACGTGAGACTATCGATCACGGCTTATTTAGGCTCTAGAGGGTACGCCATCGCGCGCGCGGGACCTCCGCGTCTTGTTTATACTCAGTAGAGTGCGCAGGGAAAACATCCGCGTCTTTTTTATACTCCGCAGAGTGCGCGCGAGGGCGTCCCCCCGCCGCGTCTTATTTATACTCCGTAGAGTGCGTGCGGAGGCGGACCTCGTCGCTACGTCTTATTTATACTCTGTAGAGTGCGTGCGAAGGCAGACCTTGATGCTACGTCTTATTTATACTCCGTAGAGTGCGTGCGGAGGCGGACCTCGACGCTACGTCTTATTTATACTCCGTAGAGTGCGTGCGGAGGCAGACCTCGACGCTACGTCTTATTTATACTCCGTAGAGTGCGTGCGGAGGCAGACCTCCGTGGAGTGCGTGTGCGGAGGTGAGTCTCCATGTGGTGCGCGTGCGGAGGTGAGTCTCCGTGCGGTGCGTGGGAATATCAACCACGTCTTTATACTCCGGGGAGTACGCGTGGTGACAACACCAGCGCGTGCGCGGAATCCCGCATCTTGTTTATACTCGGTAGAGTGCGCAGAGAAAACATCCGCGTCTTATTTATACTCCGTGGAGTGCGTGCGGGGGCGAGCCTCCGTACATTTTTAGTGGGGGGGCATGAATAGCCTCGCAAACGGCGAACCTTATTAAATTCCCGTTTGCACGGGTGAGCGAGTATAAAGAGGTTATGAACTAACCACAGGACTCGTTGTCGTGGTGATGAGATGCGAAGCCTCTTGTGCTTGGGCTGCCACAGGGCGTGCACGGGCGCGCCTGACCTAAGGACCGCGTTGGGCTCCCAGGCTTGGGCTACGGATTCCATGCTCCAGGTGCCGAGCCACGTGCTGATCGCCGAAGATGGTGATGATTGTTGTCTCGTTGACGTCTTTGACTTGGCAGCGGACCTTCGCGAAGCGTTTGAAGTACTCGCGGAGCCTTTCCGATGGTTGTTGCTTGATTGCGAAGAATTGATCCGCGTCGACGCGCTCAATGTAGTTTCCCTGGAAGTTGTTGTAGAGGCGGTCGCGTATCTGCTCCCATGCGTATATGGAGTTCGGCTCTATGGTAAAGAACCATGAGAGCGCCACTCCTTGTAACGCGAGCGGGAGCCCCTTCGCCTTGGTGGTGTCATCCCCGCCTGCCACCTCGATGGCGGTCTCGTACACGCGCACGAACTCCCGGGGGTCCGTGTCGCCCTTGTACGATGTAATGGAGCTGGGAAATTTGAAGTCCTCCGGCCACGCTACTTGCTGCAGGCCCGGCGATAGCGGGGATTCCGGGTCCACGCATCGTAGCGAGGCGCGGCTGGAAGTTGGGGCGTCGCGGCTGTCCGCCCTCTCGGGCACAGGCTCCAGCGCGGCCACCAGTGGGGTCAGCTGACTCCGAGCCTCTTGCATGCTCCGCACGGCCCCCCTGAGATCCGCCAACTCCCGCTGGAGCGTGCTAAGGGCTGCCAGTAGGGCATTCTCCGCGCGGCGTAGATAGGGCGACGGGCGCACCTGGTTGCGCGGTCGAGGTTGCCGCGACCGCTGCTTGTGCTCTTAGGTTGCTCCTCCCGTCCGCACGGTGGAGTTCAGTGCCGACGGTGGGGCCCATGTGGTCGGCGGGACTGCTTGGCGCTTCCGCACCGGGTGCAGAGACGGTGGTCGCGCCTCGACGGTCGTCGAGGCTACCACTCCCTAGCGCCCGGCCGGTGTCGTCAAGGTTGATCGTCACACCAATAGCGGGTTGGGGTGCGACGCGCGGGTTGGGACCGATCGTCACGTCAATGGGGGCGGGGTCGATGGCATCGGTGGTAGCGGGGTCGATGGCGTCGGTGGTAGCGGGGTCGATGGTCGCGCGATGAGTATCATCATTTTCGCCCCCGACCGCCGATGCCGAGGCTCTGGTGCTGAAGCGGGGCCTCGCCGCGGCCGCTTCCTTCTTTCTCGCCGCCGATGATGAAGCTTTTTTCGGTGCCATCCTTCTTCTTACGGTCTTGAGGTTTGCTTCCATCGTCCCCACGGACGGCGCCAACTGTTGTGGCTATAGACCAAACAGAGAGAGAGGGGTATGGTAGTGGAGAGTTAAGTGAGCAAATAACCTCTTCTGTCTTTCCCATGGACTAGTCACGATACATAAGCACTCCCGACGGTAATGAGCGACATTACCGTCGTAACCTTACCCGGAGCCCCTCGCCGAGGACAAGCTACGTCATTTACATGATTTGCAACCTTCTCAGCAGGCTAGCTGGGTTTAGGTGGAGGCCACCCCTACAACAATACATAATTAGAATAAAAACGTAGTAAAAATACAAAATATATCGAAGATTGTACCTCTGTAATAGATAATGTGCCCCTCAAATCCCGTAAATATATATAAGCAGCTATCTGTACACCAAAAATAACAAACTTAGTGATGAAATCAAAAATTACAATTGTGAATAGTTATAAAGATTGTAAGAAAGGATGAAACATACCACTAGCTAGGATTGATACTCACTAATAGGTATGTGATTCGCCGGATCAGCGATGATTTCATCGGGGTTAAAATCCACTCGAGCCTTCTTTACTTCACTCTCACTTGTGAGTCATACCAGAAATGGAAGCCTTTGCTTGGTTTTAGGTTCCTGCCAGTTCTAACAGTTTCCAAGCCCACTTCATTTATTTCGTCTTGTGGACAAAGAAATCTAGCTAGAAGGGAAGAAAAGAAGCAAACAAGAACTTAATGTGCATGTACCAAAAGTTCCAAAACCATTTTCCAAGGGTTTGTTAAACATAGGTTCTCAAGAAAAGAGAAAGAAAATGCTTAGTTCAAACTTGGTGCGAACTGCTGAGATCGAGTAGGCTCGAGCTCAAATCTAGAAGGTTTCTGTGTGCGTGATTAATTGAAAGCCGACAGCGTTATGCATGGATGCAAACTTTTGCAACGAAGTTGTTCTGAAAAAACTGCACAAATAGAAACTGCACATACACATGGTCCAAAACTGCATGTGTGTGATTGATGGTCCCCCCAAATTTTCATTAATGAAAACTTTGATTGAAGTATCAAACATGACAAGAAAGAAAGAAATAAATAAATAAAAGAGCACCCGCACAGCATCCTATGAGAGGTGATTACAGACAAGCATTCTCTGAATTTTCTACATGAACTAAGATACAGAGAATGAAGCAGAGGCAGGGGTTCTTTCCTAGCCACTCAGAGCAAAACAAAAAGATCACACTACTCTTCTCTTCATCCAGTCGAAGAACCAAACTGCACATCTTCAATCCTTCTTGTCATCAGCGCCTACCCTTTGTTTGCCTTGAAGATCTCAGCTACCACCAGCTTCATGACCTTAGCGGCAATTCCAATGTTCCATCATCGTAACTCATGTGAAGTAATGTTGAAAAACAAGGTAGTACAATGCACCAAAAATAAGAGATAAGATGAAATCTGTGTACATCTATTACATGTTTGGAAATATTTCCTTTGGAGGAGGAAAGAACATAAATTGAACTAAATTAAGTTTATTAGAGAACGTGAGCTGACCACTACAGCAATGAACGGACTACATTTGTACATAGCTGGACGCATGTTCCTATCGTGGAATATTTCTCTCTGGTTGGCATTGAATGGAAAATGTACAGGTAAGTCAGTCGGCCTTACCACTCCTGTCTGCAAGAAAATTATGCCTCCATGTAAACAATGTTGAGATATCCTTGGCTTATTTATGTTGAATAATTGGTAATCTTGTCAATTTGATATTTGAATTTATAAAAGTTTTCATTCATGCTGTCAAGATGCACATGATAGTACCGGTCTGGTAACAGCGATAGTACCGGACATAAGTAGTGATACTATCATAGGTGCGGTACGATGTCGAGACCCGAATATGCAAATCCGGACTCCCTGTGTATTCTGCACTAGTCCCAGGATCATGCTAGTGCACACAGTCAAACATAGATGTCATCACAACCATATACGCGATAAAATAAAGGAATAACTCAAATATCAATAAATCTCGAAAGGTACGACCTTATGATCAAGCTTACAATAACTGGCTCGAAGGCTTAACAAAAATAGCAGCGGAAATCCAAAATAAAACGTAGCGGCCAATCGACAAGCCCACAGGCTATCAAGTGGAGAACGAAGCCTAATCCGTGAAGTCGTCGAAATACTCTCCTTTTGGAACCTCCTGCTGGTGATACTCCTCTTTCTCAACTGAGCAACATTAGGCATAAAACCGTGAGTACATTGGTACTCAGCAAGTCGTTTGTAACAAATGAATACAATATAGTATGCAAGGCTTACCAAAAATTGGCTGAAAGGTTAATTTGCATAAATGACAGTTGAAGGTAAATACAGTAAACAGATTGAAAGCGAACTTTAAGTAAAACAATAATAAATAATCAAAGAAATTGACATAACCACTTACAAACCTCCCATCCACAAGCTAAACTAACCACTTATGGACCTCCCATCTATAAGCTAAACCAACCACTTATGGACCTCTCATCCATAAGCTGAACCAACCACTTATGGACCTCCCATCCATAAGCTAAACCAACAGTGAACACCTGTCCACTTCCATTCACAAGTTTTCAGAAATAACTAACCCTCGTGTGAAATCACCGAGCATTGTCCATGACCGAGGACGCGGCTATTCGAATAGTTTTACACTCTGTAGAGATTGCACAACTGTACCCATATGATGTGATTAGCCTCAGCTTAAGGTAATCACAACAAGACCTTTACAAAGTTCAGTTACAACTTAATCCGTCCGCTAGGGTTTCGCATCACACCCCCCTTGCGCCATATGGAAATTAGCAACCGTGTTCATCTCGATGGCAAGATTAAAGTTGAAACCTCCCAAATTAGTCAGCCAGGTCCATCCCATACTAGACATGTGGTTTGCACGGTAAAGCTCAGATCAATGGCGTACAAAGTTAAGTCCTTAAGTCTACCCAGGCGAAACTACCTTATCCCTCGAAGTGTCCCAACACTTCCCCCTTTACTGCACGATCACTCGCCCGAGTGCAAAACCAGATTTGTACAATCACCGCCAATGACGCACCAACGTCATGGCACAAATTTTAATATACGTGGCACCAACCACAGTTCCATATCTCATTAAGTCAAATTGATAAATCACGTGTGATGATAAACCCAATCGGAACTATAAGCAAAGCTAAGCAGTCTATCGTACCAGCCCATGTGACAAATAACCTAGCATCACTAGTATGTTTCCCAACCTATGGTGATAAGGGTATCATGGTGTTCAAAGTTGCAAGGAGGAATAATCAATATGGGATAATAACTACCAATTGCAAGGTTTGAATAAAAGTAGCGATGCAATGTAATTTAAAATAAATTAATTAAATAATAGATTGCAAACTGGGTTCAACATGATTAAAGGACACGACTTGCCTTGGTTATGCTCAGCGAGGTACTCCTGGTCTTCGGGCGTAGATCCTGCTCCTCCGGAATCTGAATCTAACGAGAGAGAAAACGACTGAAACAAAGAAAACACATAAAATGACAAGCAAATAAACTCCAAAATTCATGAAACCAGAACCAAAAGCTAGAGCTTGATTTTAGATAAATTTAGAAAAAAAACAGGGTCAATCGGAGCTGGGACGGAGGAGAACGGGCTCTCGGAAAATAAACCATAAATTAAATCAGAGAAAAATCAGAAAATGCACCGTGCTGTGAACCCGATCCACAGAATACTGAGTTCACCGTGAACCCAGCGCACCAAATAGTACACGCGGGGGCGGCGGCACTGACGCGGCAGGGCGGCGGTGACGTGGCAGCAACTGGTGCTGCCACGTGTCACCCGGCTGATGTGGCGGCTGACGTGGCTGCCACGTGGCTCCTGGGGCCAGCTTTTGCTGACGTGGCATGCCACGTGGTGGCTGACGTGGCACACGCTGGTGCTGCCACGTGGCAGGGCTGAGCTGGCGGGCTCGGGCAGCGGCGAGATCGGATGGCTGCGGGCGTGACGCGCGGCGCGATCTGGACCGCTGTTCCAGATCTGAGGCAACGGCGTGGATGGTGCGGTCGGGAGGTGGGCGCGGGCGGGAGAGCGGGCGATGGCGACGCGTGGCCGGCGCGGGGAGCGGATCGGCGACGCGTGGCTGGCGCGCGCGCGCGCGCGCGGCGCGCGAGCGGGTGCGCGGGGTTCGGGCGCGACGATCGAGGCACGCGGCCGAGCGGGTCCGCGCGCGGGGCAGCGGCGACAGGGAAGGCGACGCGGAAGGCGGGGCTCTACGGGGCTCACCGGCGATGGGGAAGGCGATGAGGACGGGGCTCCGGTGGCGGGGTGGCTCCGGCGACGACGTGGACGGTGGAGGCGCGGCTCAGGCGGTGACGAAGCGGCTGCCTCTAACTGACGACCAGTCTCTAACTGATGGTAACTATTTAAGCTTGATTAAAATTCAAAAAATTTCCAGAAATTTATTTTTAAATTCAAGGTTTTAAAAATCCTCAAAAATCAGGATGTTACATACGACCAGTCTCTAACTGACGGTAACTATTTTTCAGAGGGGATCATTTTGGGGGGTTTTGGGCTATGGCCAAGTCCAGTAATATAGGTGTAAAACCATAGTACTACTAGATAATGGTAGAATTGGGCTTTGTATAGCGGTACTACCTAGGCGGTAGTACTAGTCATGTGCGAGCGGTCATACCGCTCCCCTGTTATTAGGGTTTGACTAATATGACTAGCGTAGTTTGACTGGCCAGTCAATGATGGTCAGATCGGCTTTGTTTGAAAATATCTGAAGGGTTTTGGATATTTGTGGGAAATAGTCATGGTTGAGTTTTGAGGTCCTGGATCATTGCATTCATGATACATGAAGCATGTCTGGACTAATGTAGGTCAAGTTACGAAGAACTTGTGTCCAAAAATGATTTATTGGTTTTCGATGTATAGAGAGCTTGGAGACAACTATGGTCGATGGAGTTGATTGGGACTAGACTCGGCGATAAGCTAAGGTATTATTAAGAAAGCCGAGTAGGATGATCGGGCTCAAGCATGGCACAGAGAAGATAAGGGATATTAAAGGAAAGGTTTGAGCAACGAATAGTGCGGTCGGTACAAGTAAAGTGTGGTTAGGGGAGCCGACACGAAAAGATTTGTTAATACATGAGCCATTGGTGAATCTATACATTGCAAGCATAGGGATTGCTTGCAAAGGAGAAGATGACCATAGACTAAACTCAAGGAAGAGATGAGGTCCACGATCAAACCGATGGTGTTTTGGTGGGGAAGCTAAAATACCGAAAATGGTTATAGGCCAAAACCATGGTGCTTGGAAGACGTTTAGAGAGCGATTTAAGCCAAGGAGGCGCTAAGAAGGCCAAGTGAATGGAAGCTTGCTCCTTAGTAGGTTTGAGCTTATGCGCTTTGAGAAGCGTGCATAAATCATATATTGAGTGTAAAACTCGATGTGTGGGATTAATGGGTTTTCCTAGTTGTGCTAATGGATTGTATCTATTAGGATTAGATACGAACTAGTTGCTCTATCTATATGAGTAGATGGGGTTGGTGCAAGGCAAAGGGGAAATCAAGCAAGGCTAACCAATCACTCTATTCTTTAGAGTTTGAGAGGAAGGCTTCCTTAGAGGGAAAGTTTTTGGGTGAGTGCTCTTAGGAGAGAAAGCTCTGCTCTCCATATTGAAGTGGCTACAAAATCTTTATCTATATATTGTAATAGATCAATTTTGTCTATCCTACATAGTGTGTTCTTGATCTTATTGGTTTTGCACTTATTTTGATTGGTGTTTGTGCTCTCTGTTCTTCTATCTTGATGTTGCTAGTTACAAGAACGTGTAAGTGATGGAGATACCTTAAAAGGATCATATACGATCCATCTAAGGACTAGCTATAGTAAGATCTTAGATGTTATCCGATTTGGTTTGATTTGGAGCCCTTCTAGCGATATCTTAATCCTAGTATTTTGGCCTCGAATCTTTAGATGCTCGTACTTACTGTGATATGTGAGAACTTATTTAGAACAATATTGGTCATCCTTAACCCCACGAGTAAGTCATATCTCAAGTTCTTGAGTTTTTCTCATTTTTGTTGCAACTTTACTTGTCTTAAAAAAAGGTTGGGATTTTGGCTAATATCTATACGATACTTGGATGAATTAGATTCCTAAGATACTCAGCAAGGTGTTTACAAAGTTCCATATCATTTGGAGATATATTTTGAAGATTGCACCTTTTTGGGTTTTGACTCAAACTAATTTTCTGTTTTGAAATCAGGGATACGGTTAGACCACCCCAGGCTCGTGGTGCTCAGCCTGATACTACCGCTCTCTCCACAGCCATCAGGTCGGCCCTAAGGAGTTAAACTCTATTTGCTTCTACGTTTGTGTGAGTTCTTTGTTAGTAACTTAAATTAATCTTCTTAGCTTCCAGTAGTTAGTAGAGTAACTTAAATTAATCACCCACTTCTGAATATCATATCGGTCCTTAATTACATCACAACTCACAAATGACAACATGACATTAACACTTTACATATAAGCGTACAAGTGGATGTACTTGCATATATAATTGTCATAATCCATTTCTAGAACGATCACTTGGGTTAGAACTTGGAAGCTTGCGTGTGAACATTTTGCTCAATGCTTTACCTCCAATCTTTCTAGATATGCAAACCCCTCGATTCTTCCCATCCGTGCCCCCGTTTTCTCCATGCAGGTATGACTTCGCTCCGCTCCCCAAGCCACGCGCTACATATACTCATCACTTCACTTCACTTCACCACATGCATCACCAAGATACCAACACTTCAACAACAAAGACGACAACCCAAACACCCTCGAGAAGTGCTAGCTAGCTCGTCCATGGCGGACATACAATGCGACCAGCCCAAGCTGACGCCTAGCCCATCGTCGTCCCTGAGGATCTTCGGCTACGACGTGGCCGGCAGCGGCGCCACCGGCGTCGGCTCGCCCGCGGCGGACGGGCGCAGGTTCGAGTGCCAGTACTGCTGCCGCGAGTTCACCAACTCGCAGGCGCTGGGCGGGCACCAGAACGCGCACAAGAAGGAGCGACAGCAGCTGAAGCGCGAGCGCCAGCTCGCCGGCGCCTGCGTCGACGCCCCTCTGGCTGGCATGGACTATTGCTCGGCCGGCTTCGCCCTGCCGCCGGGGCACGTGATCGCCGTGGGCCACGCTGGGTCATCTGCCTACCGGCCGGGCGCCGTCCCCAGCTGGATCTACCTCGCGCACCAACCGACCGTGGGCCTGCCGTTCCATGCTCTTCCCGCCGGCGCGTGCCACGTAGAGCCGCGGCTGCTCCACATAGCTGCAGGCGCCGGCGCCGACGGCAGCGCTCGTTCGTACGAGGTGTGTGCTCCGGCGGATGAAGGTGCCGAGGAGGCCTCGGCGATGGGGCTGAACCTCCATCTCAGCCTTGCTCCGGCCAGCTCATCGTGACTCGGAGTAAATGGCCGCCTCGTCAGTTCAAGTATTTAACCATGGAACTCCCAAGGCTTATGTTCGTGTCCCTTTGTTTCGTTTGTTTCCTTTTCTTTTTTCGAGTGGAATCCCTTTTCTTTTCGCTGTCCATATATATCTCCTTTGATCTTGCAGAAATGCGCAAAGGATACATATATGCTTGATCAGTTATCAAACTAGTAATTGATACTTTAAGAGAAATTGATACCTTAAGGTAGCGTTCGGAATGACGATGGTTTATGACTTTTTTTACTGTAGCTAACTGAATTTTTACTGTAGTTGAGTTGGCTTATTTGGCATAATTAAATTTAAAATTTTTTAAAAAAACATGTAATACCCATCACGAACAATACAAAGAAATACGGGAAAAAAACAAACCACAAAAAACCAAAAAACAACAAAAATTTCTACAAGGAAAAAAACACTAACGCCCATCACTGGACGCCAGCTTATACCATCGCTGAGTGGGGCCTAAGTGTCATTGTCAACAATTAACATGTTTTTTCTTTACCTATGTGGGAAAAAACAATTATTTCTTAGCTAGGTGATCCAGCCAAATCACTGGCTACTAAGTAGCATAGAAAGTACAGAAACTCATCAAACCATCAACTAGATGCTTGATTATGTTGGAAATGTGAGCAATATTTTAATTTTAAATTTTATTAGGAGACAAATACAATAAACTAGTGATATAAAACATATAACTAATAGCAGGCTACTCATTGTACTTCAGAAAAGAAAATAGAAAGAAATGCACCAACGACTTACTGTTGGGCTTAATGAAGAACAGAAAGCAGCGTAGGCTTGATGTAGTGCGGGCTTGATGCAGTGCAGGACATTGATGATGCAGTGCAGTGAGCGGTCGCACAGATGTACGTTGCCTAGAAACCTTATTGCCGCCCCCATGCAGGTCTTCATGGCAGCAATGGTTCGGAGATATCGCTCCCCTTCTTCACGGTGCATACCAGAAAGAAGAGTCGACGAGGTTCAGACGGCTCAGCACAGCAGCACAAGGAGGAAGAGAATGAAGCTAGAGAGATTCTTGGATGTGTGCTCTAGACGTCTCCAGGCATATATAACTAATATAATTAAAACAGTCATGTACCCACTGGTAACTGACATATTTAACCAGTCATTTACCCACTGCTAACTAACATATTTAACAAGTCATTTACGCACTGGTAACTGTCTGTCATCAAACCCAATAAAGTCTCAATTTGAATCTCATTTAAACAGGAGAGGGAGATGCACGGTTTAGCAAAAATAAAGGTGAACTTAGTCTGCCAAGTGGCATGCACATGATTTTCACACGAAAATACATGAATACGCGCGCGTGCTCGTTTGTGTGATTAGCCAAAGCCATCATCATGCCATCCATATCTATAATTCAAGGAGTAGTATGGACTCCACCTTATAAATTGGTCTCGCCTATTTTGCCTTAGCAATATGATACTAAACCTTGCATGTTTTAAAATTTAAGAAAATGGGCCTCATTTTATGGGCCTATTTCTAACAGATTCTCCGTTTGGGCACCAAATTGCATACTTGTTAGCTATAATCATGGGTGAAAATGGGCCGGATAATATCCACCCAATCTGAAACCGTATTTAGAATAAAATTGTGTAATGATTTTAAGGTTTGAGGCATTTATATTCAAAAAAATTATGTCATATGAGGATGTAAAGGATGTTACCCTTTATTATGTGTTAATTAATAACAATAGGATTTGTAGGACTAATATTTCTCATGAATTAATGAAATTGGTTGAGTCCCATCATAATGATTTTGGATGGCATTATGGGTTGATTACCATCAAGTTAAAATTTGGGATGAAGGATATCATCATGTATTGATGATCACCAAGCCAAAATCCCTACATAAAGAGAGCTTATCATATGTTGATAAACAAGACAAGGACCAAGACTTAAAGGGATGATGATCGTCATCATGTGAGAGAGCTCCAAGCAGATGCATAATACAAAGTTATAACTAGTATTAGCTAAGAATGTAGTATTAGCTAAGAATGTGTTTTTTGCATTTTAACAGCCTCAATATTTGATTGGGAGACCAGATTGCTAGTATAAATTATCATTAAGAAGGGTGAGTCTCATTATATATTGATCGCGCAATCCCGCTTGCTGTAGCTTTCCTATGCATGATACTATTATTTTTTAATGTGTTTTACAAATAGTTAAGGCTCATGTATTGTCTTTGTAGCATGTGACTATAGTTTACAAAATATATTTTGCAAATGGTTAAAATCTACTGAAGTTTGCAAATGTGTTTGCAAAGTTTTGAAGTTTATGCATTTTTCCTTGGCTTGATATAAGATTACTTGTTGTTTCTTTGGACTTAGACCATGTGTTAGTTCTATGGAGATCTTATTTTTTTCTACATTGATCTAATATATTTGAGATCATGAAGTTAGTTGGGTCGTGTAGCCCTTTAAATAAGCTTTCTATGAAGTCTAAGATTACTCAATTTTGACATTGGAGTCAAAAGTTATGACCATTTTTTTCGAATGTCATCTTTGCTGAAAAGTAGGGCTAGTTTGACCGCCTTGAAAGGCCATTATGACTGCCCATTAGTGTGTGGTATGACCGCCTGATCTAACCAGGGTCTCTGGTATGACCGAGATTTGTATGGCGGTTAAGTTTTTCTAGAGAGCATGTTTTTGAGCTCCTTTCCTTTTAGAAGGCTAGTATGACCACACTTAGTATAGCGATATGATAACACCATTTTCCAATGGCTAGTTATGAGCGTTTAATGATAAAGTTTATAGTTATTAGCACTGTAGCACAGTGTGACCACCATGTAAAGTGTGGCACGTTATATGCTAAAAATTGCTAGTTTTATCTCTAACAGTTAGTTTTGGAGATATGGGTATTTATACCCCCTTGTGGCCGACTGGGAACAACTTTTGGTACCCTATTTCACTTTCTTAAGCTAGTTTGTGCTTCTCTTCTTAATTATGCATGTATTGCTTCTTGTGAGTAAGGAGAAAAGTCTCTAGTTACATGTGTTGCATCTAGAGGTAGATTGAGTGTCCACTTGTACTTATGTAGCACTTAGTGAGGATTAAGCAAGAGACTTAACTTGTTATTCTTTGTGGTTGCTACCACCTAGATGGTTTGCATCGGACTCGGATTTTATCAATCCGAAATCCTATGTGATTTCTGCACTATTCCCTGGATCAGTAGCTAGTGCTCACAGATACATCACTGGATATCAAAATATATTTAAATGAAAATGTTAATTATACAATAATAACTTACATGGGCCGATTGGGCTGAAAAACGGAGAGTGCAGCAGCGGAAATCTTCACATAAATGGAACCCTCAAGACTTGCCCACAGGCAGCCAACTGGGGTTTCGTTACCTAGTTCTTGACCTTCTTGGATGCCAGCTCTGTCGACCTTTTCTTGAAGCATTGCAGAGCATCTTCTTCGGTTCTTGACTGACTGGAGGGTAATTAAGCAACAGTGAACACAAATTGTACTCAACAAGCCATCACACAGAATGCAACAATAATAACACTATATGCAAGGCTGTGAAAGGAGGCTTGAGGTCATTTTATTTGCTAAAGCAGCATTTTCAAATATGATAATAAAATTCCTGTGACTTAGCAATTTTAAACAAATGCAGTTGTAACGAGAGAGTGCAATATTAATAGTAGCTCAGGTTACATCCACTTGTTGAGGTGCATGGTTACCTCTGCCAATGCTAGTTTTGTTTACTAGACTACGTCCACCCTAATTAAACATCGTTGGAGTATGTCCCTCAAGGAAAAATCCAACAAAGTAGAGTACTTCGCTCTACTTAGTTTTCATCCCACCCGAAAAGGTTTTTGAAATAGAACTAACTTGAGGATATTCCCATGTCCGCTCTTGACCGTGAGCACGGCTATTCGAATAGTTTTAGACTCTGCAGAGTTGCACAACTTTACCCACAAGAGATAACCCCATTATTATATTCCACATGTTTCCTTAAACATGCAGATCAACCGGATTATCACATTACCTTTACAATGCATCTAGTAAAGGATTGCACTCGCTAAGGTTTCGTCTATAGGGAAGCTCTTTGGGCCCCCAGCTAGACCCCCTCTTGCACCCGCCTCTATCCAGCGACACGACCACCTCCAAGACGCTTTGTGTCCAGCGAAGAAAATCGTGCTTTCCTCCGAAGTGCATTCCTTTACTGGCGAGTACAAATTATTCAGCCATGCCTACACTTTGCCAGCTTGTGGTCTGTACTGTTTTACATGGAGAGGTCATACAGGATTAAATCCTTAATTCGTCCAGGCGGCGCATACCATAATCCAACCTCAACCACTCTTACCAACCGCCCAGACAGATAAGTAAGTTTTAAGATTTGGAAAAAGATAATTTGTACCAAAATATCAGTCATCTACATCCAATGACCGCCCAAAACAATTTCACATGTTTGAAGTAATGATGAGCCAAAAATTGAATGCCCTAGCTTGGGACTCACTTGGTAGTAAATATGACTTAGCTAATGTTAATAGCATTAATATCTAGGGCGACAAAGATCAGTTGAATCAAATGGTAAAGGATGTCATAATAATAATACTGGTAGCATAAAAGGGCAATATCTACCTTACATTTGATATAAATTTGCATAACAAGTAAGCATGCATTTTGATAATTTGAAAAAACATAACTTTTGTAAAATGTAGGATCAATATGATCAAAGTAATGACTTGCCTTGCTTATTTACCGCGGCCATGTTTTTAATTCAAAGCTTGCTTAACCAGTCAGTCGTAATAAATCCTGAATTCTCCCTTTACCGCAAATTTGAACCCACTTGAGCTTGTCGTCTTCAAACTACAGCTTCTAAAACGTGGCAACAGAAGGGAAGACCAAATAAATCCAAATAGCGGCAAAAGTTTAGTTTAAATTAATTGAATTCATTAACATTGCTTATGAATTGAGAGAATGATTGGAATGTATTTATCTGATAGGAAGGAGTCGATTAAATAGCTTTACCGTGAGGGAAAATTTTAAGAAATAAGAAGTTGATCAAAGGATTACCTGCAGAATCTTTCTGCTGGGTTCAAGATAAAGGACTCGATCTTTTTCATAACTTCTTTTATATTACTTTATATTTATCAAGGAAGTTCCAAGAGCAAAACATGACTTAGGCATCTAAAGAAAGGTTGTCTGGAAGGGTGATTTGCCAGAGACTTGAATCCATGCATCTTATGGTTTAGATGGTTTTAGATATAGGATGAGGTCGAATATTTATCCAATTAAGATTTAGGAACAAGGTTGACTATTTTTGATGATTAACAAATCTATTACGGATGATTGAGGGTTTTAATTAATTAAGGTGTGAGTTAATAATTAACAAGTTTGAGTTGATGATCTGACACAAACTAATTCTTCTTAATTACTGAAGAATGATTAGTTTATTTTGGATGCAAAGCTATGTTTTAGCAAGATTTTTTTAGTCATGATTATTAATAAAAGGGTGTCTTATCAAATGAGTGCTATTGATACTTCATGCATCCAGTTTAGTTAAGTAGACTTGTTTTGTACCAGCAGATATGATATTGAATAATAATTTTAATATCCACATTTACAGATTAATTTCTTGATAATTTGAAAAGATGGTCCTAAGCGATTTTTGGTCTCAATAAATTTATAAGCCAAGGTAAATTTTAAATAGGCAAAAGCGTATTCATTTGATTTCATGATCAGAGTCTTATTTCCAAAAATGGTTTATCCGACATGTCCTGTTTACTTGCTTTATAGGAAGACATGCAGATTAAATCCTCATAATTTGGCAAAGCATGCCATGCTGCTAATGGGCCCAATTGTCATTCAGAGCAAAGAAAAAAAGGGAATCGGGCAGATGGAAAAAGGGCAGAGGGAAACCGGTTTCAGCCGGCCAACAGAAGAGATGTGCAGCGGTGGTGACAGTGGCATTGCCAGCGGGGAAATGGAATCGGGCAGATGGAAAAAGGGCAGAGGGAAATCGGTTTCAGCCGGCCAACAGAAGAGATGTGCAGTGGTGGTGACAGTGGCATTGCCAGCGGGGAAATGGCCGGGGGAGGCGGAAATGGCAGTTAAGATGGGATCACCGGGGGCCAGGGAACCTGGGAATGTGCTGACACGATCTGGTCGGCTGTCGGCAGGGAGCGCTGGACATAGAGCGGCATCCGAGGTGCCGGCCACAGGAAGGAAGGGAGGGTGAGAATTGAGGCGAGCAAGAGTAGGAGGAGGTCACAGGGGACTTACCAACAGTGGCAATTTGGCCAGAAGGTCACGGAGGCGGGTTGGCGTCGGAGGCCATGGGCGGCGCAGAGGAGTTCACGTGGAGAGGTCTTGCCGGCGGGGTGGAGCATCGGCCAGTGGCTAGGGAAGCTTTAGAACGTTGAGGTGCAGCTCCAGGAACGGGGAATCGCAGTAGAATGTGACCGTTGGAGAGATGGCGGAGGCGAAGGCGACGTCGACCAAACCGGAGAGAAATGGCCACCGCAACGAATCTTGCCAACCAAACTACGATCACTCTTGGGGAGATGCGGAGGATTCTCAGCGGCGCAGGATGAGGAAAAAGACCTGCCACAAGGTGTGCTAGAGAGGTGGAATGGTGGTGGCTGGTGATTAACGGTGCCTTGCTTACAGGAAGGGGAAAGGAGAAACTTGGAGAAGCACTGGGAAGCTTGGGCCTTTTTATACACCGTGGTGGGGTGGTTGGCAGTTGAAGCTCTTGAATTGCTCTCTTAATGTCAGCACTTTGGAACGGCGGCGGCTCAAGTGCGCCGATGGCAGGAGGTGGCGGTAGGCCAGGGCGATGAGGACAGCATAAGTGCGAAGGAGTAATGCCGGGTGGAGTTACTGCAAAGTGACGCTGGGCGGTGGATGGAAGCGAGGCTGGTGCAGGGCTAAGGCGAAGGGGGTTCAGGGGCAGGCCAACGCCGAGTTAGTGCCGAGGGGGCAGAGGCACAGGTGATGTGACGGCGATGTGCAGCTATGGAGATGACGGGAAACCCGGGGGCGTCACGAAAACCAGGGGCAGAGTTGAGGCCGAGGTAGTGCGATGACGAGGCCAGGGCGCAGACGAAGCCGGCAGCGCTGGCACAGGGAAAAGTGGGGAGGAGGCAAGGGGATAAGGGGATGAGGGGAGGTCGTATGGGCCGGACGGCCAAATGAACCAAAGGCCAGAGGAAGGTTTTGAGATTTTTGGTTAATTTAACTCCTTTTGCTACATTAATTAATTTAGGTGCCAAGGACTTTAGCAAATTTGAAATTTATCTCTAACTCGAACCCTGTTGATTTAAATTTTCGGGAATTTGAATTTAAGATTTGCCAAGGGTTTTGAGAATTCGGATTTTTGGTTTAGAAATCTTGATTCTCACTTTTGAAGTTTTGCTCTTAATTAAATTTTTGCCGCCAAAAATTTCAAATCAAGAGCTCAAATAGACGAAATTTTGAAATACACAGAAGATCAAGAAAATATTTTCATTAATTCACAAATAAAATAATCTCAAAATTTTTGGGATGTTACAGTTTGAAGAAGTCAAGATTAGTGATCTCTTCAAGAAGCTTTGGAAGAAGCTCGGTGTGGTTGTGAAGGTTGAAACTCACTTGCCCAGAGCGATAAGAGCTACCACTAGTGGATTCAAGTTATTTGGCTTAATTCATGGAGTCAGTCTAATTATTTTGGACTTACTTTAACGTGGACTAAGAGAGACTGACTAGTCTCCGAACACCATAGTAAAGAAACATGTGTCATCTTGTGATTTGCTCTCCTGTACTTTGCATTCTTCAATTTAGATACGTAGAATTGAATTGCATACTTGTCACCTAAGATTGCAAACCTTGATCTAGTTTGGTTGTTGGTGGACTTAGTGAGATTAGTTAATTTAGTTCTTAATTGTGCAAAACCGATTTATTTTATGCTTCTGTATATAAAACTCAGTTTTGATCAAATGAATTTATTCTGTGAAGTTAAGAAGCATAATACTTCAATTATATTTAAGTTTTCATTTTTATGATCAGTTATTCTTTAGTTTGTTATAGAATTGATGTTTTAGTTTATGAAGTTACAGTTTTCCTTCTGTTGCTGTTTTCGTTGATGAAGTTATAGTTTTTTTGTGTGTCTTTGATCCGTTAGTTTATCCATAATCGATTCGAACTTGATTTGTATGTCTTACGTTTGTTTCCACAAAACTTGAATTCATATTCGTATCCAAGGTTTCAACATTCGGATTTTTATTTGAAGAAAAATGAGGGTTAGGGTATTGAAAGACCAATATCTGTAAGTATCTATTCCGTTTTCACACCCTTCATGTATACAAATGATGGATATCTAGGAGGGACAAAGTGTCAAACCTAGATGGTGGTAGTGTACACACATACCTCTCACCAACTGCTCAGTAGGAACTAGATATTGATTTAATTAGGAAGAAATAGGTACCTAAATCCGAGCTAAAGAGAACTTGATCCTGAACGGTGACAAAAGACAAGCTTAGGCAAAAGCTTAACGGAAACACTTGCTTTGCTTCTTGCATGATCGTGCACCAATGGCAAGTGCAGCATGGAGGTTCCTAGTGCGGAAAATTATTGCTAGCGAGGTTGCATACAAGATATGGAATTTTGTCAGCTAACTTGGGCTTACGCAGGAAATTCCTGTGTTTCCTACAAAGTTCCTGTGAGAATCTTGTGTTCCAAATAGAGACTTCCACGTGCAAACAATCTAATATGGTGCAAAATTATTGGCACCCGTCTCTTGTTTTACCGAGGAATGTGAGAATGTTTATTGATTACTCAAGGTAGAATGGTGAAGTCATACTCCACCGACTCAGCGCACTCTAATAGTCTGCGCAATGGTTTTTGGCGCTGTTCTTTTCGGCTTTTCAATTGTGTTTGGCTTGATTTCTATCAATTGATCTATTTATCAGGTCTACTAGCCGTAGCCAAAAGACATCAGCTAGAATCCAAAAAAACGGGGTCTATAAATGCCACCGTGAACATGCAATTACACTTGCATGAGAAGTGCTCCGGTGCTCTTCCAACAGAAAATTTGCACATATCTCAAAGCAACTAAGATTCATTAAGCCAAGGGCAAATTAGTAACTAGCATTGCAAGACTCGATGGATCCAAGGGCTAAGTCCAGCCCGTAACGCCGTAACTGTCGCCGCCCACGACTCCACATCGTCCCGTCGGCCTGCGCGTGCGCACGTCCAGCACTCCCATCGCCGCCGCCTCCCTCCCCGTCGCCAGCGCGTGTCCCTCCATCGCCTCCTCCTCCCCGCCGACGCCGGGCCCTTTACCTCGCGCCCACGCCCGTCGTGCTGCTCGGACTACCGCGGAGATCGCTGCCGCCGCGCGCCCACGACTCCACATCGTCCGTCGCTGCCTCTGCGCGTGCGCACGTCCAGCACTCCCATCGCCGCCGCCTCCCTCCCCGTCGCTAGCGCGTGTCCCTCCATCGCCTCCTCCTCCCCTCGACGCCGGGCCTTTACCTCGCGCCACGCCCTCCATCGCGCTGCTCGGACTACCGCGGAGATCTGCGAGCCGCCGCGCAGCGACGCCGGGCGCCAAGGTGTCCGATCGTTCTCGCCCGACCACCGGGTCTCGCGCGCGCGCCGCCGCCGTCGCCGTCGCGCCGAGTCGATCGAGGTAAGCTGCTGTTTAACTTGGTTTTCATTAGATGAAAAACTTGGATCTTGATCCGGTTTGGGTCCCTAGTGCGTGATCGCTTACTCGCTTTCTAAAATTTGCTAGTCTTGATGCTTACATTACCAATTTCATAGAGGAGGTGAATCAGATTGAAGAGTGCGCAATGAGATTGGACTAATCAAGAACCGAGCAGTCCTTTTACGAAGCACTTTTTTGCTTGCTTTTATCGTTGAGTAATCAAAGTGATGACTAAGATAATGAACGTAATCACTTAATTCCCTCAGAATGAATCAGACATGATCTTTGTGTAGCAAAATGCAGTCTTAACTCTTAACCCCAAATTATCTCATGATTCCCTCAAAGTGAATTTCTGTATAGACATAATTGTTGTCTTCCACCACTGTAAATAGTGTATCATGGCCATTAGATAAATTATCTCCAGATGAACTTTTAGAGGTCAAAAGTTATTAGATGAACTTTTAGATGAGGCATTAGATGTATATCTCCAGATGAGGCATTAGATCACCTTTTAGATGAATATTGGGAGAGGATATGTTGTTCGAAGGCTTATAAGAAGGGTGGTCTGGACTGGTAGATTGATAGGTATAAGAGGTGATGGGCATGGAAATTCTGAAGGTGCATTTTTACCCTCACTAGCTGAGGTAGTAATCAGTCTTAGTAGTGAGATAGATCCAGATGTTGAATCAAGGCGCAAATCAATTCTTGGAGAACTTCAAAGGGAAGAGATGCGATTTGTACAGACTATGGAAAGAGGTGAAAAGTTATTAGATGAACTTTTAGATGAGCCATTAGATGTATATCTCCAGAGTTCAGACATTAGCAAAGAACAGATTGTACTTGTAACTTTTTGACATGTATAATTGACCCTTTTCCCTTTAATAGCTTCTCTGAACTAGTGCTGTGTACTGCCTCTTCCATTTATATACCTTGTGCCTATAACTGCAGCTCTCCTTGGATGATTTAGCCTTGCATATTCTGATATTCTTCATCTTGTAAAACATGAAGGTTGATATCAATACCAGGCCATAGGGGTTATGATACTAGGTTTGCATCCACATCATTTCATAAATTTGATATCAATACTTCTCAATTATTCGGTTAGAAAGAGAAGAAAAGGATTATTCAACAAAGTGAAGCTAATTTGTAAGAGCGTTGACAAGAACCATATTCAGTTTTATCATGATTCACTGCATTCTATATAGCTCTACACACTACACATTTTACTAGTGCAAAGGAATATCTATGCTAGTCTTGATGCTTAATCATTACCAATTTCATATGGAGGAAAAATTGTAACATTTAAATTTGATAGGATGGATGAATTTGTTAGCTTTCATGCGGTGAAGATGATAGTGAATTTGGCAATGGTTGTTCATCGGACTCATTCATCGAGAGCTTATCTAACTCAGACGATGCTGTTACACCGACTAAGAAACGCAAGTGTTCCACTGAAGATGGATGCAACATGGAGTACAACAATCGACATATGGAGGTTAGATTTTTTCCTCGAAATTGGCATGTAGAGGTACACTATATTGAGCTATTATACTTTTGATGTACTTGACGCCTACTTGCATTTTGTTGTGGTAAACGTGACTTTTGATTTAATAATTGATGGGGCAAACCATTTGTTTCTTGCTGATAGGAAAACAACAATGCTAGGGAGCCTCATGATTCGGGGAGTAGTCATGATATGTGTTGCAATATTGAGGAAAATTCTGCAGCTCTAGATGAGTATGAGAATATAGTTACGATGACTTTTCAAAGTGAAGACGAATGTTACAGTTTTTATAATAACTATGCTAGAAAGAAAGGTTTCAGCGTTAGAAAGAACATCGTGAGGCGTGAAAAGAAAATTGGAGGAATTTACTACAGACGTTATGTTTGCTTTAAGCATGGGAGTCGAGATCCAAAACGGAGTAACTTTAATGGTCGGGTAAGGAGAGAAAAAGCACAGACTCGAGGTAATTGTAAAGCCCAACTCAGCATTAGGCTTGATAAGGAGCGTGGAGTTTGGTTCGTGGATGATTTTGTAGATGTGCATAACCACACTTTGACATCTCCAGATGAAACTCCTTTTCTTCGATCTCACAGAAAAATGAAGGATCATCAGAAATCTGAAATAATATTAATGGAATCGATGGGCATTCGAAAACATGTTATAATGAATGTCATGGAGTGTAAGCATGGAGGATATGACAAGGTGGGATTTGTTAAGAAGGACATATACAATTTCTCATCTAGGTATAAGAGGTCAAGAATTGCAGATGGTGATGCAAATGCAGCTCTACAAATTATGAAATCTAGGCGGGACAAGGATCCCGATTTCTTTTATGAGTACCAAGTTGATGCTGAAGGTCATCTGAAAAATCTTTTATGGTGTGACGCACAATCCCGCATGGACTATCAGTCATTTGGTGATGTTGTTGTATTTGATAGCACATATCGGATGAACAGGTACAACATGCCTTTTATTCCATTTGTAGGACTAAACCACCATCGTCAGACTACAATATTTGCTTGTGGTATTGTATCTGATGAGTGTGTACAATCATATACTTGGCTGCTTGGTGTGTTTTTGAGGGCAATGTGTCAACAGAAACCAACGTCTATAGTAACGGATAGTGACAATGCAATGATGAAAGCTATCCGTCAATTGCTCCCAGAAAGTAATCATCGTATATGCTCTTGGCACATTGAAAAAGGTATCAAAAAGCATCTTCACCACTCATACCTCAGCATATTTAGGTCATTTATATATGATGCTTGCTCACCTGCTGACTTTGAAGAAAGGTGGAATGTGTTTATTTCAAGGTACCAAACCAGAGGAACCGGATTGGTTGAATGTAATGTATAGAAAACGGAGTTTGTGGGCTCTTTGCTTTTTGTCTGACAAGTATTTTCTAGGCATGAGAAGTAACCAACGGAGTGAGAGTCTAAATTCACGTCTTCACAGACATCTCGACTATTACATGTCTTTGGTTGATTTGATTGAACACTACGAGGTATGCATTTCTGGCATGCGTCAAAGAGAGGTGAGTTTGATTCAAAGCATCACAAAGTTGGCTGTTGCTATCGACAATCGAGAACTTGAAGAGGACCATTTGGACATCTTTTCACATCTGCAAATTTTGATCTACTGCAGCAAGAGCTGCAGAAATTACATAGTTTTGACGTTGGTGAGGTGCTACAAGATGGTAGTTGTGTTAGGTACATGGTTACTTCGAAGGAGAAAAAAGGACAAGTATTTTATGTTGACTACGCTTGTCCCGAGTCTGCTTCTGTTATTAAGTGCGGCTGCCGAAAGATGGAGCGAGATGGCATCCCTTGTAGGCATATTCTCCATGTGTTAAAGTATTTAGAGATGAAGAAAATACCAAGATGTATAGTGCTCCAACGGCTCTCGAAAAATGCAAAAGGTGGTCTTCCTTCTGTTCGAAAAAGTGGTTTTCACGTTTGGACAGAGAAGCAAGTGCGCTATTATGAATTGAGTTCCCTGGGGTGTGAATTGTTTGACTTGGCATCCAATAGTCCGGATGAGTTTGAGGAGCTGAAGGAATATATGGTTAATCAGCTGTCCAAAAAGAAAAGTTCTTCTAATCTAGCCAATGACATGCCCACACATGTTGGAGAGAATGATCAAACATCCTCTATGCCTCGAGGTTCGATTCTTGATCCAACATGTGCAGCCACTAAGGGTGCACCTAGAAGAATAAGAGCATTCGATGAGCATCGACTGAGGTTATGTAGTATATGTCGCCAACCAGGCCATGACATTCGTACTTGTCCCTTGGCAATGCAAGAAGAATGAAAAAGGTATCATTCCAATATATACATGTCTTGTCTTTATCAAATTGTTCATTTGACTGTGTGCATCACTCAATATTGTGTTTCCTTGCAGCTATTGACGAGCATCACTAGCAGTCAAAAGAATTGTAGTATCAGGAATAGCAAAGATGTTTGTTGGTGAAATAATCTGCCATTCTGCAGCTTCCTGGGAATAGCAGAAGAGCTGTGGTTCAGTGTAGTTCCTTTGTTCAGTGTAGGTCCCAGGAACAAGGTTGCTAGCTACAGAAATAACTCCAGTGGCATTGTTATTGGCCTTGGTTCAGTGGACTTGCAAATGATGGATTTCTGTGTTCCTGCAAAGATCCATGGCCTATTTTCTAGCAAATGATGGATTTCTGTGTTGGATCAAATATATGTTTGCTGGATCATTTGATAATTTGCCTTCAAATTGTTATAGGAATTGTTGCACTTGGATTTTGAATCATAATTGTCTTAACCAAGCAAGCAGACATTAAAAGAGCTTGAGATGCAGATGTTAAAAGAGCATGGACAGGAAGGGCAGGACGGATTCATCTAATCTGAAGGATTTAACTGTGCATCCGTGTTCAGATTCTACGAATGACCTTGACTTGTAATCACTGTGCATCCGTGTTCAGATTTAACTCTGAAATTTTGTCACGCACTGTCTGAATTTTGTATTCTGATACTGTCTCTCTCATTTTCCTTCTGTAATCTGGGTTGGTTATTGATCAAGTGCCATTACATTCAGGAGTTTGTTGTAACAATGTCACAAAACAATTGTTATGCTCAATATATCATGAATGCATGATACACTCATACAGTGATTATTTGAACAATTGTTATGCTCAATATATTATTTGTTGCCAGTCTCAATATATTATTTGTTGCCGCTACCACTTCGAGGATGTTGTCTTCCTTCTGTTTCATCGGCAGCAAACTTGGCATGTAACTGAACATGTATACAGAGCTTTGAACATGCAGTATCAGAATATTCGTGCAGAGCTTCGAGGTAGTAGGAGTTTTCTATTACTGAAACAGCAAAGGAACAAAGCAATCCAGAAAGTAACAAAGCAATCCAGAAGACAAGATTGTTTGCTAAGAATTCCTTTGCTTAGCTACATGCCAGCAGAAAACCAAAAGTCCAAAAGGATAATAAAAATTTACACAGGTTTGGGATATTGCGTGTGTTTGTAGGTTTAGATACAATATTCAATTTATATGTATATGTTAATATATACATATTAACAAGTAATTGTCAATCATTGGAGGTATTATGTATATGTCAGATAGACCTTAGTTCATGCGTCCTACTTTTTTTTTGTATCTGAACCTATGTAACAAGATTTGTAGGTTTGGGGAGATATATCCAATGTTTCCTATCGCTATCGCTAGCAAACGTATGTATGTATGCAGCATTCCTATCGCTATCGCTGCCCATCAAAAGCACAAAACGGGCCGTTGGAATGAAGCCCATTAGTGCATTCAAGTATTCAACAGCCGACGAAGCTCAAGGTATTAGTACCATATCGCTTGCGCAGCGAAGAGCGCACCGGTTTAAAACCGTGGATCTGCTCCCCACGTCGAGGAAGCTCCTGATCCGGAGCACGAGCATTAAGAATTGGGAACACACGAGCGATATAAACCGGATGGGTTCGACGGCGAGGGTTGACCTGACGGTCCCCTTGACCTCACCCGTCCATTTTTTTTGGTGTTCTTCCCGTTTTTGGTGTTCTTCCCACTTGACATTGTTCTGCAGGTATTTTTTTGGATACTCTCTCTGACACTAGTGATGTATGCAGTAGTGATAAATAGAGAAAAATAAAATAAGATGTGCGTCTCAGAAGCCTTCACAATGCCAAATGACATAAGCCGTTTAATGCCAAATAATATATGGTTAATCAGTGATAACAATGAGAAACAAAAATTTACGGCACAAACATAAGTAACAAACCACCCGAAAACACTGGCATTTCTGACCTTTCTGAATCAATCCCCATGCAAACATTTTAACTCACGCAACAAACCCAAATATTTTGCAACAAACCCAACCGTTCCCAGATTCTAGCCTATCTCTACATATGTGCTCACCAGGCAATGTTTGTATGTGTGGCTACGGCTACAAACACTACAACGTGCGTTTCCATCTAGGCCTCGGCGTCGTCGGCGACGGGGAACCCAACAACTCCATCAACAGGGCATCTCAACACCATCAACAGTAAGTCAATGTGCTTTCCCACACACCTTCTCTGATCCTCTCTTTTCTGGTAGGCTGAAAGTAGGAGACAAATCAATGAATAGGAATGTATCAGATTAGTCCTCTTTTCAGTAGACACTACGGAATCAAAAGCTTACCTCCTTCAATTCCGGAAGGCTGACCTGCGGGTTGTCGGCGAGGAAGGACGAGGCGGCGCACGCGGGAGGAGGGCACCAAGGGGTGGGCGGAGGGCAACAAGGGAGCGAGCCGCCTGCGGGGAGGGGGAGCGAGCCGCCTGCGGGGATGGGAGGAGCGGCCTGCGCTGCGGGGATGGGGAGAGCGGCCTGCGCTGCGGGAGAGGAACTGAGGAAGTAACAGATGGCAGAATGGGGAGGGGGAGGGGGAGCGAGCCGCTTGCGGGGATGGGAGGAGCGGCCTGCCGGCCTGCGCTGCGAGGATGGGGAGATGGGAATGGGGAGGGTAGTAACAGATGGCGGAATGGGGAGGGTAGTGGCCTAGTGGAGGATGTTACGCTGAGTGGGTGTGAGTTACCAGGACTGACTTCTTTGACCGAGTATAGCATCCGTTCTTCTATTTTTAAAAAACAAAATGCTCGTATGGATTTATCCTTGTTAAATGCTTTGTTTTGGTAAATAATTATATACTGCATTAACCCATCTTGTTATTTTCAAACCAGCAACTCGTATGGATTTTTCTTGTTCAACAGAAACTCTTTGTGAACTCTTAAATAATTTGAGCGATGCCCAAATTGATGTAGTTAAAACTCTAGGATTCGAGTGCATACTGAAAATGAAAGAAATTCAACTACGCCCATCATTGTTAAAATATATTATTAGTAAGTACAATGTAGAAGACGGAACTTTCAGAATTGGAGGTAAGTGTTTAGAAATAAACACGTGGGATATCTACTGCATATTAGGTCTCCCTTTACGGAACTATTGTGAAAAATGTTAAACCATTACCCACCAATAACGCATTGGTCGAGAGATATACACAGAACAAGAGTAAGAAGATAGTGATAAAAGATCTAGTGAAAGAAATCCAAAACAATAAGTATGTAGATGAACATTTTATTAGGATGTTTATGTTAATATTGATGGGAACAGTATTAGTACCTATTTCCCGCGATGAAGTGCCTACATTGTATTTGAGTCTATTGCAACATATAGAAGACATAAAAGGCATTAATTGGAACGAGTTCACATTGAGGTTTCGATGGACAATATCAAAAGTGTGGCGATGGACGTGGAGTGAGCATATATGGTCATAAGAAATGGCCAAATGGCAATTTAATGCTTTTGCAAGTGAGTACTAGTTTTCTCAACTAGAATTTTCTTAAAGGGTAACATCATCAAATTATTCTATGTCCTATACATTTTGTGTAGCTATGGTGCTCGGGAGCATATCCATACTATCGATTCAGATTTTATGTATAACGCTCCGATTTTTCCCTTGATGGCGCGATGGGACAAAGAATTAGCTTCTAGGAGAGACGAGCATGATATGTCCAAAGGATACGGTGTTGGCAAGGTATTGCATTGACTAACATTTTTCTTGATACTAATCCAAAATAACTTAATTACTTACAAAATTTTCAGGTCATAATGGATATCAAATGTGATGATCATGGAGACAACAACCATGAATCCTCATCAAGGGAAGTACTAGAGCACTCAAGACACCTTCATGAAATTTTAAGAGTGGTGCGAGCAATCGATGCCAAGGTTGATAACTGTGTGATTAGAATCTCTGCTTTGGAGAGAACAGTCAATCTACTTGGTACAAACATTGAGGTAAACTCTTTGTGAACTCATAACTATATTTGTACACGTTTGGGCCCATTTTAAACTTTATTTGTTTCACACTCAGGATGTTGTCAAGAATGATATGCGTCATAGTTCACCCTCGTCTGCAAACAAGGAAAGTCCACACAACATGAGTCCTCTTGAAAATAATGTTAGTATTGATGCCTGTGAGTCCACTTCTTTGGGTGAGACAAAAAGTGGAGTGAAAAAAACGATGCATGAAGGGGAGCTCCAAAAGAAGCACGACTACATTGATCTAACAGAGGACATTGCTCTAACACATTCGTCATCTATGGATGATGTAGTTGATGTTACCATAGCACACAGAGTCAAAGATGAAGCTAGGATTAGGAAAGCAAATCCTAAGCTAAGATCACCAATGACGTTCCTCACTAAGACACGTACAAGGATCAGGACAACAATTGACACCCAAGAGAATGATGGTAACACATTTTTATTATTATGAATATTCTTTATATAATTCTTTGAAAATTTTCAAAAGAATTTTTATGCATAATTAAAGATATGAAATTTGAATTCCAGGAGTGGACGTCCAAGAATTTGTTTCTATTGAGTACGTGAAGCAGTATGCGCGTTCGAGTCCTAATACCATTCTAGTTGACTTGAAGAATGGTGATGATTTCAGGGCAAAGGATTTAAAATGCCTTACAATCCCTTCATCTAAAGATGGTAAAAATAAATATCTGGGAGATCGCGTAAGTCACTAACTTTTTTTTGTTATAGTAGCCTAATCTTTGAATTTATTGTGTGGTATTCACATCTGACGTCATCTATTATGCAGCTAATGGAAGCTTATATTAAATTACTTTTGGATCGTCGCATTGAGGAAGTACTTGAGAAAAAGCTTTTTGTGTTTCATACGGTCTTTCATCGATGGGTACAATCAATTGGTGAAGATCGCTACGTCGATCGCCGCAAAGGTCAGCTTGACTATTTAGTAGGTCAAGCACAAGATCTAACAGAGAATCAATTGGTAAAGTAGGAAACACATAAAGTACTTTGGGATTAACATCAATATATATATTAACTATAGATTTTTGTAGGTTTTTATTCCAATGTTGGTCAGGAAACATTGGATTGTCTTTGTCATTAACAATCAGAGGAGAGAGTTTCAAATTTTGGATTCTCTATGGGATCTTTCGAAGTACGAAGATCACATTATTAAAGTGGTGAGCCATTTACTTGTACATTTTTATATAGTTATTTTTTAAATCTAACTGTGCTGATGTTAGCAATGTTTTGTACACCGCAGATCAATGGAATAAAAAAGTTGCTAGCCATAGCAAGACGTACAGGAGTTAATATGAAAAATGTTAACAATTGGAGTATCAAGCAGATTAATGATGTACCGGCGCAACGTGATGGGTATGTCATATTATTAGTATGTATTACATATTTTCTATACTAACATTTAATTATCCAATATTTTAGGAGTTCTTGTGGCCTATATGTTCTAAAGTACATAGAACTATGGAATGGATCTAATTTAATAAGAACCTTCACACAGGTTCGACTATACCAACTACTATGTTGCTGACTTATTTATATTTTATATTTTTCCAATTAGTTGCTATCAGAATAATAATCTATTACTGCCTTCTATGCAGAATGATATTGATGCTTTCAGAAGAAAAATGCTAGTAGAGTTGATATTTTCCAAGCTGAACCGCATGGAAGAAATCAAGAAAGAAATCAATCAATTGTCAGCTGGAATATAAACTACAGTTCAAGAAGGAAATTAGCACAGAACCCATGACTTGGTGTGATTGTGAGTCGTCGGATCCACCATTGTTAGATTTCCCGAATAATGTAATATATGCTATTTTAGGTTTTTAATCTTATTATTAAGGTACCTTAGATGAACAACGGTGACTTATTTTACCCTAATTTTTATTCAATTTAATAATTTAAATTTTGAATTATATTCTCTTAACCACATCAAACCTCCATTTACCTCTACTACTTCGATCGGTTAGTTGGTGAAAGCGAAAGCCCACGTCATTGCTAACTCCTCCCCTGCGTTCATCTACCAATCTACAACCTGCTGGACTAAAACTTCTTGGCATGGCGGAGTAAAACTACAAGTAAACTTTTTCCACGTTCAACTACAAATCTACAACCTGCTGGACTATTGAAAATGCGCTTCTTCATCCCTGGTAGTCTAGGAAGAAATTTGTTCAATTGAAAATCCTCAAAGAAAAGTGGTCACACTAGATTACTAATGCGTCCATGTTACAGCCTGTCAGCGACCACTTCATCCGTGCAGGGAGAACGGCCACTTCATGGCAACCACTTCATAGCCAGCAGTTAACTCGGTTACGTGCACGCATCCGCCGAGCCCGGACGGACCGCGTCCACGCTCGTCCGTCGGCCGCCAAACACCACCGCGATTTCTCCGCGCCGAACAAAGTGCACTGCCTCACCATGTATACAAAATGCGCTCCAAAGATTTTTGAATTTGGGGGTGCTGGAAAAAGGTTACATCTGGTACAGTTCTTGGGCGATCCAACGATAATCTCAGGCATGTCTCACATCCATGCTTTGTTCGCCCTGTCGCCGTCTCTTAGGATGGAGTATATGTCTGAATGGCATCGAGGCCGACATTGGCGATCATCCGAGTATAATGAGTACTTTGACATCCGCATCACCGTAGTGCTTCATCAATATCGCTCGAGCGACGGTTTCGAAAATCTAAGCCTTGCGATTGCTCAAACAAGCAAGGAGAATCATGTTTAAAAGAGAGATTTTCATACGCTAGTGTTTACACAAAAATACATTTGAAGTTTACTTACAAAGTAAATACGGAGTATGCTTAAAAGTGTCCGATAGTTGTGTAGGAATGTGGTGCATTTGATTTTGCTTCCTCTTGGCGGATCTTTGGAATAGGCGATTGCTATGTATTCCTCAAGCTCGAGGAACAAAAGGAACAACTCTTCTTGCAGCAGATATGTATGCTCTGTGATCAGATCAAGATTGTTAAATCATAAACTACTAGAGATTAGAGGATATGAAGATTGTGAACAATGCTTTTATTTCAGCCTGTTAGCTTTCACAATTTCGCAAATTCTACTATTTTGCTTTAAGGAGGATGAAAGCCTCCTACAACTTAGGTGTATGGAATGCAAACGTTTTAAAGTTAGGACAATAGAAGTAATGCAACTCTAGGAAGAGTGAACTTGCCTAAGAACAGATGGTTCAAGTGGTGTGAAACCAAGTGCCGGTGATTCAAGATTTTGATGCACATGAACGAAATACACTGCAAATGTCATCATAAGATCTGAATCCTACCAGTGCCCCTCCCTCGAGGACAAACTCATTCGTCACTGGATCTTTCTGGACGGCAGCAGTAAGACCAACACCAGCAGTAAGACAAACTGAAATGCTTAGATTTGGACCTGTTTTTTAACCACATTATGGAGAAAGGTTATTACCTCCTGAAATTTCAGAAATTTTGATCCACGCAGCTGAAGGATTAGATTCCCCTTTGTTTTGTTCAGCTTGCATCTTTGAGATGGGCATTCAAAGAGGGGCATAAAGACTCTGGCAGTCACTTCCTGTCAAATTCAAAACAATAGTTTTTGAATGATGATTCTATAAATTTTACTCCAGGAGCCTCCTATAAATAAAATGCAGCACACAAACAAACTACTAGCTCCGCAGCTGAGTAAAGACAAATAGTACATTAATTCTACCATGTACTAAAAAAATACCATCCAAAATGCTCACATGAAATACATTCTAAACTAGTCTAGGATGACTAGTCAGCTGGTGGAGGTTGCTATTGTTAACATGGTCAAGCCAGATATGCCTAAAGTATCTATCCGCGCATCGCACAGCACCTTTCCAAGAACCATTAAGTATGTAATAATTAGCAATAATTTGCTTTCTCAACTTCATAACATGTTAAACTCTTTTCCTTCCATATGAATCATAGCCACCAGTCCGTTTTGCTAACAAATTTAGCTGAAACTAAGTAGTATACTCACATGAACCGTTTGATCTCCGGTGGCATCCTCTGAAGAGGGTCCGTCTTTGCCGCCGCCGCCATCCGCCCCTCGCCCACACGCTGCTTCATCAGATGTCCCGGTCCTCATCGACGGTGAACGCCTCCGTGGGCTCCGGCATGAGCTCGCCCACGGCCTCCGCGAATATGCCGATGTACCGCCTTGTGTTCTCGGTGACTCTCTGCAAGAACTCCTCGCCCACATCCTTGTATCGCGCAACACACCCGATTTCACACCCAAAATTAGATCTTGCATCCACAGATTAGCTCAAAAGGAAATTAGATCGTGTCAAGTTGGGGAATTCGACATGGAACAGTCGCCCACTCGATCCGACAGCCCGAATCTTCTGCTTGCAACATCTTGCCGGAATTGGAGAAAACATAGGAGCAATTCTTATCAACGAATCGAGTGCAAAGAAACGGAAAAACCGCCGCTACCTCCCGCGCGCCCGCCTCCGCTTCCCGGCACTGGGCGTGACGCCGCGGGCGCCTTCTTGAGCCCACGCACGGACCATTATCGGCTTCGGCCCGCCGGATGGGGTCATCCGACGCATCGGCCATGGCAGCGGCGGAGCGGTTGCGAGGCGTCGGGTGGTCTTGGGTAGCGCCGATAACGTGAATATGGGCAGGTGGGTGGTTAGTAGCATATCCGGATATGGGCTGTGGGTGGATATGGGCTATAGGCTGAGTTAACCACTCAACGTGGTACCTATTATCTGACTAAATTACCCTTTAGAAAACAATCCAGCGAAATTAAATCACAGCCTCTCGTTTGCTTTAAAAGTCGTGTAATTGTTTAGAAGAAGAGCACCGGAGCACTTCTCCACTTGCATAGCATTGGTTTGATAAAAGTGACAATCTAGTTGTTTATTGGAGAAATAAACCCCAAATGAAATTTTCCCTGTCAAAAAAAACTAAGAAGTTAATATCGTGATCCAACTGCTAAGACGAAGATGCCCCTTCCCCGTCTACACCCACGGTCGTAGGTCGCTATGAAAACCAGATGGAAGTCCAAAATGGTCAATCCAAATAAGACCAAGAGGCAAAAATGTAGTGTCAATCTACACATATGTACACAGAGTACTTGTAACGTCGTGTAACATGGCCACTTCAGTTCCAAACACTTCATACATGGCCACGTATCTAATGAAAACCAGCTGAGTACTGAAAAGCCGTGAAAACCAAGCTTAGAAGTCCAAAAGAAACTTCTCAACAAATTATCGGATGAAGGGAATGGTATGTTCTATGGTGATTGTAGGGGTGCAATCGGGGTCGAATGCATATGGAATTTATATCGTATTCTAATCTATATGGTTTTTTAGATTTGGATATAGTAAGACCGAATATGAATTCAGAGTATTCGGATTTTCATATATAGTACCGTCGGGACATATGTATAACGGTTTTAAAATGGATAATATAGGTGGATAGCTGACATGCGTCATTTTTTTCATATATATTTCTTGTCATTTAATCATTATTTTTTCGCATTTTGGCACCATTATCCATCATTTACATGTTTTTTCTTTAATTACTTGTCTGAATTGGACTATTTTATTTTTTTTCATATTTTTCGTCAATCAGCGTGACGAGGTGTATTATCTTCAAAATAGGCATACTATGACTATTCCATACAGGTGTACACATCATCATGGATGTGTAGGATCAAACTACATCAAAAAGGAACTCAGGAGGTTTAAATCGGAAGATATCTAATTGGAGAAGAACTTGAGTGCAATTTCACAGAACTCTAAGGGCCATTGCAAAATTACCAAATTCCCCACTGTCCTCCAAAAACCCTAGCCGCCACTGTTTAGATGGAGCTAGCCCAGCATTGCTTCTTCTTCCTTAGCCCCCTTTGTTTCTCCCCTTTTCTCCAACTCGCCGATGACCATACAAACTCCACACCACAACCATCTGTCACTCCTGCTCCACCAACTCCAAATCCACACCGCCAGTGCCCCACCGCATCTCCTCCCTACTGCTACCTCTGCTCTGCTCCACCACCAGCCACCACTTCACCAAATCCATCGCCGCCACTGCTCCCCGATCCACACCGCCCTTCTCCTAAGTAGCCACCAGCTCACCAACAGCCGCCTTCATCTCTACCACCTCATCCACCGTTGCCTCTCCCTGCTCACCTCACTGTCGCGCCTCTCCTCTTTCCAAATCCACAGCCACCATCTTCCTCTCCACCTTCTCCCCCCAAGCACCACTGCGACCTCACACCATCATTGTCCTCTCCTCTCCTCCCTACTGCCACCTCTACTCTGCTCCACCACTGGCCACCGCTTCTTTCCTACTCCATCGGCGACCCTCCACCGCTCTCCACCGCTCCCCGCTGCTACCTTAGCTCCCCTACTCCCTAGATTCACGCTACCGCCGTCTCGTCTGTGCCTCCAATGATGCCATCCTCTAGGCAAGCTCCAACCGACATTGCTTTGACATGGACCGACTATTGGTGCTAGGCCAGCTGCCAGCGCTAGGCATGTACCGGATGTCTGGTCAAATATTTTCTGAATAATCATTTACCGATGCTATTCAGTCAAATAAAAAAACCTCCAATTTCATTACCGAATCCAATTCTAACCATCCGATACCGATACCGAATCCAGTTAGATGACAAACTCCCATCCTAAATTCACTATAAACCGGTTTTGGTACCGAGCCGGTCAGGAATTACTCAACCCGTTTGCACCCCCTATATGGCCATGCATTTCATATCTTACTTTTCAAATAAACCAACTTTTTCCTACATTTGCTGATTTTTGGAGAATTTGTGGAAACTCCGACACCTGGTTTTTACAGGACTTCAGTACTTAGCTGGTTTAGACTCAACATTACAGCACACTAGCGCAAAGTCATACGGTATTGCAGCAAAGCAAAAAAAAAGAAAGAAAGAAAGAACATGTGGGAAAGTTGCATTTTTCTTTAAAAAAGCAGAAAAGTAAAAAAAAAAAGCAAGAATAAAGATTCCATTAGCAAAGGCGCCAATAATTACAAGAATAATAGAACTATCATACTCAACTCGCATGAAGCAAGCTGCAGTTTGTTCATCCTACAAGACAAAAAAAATTTTGGGGACATACTCTATTCACTCGCTTCACATTTTCTTTTCCCAAATACTACTTACAATGTCGGCTAGTTCCTCACATAATAAAATAAAAGGCAGCCTAAAATTATCTGAATCAGCTAAAACTGAAGGAAAATTTTGTAATACAAGGGTGCTCACAAGTCACAATGAAAAAGAAGAAATGTGAGATTTTGCGGGAGCTACAATGATGATTGATTGCAACTGATCATAGAACCTTGACGCCACTCGGCCGTTTGCCTTCCATGGCATCCTTCTTGTCGCGGCAATCCAAACAAAGGAAAGGACCTTCCCATGGCTTAGAGCTCGAAGAGAATATAGAACCGGCATGAACTGATATACCTTCACTTGGTTCAAGGTCTACTTGGCAGATGGCACATGTAAATAAGCTTGACGATGTTCTCCGACCACTTGAGTCATTCCCTAACCTGTGTGGTGCAAGTAAATGAAAATGAGCATTCGTTTTATAATGGGCATCCCGATTGACAGATGACAATACATTCACGTCATCTTGTTCTTGAAACAGTGAACTATAAGATATAAAATAATGCACCAAGATGGGCAAAAAAGAAATGAAACCGGTTGTCCTAAAGAAAAAAATTATCTTACTTTACAGTTTAAACTAAAACATATGATTGCAGTAATGTGTTGTGTAGTTAGCTAACACAATAGGGCTACTACCAGGCTAATGGTCAAAATGGTCAGTAAGGTTGTAAAGTGTAAACCTGAAGGTTTATCCTAGGAAGATCATATCATGATTTTATAGTGAGCTATATGTAATTTAAAGCAAATTCAGTCATAGTATGGATTATTTAAGAGGAATATCCAACACTCAAAATAAATAAAAATGATAACTTGAATGCAAACCAGCCAGTCGTTGACATAAACAACTGAAAAACTGGCAAGCTCCTGCCAAGTGCCAAGTTCCAGCAACCAGTTAACCTTCATATGATTCAAGATATTAAAGTCCGCACCAGCAGTAATTTAGACTATATGTAGCCTTCCAAACACATAAAAACTCAAGGATTCAACTGCCGCAACCGATCAATTAATAGCTTTATGGTTCTCACAAATCAGTCTGCAGAAAAATTCATGGTTACCAACTACAGATCTCTCACTCAATTTACACAAGCATAAATATCATCTCACCCTGGATCTTCTCAATTCCTTCCAAGTGTTGCACCAATGAGGTCCTAGATATTAACAAATTCTGTATCCACGGTCAGCAACTCAGAATGGCTGCACTCTCAAGACCACACCCACAACATACCCACAAGGTCACAACTTCTCTAGATTCAACTCAGTTTACCTGAAGCTCAATTATCTAAGTTTATGGTTACTTCAAACATTATAGGCTAAGCTTAAGCTAAGCTATCAAGCACAGTATGTAAACAGGCAAAAGCTAAGCTGAGCTTATTCAAGTTTGGCATGCCATTAACACACCCGAGAAAGGCTTTCCACCAAGGGGAAAGGCTGCATTTAGTTAGAAAATGAGTTAATCAAACTGAGCAAGCATTTAATCTTTCTAGACACAACACAATTGTCCTCACTTCCAAACATTGGATTCATCACTTCCATAGATTGTAGCTATGCCTGCAAGGATGTTGTGCAACGCTTGCACAGAGTTGCTTGTGTAACATTTCAATTTAAGCGTACCCCTCTGCTGTAAACAAAAGGTAATCATGGGTCTTATAGAACAACAAAAGTACTCCCTCTTCAACATCTAGTGGCATTTCTCCAGCCCTCTTCCTGATGCGACACCAATGCCAATGCTGCTTTGATTTGTAATTCCAAGACACAATTTGAAGTTACATCTCAATGTGGCGTTGTTTTGCAACAAGAAGCTACAACCAAGTGGAAGGAGAGGGAGACCGGTTGTGGGAGAGAGAAGAAAACCCTAGTTCGTGCAAATACTTATGTGATTTCTCCTTTGTGCAATGCAAACAAGACAGCAGCGCATGGAATCGGAGGTGTGGACGGCGAAGAGAGAAACCTAGTTCGGCTCAAGAGGAAAACATAAGAACAATCAAGTTTTGATGTTTGCAGTTCTGTGCACAATGTTCATGAGACTTTCAACACCAATTCGGAGGTTTCCAATGTGCACAAAACACATATTTGGTAAGTTTATGAAGTCTACTTTCCAACGGATCAAACGGACTTCATTTGCAGCTTCCTACACAAAGTTAGGCAAATGTTGCACGAGCTGTCTGGAGAAGCGCGCGCGAGTTGCCAAATATAAGGAATTCGTGTATTGCAAGATATCATGAATCTTAGTTCATAACAGGATAAACATTCGTCGAAGAGAGGTTAGGCGACACCGACTTGAAGAACGGTGATAGGAGGGCACCAGTTAGAAGAAGAAACGGATCCAAGGTAGCGGTCTAGGGAGAGAACAGAGATAGAAATCAAGGATTTAGGAATACTTCTTCATTATTCATTACTTAATGATAATAGATATATGTTGTTCTTTTTTATATGAATATCTCAACTTGACCTCTAAGAAACAATCGACGTTTCTAAGCAAACTTACCTCTAATAGATAGAATATATCTATAAGATAGTAAAGTCATATAGTGAGGAAACTAACTATTCTTTGGCCTCGCTCATTTCAGTTTGAGCTTCTGGCTTCTGATTTATTTTTCCCTGTTCCTAAATTTCGTCTTTTTCTGGCTTTTTGAGCTTTTTTACCGGTTCTTTTTTCATATTCGTTTGCATTATACATAATGGGCTAACCTGTTTTTTCTATTTTTAAATTTTTTAAATTTAATTATACCAAATAAACCACCATCAGCTACAGTACAAAATAAGTCAGCTACAGTGTAAATTCAGCTATAAGCCTCCATTTTTTTAGCCCAACTGAGCGGGCTCTTTATCCTTAGTAATTTGACCTTGCCATGCACTGCTACAGTACACGGGCACTGTTCACGCGCCTAAACAATACCTTGAACAGTAATTCGTCGCGTGTGAATAGTACCATGAACAGTAATGCACGCATGACACAAGACAAGTGTGGGCAATATCCGATCACACCAAGAGTTTCCAAAGGTTGAAAAGGCTTCCTTTTCATGTTTTGATCAGATTTGGAAGCCCCCCAAATCAGGAAAGCAAATATATGAAGATTTGAATTCAGTTCGGACTCGGTTCGGGACAACCAACAAGGCCAATATTCAAACGCCCATAACTTTTACAAACGGGGTCCGATTAGGTGTTCTTGGATTCGTTGAAAAGCTAACTTGAAGCCCTATTCAATGGATGAGGTGCCAGCCTCAGAAACCTCATGGTCACGTCTCAAATTCTGAAACAATCCGACAGCTGCAGTTTAGGTATTTCTTTTTTAGTTCGTATTGGAGTCTAATTTTGTTCTAAATCTTAGGAAGGCTATATAAGCCCATCTATGATATGTTTTAGTTTTGAATAAAATTCAGAAAAGCCAATGCTAGCACCACGTGTTGCGTATGAGATGAGTTGAGAGGAGATTGCATGAGGGGGGGGGGAGAGATTGTGAGTTTTCAACAGAAAAGAGAGTTTTGCGCAAGTTGAGGATATCCTTGTTCACATATTGTGCTGTGGGAGTTGATGTTGCAATTCGATCAAATCAGATCGGTTTGTGAGGTTTCGTGGGTGGTGCCATGAAAGATTGAACTATTCCCACATCAATCGGTGTTCACCGTCGGTTGATCTGTATCAGTTGGTATCAGAGCTTCCGTTGCTCACGGTACCTTGTTGCTGCAAAGATCAATAGAGGGCACATCGAAGATGGAGTTGATCATCTAACTTGGTTTTGATTTGGCGACATGCAAGGACCCACTGCAGGAACTAGACCAATTGGGTTTGTTCTTCCGCCGATGCCGGGTTGGAGACACTGATTGCGCCATGATGATGGACTGAGGAAGCTTCATCAACACAGCAAAATGCTTGTGGACAGATTGGGGTTGATGACAACACCGCACCCGAAGCCATATCGGTTGGTGTGGTTGAACTGATACATCCCAATTACGCAACAAGTTAGGGTGAAGTTTTCTTTGGACGGGTATGCTACAATTGTTACTTGTGATGTAATTTCTATACATATACAAGCAAGTTCGTTGGTATTGGGCGCAGACTGGCTGCTAGAACAGTGCATACGGCAAGTTGCTTCAAGTCTGGTCATGCGCTTCTCTTTTCCATGGAAAAGAAGGCAGCAAAGGTGAGCACTACTTGTGCGCCACCAAAAGAAGATATGCATCATGATGTTGGCCATGGGCAGCAAAAGGAGGTGCCATCTGAAGGTGTTGTACAACAAGGCGGTTTGAGCATGATGACCAAGAAGGTTCGAGTTGACACTACGATTCTCGCAACGGAGCAGCGAACCAACGTGTGCAAATCTGAGTGCAAAATCAACGACAAATATTGCAAGCTTATCGTTGATGGTGGTAGCTACAACATCATTAGCAAGGATTTGGTGCATGCATTAGGATTGACAACATGACATCTAGAACCGTATTATGCGCAAAGGTTACATAATGTCGGTAACTTGAAAATAACTCACCGTGTAAAAGTTTCTTTTTCAGTAGAAGACTATCACGACAAAATGGAGTGTGATGTTGTACCAACACACGCATGTCACTTGCTGTTGGAGCATCCGTGGAAGTATGATCGCAATGTTACGCACCATGGGAGGTCCAATAAGTACTCTTTGATGCATGAAGGCAGACCATTCACGTTGTACTATGCCGAAAGTGCAATTCATGCTGAACACATCATCATCAATGCAAAGGTTGTGAAGAATACCCTGAAACCGAGGATAGTTTCGCTTGAAGGTGGAGGGGATGATGCAGCACCAATTGGTAGAGCTGCTTTGATTTGTAATTCCAAGACACAATCTGAAGTTACATCTCAATGTGGCACTATTTTGCAACAAGAAGCTACAATCAAGCGGGAGGAGAGGGAGGCCAGTTGTGGGAGAGAAGAAAACCCTACTTTGTGCGAATACTTATATGATTCCTCCTTTGCGCAATGAAAACAAGACAGCAGCACATGGAATTGGAGGTGTGGACGGCGAAGAGAGAAAACTAGTTCAGCTCAAGAGGAAGACACAAGATCAATCAAGTTTTGGTGCATGTAGTTCTGTGCACGATGTTCATGAATCTTTCAACGCCAATTATGAGTTTTCCAATGCGCACAAAACACATATTTGAAAAGCTTATGAAGTGTACTTTCCAACAGATCAAACAGAGCTTCATTTGGAGCTTCTTACACAAAGTTATGGCAAGTTTATTGGATGTTGCACGGACTGTCAGGGGAGACACGCGAGAGTTGCCAAACATAAGGAGTCCATGTATTGCAAGACAAGTGTGAGTAATATCCGCCACACCAAGACTTCCTAAAGGTTGAAAAGGCTTCCTTTTCACGTTTCATTCGGATTTGGAAGCCCCCCAAACCAGGAAAGTAAAGATATGAAGATTTGAATTCAGTTCGGACTTGGTTCAGAAAACACCCATAACTTTTACAAATGGAGTCCGATTGGGTGTTATTGGACTCGTTGGAAAACTAACTTAAAGCCCCATACAATGGATGAGGTGCCAGCCTTGGAAACCTCATGGTCATGTCGCAAATTCAGAAACAATCTGACAGATATAGTTTAGATATTTCTTTTTTCATTCGTATTGAAGTCTAATTTTGTTCTAAGTCTTAGGAAGACTATATAATCCCATCTATGATATGTTTTAGTTTTGAATAAAATTCAAAAAAGCTAATGTTGGCACCACGTCTTGTGTATGAGATGAGTTGAGAGGAGATTGCATGAGGGGGAGAGAGATTGTGAGCTTTCAGCAGAAAAGAGAGAATTTTGCGCAAGTTGAGGATATCCTTGTTCTCATATTGTGCTGGAGGAGTTGATCTTGCAATTCAATCAAATTAGATCAATTTGTGAGGTTTCGTGGGTGATACCACGAAAGATTGGGCTATTTGCGCATCATCGGCGTTCACCGTCGGTTGATCCGTATCACTTCCCCCATATCATTCTCATATGGACAGGATGACCATTGGCATTCTAGAGACTTGGTCGGGACTTGGCATTCTAGAGACTTGGTCGGGACATTCTCATAGGAACATGTTGTTCAAGCATTATGCTTGAGAGAAGCCATCTGCACATGTGTTAGGCTAACAAATGATTATATACTGATATTTGCTTAGGCATATGCAACCAATGCTTGCTCATGTGCCTAAATTTGGGGCAACTATTGAGGGACCCGCAAATCATGGGTGAGTAGACTAGAATGATGGGGCCTTGAGAGTAGATGGCAATGTTCACCTAAGTGCTAGGCACTAGGCGGATGGTGGGTGGCCGCCTAGCGTCTAGGCCACCTAGGCGGCCGAACAGAAGAGGAGATGGAGCTCAGGCAGGCAGAGGGAGGAGGCGCCATCGAGGGAGACGAAAAGGATGAGGAAGAGGAGGGCGAGGGCAACGAAGAGGAGATAGCGGTGGGACCAGAGGAGGTGGCCGAGGGATGCGGCGAAGGAAGGGAGCGCAGGGCTGAGACCGGAGATGCAAAAAGAGGCCGGTGAGCGGGAGGACGAGGAGGGGAGGGAGGGAGGATCTTACTTCGTCCGTGGCTAGGAGCGGAGGAAGACCGAGGGCGACACCAACGGAGAACCATGGGCAGCGGTGACAGGGAACTACGACCTCTGCAGGTAGATAGGACACCCAACTCCACCGCACCTAGCCCGCCTAGGACCAGCATTGATCGCCTAGGCGGGCCGACCGCCCAGGGGAGCACCTATGCCCGAGTCATGGTGGGGAGCTTGTGCCCAGCGCCTAGGCGCCCACCTAGGGGAACACTGGTAGCTGGTTAGAACCAAATAGGCAACACCCAATGCAAAGGATTGGGGATGGATCCCCAAAAATGTTCAAATAGGAATAAAAAGCCACCAAAGGAGCTGAGACAATCAGAAATATGTTCAAATCAAGTGCTAGCTGGCATAGTGGAATGGAGTAGGTTAGCTTGGTAGGTGAAGCGGCAAAGCAAAATTATTTAAGTGTAGACAACGCAACAGGAACACACACTTCAGCCAGTATTAAAACTTGCATCTGTTCTGGATTGTTTCAAAATCTGTTTTATACGTGAATTTGGACCGTCCGAGCTATGGATAGAGATGTACAATATAGATTTCAAGATAAATTCTCCAGCACTCAAACTGGATAAGTTTCAGTTACTGATTTATCCTTGAGAGGAGACAGTGATGGGCTTGTGAACATTTTACTTCCTGTTCTATTATAGAAGCCAGATCGAATAACATAGTTGCATTACAAATTGAAGAGTTTTTCAAGCATGTTGAGGAAATATAAGTAGTGAACTGAGCAATCGAGGTAAGAAGCAAAGCGGAGACATGGGGGCAAGTGGACCAAAATCCACATGTAAGTGTTTTCCATATTCATTATTGTATTTCCTCTGGTTCTTACAATTTGCATTCTCCTGATATGGTTCCAGTTACAGCCACAGGCTTCAAAAGAGACATTCTAAAAAGGTAATCTAAACCCCTATTTCTGAACTTTTGAATTATACATCCATAACTAGAACAGGCATATTGTTAAGTCAAACTAGCTGATTTGATTTGCCCGCGCAATTGCGTGGTAGGTACTACGATACATATGTTTCTATTTGAAAACACGGTTGTATTTGTCATACAACTGTAATATCTATGGGAATTTAGCTTTGTTTATTATACACTTGTAACAGTCATAATATATATACATATATTCGATTAATCTACACCATTATAACTTGATCCCACCAAAAATAAGTGGTGTAGATCCTTTTATTTTTCTTTCAATTAATAAGCAAATTTTTAGGGGTTTTTTAACTGAATGATGTGGGAATTTTTAGCCCTTAGAGCTAGGAGCCTTGAATCCTACCTATTGTTTATATTTATATAGATTGAATTGAAGTTAAACCTATGAGGTATCACTTCACACACATACTTGCGAGATATATCCAAGAGCCATACGGAAAACAAATAACCCTGATGCAAATTATGGTTGTATTTTGTTTGCAAAAATCCATCGCCCAATGTAAAGGTGCAGATGTGTGGTGCCCTGTTTCTCGTATCTTCGTCCTTTGTTTGGCACTTCTACTTTGTACTAGATCACCTTCAGATCAGCATGACCTGTTCGGTTTTACTTTGTTTAATTAATTCCCGGTCAACTTCAGATCAGCATACATGTACCAGGCTGGTGTGAAAATTTGATCTGTATGCGTGTTAGTAATGAGTCGTCATAGTAAAATTGAATAGTACCAGTATATATATATGCGTGCGTGCGTGTGTGCGTGTGCGTGCGTGTGTGTGTGTGTGTGTGAGCGCAAACACCAAATTGTCCACATAATTCCGATTAATCGTCCATATCCTGATTAATCGCTTGGTGGTACCCTATCCGTCCGACTACCATATTCCGTTTTTTCCAACACTGCTATACATGTATGGTTCACAACAAATCTTACTACTTACACCCTTCAGCACGGAACTAATGGAAAAAAAACACTTAGCAAGTTCAGGTTAAAGAAACTAACAAAACTACTTTTGGAGCAAGAGTTACAACTGACCTCTCTGATAGCATCGCTGAACCTTCTTCAAAAAGCTCTTCAACAATACCCGCTGCAGAAAGCTGCTTAGTCAATTTATTCAAAGGGTCCTTTGCTTTTTTTCTGAATATTAGAGATTTCAACTTGTTCATCTTTTTTGGTGGAGATGGGGGCTGTATCGTTTGATCAGGTGGGATTATGTCAACAACAATGCAGGTTGTATCATCTTTTAGCCCCCTTGTCCTGAGCGCCTCCTAAATGATTGTTTCAGACATGTGATTGATCAGAAAAACATGTCCGGTGACGCAAGGATAGTAATTCGGCGACCATTAGAAGCATCACCAATGTTAAGCAGAACTGCTTAGAATCTATGAGTAGAAGCAAATCTTTTTACCTTAACCACTTGCTTAGCAGCGAGCTCAGCAGGCAACCCTCTGCAAGACTTCGCAGCTACCTCTGAGGACAATGCATCCCAGATGCCATCTGAAGCAATAATAAGCCTCCCACCTGCATTTGACAACTACGGAAAACAAACAACACATCAAGTAGAAATCAGTTAGCATCTGCCATCAGTAGCAGAAAGTATTGCATGGAGAACAAGCAGCCGAGGACAATTTTTATGGTGACCTTATATACTCAGACTTATATTACTGTCAAGAGAAAAGTTCGGAGCACTTTTAGCATCCATTTGTGACGTGTCACAGTAGTACCTTCACTTGCTTCACATAAGGAACAGGTACGATAAATTCGCCGACATCTATATCTCCAATGGATCTTGATAGGCATAAACCTCCTGGCCAGCATCGCAGTGGACCAATCTGGAAACAGGGAAATGAAAATTGTTAGCCCATTTTCTAATCCTTCCAAAGTTAAGCTACTTGTAATTAGCACAGAGTTATCTTATACAGCACAACAACTAGCATATTAAATCCTATTAATTAACAGAAAAAAGGCAATAAACAAGAGCACACCTCTGCCCCGCCAACAACATTAAGCCTTCCAACTTCACCTCCACTCGCTGTGACACGCTCCCTCCTGCCACCATTTTGTATGACAGTTAGGGTGAAGGGAAGATGAACAGTTACATGTCCATACTAGTGCTCAGGCATTAATCAGAAAGAATATAAGGCAATGCTAGTACTTGGAGTTTCATAACATAAGGCTAACATCAAACCAAGAGTGCATTTAATGAAAATTTTCTACCTCGGACCCTTTCATTATTGCTGTGACATCATTATTTGAGTAATTACTAATATCTATAATCTAGTAATAGTAGTTGCATGTCCTTTTTATTTTCCCTTGATTTTACCTCTCCTTAATGTGTGTGAGAATGGAAAGGGGGCTTTAAATATATTTTTTAAAACATGGAGGGAGAAACAATGGTTGCATGAAGAGGTGTAATTAACATTCTAAACAACAACCATTGAGTAGCTACAAGAAAGGAATTAAACAACAGATACAAAAACCCAGGCATGCCATTCTAGTTTTACCCATTAATATTTCCCTGCAAGGAACGAAAAAAGGCTTGTTGACATGCAAAACTCTACAAATAAAATAACTTAGTAAGACACATATTTTGGTAAGCAACTGCTACTCACTCCTCAATATTTTCTTCTAGTCTGTGATCCACTGTAAGCAAAGAAACAGCCCCACCCTGAGCATCCAAAATACAGCGTGAATCGCCAACTGAAGCGACAGTGATAGTCCATCCGTCGATTATCACAAATGTAGCAGTTGTGCCAGAAGTTTGGCCTGGTACATAGCCAAAAAGGCAAAGTTCATCAGTATTCATCATAAACTTTCGGTGCAGTGGTAAACGCCAAATACCAATAACGGAATCATGCCTTTGCTTTGGAATTCCTTGTCGGTCTTAACAAACCCCGCGACAAGTGCGCGGGGCAACCCATGCAACCACTCCTCCCTGGAGAGCCCCCGTGGCACTGCGCTGAGGACATGATTGAGCAGATTGTCCCTTGTGTATATCGCGGCGGCGTTACCGTTATGTCCATCAAGAACCTGAAGACAAATAAACACCCAATTAGCGAATAGCAACACAAGGCCAGTCCACCCTCACAACCGTAAGCATTCCGTTTTGTAGCTCACCCATGCAGCAGCTACATGCGTACCTGCATTCTGAAGCTCAAACTCCCACGCCCTAGGTCCTAGACCAAGAATACGCCTAGCAAGATCTACAACCAAGCAACATCTATAGCAGAGCACACCAATTCACCAATCACCTACCCCATATATAGATGGAAGCAGGGAAAATCAAAGCTTCCGATGCAGCAGCAGTTGCTTCAACCAGCCAATCCAAGCTGACTAGCTAGCTATTTAGCTACTGCCGAGCTCAAACCCCAGCTCCGAATCAAGTAGATGCAGGCGCATAACGCCCAAGCCCCAAATCGCCCGCGCAGCACTGCTGCCCCACGCACCTACAGTAAACTCATTGACTGGCTCAGTAACCGAGCAGCAGGAGGGCACGCGACTTACGGCGAAGACGGCGAAGGTGGGGGCAGGCGAGGAGGAGGTCGAGGAAGAGGAGGTGGAGGTGGAGGGGCGCGCGCAGTCCGTCCTGAGGAGGAAGAAGTCCTCGCCCTTCTTGGACTGCGCGGCACACCCGTACCGCAGCAGCGGGCGCCGCCTCTCCGCTTCCCCGCCCCCCGCTCCCCCGGCGCCCCCGTCCTCCTCCTTGATGAGCACCGCGAGCGGCACGAGGCCACTGCCGCCGGCCTGGCGCCGGTGGTGCACCGCCGCCGACGACGACGAAGAAGACGACGACATTCCCCCCTTGCCCTCCCCCCGATCGGATCGAGGCGGGCGGGCGGGACAGGCACGCGGAAAGGTGGGGGATCGAGGCAAGATGGCGAGGCGAGCGAGACGCGGTTTTGTCCCGTTTTATTACGGTCGCACTCGCAGCTTACCGTACCAGCTTATAGCAAGGTCTGTTCTTTTTTTATCTACGACTTATAATTTTTAACTGAAATTTTTAAATTTTAGCTATTTACGACATATATTACGGAAAGAAATAATCGTTTACGATTTTAGATAATATAGATGTTAGGTTTTTAACGTATACTATAATTAACTTGTAGACTCTATCTTAAAAAAATATTTCGTTTGAAAGTTAGATACTATAACAAAAACCAAAACCGTTTTAAAAAACTGAAAAGAACAGGTCCTAAATTACATTCAAAATGGATTTTTCCTTCGTTTTCACCTTTACATAGTGAAAGCAAGGTGTTAGTTTTTTCCTTTTTTCTTTATATGATCGGTGAAGATATAATGCTTTTTCATTCTATTTTCTTTATATTTTTTTAATTAAATATCTCAGTCAAAAGCTAATAATCACAGCTAAAAACATTTGTAAAAGACACTTTAAAAAGGGTCTACAGTCCAATCCAGTCCAGTTGCTTTGTTGTTTTGCTTATTTTCCTTTCATCCCTCTTTGGTTTCCTTTCTCTCCAGCCAAAAGCCTTTTTCTTTTGATCTCTATCTATCTGGCTCTCGGGATAATGGTTGGGAGTTTCTCTTTTGTTTAGTTGCGTATCATCGTTGTATGTGTCACTCGGCACAAGGGTCTCATCTCGTCTCTCTCGCGTGTTGTTGTGGCAATCGTCACTATCCAAATTTCGTTGTGGTGTGGCTCAAAGAAAAAAGCAACGGTGGCTGTCATACGAAAGAGAATGAGTGGGCCACATTGGATCCAAAGCATGCACCGTGGCCAGAGAAGCAATCACCTGATTGAAAAAAATTTGTAGATTCACATGGCTTGGATGAACTCAAAGAGATCTAGCAATGGACTTGAATGGATGCAACAAAAGCAAACACTCTAAAAAGAAATGACTCAAAGATAACTAGCAGTAGCAAGCAAGCAAGGTCGGCGGCCAAACAGCAAACAGTGCTAGCTAGGCCAAGACAGCGGCACCTTAACCTAGACCACTTGTGCAGCCCAACAACACACCACGTTAAGAAGAGGTCCAAACACAACAATTAGCAAAGCTCATGCAACAGCTGAAATAGCCCATAAGCAGTCAGCCACACACACCAGCAACTAGGGTTGCTGCCTAGCAAGTTTGACGATGCTAGATCTAATGATGGTGACCTTGGGGAGTTCAAATCCTATGATGGCGAGGGCACAACTAGGGTTGCCGATGGAGCGGGGTGCCCGATCTTTCGATGAGATTGATAACTATCGATTTTGGTGGAGGTGACTCTCGTGATCCGACTACAACCGTACGATGACGCTTGTACCTTAGCAATCGTTGAACCAACTCCGAGATGTTATTGATCAAGCTGGAAGCGCGATCAATCTGAACACGAAGTTCAATCCCTGCGAACAATCGAAGAACTAGTAAGAATAAGATGTAGCCAACTGATATTGCGAATAAGATTGATGGTATTGAAAAACAAAGGTGGGATCCCGAAAGTAGTCTTGACAGGTGGTCGTCTGACACAACTGAAAAACAGAAGTTTGCATAATGGCTAAACCTAAACTCAATGAAATCCAAGTTTTGGAAAAAGGAGGTGGTGGCTCCTTTATAGGGAGACGACCAGGCGTGGTGGCCAGGGAAGTGGGCGCACGTCCTAGGGTTACAAGGCCCATGGGCCTAAATAGATGTGGCGAAGCACCCTTTTCAACTCAGATTCAGAAATAGACGTGAACTCTTTTGAATATTGTGATTGGCTCAGATGGAATTTGAAGATGAGGTTAGATCCGTTGAAAAGTAGACTTGATAAGATTTCCATAAAGTCTAAGAACGTCCAAAACGGAGTCTGTATGAAGAAGTTACGTCCGTTTGAATTTGATACTGTCGCGGCAGTCCGAATCTGATTCCAAAACGAGTCCAACTCCAACTCTTACTTGACTCAGTCCCAAAGTGACGTGGTGACCTTCATTATACCTTCCATGCATGTCCATGACTCCACATGCCTCTTCTTCATTCTTTCCCATCATTCTCCCCTTCTTGCATTTGAGTCGTCCGCGACTCAAGCTCGTCCTCTTCTCCCAAGTATGGCTTTAAATCTGCAACATTAAAAGTGGGACTAACCCTAAAATCTGGAGGTAACTCAAGTTTGTATGCATTATCATTAATATTTTTGAACACTTTGAAAGGACCATCAGCTCTTGGCATCAATTTTGACTTTCTCAATTTAGGGAATCTATCTTTTCTCAAATACAACCAAACAAGATTTCCCGGTTCAAAAGTTAAATGTTTTCTCTCCTGACTACCAGCAATTTTATATTTAGCATTCATACGCTCTATATTCTTCTTCGTTGTCTCATGCATTTTTGAAATCAATTCAGCACGTTGTTTAGCATAAAAGTTCAAATTCTCCGACGATAGAATAAGCATTAAATCAATAGGAGCACGAGGTACAAAACCATAAACAACTTCAAAAGGGCACATCTTTGTAGTACAATGCAATGATCGATTGTAAGCAAACTCAATATGATGCAAGCATTCTTCCTACATTTTTAAATTCTTTTTCAACACAGTCCTAAGCATTGTAGACAAAGTTCTATTCACAACTTCAGTTTACCCATCAGTTTGGAGATGACAAGTAGTAGAAAATAACAACTTAGTCCCCAATTTAGCCCATAAAGTTCTCCAAAAGTGGCTAAGAAATTTAGCATCACGATCTAAAACTACAGTATTAGGCACACCATGCAAATGAATAACTTCACGGAAGAATAAACCAATAATATTAGCATCATCATCGCTCTTGTGGCATGGTATAAAGTGTGCCATTTTAAAAAATCTATCAACAACAACGAATATACTATCCCTCTCCTTCTTTGCTCTAGGCAATCCTAAGACATAGTCCATTGAAATATCTTCCCACGGAACGTTAGGAACGGGTAAAGGTATGTATAAACCATAAGGATTAAGTCGAGACTTAGCTCTTTGACATGTAGTGCACCGAGCAATGTAGCGTTCGACGTCCTATCCCATCTTCAGCCAAAAGAAATGATCAGTAAGTATATTCTCTGTTTTCTTCACGCCAAAGTGTCCCATCAGCCCACCTCCATGCGCTTCCTGTAATAACAACAAACGAACAGAGCTAACTGAAATGCATAGCTTGTTAGTTTCAAACACAAACCCATAATTAATGAAGAATTTGTTCCATGTTTTTCCTTTCTTACAATCCAACAATATATTCGTAAAATCAGCATCGTGCACATATTGCTCTTTAATAGTTTCCAATCCCAATATTTTTGAAATCAAGTTGTGAAAGTAAAATATATCTCTGAGACAAAGCATCAGCAATAATATTCTCCTTTTCCTTCTTGTGTTTTATGACATAAGGGAAAGACTCAACAAATTCAACCCACTTTGCATGTCTGCGGTTCAGTTTACCTTGACTTCGAATATACTTTAAGGATTCATGATCAGAATGTATAACAAATTTTTTGGGCCATAAGTAATGTTGCCAAGTTTCTAAGGTTCGAAATAGTGCATATAACTCTTTATCATAAGTAGAATAGTTCAAACAAGGCCTACTCAATTTCTCACTGAAGTATGCTATAGGTTTACCTTCTTGTAATAACACGTCACATAAACCAATTCCGCTAGCATCACATTCTATGATACGGTTCGCCCGATCTTCTCGACGTAGGATGGATACTCGCGGGAGTCTTGATGAATCGTAATGATCCTCTAATGCCAGTGCAAGGGACAAACACTCTTTAATCTGCCAAAATACGCTCGCGTTGATTTCGTCGACCACCAAGCGAAGATCCATCGTTCACCCAATTCCCAGCGGAAAGACTGAACGATCTTGATTGAAGAACACTTCTAATTTCCTATGAAATTTCGGCAGTAATGATAAACTCGAACAAAATTTAGTAGATTGATTTTTTTCAAATGTGGTCTGTGCCCTAAGGCTACCAATACATGGCTTATATAGCCCCTTGGAACGTCCATAGGGTCTCCAAACCTAGTACAACTCAACCCTATATAGTTTTAGATCCGAACTCTTACAAAAAGGAAACTAGATTTTATAGTTATCATATTATTTTAGTCATAACTTTTTATCCATTATGAATTTGATGCTGGGACTAGATCCATTGCGTAGCTCTTGAAATTATCTTTCCAACGAGTATAAGAACACCCAAATCGACCTCCGTTTGTGAAAGTTATGACCTTTTGCCTCTCCATTGCTTTACTATTGATAAACCTAATAATACACTATATGATGACATGAGGTAGTATTATATCCTTATGAATAACAACATTATGTTTAGTTTGGAATGAGTTCACCTGGCCATATTTCATGCGACTCAATAATTCTTTCCAGTTAAATAATATATTTCACTAAAAAGTGTAAGACACATGCGTATCTGCATCATTCTAGTTCAAAAGTCTTATTAAAATCAAGGAGTTGGAGTAATGGTACATGTGTTAACTTATCTTGTGCAGGGTTCCAAACAAATGGCACGTTCTTCTTAATGAGCTCATTCAATGGTGTAGCGATTGTACTGAAATTCTTCACGAAGCGGCAATAGAATCCAGCAAGTCCCAAAAAGCTCCGCACCCATATGACCGTGTTAGGAGTCGGCCAACTCTGTATTGCTTAAACCTTCGCTTGATCAACTTCAATTCCCTATAGAGTAACAATACAGCCAAGAAACGCGACTCGATCGGTGCAAAAGGTGCACTTCTCAAGGTTAGCAAATAAACGTGCATCACATAAAGTATCAAAAACATCACTTAAATGGTCAAGATGTTTCTCTAGTGATTTGTTATATATTAGTATATCATGAAAATAAACTATCACAAATCTACTAATGAAAGCACGCAAAACTTCGTTCATTAGTCTCATGAAGGTGCTAGGTGCATTAGTTAAACCAAAAGGCATTACCAACCACTCATGAACTTAGTTTTAAATGTTGTTTTCCATTCATCGCCAAATTTCATACGAATTTGATGATATCTATTACGCAAATCAACCTTGGAGAAGACAACAGAGCCGCTCAATTCATCAAGTATATCGTCTAACATAGGAATAGGATGACGATACCTAACGGTGATATTATTGATTGCTCTACAATCCACACACATGCGACATGATCCGTCTTTCTTAGGCACTAAAATAACAGGAATAGCACAAGGACTAATCGATTCGCGCACATACTATTTATCAAGCAATTTTTGAACTTGACGCTGAATTTCTTTAGTTTCTTCTGGACTGGTCTTGTATGGTGCACGGTTGGGTAATGATGCACTGGTAATTAAATCAATTTGATGCTCAATCCCTCAAAGCGGTGGCAATCCCAGAGGTATGTCCTTTGGAAAGATATCTTTGTACTCCTACAAAATATTAGTGACAGCAGGAGGCAAAGAAGATGGTATCTCCTCAAATGAAAACAAAGTGGCTTTGCAAACTAATACATAACAAACAGAATTACTAGCATCCAATTCAGTCATATCAGATTTGGTAGCAAGAAAACTAGCACCTTTCAATTGAATTTCTTTTTTGTTCACATGAGCAGATTTAGGTTCTTTCTTCTTATGTTGCGTAAGCTCTTTTGCTACAATTTGATTTTCGCTCTTAGCATTCTCTAGACTCTTCTCTCTACTAGCTCTAGCAAGTTCATCTTTAACAATTTGTTCAGGAGTCATAGAATGCAGCACAATTTTCTTTCCTTTTAACATAAGAGAGTATTGATTATTCCTACCATAATGCATACAATCAGTATCGTATTACCAAGATCTTCCTAATAACAATAAACAAGCTTGCATAGGTATAACATCGCAGTCAATATAATCATAGTAGGAACCCACAGAAAAGTGTAGTTTCACCATTCGTGTTACCTTCAACTTACCACTGTCGTTGAACCATTGAATATGGTATAGGTGGGGATGAGGTTAGGTTGGCAAAGAAAGCTTCTCTACCTTATCCATACTCGCCAAATTATTGCAACTCCCACCATCAATAATTATGCGAACCGAACGTTCCTTGACAACACCCTTGATTTGGAACAAATTATGGCGCTGATTTTGCTCGGTAGGAGAAACTTGAGCACTTAGTACGCGTTACACTATAATGCTCAAATACTTATCGACATCTTCGGAGCCAACATTTTTCTCCTCATGATCATATCCTTCTTCATGTCCTGTAGAGTCAGTTGCAAGCATAGCATATGTTTCATCATCAAAATCATTAGCAGAGGAATATCCACCATCATCACGTATAATCAGTACGCGCTTGTTTGGACAGTCCCGCATCATGTGTCCATAGCCTTTGCAACGATGGCATTAGACGTCCTTAGTTTGTCCTGTCGAAGCAATCGAAGAGGATATTTTTGCAGCAGCTTGTGGTGCTGATTTTGCCACTCCAGAAACTCGTGGTACTGAGTTTGACGTAGTGGGGCGCTGCTTGTTGTTGAAGGATAACGATGGTGGTGCCATAATGGACGGGACAGTAGAGGTACGAGGCATCCAAGAGTTTGTGCGACCTGTAGAAGGGTTAGATTGTGTCCTCACCTGGCGTCCCTGCACTTCACGTTCAGCCTTACAAGCTAGATGAAATAATCTAGTAATGAAGTTGTAATCTTTATAGTCAAGGATATCTTGAATTTCTCGATTCAAACCTCACAAAAATCTAGCCATCGATGCCTCCTCATTCTCAACTAAACCACAACGTAACATACCAATTTGTAATTCTTGATAGTAGTCTTTCACAGACTTTGCACCTTGTTGTAATCGTTGCAGTTTATTTAACAAATCACGAGCATAATATGAGGGAAAAAATCGATGCTGCATAAGCAATTTTAAAGCCTCCCAGGTGTTAGGTATGTTATTGGTATTTTGACGACAATGTTCTTTCCACTAAACAGAAGCAAAGTCGATAAATTCACTTGTAGTAGCCCTAACTTGTCTATTCTCAGGAAATTCATGGTAAGCAGATTTTTGATAACAGCTAGTTCCCAATTAAGATAGTCATCAGGATCATATCTACCATTGAAAGAGGGCATAGTGAATTTAACCTTAGCAAAAGAATCATCGTGGTCACGTACCTTACACCGTGGAGGTTCTTGTCGCATACCTTGTCGGTTAAAATGCAACTGTCGACAAGCTCGATCGTTGTTGTGGTTACGACGGTCATCGGCCTCGGAATCAGCCATGTAGTCGATATCATCTTATCCCTCTACCGGCACAGCAAGGGGAACAGCAGAGGATGCTTGAGAAATCTCCTCAAGGCCCACCATAATGCCTGCTAAAGAAGTGTTAGTGACGCCTTGCGCTCTCTCCATCGCGGTGAGCGTGGCGTTTCTCTCAATCTGGACGCCCTCAAGTTGAGCAAGTTGCACATTTGTGACCCTGACATCCTCCTCAAGACCCTCTACACGAAGGTTCATGAGGCGCAGAAAATATTGTACGATTGCCTTTGTACGAGGAGTATGAGATGGGTCCTCATCCGTCAACTCTGTAGGACCTGCCATTGTTAGCAAAAACACAAGAATATGTCCCTAACAACAACTACTAAGATGAGGTGGTTCAAAAGTCGCTCATAGCAAGCTTTCTATCGAACTCTTACCAATTCTTACCAAGCAAACAGGGATGATCGGCTCCCAGCGATGCCAACGTATCTCTGAATATTGGGTGGAGCGATTGCCTGGTGAAACTCAGCCTATACGGTGTAGAAAAGTGTAGCTGAGATGGCTCAAGTATGGTAGCAAGGAGTATCAATAATCAAATCAGATAATGCAAGCTGAAAAATCGTTTAACATCAGTTAGTGCTGGTCCTAAGTTAGACCGTACTAGAGATGCGAGCCTAGAACACAAAATGAAAACACGGTGTGGAAGTAATAGAAAACGTCGCGCACACGGAGTTCAGAGGCTCAGAAAAGGATGCCATCTTCACGGGACACCTTAAAATCACTTGTAGAAGGTCCCTGTAAATTTTGAGTGAATTCCGAGAAAGTTGAATTTTTCTGACTTTGCGGGCCCGTTTTGAGGCCCTAAACGACCTTTTTTGGAGTTGAAGTCGCCGTGCGTGTGCCCAAGTGTGTACGCGTAGATAAAATCCCCAGATTTCCCAGACTTCTTTTTTTCACTATATCTTCTCGTTTCCTTTCCAACGGATCAAGAAACGCCCCAATCGGAGGTCGTATGCAAAAGTTAGCTCTCTTTTTTTTCTTTTTCTTTTTTGCAAAGACCATGCTGTTTTGGATATTCCTGGTTGACTCCGGAACCTCCTTGGGATAGAAACTGTTTCTTACCCTGGTTCAATTAGAGCAAAACTTCCCTCGATGGTGAGTCCGATTCCTGGTTGAACTAGGAGTCCTCCTCCCCCTTGTATTCCCTTGCCGTGGTAGATCGAACCCAACCGCAATCGGTGAGATCAAACGTGAACAGAACTCGAAACTCTAAAGGAACTAGATACTAAGACCAGCAAAGGACACGACGATGCAATCAAAAGTTCAACAAAATAATATACTGAAAAGAAAGATTGTGATGGCAAGACAGGTTTGGACAGGATGATCTACTACTATTTTTTTTTGTTTCTATGTGCTGTAGGTAACAAAAAGCAATATAATCTATGGGTAATTGAAAATTCTCACCGAGCAACCTGGCTCTGATACCACTTGGTGGAGGCGGGGTGCCCGATCTTTCAATAAGATTGATAACTATCGATTTTGGTGGAGATGACTCTCGCGATCTGACTACAACCGTACGATGATGCTTGTACCTTAGCAATCGTTGAACCAACTCCAAGATGTTATTGACCAAGCTGGAAGCGCGATCAACCTGAACACGAAGTTCAATCCCTGCGAGCAATTGAAGAACTAGTAGGAATAAAATGTAGACAACTGATATTGCGAATAAGATTGATGGTATTGAAAAACAAAGGTGGGATCCCGAAGGCAGTTTTGACAGGTGGTTGTCTGACACAACTGAAAAACAGAAGTTTCCACAATGGCTAAACCTAAACTCAATGAAATCCAAGTTTTGAAAATGGGAGGTGGCGACTCCTTTATAGGGAGATGACCAGGCGTGGCATCTAGGAAAGTGGGCGCACATCCCTAGGGTTACAAGGCCCATGGGCCCAAATAGAGGTAGTGCAGCACCCTTTTAACTCGTACTCAGAAATAGATATATACTCTTTTGAAGATTATGATTGGCTCAGATAGAATTTGATGATGAGGTTAGATCTGTTGGAAAGTACACTTGATAAGCTTTTCATGAAGTCCAAGAATGTCCAAAACGGAGTCCGTATGAAGAAGTTATGTCCGTTTGAATTTGATACTGTCGTGGCAGTCCGAATCTGATTCCAAAACGAGTCCAACTCCAACTCTTGCTTGACTCAGCCCCAAAGTGATGTGGTGACCTTCATTGTGCCTTCCATGCATATCCATGACTCCACATGCCTCTTTTTCATTCTTTCCCATGTTCCTAAGCACAATTAAATCATTTGCATTAGGTAGCGGTCTATTCTCAGTAATATACAAACCTAGGAACGAATTCACCTGGTACTTAAGTTGGCGAGCACGAGCTCGAGTAAGTGGACCATGCATCACTTGCTGTGGGTGAATTATGTGTGTAGACATGGTTGTATCCGTGGGAGAGATGTCCTCATCAGTTGCTACCTAGCGAGTTCGAGGAGGATAGATCTGATGATGGTGACATTGGGGAGGCCATATCCGATGATGGCGAGGGCACTCTCGACAGAGGAAGCAGCAGCCTCGGTGGAGCCTATGTGGCTATCGACACTTGATCCACCGAGCTGGAGGCTAGATCCCACAGGTGGGCCTATAATGAGGAAGCCGTAGATGGCCCGACGGTGATGGATCTCGTCGGACCCGTGTAATTTGAGCTCGAGCTCCTTGGATCCGAGAGGAATCAAGGTTGCTGGCCTGAGAGACCAGCCCGAGAGACTCTCTCGGGCTAGCAGCTCAATCCAAATCGGATCTGGATGGCGGTGACAAAGAAGAGATGAGTGGCGGTGGCCATCTAAGAGGAGGATGACGATGGTGGCTCGAGATCTCTCCAGCGGCGGTTGGCGTTAGAGTCAGTACTTGGGGACGACGGATCCAATGGCAGCGCTCTCCACAGGATAGCAGAGACCAGTGACTGTGCACTTTAGCATGGCGATCAGGCTAGATCCAAGTGGATCTGGTCAGGAAGAGGATGACGACGCTAGATCTAGTGAATATCGAGCTTGTAGTGCTGGATGCTGCCGATCCAATGATCCAAATCGAGCTAGGAGATGGCCCACTAACGTTGGTCGAGCTCGTGGAGACAAGGTCAAGCTCGGAGATGGCCAACGAGACGTTGCTGGACGATGGTGAGATGGAGATGCAGCTGCAGGGAGAAGGACACCGACGAGGTGCCTTGAGGCTGCCCCTAGGAGTGGAGATTGCTCCTCCCGGGGGTAGTGGTAGCGGAAGAACATGGGTGGCGGCTAGGGTATCGTAGCAGGCTCTGATACCATGTTACAGATGAGAGGAATCGATGGAATTGTTGATTGTATTGAACTCAGTCTAAAGGGCTATATAGAGAGTACACGAGATACAACTGTAACATCCTGATTTTTGGGGATTTTTAAAACCTTGAATTTAAAAATAAATTTCTGAAATTTTTCTGAATTTAAATAAAGCTTAAATTGAATTTTCAAAAGTTTTAAATAATTTAATATGATTAAATCAAATCTCAACAGTAGCTGAAAATATTTTAATTGAGTTCCTCGTGTCACAAGAAATTTTCTAGAATTTTCTGGAATTAAATTAAGCGTCAAATGAATTTTAGAATTTTAAAATAATTTTATCTGAGTAAAATAAACATCAACATAAGTTGAAAATATTTTATTTGGATTTTTCATATCTCAAGGGATTTTCTGGTATTTTTGGAGAATTTTTGGGATTTATTTGCTATTTTCTAGAGCTATTTGAAGTTTATTCGGATTTCTGGGAAAAAGAAAAATAAAAATAAAAATCCCTGGCCGATCCCCGCCGCCCGATCCTCTTCCCTCCGTGTGTCAGCCATCCCGGCCGCCCACGCGTCGGCCTCCCGCCCCTCTCCCACGTGCCCGCTCGGCCCGGCCCGCTCCGCACCGCGCGATCACCCGCTGACCGCGTGGCGCCATCTGCGCGCTGCTCTCTTTCCCGCCGCCGCTTCCGCCGCCCTCGCGCTGTTCTAACGCCGCGCGCGCGCGCTGCCGGATCCGCCACGTGGCGCACAAGCCCGCCGTGCGTTCGTGCTCACCCGCGGCCGCCGATTCGCCGCCTCGTCGCATCCGCCGTTCGCTCGCACTCCGCTCCCGCCGCCGCTAGATCCCGCCTCACTTTCATCCCCACCGTCCATTCCCGCGCGCTCGCTAACCCTAACCCTAACGCCGTGCCGCCGTTCGCTTCGGCCGTTGGATCGGCTTGCGCGTGCCGCGCGCCGCCTCTCCGCTTCGCTCCGACGGAACACGCGCCGCGGTTCAACCCGCCATCCTCGGTTCAGGCGCTTATAAAACCGCCGCCGCTCGGTTCGTGTGCCCGCCACTCAACCTCGCGCCGCCTCTCTCGCTCACCGAGCACGATCGCCTCCTCGCCTCGCAAGCATCGCCGAGCAACCCGCCGCCGCCCAGTGTCGCCGCTGCCCCGTCCCTACCGTCGGCGCCCTCTCACCGAGCACCACCGCCGGGATCTCGCCGCCGACCGTCGCCGTCTCCGCCGCCGCCGGTAAGCTGCACCGCCGGACCACCTTCCCCTCCGTCTCCGACGCCGGACACCGCCGCGATGCCGCACTGTGCGGCCACGCGTCGCCGATCGGTCGCCGCCCCGCCTCCTGACCGCACCATCCACACTGTTGCCTCAGATTCGATCAGACGGCCCGGATGCGTCCACGCGGCCGCACCTCAGCCGCCCGATCCGAGCGCCGCCGCCCGTGCCGAGCCCTGCCACGTCAGCCCTATCTGACGCGGCAGACACGTCAGCCCTAGCCGACGTGGCATGCCACGTGTTGGCCACGTCAGCCGATACCCAACACCGGGTGCCACGTGTCGCCACGTCAGCGCCACGTCTGCGCCATGTCAGTGGACACGTGGCAGTACCAGCGCCAGGTCTACGGTGGACCAGTCATTCCGTGGACCGGGTTCACAGTACAGTGCGATTTCCGAATTTTCCGATTTAATTTATGAATTTATTTTCCGAGAGCCCGTTCTCCTCCGTCCTAGCTCCGATTGACCCCGTTCTTTTTTCTAAATTCATCTAAAATCGAGCTCTAGTTGTTGGTTCTAGTTTTGTGAATTTTGGAGTTCATTTTCTTATCATTTTATGTGTTTCTTTGGTTTCGGTCATTTTCTCTCTCGCTAGATTCGGATTCCGCAGGAGCAAGTTCCGCGCCCGAAGACCAGGAATACCTCGCTGAGCATAACCAAGGCAAGTCGTGCCCTTTGATCATGTTGAACCCAGTTTGCAATCTATTATTTAATTATTTTGTTTTAAAGTACATTGCATCGCTATTTTTATTCAACCGTTGTAATGGGTAGTTATCGTCCCTTTTGGATTCATCCCTCCTTGATAACTTTGAACACCATGATACCCTTGTCACCATAGGTTGGGAAACATACTAGTGATGTTATGATGTTTGTCACAAGGGTTGGTACGATTAGATGCTTAGCCTTGCTTATTTTTACGATCAGGTTTATCATCACATGTGATTTATCAATTTGACTTAATGAGATATGGAACTGTGGTTGGTGCCACGTATATTAAAATTTGTGCCATGACGTTGGTGCGTCGTCGGCGGTGGATATACAAACTGGTTTTGCACTCGGGCGAGTGATCGTGCAGTAAAGGGGGGAAGTGTTGGAGCACTTCGAGGGATGAGGTAGTCTCACCCGGGTAATGTTAAGGACTTAACTTTGTGCGCCATTGATCTGAGCTTTACCGTGCAAACCACATGTCTGGTATGGGACGGATCTGGCTGACTAATTTGGGATGTTTCAACTTTAATCTTGCCATTGAGATGAACATGGTTGCTGATTTCCATGTGGCGCAAGGGGGGTGTAAGACCCCGGAGCAGCAACTCCAGAATCTTCTGTGTGATACCGCACTAGTCCCAGATCAAAGCTAGTGCACACAGTTAAACAGATATGATACAGAACCAACAACGCTTTATTACAATAATCGAGAATACAGACCTCGAAGTCTTTTATTACAAATGAGGTTTTAAGACCTCACACCAAACAGAAATTACAACGAAAGCAAAAGAAACTTCGGCAAGACCCATCAATACGCCACAGGCAATTGACTGGGGAAACGCAACCTAGAAATCTGGAAAGCCTCCATCGAATCCATCCACGAAGTAGTCGTAATCCGCCTCTTGAGCTTCGACCTCCTCTGAGAGTTATTTTAAAGTGTAGTATGTGAGTACATAAAGTACTCCGCAAATCTTGGGAAAAATGCAGTAGATGCAGGGCTTAACAAAGGAAGGTTATATGGTTATTTTGCATAAAGCAGCATTTTATTTCAAATACCATTATGTAATTTCTAAAGCATCAATTTAACAAAATAGTTGCACATCAAACTAGATACAATTTTCTAGTGAAGGTTCCAACCACCATCACTAGTAAACAGGCTCTAACCGCCAAGGTTTAAAATTACGGGTTCCATCCACCCTCACTGGCTCCATCCACCAGGACACACACTCCCGAGAGTTCCAACCACTCCCGAGTTCCCAAAACTTTTATTTTAAAATTAAAACCAAAGGTCTACCATGTGAATGCATTCCTTGCCCGCCCTTGACCGTGGGCACGGCTATTCGAATAGTTTTATTACTCTGCAGACTGTGTACAACTTTACCCACAAGAGATAAATTATCTTAATAGTCAACATGCTTCCTTTGGCATGAGACCCAGATAAAATATCACAAAGCCTTTACCTCACTCTAGTCTAGTTAGATACCACCCGCTGAGGTTTCACCGCTAAAGGGTTAAATCCACCACAGTCAGAATCCCCCTCTTGCGCCATGTGAGTACAGTAAATCTCTGTCCCTCACTGTGAGTAAACTAGTAAATCCCTGGTACCCATTTTCCGATGGCGGCATCTATACTAAACTATCGTAAGTTAGTTAGCTAGGTTGTACCCATTTTAACTTGTGGTTGTACGGAATTGCTCAGTTTGGACAAACACAAGAGTTGGTCCTTAATTGACTAGGGCGTAACATACACTTTACAAGATCTCGTGCTAAATCCGCATCAATCCAATCTTACCATCCGCCTCGGTCTACAACAATTTTCACATATTAATTTATTTAAAAAGAACAGTGGCAACACCAATCGCCACTAAATTTCTCAATACAACAGACTAGTTTAAAGAATTATAATTTCCCATCCAAGGTTACAAAGATTAAATAGCATGACTAAGCATTTTACTACCATTTTAATATTTGTCAAAGATTTAATAATAATCTCATTATTGAGACAAAGAAAATCCTAAGGTTACAAAGGTACATGGCATTCAGCTGCAATTGAGGGCATAACAAGTTAGGATTAACTAATACCTTAAGACATAAGTTATCATTTTATGTAACATAGCAATGCATCTAAATTTAAAATAATAAAATGATTTTAGCAAACATAGGCACAAGATGATCAAAGGAGACTTGCCTTCTTGCGCGCTAAATGATCCCTCTTGCTGCGTCTCGACAAACTCTTCGGCGACGTTGGTTTCTACGCGCGAGACAACAAAACAAACAAATAAATAAATACAAATAAAATCACAAAAATATAAAATATATATCTGAAGAAAGGTTATGATTTTAGATAAATTTAGAAATTTGAATCACTGGATTCGGAGTTCGGACGACGGAGAACGAGCGATTGGAAGTTTGAATGGATTGGAAATTCCAGAAAATGCAAAACCGAGAGAATATTCTCTGGAATCTTATTTTTTGCTGATTTTTGGATATTTTCGAGTGTATGGCGAGTGGGGTCCGGTTGTCATTGGGTACAGATTTTTATTTTAACGATTTATGACAAGTGGGTCCCGCTTGTCATTGACAAAGGTGAACAAAAATTGGAAAGTCCAACCGAAAATTGCACGCCCAGGATTAGAACACACAACCTCATGCATGCATGCACTAACATGTCTCCCCTAACCAAATGGGCATCTAGTCTTTCTTGGCAAAGGAGCAACAACAAATCAAATAAACAAGATTGAATATGGTTGAAGAAGGAATCATGGAGGGTGACATGGGGGCGCGCACGGGAGGCGGCTCACCGGCGACCGGCGGCGGGGCGGCGTAGGGCGGCGGGGTAGCCGGGGTGGCGGGAGAGGTAGGAGGCGGGAGCCGGCCGAAAATGAGGAGGAAAAAGGAAGAGAATGGTGAGGGAAGGCCAATTTATAGAAAGATAAGGGAGGTGAAGAGATTTCAGTTTTAAGAAGGTTAAAGGTTGGGGAACGGCCGGAAGATTGATGGGGGTGATTAGGGCGTCCATTTCCATGTTTTAATCGGGAGTTAAGAGGGAGAAACGGATGGCAATCAAAGCTCTAATTCGGCTCTAATGGTGGAGGAGAGAGAGAGTGGGAGGAGGAAGAAGGAGAGGTTGAAGAAACATATGACATGTGGGGTCCATGTGTAATAGAGAGAGGGAGGGAGTGAAGGGGTACGGGCCGTCGGATTTGCGACACGTGGCAAGTGAATGGCTCAAGGCCCTTGGATGAATATGAAGGGGTAAGTGACTTTGTATGGCTAGGATTAAATCGTGGAGAGAGATGGATTTAATCTGAGAACGACACGTGGCAGGCTAGGATTAATTTGGTTTTTATTTTCGGAATAAAATTTCAGAAAATACTAGAAATTTTATAAATACTTAGAAAAATAGTTAATATAGTCTAAAAATTCCAGAAAAATCATAAAATATTCTTGGAAGCATTTTAGACTTAGGAAAAATATTTTTAATTTTAGATTTGTATTTAATAATTTTATAAAATACTTTTTAACTTTTAAAATTGATTTTTAATTCCAGAAAATTCTCAAAAATTAATTAATAATTTAGGGAAGGCTAGGAAAAATAAAATAAACTCTTTTTAGCTTTAATAAAATATTTAAAATATATTTTTTTACTTTAAATTTTAAATAAAAACTAAAAAAATCCAACTAGGCTCCAGAAAATCCAAATAAACTCCAGATATTTTTAAATAATTATTTTGGAATTAGTTTTGAAGAAAGCAAATTTTTGGAATGTTACAGGGGGTGTGATGCGAAACCCTAGCGGGCGGATTAAGTTGTAACTGAACTTTGTAAAAGCCTTGTTATGATTTTCTTTAACGTGAGGATTATCACATCGTGTGGGTACAGTTATGTAACCTCTGCAGAGTGTAAAACTATTCGAATAGCCGCGTCCTCGGTCATGGACAATGCTCGGTGATTTTACACGAGGGGTAGTTATTTCTAAAAACTTGTGAATGGAAGTGGACAGGTGTTCACTGTTGGTTTAGCTTATGGATAGGAGGTCCATAAGGGGTTGGTTTAGCTTATGGATGGGAGGTCCATAAGCGGTTGGTTAGCTTGTGGATGGGAGGTCCGCAAGTGGTATGTCAATTTCTTTGATTATTTACTTAATTATTGTTTTACTTAAAGTTCGCCTTCAATCTATTATTTGTATTTCAACTGTCTTTTATGCAAATTAACCTTTCAGCCATCCTTTGGTAAGCCTTGCATACTATATTGCATTCATTTGTTACAAACGACTTGCTGAGTACCAATGTACTCACGGCTTTATGCCCAATGTTGCTCAGTTGAGGAAGAGGAGTATCACCAGCAGGAGGTTTCAGAAGGAGAGTACTTCGACGACTTCGCGGTTTAGGCTTCGTTCTCCACTCGATAGCCTGTGGGCTTGTTGATCGGCCATTACGCTTTATTGTTAAGCCTTCGGGCTAATTTATTGTAAGCTTGACCATAAGATCGTACCTTTTGAGATTTATCGATATTGGAGCTTTTCCTTTATTTTATCGTGTATATGGTTGTGATGACATCTATGTTTAACTGTGTGCACTAGCATGATCCTGGGACTAGTGCAGAATACATAGGGAGTCCGGATTTACATATTCGGGTCTCGACAACAACACAAGATTAAATCTTAGAAACTAAAAAATGTCACAAATACCCTTAATAGTAATAAACATTCAAGTAATTCACCAAAACTTCCAGAGACTATTGGTGGATGACATTCTCAGTTGTATTACTACTTCAATTTTTTTCGAGAATGCCACTATTTCAAAACATGGACAAGGATTTTGTGATCTTAAGATCATATGCAACCAGTTTTCATTTGCATACTTGTGAATTTCAAAAAAGTCATAGATGCTAAACATGTTAGAATATGTGTTTTTTTGTTTGGTAAATTGCGGAGTACTTTATATCTAACTTTGTCAGCTAATCACCATCAGTGCCACTTGCTTCCCATGAAGAGAATTTCAACTGACACCCCAACAGATAACATCATCCACTACAAGGCTAATTAACTCAGCCCAATATCTTGCTCATATCCAGGAAAACCCTTTATTTGGGCATGAGGAGTGAGAGCGCATGCATATAAGTGTGTTAATGCATTTTTATGTCTCATTAAGTTGCATTAAGTTTTAAACATTGAGAAATGTATTAATTCACTCCTTAATCATAAAAAAGATTTACTCCTAGCTCTAAACTTCATTTCATGATTATTTACAACATGTGATCTTCAAATCTGGGGAAAAATTCTTATGCAAACCTCCTTACTTGGTAGTATCTTGCTAACTCTTTTGATTAGGACATCAACAACTCAAAACTTTCTCAAAACAATTGTTGTGATTCAGCCAAGGTTGTCACAACGCTCCGGCAAGTCGTAGCGAGCGTGGGGCACCAAGACACATAAGCGCTTAGGTGCACACCATGGCAAGAGTTAGATGATGGTAATAAAATAACTAATAATACCTTTTATAGTTGAGAATTAAATAAATATAGCTTATATAATACCATGTATGGTAAGGAATTAAATAAATATACCTCATATAATATCTCATATAATACGTGGACTAGTGAAAATTAGCAAGTTTTCGATATCACAGGAAAAACTTCGTTTGTCTCCATTGTGGTTATCCTATGTCTTTATTTTTCTGCATTTACATTTCTAGCTACTGAAATTGAATTAACTTGTGTAGCTAAAATTGTATTTAGTAGAGACATTACTTGTGGTACCTTAGCAAAACATAAGTTATTTAACTCTTGACTTGTGCTATAAACTTTGAATTGCCCATTCTTCTTAAAATTGTTAATTAGAGCAACAAGAGTTTTAAAACCTCCTATTCATCTCTTTTAGTTGGTTATCCTTGATCTTACAAGTGGTATCAGAGTTTGGTATCTTATTTATTTAGGCTTAACTATCTAAGAGAGAAAATGATGGCTAGTGAGGGTATCTCCATAGGCAAGGAACATTTATTTGATGGATCAAATTATGCTTATTAAAAAATTAGAATATCAATTTATTTGAAGGCCATGAGCTCGAGTATATGGAGGGTTGTAAATGAGAGTTGTGTTATGTCTCTTGATCCATCACACCCCACGAACCTTGAGGAATGCAATACTCATTTAAATGTTCAAGCGATGAATGTTCTTTTTGAAGCTTTGAATGCGAATGAGTTCAATCAAGTAAGCAATTTGAAAACCACTCATGAGATATGGACTACCCGCTAGGGAATCTATGAGGGCACATCCACGGTCAAAGAGGCTAAATTGTATAGACTGCGGATCAATTGTGAGATATTTACAATGTTGCCTCATGAAGACATTAATGAAATGTATTCAAGACTCAATAACATTGTAAATGAGCTCAATGGCCTTGGTACTAATCTAACCGATGTTGATATTGTACGCAAGATGCTTAAGGCTCTACCAAAGAAATATGAGACGTTGGTGACTCTATTCCTTAAATCAGTAGAGGTGCCGATAATGACACCAATCGACCTCTTAGGCATCCTCACTACTAATGAGTTGTACAAGGACAAGGAGTAACTTTTGTAGCAATCCTACTCCAAGAAGAAGGTTACCGCTTTCAAAATTAAAGTAGTATCAAGTGATAAGTCAGAAGATAAAGAAGATGACTCTAAGGAGGAATTGGCTCTCCTTGTGAGAAAAATAAAGAAATTTATGAAAAGGCGCTCAAACCGAAGCGCTAACTATGACAAGAGCAAGAAGGGGCATTCATACAACAATGACAAGCGCTATAGCAACATCTGTTGCTATGAGTGCGATGCGAAGGGTCACATTATCTCTCATTGCTCAACAAAAAAGGATGATAAGGCTAAGTCATCTAAAAAGAAGGATTAATGGGAAGAAGAAGCTTTTTAAGAAGCTTTAAAAAGATAGCTGTTGTAGGGGTGGCCCCACCTAAACCTAGCTAGCCTGTTGGAAGGTTGTAAGTCATGTAAATGACATACTTGTCCTCGGTGAGGGACTCCGTGTAAGGCTACAATGGTAAAGTCGCCCCTTGCGAGGGGGAGTACTTATGTATCGTGGCTGGTCCTTGGGAAAGCCAGAAAGAGGTCATTTGTTTACCTAACTCTCCACCACCACTCTCTCTCTCTGTTTGGTCTGTAGCCACAACAGTTGGCGCCGTCCGTGGGGACGACGGAAGCAAGAAGACCTCCAGAAGGATGGCACCAACATCGTCGGCGGCAAGGAGGAAAGGGGTCGCGAAGGCCACACCTCGCGTCAGCATCGGCATCGCGGCGTCGGCAGGGCGACCGTAGGAGTGAGCGATAACGCTCGCGACGAAGACGTCGACTCCAACCCACCTCCGCCGACGCAGCCGTCGACTCCAACCCCACCTCCGCCGACGCAGCCGTCGACTCCAACCCCGCCTCCGCCGACGCAGCCGTCGACTCCAACCCCGCCTCCGTCGACGCAGCCGTCGACTCCAACAACACCCAAGGCGATGCAGAAATGTCCAACAGCTACGGTCATACTGCGACTCGGGCCAGGAACGCTGGAATCCACCACACAGATGGGGCGGACAATCCGGCGGCGCCGACGCTAGTCGCGGCTGCCAAACCAGCGCGACCAGGTGCGCCGTCCGTTTCGACTACGCCCATAGCACGCAGATCCCTGCTGGCCGCCCTCCATGCGCTCCAACAGGAGCTGGCAGATCTCCACGACACTGTAAGCGCCATGCACGAGGCTTCGAGCCAGCAGATCCCGATGGCCGCCACGCCGAGAGCCCGTCCACAGCACTCGCTGCAGGCGCCCGCGCAGATTCAGGCCGTCAACGTCATCTCCGGGGGTTCATCGTCGGGAGTCTCGCAGCAGCCGCAGCTGGGAATATCTCAGGGCGATGTTACCTTCGCGTCCGCCGATGCCCGAGGCATCGAGTTTCCTCATCACGACCCATTGCTCGTCCGGGTCGACATTGCAGGGTGCGACGTCCGGCGTGTCCTCATCGACGGAGGCAGCTCGACGAATGTGCTTTTCGCGGAGGTCCTCGGCCGCATGGCAATCCCTCACTGTCGATTGCAACCATCCCGGACCCCATTATGTGGCCTCGACGGCCAACCCCTAAGTGCATTAGGCCAAATACACCTCCAAGTCTCCTTCTATCAAGGTAACAATGTCAGGACCGGGGGCATCGTCTTTGACGTCGCAGACACCCCAAGCTTGTACAATGCCATTTTGGGCCGCCCCGCCCTCATATCTTTCGGGGCGGTCCCACACCATGGCTTCCTGTGCCTGAAGCTCCCGGGCCCGCGAGGCGTCATCACAGTCTTCGGCGACCAAGACCTCGCCCGGTGCACGGAGTTCACAAGCCCCCGCCGTCGGGTGCACGCCCTCGCAGCCAAGCCTAAGGCGGACACACCATCCGCCCCGGGATGGACCCCTAAGCCTCGGCCGGAGGGCGAAGTCAAGCGGGTCCCCCTCCGTGCCGACGCCGAAGTCGCTCCATAGGCGACGGTTTCCCGGAAATGAAGCGAGCTCCTCCAAGTTCTCCGAATAACGCAGACGTCTTCGCCGTCCCGGGACCTCACGGTGTGAACCGCTCCTCATCAAGCACAACTCGCAGTCGTCAAAGACGCCAAGCCGGTCAAGCAAAGGCTTCGACGCATGTCCGCGAACCGCAGCAAAGCGCCAAGGTGGAAGTAATGAAGCTCCCGCATGCCGGCGTCATTCGAAAGTTCGGCACCGGATTGGCTCGCCAATTCGGTGCTAGTGAAGAAAGCCGCCGCACCGACGCATGTGCATCGATTTCACCGCTCAACAAGGCGTGCGGGATGACTACCTTCTCCGCGCGCCGACCAATTAGTCGACGCCACTACGGCCGTGAACTCATGAGCTTCTTGGACGCCTACTCCGGTTATCATCAAATCTACATGGCCAAGGATGATGAAGATAAAACCAGCTTTATCACTCCAATAGGAACATACTACTTTGTCAGAATGCCCTTTGGCCTGAAGAATGCTGGCGCAACATTCACCCGCCTAATCGCGCTGGCGCTGGCCTCCCAGCTAGGGAGGAATGTCGAAGCGTACGTGGACGACGTGGTAGTCAAAACCAAGCAATTAGCGGCTCACGACCACGATCTCCAAGAGACCTTCGACAATCTCCGGAAGGCAGGCATCAAGCTCAACCCGGACAAGTGTGTTTTCGGTGTACGGGTGGGCAAGCTCTTGGGCTTCTTAGTGTCTGGGCGCGGTATCCAAGCCAACCCCGACAAAGTCGACGTAATCCTTGCCATGGAACCGCCAAAAACAACGTGGGAGGTCCAGAGACTCGCCGGCCGCATGGCCGCACTGAGCCGCTTTTTGTCCAGGGCAGCGGAGCGCGGCCTGCCCTTCTTCAAAACCCTGCGGGGTTGCGACGTGTTTTGGTGGGACGCCGACTGCGCCAGCGCCTTTGACGACCTCAAGAAGCACCTTGCAAGCCTACCCACATTGGTAGCCCCGGCACCAGAGGCTCCCCTTTTACTTTACCTTGCCGCCTCCGCGACCGCCGTCAGCGCCGTTCTCATTCTCGAGGAGGGCGTTCGCCAACGCCGTCTACTTTGTCTCTGAAGCCCTCTAAAGCGCGAAGACGCGGTACACGGAGCTTGAGAAATTGGCTTATGCCTTACTCATGGCCTCGAGAAAGCTCCGACATTACTTCCTCGCCCATCCAATCACTGTGCCATCTTTGTTCCCTCTGGCGGAGATGTTGCACAATAAAGAGCCCACGGGACGCATCGGCAAGTGGGCGGCCGAACTCGCCCCTTTTTCCCTGACATATGCTTCGCGCACGGCAATCAAGTCCCAAATCCTTGCGGACTTCCTCGCGGAGTGGACCCCAGCGGCCCAGCACGCCGAGCAGCCCGAGGACCCGGTATAGACACTCAACACCGACGGCGCGTACTGCGTCTCCGGCGCGGGCGTGGGGGCGCTGGTTACTACCTCGGAGCGACGCCACTTGTTATACTCGGCGCGCCTCGTATTTCCTGCAACCAACAATACTGCGGAGTACGAGGCGCTACTCTTCGGCCTAGCAAAGCTCAAAGCTCTGGGGCGCGGCGAGTCCTCGTCCACACAGACTCCCGGCTGGTGGCGGGGCAGGTCGACAAGTCCTACCAGGCCAAGGACCCCGACCTGGCCAAGTACTTGGCAGCTGTGCGAGCCAAGGAGCGGCACTTCCTGGGTGTCACGGTCAAGGCCATCCCCCGCGCAGAAAATGAGCAAGCGGACATTCTTGCAAAGGCCGCCAGCCAACAGCTCCCCGCCCCCGAAGGCGCATTCTACGAGGTCCTGCACGCGCCGGCCATCGCACAGGACAATCGCGACCCGGCCCTAGTCCACCAGATCACCCATCAGGGCGACTGGCGAGAGCCAATTCACGCCTTCTTACAGGGCATCGCCGAGCCAGACAACCCCGTCGACCTTCGCCGCCTACAGTACCGCACCGATCCTTCCAGCTCCTTGACGGAGTGCTCTACAAAAAAGGAGTCTGTGCACCGCTCCTACGGTGCCTCTCGCGCGAAGAAGGACAGCACCTCCTGGCGGAAATCCACGCGGGCCTTTGCGACTCGTGATCCGCGCCAAGATCGCCGTCGGCAAGGCATTCGAGCGGGGCTTTATTGGCCAACCGCCGTCACCGATGCTCAAGAACTGGTGCGATGGTGCCAAGGCTGCCAATGGATGGGGCGAGTAATTCATAGAGCCCCCACCGGCCTCAACCCCATCCCCCCTGTATGGCCGTTGGCTCGGTGGGGCATCGACGTGGTCGGGCCTCTGCCCCGAGCGCCAGGAGATTTGCGTTTCATCGTGGTCGCTTTGGAATATTTTTCCAAGTGGCCAGAGGCTGTGGCGCTAGCCAAGATCACCTCGACGCCATACGGCGCCTTTGGCGTAACATCATATGCCGCCGAGTGCCCAAGGAGATCACTGCGACAATGGTTTGCGCTCGACTCGCCTGCTCGTGGAGTTCGCGACGACATGGGCATTATGCTTCGGTTCGCCTCGGTCGGACACCCACAGTCCAACGGAGCGGTCGAGCGGTCGAGCGGGCGAACGGCGCCATCTCCGCCGGAATCAAAAAACGCCTTGTCGGGCTACAGAAAGGCAAGTGGCCCGGCGAGCTCCACAATGTCCTCTGGTCGCTCCGCACAACAGCGACATGTCCGACGGGGTTCACGCCGTTCAAACTACTCCCTGGTGATGAGGCAATGACGCCCGAAGAGATCAAGACCGGCTCACGAAGGGTCCTCGCCCAGGCCACCCAACACGTCGCCAAGTACGCCCGTCAAATGGCCCGCAGCCAAGACCGCTCCGTGTATCCGCGAGCGTTCGGTAGGGGACCTTGTCTCGTGGAGGCGCCGCGCGACACGGCCGTAAGCCGAGTCAAGTGGGAAGGCTCGTACATTGTCACAACGGCACTGCAGCGAGGAGCTTATCACCTTGCCACACTGGAAGTCCAGGCGCTCCGCCACACATGGAATGCGGACAGGTTGCGGAAGTATTATGTCTAAGTCACAAAGGGCCATCTCGCGGCAACCAGTTCAGCGGTTAGTCCCCGGTTGCTTGTACTCGCTCACCCAAGTAAACGGGAATTTAATAATAAAGTTCGCTTGCGAGGCTATTCATGCCCCACCCCACCACAAGCGCCGCGGCGGAGGCTTGCCCCCGCACGCACTCTACGGAGTATAAATAAGATGTAGCGATGAGGTCCGCCTCCGCACGCACTCTACGGAGTATAAATAAGACGTAGCGATGAGGTCCGCCTCCGCACGCACTCTACGGAGTATAAATAAGATATAGCGATGAGGTCCACCTCCGCATGCACTCTACGGAGTATAAATAAGACGTAGCGATGAGGTCCGCCCCGCACGCACTCGCGGAGTATAAATAAGACGAGCGATGAGGTCCGCCTCCGCACGCACTCTCACGGAGTATAAATAAGACGTAGCGATGAGGTCCGCCTCCGCACGCACTTCACGGAGTATAAATAAGATGTAGCGATGAGGTCCGCCTCCGCACGCACTCTACGGAGTATAAATAAGACGCAGCGGGCAACGCCTCCGCGCACTCATGGAGTATAAATAAGACGCGGATGTTTTCCCGCGCACTTCATCGAAGTCTAAACAAGACGCGGATGTCCCGCGCGCGCGTTGGCGCACCCTCCGAGCCTAACTAAGCCGTGGTTGATAGTCCCACTGACGCCCGAGTATAAACTAGACGTGGATATTTTCCCCGCGCACTCTCATCGAAGTCTAAACAAGATGCGGATGTCCCGCGCACGCGTTGGCGCATTCTCCGAGCCCAACTAAGCCGTGGTTGATAGTCCCACGCACGCCCGAGTATAAACTAGACATGGATGTTTTCCCTGCGCACTCTACTGAGTCTAAACAAGACGCGGATGTCCCGCGCACGCGTTGGCGTACCCTCGGAGCCTAACTAAGCCGTGGTTGATAGTCCCACGCACGCTCCGGAGTATAAACTAGACGCGGACGCCCCGCGCACCCCTGCGCGCCGCCAGCTCCGCTGCCACCACTCCGAAGGGTAGGGGACGGAGCGCAATCGCATCTACTTCAACTAGACGCCAGCTCCGCTGCCACCACTCCAAAGGGTAGGGGACGGAGCGCGATCGCGTCTACTTCAACTAGGCGCCAGCTCCGCTGCCACCACTCCGAAGGGTAGGGGACGGAGCGCGATTGCGTCTACTTCAACTAGGCGCCAGCTCCGCCGCCACAACTTCGAAGGGTAGGGGACGGAGCGCGATCGTGTCTACTTCAACTAGGCGCCTGCACCATTGCCCCTACAGCAAGCGAGCGCAGTGGGGAGGTGCCAACCTCCACAGCGTTAACCATCAACCGTACAAGCAGCATGCAAATTGTGCAGTACTCGACATAACGGTCCTCTTTTCCGTTAATAAGCAAAAGAAAAACAGCAACAAAAGCAAAAGTCACACCACGCCACCAGCTCCCGGAGGACATTACAAGTCGGCGCCGTCTTCGGCGCGCTGACGAGCCTCCTCCAGCCACTCGAGGAAGTTGCCCTCCCGGTGTAGCGTCCGTCGCACTAACGCCTTGGCCGCCTCCTCTCCAAAGTGACGCCAGATCCCCTCGTAAAAGCTCTGCACGGCGGGCATGGTGGTGCGGACTGCGCCGACCATACCGGCCCGGCCGAGCGCCAAGCCGACACACCAGCCCCTCCACGTGCTCGCACCCCCGGGCGTGGAGCATAGCAAAGGCAAGGCACGCGCTGGCGTAGCCGCAGTGATCGCCGAAGGCTTTTGCACCGTCAAGTGCCAAGCTCGAGCCCTCCTCAATCCGCGCCAACAACTGCTTCACGTCCGCGGCGTCGTGGGTAAGGTCCGACGACGACGCGGAAAGCCCGCAGGCCCTCCAAAGACCCCATGGCCCTCCAGCCGCGCGACACGCCGCTCGAGCTCGCTCTTCTCCTCCAGGGCCACGGTGAGCTGGGCCCTCTCCTCCTCCAACGCGCTATGCGCCCAAGTAGGCTGACACGATCCTCTACCGCGACACGCTGCGCCTCTTTGGCAGCACGTTGCGACACCCCGCTGCGAACTTCCTCCGCCCAAAGACATGCGATGCGTCCTTCATGGCGTGCGCCTGCGTCGGCAAAGACGGTTGCTCCTCCAGCGCCCTCCGTTCGCGGAGGCGCGCCTCATCCAGAGCCCGGCCGATGGTGACCGCCTAACAACAGGACATGGCTGCTTAGCATGCACGCGGCGGTAACGTCAATGGCGGGCTCAGGAGCTTACCTTCATCCCCGCGGCACCCAGTGCAAGCGCAAGCAGGTCCGCCCCACATGACGACAGCGCTCGCCGATCCAGCCTGCCGTCACCACATTCCGTAGCTCCGTTGAGGGCACGGAGCGCCCGGCCAGGCACGGTCGAACACGGTGAGCCGTGCGGGCCTCGCGGAAGCATCAGGTGTCCGCGCTGCGTTTCGCGCAGCGTCACCACTGACTTCGCAGACGCCACCGCTGCTCGACCCTTGCCCGCGTCCGGGCGACTTCCCCTCTCCTGACGCCGACGACGGCATAAGCAAGCAAATCAGAGAAAGCTTCGCGAAGTCACAAGGAAAAAAGGAGCTACGCCAACCTCGCACCGGCACTGGGCGCTCGGGCACAGCGAGGCCTAGGACCTCGCATACCCGGTTTATCCGCCCCAACCCCGCAGGCCTAGTCGCGGCTTCGCGCGAGGTGTGCTCCTTCCACGTGTACGACCCTAAGAAGGCATCGACCGCGCTCGGCGCCCCACAACGAAAGCATCGCGCACCGGTGGGCTCTCGCAATGGCGACACCGAGGGGCGGATGCCATCCCTCCGCGTGTCATGCCGTTCGTATTTCCACAGGTCGGAGAGCGGAGACACCCCGTACATGGTAAATTCTTCGGCAAGATCGCGCATGTTGAACCGAAGGGTCACGCCGCCGAGTCTCCGTGCCTGCCGCTGATCCTCGCCATTCGGCTTCAGCCCGAGACAGCAGTCGAAGGCTATCGGTTGACCCCGGCACCGCAGATTGCTGGTCGCCACGCGCGGCGAGAGAACCATCGCCGCATCCACCCCTCCCACTTCTCCTTCGTCGCCAGAGCAGGGACCAGATGCGCGTAGCCTGACCGCACCACAAAGTGAACGCTACCAAAATTGGACAGTGTCCCTTCTCCGACTCTCTTTGGCTGGCAGCGCGCATCATGAAGAAGGGCGAATAAGCTCGCGCGTGGATGACCGCCTTCCACGCGAAGGGCCCAAGCAAACACCGCCAAACGGACTATTGCATTCGGGGTCAACTGCGCCAACTCCAACCCATAAGCCTTTAGGACCTCACCGACAAAGAGCGTCGACGGCATCCGGAGTCCCGCCTCGAAGAACGCGGTGAAGACCATCGCCTCTGACTCCTCGGGATGAGGCTCCACTTCGTCGCGAGCGGGCAGGCGGGCTACGTGACGGTCGTCTATCTTCTTCTCCCGCACGAGAGCTTCAATCGTCTCTTCGGTGGCATGGCTTCGCCCCAGCACCGCAGAGCACCGCCCCTGCCAGGCGTTGTACACCTTTCGGGTCTACATTGGCTCACGAGCCACCACCGAATATTCCGCCTGAGGCGGCGTCGAGCCGCGCTGGCCCGACCAAGCGCTGCCACTCAGCCGGCGGCCGGAATCTCCGTGGCCTGCCATCTTTCTTTCCGCGCGACGCAAGGGCCGGAGCGGCGGCGAGTGGATTTCGCGCAGCAACGAGGAACAAGCTGGGCGCACGCGAACGGGATGCACGCCCGTGTGCCAATAGCGCACCTCTTATACAGCCCCTTCGCGTCCCGCCATCGGGAGGGCAACCGACGAGAGCCGTCGGTTCGTCCCGCCCACGGTCGGGAATTGTAACTGATCGCGGACGGCTCGCCGCGTGTCTCGCTTCCCTTGGGAACAGACGTGGGCACGCGGTCGCAAGGCTCCTGACATCCCATGGTGCACCAACCAGGCAACGCCGCGTGTACCGCTACCTCGGGACCATGCGTACGACGATCGCAAACCGCCCCGGCCTTCCCAACGCACGGCATAGCAACTCCCGCGCCAAACAAAGTTTTTTGGCCCCGGCAACAGCTGTAGCTCAGCGGAGCAAACACTACGCGACTTCCCCGAAGCCTCTACACCCGTGGGACCGGCCCGGGTCACACAAAGCGCCAGTAACGGTCACCGGCGGGCGGCACAGCCCGCTTTGATGCGCCGCTCGCGCCGCCGAGGTCCCGACCTCCGCAAGCCGACTTCGAGCCCGACCTCGGCTTCACCCCCTACGAAAAGACACCTCGTTAGGCACCCGTATGCCGCCACTGTGCGCCCGCAGATGCCCCCGCTCCAGTACCTTTGGGGCAGCCCAGCCGCCCACCGCATCCCACACTCCCTTACCTTTCGCACAGGGTACTATTCCCGCCTTGACCTCACGCCCACCGTTTTTCTTTGGCTGCCAGGTCCCACAAACTGTCAGCACGACCAATTGCCGGCCGATGATGCGTCACGGGCAAAATGAGCACGCGGCGCACTCACCAGGATGCGGACGCGTCAGAGTCGACTCCTCGGCTCGCGCAACCGGCGAAAGTCGAACCGGTGCAGTTGCTTACGCGTACGTGCGCCGTTCTGGCTTACCGCCCCTACATGTCCGACCCGCATAGGCGAAATCTTCGCCATGGAGCGCTCGGCCGCCTTGGCGAAGTCCCGCGCCCGAGCGCACTCAGCCCGCTGGCGAGGTCTTCGCCCCTGCGCAATGTACGGCTCAGCGGCGTCACCTCGCCCAATATCACACAACGTCACAGGCCGCAGGGACGGAGGGGGCCAAAGGACTCGGCAACATGGCTTCGGCCTGTGAAGCCCTTCACCATGAGAGGCTCCTGTTATAGGGGTGGCCCCCACCTAAACCTAGCTAGCCTGTTGAAAGGTTGTAAGTCATGTAAATAACATACTTGTCCTCGGTGAGGGACTCCGTTTAAGGCTACGATGGTAAAGTCGCCCCTTGCGAGGGGGAGTACTTATGTATCGTGGCTGGTCCTTGGGAAAGCCAGAAAGAGGTCATTTGTTTACCTAACTCTCCACCACCACTCTCTCTCTGTTTGGTCTGTAGCCACAACAATAGCAAAAATGAAGTTCATATTGGAGAGTAGAATTCCAATGAGTATTCCAACTCCGACTCCGACAATGTTGAGTCCTCCAAGAACATGGGACTTATCAGCATCACCATAAAGGAGGCTCCTTCACTCTTCTCTTCTTCTACATGTCTTATGGTAAAAGAAGACAAGGTAAAATCTGTTGAGTGCTCAAGAAATCTAGGGATGGTAAAGTTATTGCTAAATTTATTATCACTTCAATTTCAGGTGCTACAAAGAATGCTATTTGGGTACCCAAAACATTGGTTACTAATATATAAGGACCTAAACAAATTTGGGTACCTAAAATAACTTGATTTTCTTTTATAGGTATACTACAAAATCGATGGAAGGCATTGGATGCTTGATAGCAGGTGCACTCAACACTTGACCGGAGACCAAAAGATGTTCATCACATTTAAGAGTGGAAGTAACGAGAGAATTATATTTGGGGATAATAGCAAAGAAAAGGTAATAGGATTGGGTAAAATCGCTATCTCAAATGACATTTTCGTATCTAATATATCTCTAGCTGGGACATTGAATTTTAATTTGCTATCCATTGTGCAATTATGTGATCTCGGTCTGCAATTATGTTATCTCGGTCTTACTTGCACATTCTCTCGAGATGATGTTGTGATCTCAAAAGAAAAGGAAGAACATTTAGTTTTTAAAGGCTTTGTATTTGAAAATCTTTATTTGGTTGATTTCTCCTCAAAAGATTCTTTCTTAAAAACTTGCTTAATTGTAAACATTTCTTTGGGTTGGCTTTGGCATAGAAGACTAGGTCATTTGGGAAGATTCAACTTAAACATCTTTTCAAACATGACTTTGTGGTTGACTTGAAAGATGTGAAGTTTAAAAAAAAAATTGTGTAGTACTTGCCAAGCCAGAAAGCAAGTCACAAACCCTCATCATTCCAGGAGTATCATGTCCACCCCTAGACCATTAGAGCTCTTACAAATGGATTTGTTTGGGCCAATAACCTATAAAAGCATCGAGGCCAATAGCTATTGTTTGATCATTGTAGATGATCACTCAAGATATATTTGGGTTTTCTTTTTAGGTGGAAGTAATCAATACCGTTTGTCATACCATAAATGATCTTTCTTTGTATCGTCTTTTAAAAAAGAGTTCCTATAAGCTTCTCATTGGAAGAGAACCAAATATCTTCTATTTTCGTATTTTTGGTTGCAAAAGTTATATTTTACGGAAAGATATTTGTCTTTCTAAATTTCAAAATCGTTGTGATGTTGGATTTCTTCTTGGGTATTCTTTATATAGTAAAGCTTATCATGTCTTCAATAAAAACTCTGGTATAGTTGAAAAAACTTGTGATATATAATTTGATGAAATTAATGGCTTTCAATAAGAGCAAAAAAATTTAGATGATGTAGGTGAAGAATGATTGATGCAAGTCATGAAAAATATGCAAATAGGCGACATCAAACCAAAGAAAGATTTGAATAGCTTACCATCCTCCACTCAAGTCGAACCTTCTACCACTTTCACAACAAATAAAATTCAAGTGGATGACGTAGAGGAAGAAGAAGAAGAACCATCAATTCTACCCCCAAAAATCCACAATGCAATTGCAAAAGATTATCCAATAGATTAAATATTGGTGATATAAGGGAGTTCAAACTCGATCTCGTGTCGCTTCTTTTTGTCAGCACTACTCGTTGTTTCTTCTCTAGAACCAAAATATGTAGATGAAGTACTCGACGATCCAGATTGGTTAAATGCTATGCATAAGAACTCAACAACTTTGCCCAAAATAATGTTTGTACATTGGTGGAGAGACCCAAGGAACACAATGTCGTTGGTACAAAATGGGTCCTCCGAAATAAGCAAAATGAGAGTGGTGTTGTGGTAAGAAATAAAGCAAGATTGGTCACTTAAGGATCCACACAAGCCAAGGGTTGGATCTTGATGAAACCTTTACTCCCATAACTAGACATAAATCAATACGCATATTACTTACCTTTGCATCATATTTTGATATTAAACTTTTTCAAATGTATGTTAAAACTACTTTTTTAAATGGTAAAATATTTGAACTTGTATATGTTGAATAACCTCCATGTTTTATGGATTTTAAAAATATAAATCATGTGTATATACTCTCTAAGGTGCTTTATGGTCTCAAATAAGTTCCTAGAGCATGGTATGAGTGTCTTAAAGATTTTTCACTCTAAAAAAAATTCAAAATTGGGAAGATTGATATAACATTATTTACAAAAGTTATTGATGATAAAATTTTTTATATGTTAAATATATGGTCATGATATTATCTTCGGGTCTACTAATAAAGACTTTTATAAAGAATTTGGTTATATGATGTCTAGAGAATTTGAGATGTCCGTGAATGAAGAGCTTAGCTATTTCTTTGGACTCCAAATCAAGCAACTTAAGGACGAAACCTTCGTGAACCAAATAAAATACGTGAAAGACTTGATCAAGAAGTGTGGCATGGAGGACGTAAAAATCATCAAGACTCCCATGGCGACAAACGATCACGGTGACTTAAATTAGAGAGGTAAACCGGTAGATTTAAAGCTTTATAAATCAATAATTGGTATTTTGATTTATCTCACCACATCTAGACCCGATATTATATTTAGTGTTTGCATATGTGCAAGATTTCAAGCATCACCAAAAAAATACCATTTAGTGCCTGTGAAAAGAATTCTTAGATATTTAAAACATTTCTCTAACGTTGGCTTATGGTATCCTAAATGTACTAAATTTGATTTAATTGAATATTCAAATCCTGATTATGAGGGTTGCAAAGTAGATAGAAAAAACATATCAGGTAGTTGTCAACTACTAAGGACATCTTTAGTTTTATGGTCATCCCAGAAATAAAATTCCGTAGCTCTGTCTGCTGTAAATCCAAATATGTCTCCGCAGGTAGTTGTTGTGCTCAATTGCTTTGGATGAGCAAATTTTGATGGATTATGTAATTATATTTGACAAAGTGCCTCTTTTGTCTTACAATGATAGTGCAGTGAAGATAGCAAATAATTTGCTCCAACACTCAAAAACCAAGTATATATGGCCGGTGCTACCGCACAACGGTAGTACCACTTGCTAAATTCGGTACTACCAATTCCCAGAGCTTCAAAAATGTCCCAAAACATGCTTTCTGAAAAAAATGTGCGGTAGTACCAGTCGCTAAAATTGGTACTGTCGATTTCCAAAACTTCAAAAATGTCCCAAAATATGCTTTCTGAAAAAATGTACTGTAAGGAAATTTTTATTACTGCACTAAGGTAATACTATTGTTCAAATGCGGTATTACCGTCTACCGGTAGCACCATATCCCCTCTGCGGTGCTACCGATTTTTCTGACATAAGTTTTTCAAAACTAGTTCAAGATCCATGCATGACATTTTGTTGATCAAGATGGCACAAATTAAATCCTCAAACTACTAGCCATGATTTCCCTTTATAGTACGGCATCTAGCCTGCAAACCCTGTCTTTTCTCTAAACACCGAGACCGGCAAAAAAAAGGATCCTAAAGCTATATTTCATATTTCTCTTGAGCCATGTCGATCCATCATAGTTTTTGCATGCCATTATTGTGTATCATTTGTAATCTGGGACTAAACATTGAAAATATTTTAGCACACATGTTAGTCTCATAATACAATATTATCATTTATTACCAAAAAATCAATTTTTAGGGTCTAGATGCTTTCATCACCATAGCTGAGACTCCTATGGAGCTTAATGCTCATCTTCGGTCTACTAAGGATGAGCCTCTTAGTGATCATACTCGCTATCGTCATCTTGTTGGAAGTCTTGTTTATCTTGGTGCACTCATCCTGATATTTCATACCTTGTGCATATCTTGAGTCAGTTTGTTTCTCCATCCACTTAGCTCTAGTATAGTCATCTTCTTTGTGTCCTACGTTATCTTCGTGGAATCATCCATTGTCATCTCTTTCCTTTGCTCCAGCTCTTTACATCTCTAGGCATATTCTGATGCCATCTGGACAAGTGATCACTCTGTTCAACGGTCTCTTTTTGCCTATTATATTTTTCTTAGTGGTTCTCTCATTGCTTAGAAAACCAAGAAGGAGAAGCAGTTTCTCGTTCGAGTGTTGAGCCTGAGTTGCAAGCTATGGCTTGGTTGACTGCAAAGGTTACTTAGCTACAATGTTTACTTAAGAATTTTGGTGTTTTTGTTTCTACGCCGACTCCTCTTTTGTCTGACAGTATATATGCTATTAGCATTGCTAAAGATTCAGTGAAGCATGAATATACAACACATATTGGAGTTGATACTTTGTAATATCCTGATTTTCATAGCTTTTTTGAAGCTTTTAAAATAAAACTCACCATTTGGATTTTCTAGATTTAATACAAACTCAAAATAAATTTTTAATAACTAAAAGGATCTAATATAAATAAAACAAATACTAACATTTACTGAAAATATTTTATTTAGGTTCCTTGTGTCTCAAGGAATTTTTGGAAATTATCAGTGATTTGTTTGGATTTATTTGCTATTTTCTAGAACTCAATTTATTTTCTTTCAATATTTCTGAAATTAGAAATTCCTAAATATCTCCCGCACCATTTGGACCAGTCCGATTAGCCGCCTCCACATGTGAGCCATCCATCGCACCTCGTATCCCTGAGCCGTCCAATCGGCCATCTCGTTCGGTCGGTCCTAACGTGTCAGGCACTGTTCATCTATGCTTTATGCCTCAGTCGTCTGATCCTTAGCCAGTGTCATATGTCAGCAATCCACCATCTTGGGTACTGTTGACCTCCTTCCTGCAGACGTCGTCGCACCCGTCTCGGCTACACCTTGGTGTTCATGCCCAACCCGATGTCGAACATGCCGTCGTACCCGACCCTACCTCCTCGGCGTTTGCACCATAAATAGCAGCTGTGCCCTCGTTCTCTTTGTCGCCGAGCTCGCTGACACTCCTTCGACATCCGCATTGATCGTCGTCACCCTCGTTCTCTCTACCGCCGTCATCTTAACTTCGCCCGACCCGCTGTTGGTGAGTTCCAAGTCCGCCACAGCCAACTGACCACGTCCACGACCAGCTGGTCTACGACCATACGCACATCTGTGACCACACAGCAACCTCCAACCACGTAGCATCTTCAACCACTCGGTGTCGTTCGACCACGCCTACGACCACCGAGCGACGCGTGTCATCACTGTTCGGAACATCCGAACATCCTCAGCCCTCTAAACCGTTCGATCATATTCAAACTGTCTGATCATCGTCACCTCTTCGGCCAGTCCGATCGTCTACGGTCGTCCGATCGTCGTTGGACCATTCAATCATTCCCTTCGGCCTAGTCCGATCATCCTCGACTGAGTCAGCCATCGAGTCAGGCACCATCTCAGCAGCCATGCAAGCCCTAACCCTATGTGGTTGCCATGCGTCATGCCACGTGGATACCACATCAGCTAACCAAGCCATCCCGATGCCATGTTAGCAACCGAGTCCCTCCGTTTATTATTCCATACACTGAGTCCACAACACAGTAGGATTTCTGATTTTTTTCAGTATTTTCCTTTATATTTAATTTTTCAAGAGCTCGTTTACCTCCGTCCTAGTTCCAATTGACCCCATTCTTTTTTCTGAATTCATCTAAAATCGAGCTCTATCTTTTGGTTCTGGTTTTGAACTTTTTGGAGTTTATTTGATTTTATTTTTGTGCCTCGATCGCTTTCTCTATTGTTAGATCGCGCATTCAAAGGAGCAGAAGCACAATCAGAAAATCAAGAATTCATAACTGAATAAGATCAAGGTAAGTCGTGTCCTTTGATCATGTTGAGCCTAGTTTTCATATCTATTACTTGTTTATTTTGTTTTAAATTATCATGCATTGCTATTTTGTGACAAACCCTTATACTTGATAGTTATTGTCCAACTTAATTAATCCCACCTTTATAATTTGAATGCCATGATACCATTGTCACCATAAGATGTGTATTTATTTAGTGATGCAATATTAGATGTCACATGGGTTGTATGTTTAATATACTTAGCCATACTTATAGATATGTTGGGGTTATCATCACATGTAATCAAATATTTAATTTGACTTAATGAGATATTGAATTGTGGTTGTTGCTACAGTTATAAATTTTGTATGCCATGACATTGGTGTGTCATTGGTGTTGGTTATACAAAATTAGTTTTCTTGGACGAGTGATCGTAGAGTAAAGTGGAAGTGTGAATTCACTTCGAAGGATGTGAAAATCTCACCTGGGTAATATCTAAAGACTTAACTTTGTGCATTATTAATCTGAGCGTTACCGTGCAAACTACATGTCTAGTATGGGAAAAGACCTAACTGATTAATTTGTGATATTTTAATTTTAATTTTGCTATTGAGTTGAACATGGTTGCTGATTTTCATTAGGTGCAAAAGGGGGCAATTATCGACTAGGTAGTTAACCTACTCGATGACGAAACCTTAGCGAGCGAAATTGAGTTGTGTTTGAGCATTGTAAAAATCTTGTTGTGATTTTCTTTAACATGAGGATGATCACATCGTGTGGGTACAGTTGTGCAATTTCTGCAGAGTGTAAAACTATTCGAATAGCCGTATCCCCGGTTGTAGATAATACTCGGTGATTTTACATGAGGGGTAATTATTTTATAAAACTTGAGTTAGATAACTTTGGAAAGTGAACAAGAAATTCACTAGTGATTTATTAAGTGAATGGTTAGTTCACTAATGGTCAATTTAATTCATTTGGTTATTATTTTATTATTGATTTCTTTAAAGTTTGCTTTTAATATATTTATTTTATATTATTGTTTTCTGCAAAATAACCTTTCAACTATTCATTCGTAAGCCTTGTATATTATATTACACCTTTGTTATAAAGACTTAGTAAATACCAATATACTCACGAATTTATACCTACTGTTGTTGAGTTGAAGAGGAGGAATCATATCAGTAGAAAGTGCCAGAAGGAGGATACTTTGATGACTCGTAGATTAGGACTTCGCTTTCCAGTCAGTTGCATATGGGTATATCGAATGGCTACCATGCTTAATTTTGTTTTCCACTATTAGTTTCTTATACTCTTCAGTCTATTAATTGTAAACTTGACCACAAGATTATACTCTGATAATTATTAACATTAAAGTATTTTCCTTTATTAATCATGTATATAGTCGATATTTCATCTATATTTACACGGTGTACACTAACGTAATCCTGCTTTATTAATCGCGTATATAGTCGATATTTCATCTATATTTACACTATATACAATAACGTAATCCTAGGCTGATGCGATATACACAGAAAGTTCGGACTTGCAAATTCAAGTCTCGACATACTTCCTATATAAGGAGACAGGTGCAGAACTAAGTTGTTGCTTTTTAGTATGCACCTTCAGAATTTCAATTGATAAATCTCTTCACAAAAGCACAGACCAGAACCCAATACACCTTCTATCTTTATAAACTTCATAATGTTGATCCACCATAAGCTTGATAAAAGCGTTAGATGTGTATTATTACTTGTGTATTTTTCTTGTTGTACAAAAGGTTACCTGTATATATACGTCATACATATATGTATATATATATTAGCTTATTAGCCTCATCATAAATACAAGCGTTACTCATAACAAGAATCATGTGGAAACTATCTTTTTCGTGCAATTGTCGCAGGGCACTATCTACGCTACAGCAGTGCGGCGGCTCTCTTGCTTGTGCACTGCAATCCTGATCCCTGCAAGAATCCTGGCGTATCAATGCAAATGGTAACCGGACCGAACTGGTGTGAGAGGGTAATTCATAATGAAAGGATAATGTGATTGCCATTTTGACCATTGAGTATATCCATCATAATCAATAAGTAATTTAAAGAATTGTTATCAGAGTATGTAGCCCCAAAACATTTTGAGGCCAACATAGTGTCAGCAGTTTTGTGCCATTCATCTGATACAATGTGCAATTGTACAATGCATAACAAAAATAAGAGACTGCACTTGAAATGTTTGTAGCATCCCTGAAGGGACACTAATCTTCTCAACGTAGTAATAATCATATCAAATAACACACTGATACCGCTACAGCAAACTGTCTTCTATAACAGGGTTGCCCAAAATATATGAAATTTAACCTTTTTAGCACCACCAGAATCTGCAAGGAAAAACTATAATGTGATACTGATAAGAAATATATGTGGAGAGCAGTAGGCAACTCAGCGTGCATCCTTTATTTGCCATGTGAGCACTAAAAAACCTACCATATCAGGTGACAAATTAAGCACAACAGATCAAAGGTGATGCACATCCAAAGATAATAAAGACACCTTTCATCTAAAAAGTCAGTGCCAAGAGAAAAACAAAGCAGGTTATTGGTCTTCCATAACGGAAAATGAGAAAAAATAATTACATATCAGATTTGGTTAGCATTCCTGGCTTCATGTTTAATCACTGGCTGACACAGAGGTGCCTGTATAACTAAAAATTATTTATGCCTCAAGTTTTCTTGTGAAACAAACATCTAAAGTTTATTATTTATATTAACAGTAACACTCATGGGAAAATAATCTGAAATCCTATCAGCCAGAAAATTCTTGTCAATTAAAAGGCTGTTAACCAACAAACCTGTAATGAAACATGTACATAGCTGAGGACAAAACTCAATATTGTTGAGAAATAATTGGGTATGTACCATCAATATATACCCACTATCGTTAAGCAACCACAACATTGAACAGAATACAAACATGGAGTAACAAAACAGATATATAGGACATTACCTCAATGGGATCAAATCAATGTTTTCACATATTGATCAAGATGTTTATTGAAAAGGTCGCACCTGCAATAAGAAAGGTTTCAAAAGTTAGTGATTAAGCTAAACAAGGACAAACATTTGATAATAAGCCACTTTTGTTCTGTATGCATATTATCACAGAATTAAAAAATATTTAGTAAAAAAGATCTGAAAGGATACTTCAAGTTATGGAAGAAATTAAAATTTACACAGTAAACCATTGATAGTTTGTATGGTCTGCCATGGCCCATAACACAAAGATAATGAGGATCATTTCGTGAAAACACCCACTCTTGTGCAAAATCACCAATAGAAAATATGCTGGTAGGACTGTAGAATTTTTGGGAATAATCGTGTGTTATCATATAAGACCCCAAACCTTTATTTGTAGTGCCAAGGTTACAACCAGACCCTAACACAGGCTCTAATTAGACTATGGGGCCAAATGCTATTGGACCCTAATACTCTTAGTGGACCCTAATTCTAATTCACACAAATACTCCCCCTCAAGATGGGTATGTGATACAATCATGGCCATCTTGTTACATAAAGTAATACCCCACTAGAATTTAACAATTTATCAAACATATTGCCAACACCATGGCAAATACCACCACCATGACATCCACATTTATCAAAGTTGCCTCCAAGACCGTCAGCCTTGTCGTTCGCACCAACATCGCGTCACACCACCACACCAGACGCAACCTCTGAGTACCATCACCTACACCAACATCGGCCACAATACCCACCATGATCATCCCCTTGACCACCTCCAACCTAGCCTCAATCAACATCAAGTCCTTCGCCTTCTTCGTCACACCCGCAGTCTTGGTTTCCTCCACCTCTACCCACACGCCTCAAGCCTTGGTCTCCACCTCTAGCCCCCGGCCACCCCGCCCTCTACCAACTTTCCCAATACGCCCCCGACCACCTCGGCTTCTACCACCTCTCCCAACACACCCCCGACCACTTTGACCTCTGCCTTTTACCAACACGTCCACCATCTCCATCTTGAGCCCCCGGCCACCCTGGCCTCCACCATAGTTACCACCAACACCAATACCTACACCACTGCACCATCAAAGATGTTACCAACTCTACACATCCAACACCAAATACCACCAAAGCAAACACTACACCTTCCCCTGCTCCACTATCACCACCAAGCACACTCACACTTCTTTCACCACCTCCTCCAAAACCACCAAAACAACTACCTGACCAGTCTTCTCCCCTTATTTCAGGGCGTCTACCTTGCCCTGAACCTTCACCATCAGCATCATATCTTCCTCCATAACCTCTGCCACGATCACCAAAGCCACACAATAGCAACAACTATCCAATCTAGATGCAAAACCTCCTCTCCTTTCACTAGCAAAGCACCTCCAGACCCAACACCCTCTATAGCACCTAATCTCCTCTCCTCTCTGGATCTACACCCCCGTCACCATGTTATGGTAGCTACAGGGAGACTGGAAAAAAATATGGTAAGAAGGCGTGTTCTCCTCTATTAAAGGTTCAGAACAGCCATTGTATTAACTATCTTTCTTCCTTCTCCTTTTCCACCAAGTGCTTACATGTATATATAGCCCATAGGGCAACACAACTCTTCTCAGTATTCTATCCTTTCCCAACTACTTTGCATGCAAAACCCAACAAACTATCTCCTTTGTCTTTTTAGCCAGTTGTTGTGGATGCTGATTTCTTGTTACGGCGTGTGTAAACTTTGCCAAAGAAAGCGTCCACAACACTTCCGCTCTCGAGAAACACTCGCCCTCGAGCCGAACGTTGGATGTGTTTCCTTGAACTCCGTCAGTTGTTCCCAGGTGGCGTCTGAGTCTGGACGACCCATCCAACGAACCAACAACTCCCACTTGCCCCAGTTGAGGCGTGCACGAATGACTGCCGCTGGTGTAGGCATAGCACGGCCACGAACCACTGGAGGAAGAGGCACCACTTCAGTGGGTGGATCGCCATGGAATGGTTTGAGGAAGACAACATGGAATACATCATGGAGCTTAGCTTTGGGCGGAAGTCGAAGGCGGTAAGCGACAGGACCGACACGCTCCACCACTTGATAAGGCCCGTAGTAGCGTGGTGCTAGCTTCCCGCCAGATTTGTCAACAATGCCTGCTGCTGATCGGTGGTGTAAGCGCAACCATACCCAGTCATCCACATTGAAGGAGACATCGCGATGATGGGCGTCGTAGTATTGCTTCATATGGTCCTGCGCCTGAAGCAAGCGGTCTCGGATCCGCCGAAAGACGTCTCGATCGGCCAATCGCTATCCACCGCTGCCACCCGTGACAGTCCAGGCTGGTATGACATCATTGTTGGGGGTGGTCGACCATACACCACCTGAAAAGGAGTTGTCCGCAGTGCTGTCTGGTATGAAGAGTTGTAGCAGAACTCCGCCCATGGAAGCCAATCTGAGCAGTGCGCGACGATCACCGGCGAGGCAGCGAAGATAAACGCCAAGCACACGGTTTGTGACCTCCGACTGCCCGTCAGTTTGAGGATGGAATGCGGAGCTGAGGCGAAGATCCACCCCGGCGAACGCGAAGAGCTCTGTCCAGAATGTGCTGGTGAAGACAGGGTCGCGGTCGCTGACGATGGAGCAAGGGATGCCGTGGAGCCGTACAATGTGGTCGAAGAAGATGCGCGCCACTGATGTGGCCGAGTAAGGATGTCCCAGCGCAATGAAATGGCTGTACTTGGAGAAGCGATCAATCACGGTCAACACCACTGATTTGCCGCTCACCTTTGGGAAACCCTGCACAAAATCCAATGCTATGTCCGACCAAACTGAAGATGGCACCGGAAGAGGTTGGAGGAGACCAGCAGGATGGAGATGCTCGGTCTTGTTCTTCCGCAAATGGTACAGCTTTGGACAAACTCCCGAACAAGCCGGTTGGCATGAGGATTGTAGAAAGATGTGCGGAGACGATGTAATGTCTTCTGGACGCCTTCGTGGCCGGTTCCATGGGCTGCAGCAAGAATGGTCGGCCACATGCTAGAAGAGTCAGGCACAAAGATGCGGCCATGATGCAGAACGAAACCGTCAACCACTGTCCAAGATGCACCCGCAACGCCCTGATCCACTTCCGCACGTTTGGACACAAGGGCAGGAAGACTGTCCGCCTCACGCCGAAGTTCTTCGAAAATGTGTAAATCAGGATAGGAGACAGCACATGCCATGGCTGCCATAGATTCTTCATCACGGCGGGACAGAGCATCAGCAGCTGTATTCATTCGGCCAGGTTTGAATTCCACTTTGAAATCATAACCAAAGAGACGACTGACCCAAGTGTGCTGCGGAATGGTAGACAAGCGCTGATCTAGCAGAAATTTTAAGGCGAAATGGTCGGTACGCACCGTAAAAGGTCTTGTCCACAGATATGGCCTCCAATGGCGCACAGCCTTGACTAAGCCGATCAACTCGCGCTCGTAAGCTGCTAATTTGGCATGCTGTGGAGCGACTGCACGACTATAGAAGGCAATTGGCCCGGCGCCTTGATGCAAGACTGCTCCGAAACCCGATCCAGATGCATCACACTCAACGATGAAAGGTGTAGAAATCCGCAGCTTGTAGCACCGGCCCCTGTGGTGAGGCGTCTTTAAGCGCGTAAAAGCATCGATGGTCGCGGAGACCAACGAAAGCATCCTTCTTGAGCAATGACGCCAGTGGAGCCGCGATCATGCCATAGTTGTGGATGAAACGCCAGAATAGCCGAGAAGACCAAGAAAGCCACGAAGGGCACGCAGCTTGCAGTGCGGCCATTGTCTGATCAAGCGCCAATCTTTGAAGGATCCATGGCTACACCCTCCACAAATGATATGACCAAGATATGCCACGATGCGCCCGCAAAGTACACTTGGATCTCTTCAAGAAGAGGTGTGAGCCCAAGAACCGTGAAGACGGCCCGACAAAGCCAAGATGCTCGGACCAAGATGAGTCAGAGATCGAATATCATCAAAAATACCAGGACGAAACGACAGAGAAAAGGCCGGAGCACCTCATTCATCATTGCCTGGAATGTCGAAGGTGCATTAGTCAGGCCGAAGGACATTACCAAGAACTCAAAATGACCATGATGAGTACGGAATGCTGTTTTGGCGATGTCATCAGGGTGCATACGGATCTGATGATAACTACTCCTGAGGTCCAACTTGGTAAAGAAAGATACTCCTTTGAGTTCATCCAAGAGCTCATCGACGACGGGTATAGGAAAGACATCGCGAACTGTCTTGGCATTGAGGGCCCGATAATCGATGCAGAAACGCCAGCTAGCATCTTTCTTACGAACCAGGAGCACTGGCGAGGAGAATGCTGAGGTGCTTGGCCGTATGATACCTTGTTGCAGCATATCGGCACACTGCCGTTCAATTTCATCCTTGAGCAGCTGCGGATAGCGGTATGGCCTCACCGCTATTGGTGGTGTGTCCGGAAATAAGGTGATACGATGATCCTGAATACGCTGAGGAGGAAGACCTGAGGGAGCCTCAAACAAGTCTGCAAATTCGGCCAGAAGGAGAGAAAGCAGATCCAGCCCTTCCATCGCCCGTAGCTGTGATGAAGACGGAGCTGCCAATCCGCGCCATTTGACAGGATGATCATGTCTCCAAAATGCCATGGTATGTCGCTCAAAGTCCCATAGTATAGGACCGAGCGTTTTCAGCCACTGACATACCAGTACAATCTCATAATCGTCAAGGGGCAGGACATAAAGATCGATGAAGAATTGTTCCTTGTCGATGATAACTAGGACTTGTTTGCAGACACCCAATGACGGCACATGATCGCCATTGGCCACACCCACCGTAAGGCCTGGCCGCGGTTCAGGTGCTAGGCCAAGACGATTTGCCATGGTAGAGGCCACGAATGAGTGGGTAGAGCCGGAGTCGACAAGGGCACGCAGCCGTGCTGAAACAATAGAAGCATGAAGGTGCATCGTGTCTCCAGTTTTGATGCCAGTCAGAGCATGGAGTGAGATCTCGACATCTTCGTCAGAAGGTTCATCGTCCTCCACGGTATTCTCCACAGGTGTACTCTCGTCCAACTCCATCAAATATAATCCCTTCATGGAGCACTGCTTGATGTGGTCCTTGGAAAATTTCTCCGGACAGTTGAAACACAGCCCATCCGCCCGGCGCTGCGCCATCTCCTGAGGCGTGAGGCGCTTGAAGCGGTGCCGCGACGGCGCGCTTTAATCGGGCCGCGGAGTTGGTATCGCCCCGCGCCATCTGAGCAGGCGTTCGTGGCGAGGTGGTCGTCGGCGGTGCCGCCGCACGGTACGACGAAACCGCGCGTGGAGGCACGCGCGTAACGCCCGGATCATCGGTGTCCTCGAGCTCCAGGCGACGCTCAAAGGCCCTGGCTAATGCCATGGCGTCGTCAAGGGTCTTTGGGCCTTGCAGTTCGACGTCGGTCTGGAGAGGATTCCGTAGACCGGCGGTGAAGATGTCGATCTGTTGTTGCTCGGTGACGCACTGCAGCCGGCCAGAGAGGAAGAAAGCGCTCCCGTATTCTTCAACCGCATTTAGTGCGCGAAGCTTCATGAGCGCCTAGCGCGTTGTTCAACAGCGGACCAAAGCGCGCACGCACTGCCGATGAAGTGCGGCCAAGTTGGGACACCGCGATTTTGCTCCAAGCGGTAGTACCAATCTTGGGCCGCACCTTCCATGTAGAAGGAGGCGAGCCAGACTCACTCCTCTTCCGGCGTGCGGTGGGCGCGGAAGAACTGCTCCGCCTTGTGTAGCCAGACGATGGGATCGGCGATGCCGTCGTACCGCGGAAAACGGAGCTTGTGGGAAGGCTGGTAGTGAAGAGGGGGCGACGTCGGAGGGGGCTGATAAGGGAGAGGGGGGGCGACGGCAGATCCGCGAGCTCGGGCGGAACCTCGATCTCAGGCGCTACCTTGCCCACATCGGAGGTCTCACCGAGCTCAAGCTGGGCGGACTGTAGGCGATTGACGGCGACCCAGATGCGACTCTGGTCATTCTTCTGGGTGGTGAGCTCTTCCTTGACCGATTGAATCTCACCGAAGAGTTTCTCCATGGCGGCGTGGAAATCGGCGGTGGAGAGGGGAGTACCCATGGGGGTCGCAGGAGGAAGAGAAGAAATCGTCGGCGTAGTACGCGAGGGAGAAGAAAACCCGGGGAAGAAAATATCTCTGGCGGCGATATCTTCGAGGCGGTGTCGGTGGGAAGAAAAAAAGAACCTTGCTCTGATACCAAAGATGTTATGGTAGCTACAGGTAGATTGGAAAAAATATGGTAAGAAGGCGTGTTCTCCTCTATTAAAGGTTCAGAACAGCCATTGTATTAACTATCTTTCATCCTTCTCCTTTTCCACCAAGTGCTTACATGTATATATAGCCCATAGGGCAACACAACTCTTCTCAGTATTCTATCCTTTCCCAACTACTTTGCATGCAAAACCCAACAAACTATCTCCTTTGTCTTTTTAGCCAGTTGTTGTGGATGCTGATTTCTTGTTACGGTGTGTGTAAACTTTGCCAAAGAAAGCGTCCACAACACACCAACCTCACCTCTTCATGCATCAAAAGATTGCAACTCCACAGTCACAAACACACTTGCCGACACCTCCTAAAACCATCACCCAAACCAACCACCACACCAAGCCACACAAAAAATAATTGCACACTGAATCCTGGAAACTCACAGCCACACCAATTGATCTCATACCAGCACATCCGCTTCTTTCCTTCCTTTTCTTCTTCCTGCCTGTTTAGCTGCTTGCTCCCTTCCTTATGTCTTCCGTGGCTCACCCAGCACCATAGAAAATCAAATCTCTCATCTTCTCTTCTCCTTGCAGCAAGCCAACAGCAGCAGCGCCTCCTTCCTTCTTCACAACAACTCAAAGCAACAGCAGCCCGCCTCCTCTTCCTCCCCATCTGCATCATCTTCCTCCAGTGTCACCCAAGTCAGGCCAAATCCGGGCGTGGGATGCCGGATCCCACAGCTGGCGACCTTGTGCCACCCTTGCATGGCAGTGCTCGGCCGCCACTGCTCAAGCTGCTAGCCTCAAGCCGCCGCCCTGCTCTCACGCTGCACCGCCATCTCCTCTCTTTCACCCACCAGTCAAGCGGGGGTCCGCACGCAATCCGGCAGGCCACGGTCCGCTCCCAAGTGATGCGGTCGTGGAGGACCACGCACAACGTGACAACGACAGCTGGCGGATCGACTGACGATGGCGGCGGCGGTTCTGAGGTAAGGGATTTGCTCGGGTTAGGGTTTGAGAAGGATTGGCTCGATACCATGTAGAATTTTTGGGAATAATCGTGTGTTGTCCTATAGGACCCCTACACCATTTATTTATAGTGCCAAGGTTACAACCAGACCCTAACACAGACTCTAATTAGACTACGGGCCTGAAAGCTATTGGAACCTAATTATAACTCACACCAACATGACTATCACTATTTAGTCTTCCTTTCTAATTTGTAATCTCAGCTTGAAATTCCTAATACAATGGGTAGGAAGTTCCAGTACATTTTGGAGCGTGGCATGGCTAGGTGTGAGAAGAGATATGCCTAGCTCTCAGGTATATATTTCTCAAAATCTCATTTTTACTTCCATCCTATGTGCAACACCCATATGCTTCCCTAAATTGGTTGACAAGATCATATTCGTCTTTCATGAATTGTCTGATAACAAGATTCTGTATGCCATCCTTTTATACATGATTCTGATACTAGCAGCAATGTTATACCAACCAAAACAGTGACGAAAGTTTCATTAACATAAGAAACTTACTTGATTGGGGTCCCAGGAACATATAAAGGATTTTTTACAACATATTCCACATATAGATTGTAGATATGCTTCAGTGAATCTCGTTGATCACCAGTCCTTGGATGGGTAATGAGAATAAGCTACATAAAAATGGTAGTGTTAGTGATTGAATATGTTTTTGAAGAAAGGAATATTGCATACCTGCATGCTCAATAGATACATAAATATGCCATAGGTGGAGGTATTACATACATGCTCAATGGCTACATACCTACATAAATATGCTAAAGGTGAGGTCGATGACCATATTTCAAACATATATCAAGTGGAATAGGTGTGCATGAAAACAAGGTTGCAATGAGGCTTCTACTATGTGGTGTCAAACATGGCTTACACTGATATGATACTATTGCTGGAAATGACAGTGGTTTAAAGTCACCAGAACCTAACCTAAGTTTTATCTTCATCCAATCCGAATACTTACAAGTTTTGTTATCCAGGATAAAACACCTTCAATCTTAACAGAGTAACCAGTTCACCAGCCAAAATAAAACTATGATAAATTTAAGAATGGAAAACAGCAAGGGAAGAGAATAAATAATACATTGACTAACCTTTATACCAGATGGGCTCTCCATGAAGCTCAATTTGTATGTGTTTGTCTTGAAGCTATAAAACGAGCAGCCCTGGCCCGGCAGTAGTGGCACCCCAAGATTTCCCTTTTCTGCCCTGCATATGATATGTAAAATGACCATGAGGCAAGTACTAGTGAATCAAGGGAATTAAATGCCAAAAGAGATTCATCTATTGGTACCCAGTTATCCCAGGTTGTCCAGATATTTCCTGAGTTCAAAATGACTTTAGTTTTACCAACATAATCCTACGGCCATGCAAAGGTAAGCAGATGCACGGCTTGGGAAAGAGATAGTAGAAGACCAGTGTGCTGTGAATGAAGATACAAAAGTTCTGAAGCAGTGATGTAAGTAATTTTCGATGGCTGAATTTTTAAGCAGTTTACCCCTTTCATCTTCTGCATTTTGTCATTGTCAGGTTAAAGTACCTCAGGTGTGTGCATTGAGTTTTGCACAAAAGTGACTAGAGTATATAAAGAATTAAATGTTCAATATTTCAATACTTCCGGACCTCGTTACCGGCTCACAGAGCTCTTTTTATACAGGGGTGAAGAGTGAGATCCAAGGTCTGCCCTTTTGTCATTTTCATGTTAAAGTTCCGCACATGTATAAGAGATGGAGATTAACTCCAACATTATGGAGATATGAGCGCCGGTTCTTTACTGTCTCTCTTACCCTTCACCCCTTCCATCTGCCACATTTTCTCCTCATAATTTCTACTGCAAATCCTGCAATTTCTGTCAAATTAGTCATACTGTGAATTACTCCTACTGAATCAAGTCGTGGATTGACAAATACTCCCAACCAACTCACTGAATCAATAATTCCATCAACACTCACCCATTTTAAACAACAGACCATTGGCACTAATGCACGCTTCAAGCATAGAAAGCCCAAAACCATTCCGATAGCTACTACTTAGCAGCCAGTGAATATCTCAAGAACCCTTCGCTCCACCAGCATCCACCCACCAATTAGTATGGTTTCGTGAACAGATCCGGAAAGAGAAAGAAGCGTACGTGGTTGGGTCGATCTTGGCCGTGAAGGACCGGAGGGAGAAGAGGAGGCCGAACATGAGCTTGTGGTCCTGGCTGGGGTCGAGCTTGCGGAGCGGGCGGTGCCACTCGCGGTACAGCAGGCAGACGCCGCTGCGGTTGAAGACGTAGAGCACCTGCGCGTTGGCGCCCGTGCCCGTGCCCGGCGGCGCCGCCGGCGCGGGGCTGGCCTCCGGCGGGACCGACGTCTGCGACGAGCCGCCGCCGAAGAACTGCATCGCGGAAGCTCGACGTCGAGGAGGGCGGAGCGCCGGGCTGGATCTCCGAGATCGGGATTCACGAGCCAGGTTTCGTTCCCTCGGTGACTCGGTGATGTGCCCTCAAGATAATGACCATGGGCTGGCATGGGCCCATAAAAACCCAATACAGCCCAGAAAAGGGTAGTAGCCTTGCTGCTTGACTTTGCTTCAGCTGGGATGCTCGCTCCCTTCAGGAACGATTGCTTCGGCCGCCGCAGCCATTGATTTCGGAAATAATTTTAGATTTTTCTTAGTTTGTGTTCTGGTTTTGTTCTTCCTCCATAAGTTCCCAGCCGGATTCGCTTTACTTGTGATGGAGTTTCACCGGACCGCTTCACCTGGATAATGACGACGACGTCGCCGGAGATTGACACCAGCCGAGTTGGTTATAAATAGAACTTACTCTGGTTTTCTCCTGAGTAACAACAACGCTGACGAGGCTAGGTCATATATTTCCATGGAGAGGTCCATGACAATCCACTTTCCGCTAGCGTGATTGTAGGCAATCATGTCGTGGATGCGAGATTCAGAGTCTCTGATGAGGAAAATGAAAAAGTCCATCATGTATATTAGGTCAAGGACTTAGTAGTAACTTGTTGTTCATTGAACGATCTTCAATATAAAATTTGGATACTTATGTACGTTAACCTTAACCGTGTTATACTCCCTATATTAAGACCGGAGATTCCGGCTTCCCCTGCCACATCACTTTTTTTTATAAAAAAACTTTCAATTTTTTGGAATTACATACAAATCCTTATTTCTTACAAAAAGACCCCTACTATTTCGCAAGAAGGTTCTCCGCTTTCTGAAAAGATCCTCTATTTTTTGGAATTACGTATGGGTCCTTAATTTTTTCAAAGAGGTCCTCTTTCTATATGATAAATTTTTAAAAATTACGCATGGGTCTTCTATTTTCCTAGAAAAGCCCTCCGTTTTTTAATACATATATGTCATCGATTTTTTCATAAAAAACCCCTATGAATTATCGACTCTTACTTTGGTCCACGTGATAACTAGCGTAGCGTGACGCCGTATTTCCGCTGCTAGTTAATATAAGCCACTACCATGACGTGGGCAATCATGTTGTGGTTGTTAGTGATATGCCCTAGAGGCAACATGGAGATGTTGTATATATCACATACTATGTTTATGATACATTATTTTGTTCCTTGGAATAGACATCATCATTATTGATCAATGAGTATGTGACTTATTCATGAGACTCTTAAATACTAAGATGTTGCTATTTCTAAATGATCCCTGATCGTATATCATATGAGGAACAAATATGATTCAAAGATAAAGATCAGCATATGTATTGATTGATGATCATGTCTCATGGATCATGGTATGGTGATACCAAATCAATAATATGGACATGTGTTAGTGAACATATGTTGATAGACTCGCCATGAGACATCGCAGAGATTCCATGTGTCATCAGCTGGTCTCAAGTAGTGTTTATGTAGAGTCCTTAGACTTGAGATCATCATGGTTCCCAACATGAGTAGTAGCTTATTTTGGGACTACTAAACACTACTCCGTGAATCGGGTAGTCATAAAAGTAGTCTTCGGGTTTGCTATGAAACATGTAGTGGGATGTGAATGATCAAGATAGAATTTGCCCTCCTTATGGGAGAGATATCTCCGGCCCTCGATGTAATGGATTATGAAAGTGCATGGCCATGCCAAGGTGATTGAGGAGTCAATCACGAGTTTATAATCCATCACTAATCGAGAGTGATTGAGCTATTAAGAGGATGACACAGTGTCTGCTTGAGCTCAATCTATATCGTGAGGCAAAGGGATTCGTACATGAGAGAACATTACGAGTTGTGATATGATCTTTACATATACTTTGGGGTTAATATGTCTTACTAGAGACCGCTATTAACATGGTAACCTGAAGGCGTCTGTGTCACGACCAAGTATACGTGAACCTACTGTGGTCGCACGCTTAACGGGTTGGAACACTAATTCGAATATGATTCGGATATGGGCTCAATTCGATAGAGATCCGAATAGACTCCTATTTGGGCCTCGGTCCACGAGGCCCACGTGAGGAGGTCTATATATGGAGGCAAGGGCGGAGGGGAAGTGTGCTGTTAACATCTAGCAAAACCTAGCCGCCACCTCCGAGCCAAACCCTAGTCGCTCACGAGTGCTAGTACACTCGCGATCGGCTGCCCAGCCCCGGACGTGTGGATACCGGTGGAGGCGCTGCTCGTTGCGAGGCCGATCGGCGTGCGTGGGAGAGACGATCTATTCGGACGATCGGCTACTTCCACTACTACCTCGACGCGTGATTGGATTGGTTTCAATTCTTCTTCACACGCTGCCTAAGTGGTAACGATCCATGATCCTTCCTTAGCATGATGTTCTTGGGTGCGCGGTAGAAAAGCTTTGTTTTCTGCTTCCGTAGCCTACGCGTATTCCATTAGTGGTTGCAAGATTCGGAGTTTTTGGCATGAAAGATAAAAGATTCGGACACGCTCATTCGCTAAAGGACTTGACAGTAACATGTTGTTTACCTAGCAGTCTAAAATGTAAAATTTGGATATTTGTGTACTTTTAACCTTGTTTTATTAATATAAGTTACATGGTCTATCTAAAAAAATGCTTCACCTCCTCCTTACAGTATGGTTAATTTTGTTTACCATGGCATTATGTTCGCCAAAGAGTTAGGCAAGTTTGATCGAGTTAGGCGTCCGTTTGGTACATAGCCACACATGTGACAAGATTTCTTTTCTGCTACTCAAGTCCCACACGTCAGTGACAAAAAAACTATGGCAAGATTCCTTTTGCTAGCTAAAGTGTGGCTTCAATTTTGATGGCCTAATTTTATGCAAGTTTGGCAAAAAAAAATATGACAAACTTTTGACAACTTTAGTATTAGAAATAAGCAAGCCCAAATTGTTAGTGATATGCCCTAGAGGCAACATGGAGATGTTGTATATATCACATACTATGTTTATGATACATTACTTTGTTCCTTGGAATAGACATCATCATTATTGATCAATGAGTATGTGACTTATTCATGAGACTCTTAAATACTAAGATGTTGCTATTTCTAAATGATCCCTGATCGTATATCATATGAGGAACAAATATGATTCAAAGACAAAGATCAGCATATGTATTGATTGATGATCATGTCTCATGGATCATGGTATGGTGATACCAAATCAATAATATGGACATGTGTTAGTGAACATATGTTGGATAGACTGCCATGAGACAACTCGCAGAGATTCCATGTGTCATCGGTTGGTCTCAAGTAGTGTTTATGTAGAGTCCTTAGACTTGAGATCATCATGGTTCCCAACATGAGTAATAACTTATTTTGGGACTACTAAACACTACTCCGTGAATCGGGTAGTCATAAAAGTAGTCTTGGGTTTGCCATAAAACATGTAGTGGGATGTGAATGATCAAGATAGAATTTGCCCTCCTTATGGGAGAGATATCTCGGGCCCTCGATGTAATGGATTATGAAAGTGCATGGCCATGCCAAGGTGATTGAGGAGTCAATCACGAGTTTATAATCCATCACGGAATCGAGAGAGTGATTGAGCTATTAAGAGGATGACACAGTCTCGCCTTGAGCTCAATCTATATCGTGAGGCAAAGGGATTCGTACATGAGAGAACATTACAGAGTTCAAATGATATGATCTTTACATATACTTTGGGGTTAATATGTCTTACTAGAGGCGCTATTAATAGAGTGACCGGAAGGCGTTTCGGTCACGACCAAGTATACGTGAACCTGCTGTGGTCGCACGCTTAACGGGTTGGAACACCGATTCGAATATGATTCGGATATGGGCTCAATTCGGATAAAGATCCGAATAGACTCCTAATGGGCCTTGGTCCGCAAGGCCCACGTGAGGAGGTCTATATATGGAGGCGAGGGGTGAGGGTTTCGTCCTGTTAACATCTAGCAAAACCCTAGCCGCCACCTCCCGAGCCAAACCCTAGTCGCTCACGAGTGCTAGTACACTCGCGATCGGCGTTCCACCGGACGTGTGGATACCGGTGGAGGCGCCGCCGTTGCGATCTTGATCGGCGCGCGTGGAGGAGACGATCCGTCGGGACGATCGGCTACTTCCACTACTACCTCGGCGCGTGATTGGATCGGTTTCAATTCTTCTTCATTGCACACAAGCGTCTAAGTGGTAACGATCCATGATCCTTCCTTAGCATGATGTTCTTGGGTGCGCGGTAGAAAAGTTTTGTTTTCTGCTTCCGTAGCCTACGCGTATTCCTTTACAAATACCATGTACATCTACCACACTACACAAGTCAAGCACTTCCACAGCTAGAGATGGCAATTTCTCCCCACAGAGGCAGGGACCCACCGGGGTATTCCCCAATGAGGGCAGGGGCTGAACTCCCCCCCCCCTTCACGGGGATATGGGGATGGGTGGGTTGAACTCCCTCCGTGGCCCCCATGGGGACCTGATAAGAATAAAAACATATATTATTTTGTTTATATATTATAAATCTTTAATATGTGATATGTACTCTTTTCTTAGATATTTAGAATAAAACTTTAATCTATATGTTAGGATATAACTTTTGAAGCTATATTTGGAGAAAATATACCTAAATACTTATAAATTAATAGAATAAGTCCATATAACACCACATACTTTGTCTGAAAGTTAGTTTAGCATCTTGTACTATGAAATCAGATATTTGCCCTCAAACTTTGTAATTCGATTCAAATAACACATTGACTCGGTTTCATATTATGGTATTGCCCGCATGGCACGATGAGTAGGTGATTTTACCACATAGGATGACACGCTGGTCAAGTTAGGTCAATGACATGTGGGGCCCACAAGGGCTTGTCCAGCGTGCTTCCATGGTCACCGCCCCATGTAGTTCCCTTTCTCTTTGTTTCGATTTGGGAGAGAATGTCCTATGTGTTATTCACTTAAACTTATCAGCATATCATCCTATATAGTAAAATCACCCACTCATTTTACCACGCAGGCAATACCACTATTCGAAATCGGGTCAGGGTGTTATTTGAACTAGATTGCAAAGTTCAGAGGTCAAATATTCGGTTTCATAGTTTGGGGTACTAAACGGACATTTGAACAAAGTTTGAGATCTTATTTGTACTTTTCCTAAATTAATTAATAAAGTCACATGATAATTTTTAACTCTTTGTTTAAACTATTTTTCCCATCCATGCAAGGCCCACAGAGGACAAGGATCCCCATGGAGGCATTGATGGGGGAGGTTTGTGCCCTGTTTGGTCTAGCAGGGATAGGACGAGGGGTCCTTAATGGGCATCGGGGGTCCTTAATGGGATTGGGTTAAGCCTTTAGGAACAATCATGCTACTACAAAATAGTTTGAAGTTAGTTTAGGACAATTGGAGAAGGCCTCATCCAACACGGTGATGGACTACCAAGCCTACTACGAAAAATTTTACAGTTATGGGTGCCTTCTTTTTCATTTATGGCTTGTGGCTTGTGTTGCAGTAACTAGCTTTCAAATAGTGCATTTTAAGGTGGGGATAATAGGAATATTGTAGTAAAAAGTGTACTGAGTTTAGTTGTACCGACTAAAATTGCATGTAACTATTTTTCTCTGTATACTGCCTCTCGTGAATAGCTAGAATTCAAAATTTTAAGTCATAAACCACAATCCAAGAGAACCCACCATATGTTTGGATAAATGGCAGAAGGTGACACCCAACATCTAGCTTAAGGTTCATGACCTAGTTAGGATTGAGATCTTAGATGTCTAATTTTAGCATCATATACCTATACTTACCCCTAGTGAAATCATCTGGTCAAATTTGATTGAAATGCAACCATGCACCCCCAGATCCTAATATATCCTCATTTGTTGATACATTTGTCAATCATTGATCCACCTTGTGGCATATGAGTGTTAAGACTCACATGATATTTTTTTTCTCTTAAGCCCTTCAAATGCATGTTATTCTATTTTACTATAGAGAAGGACAACATAAAAAGAAAAACTACATTCAAGGGATGCCAATGAACATAATACTTGGCTCTGCCACTAATAGCTGTAATGCATAAACGGTATTGTAACAAACAATTCATCCATGATCAATAAATAAAAGTTATAACCATACAAGATATTTAGAAACATTAATTAGCACCAGTTCCATCATCCATATGATCCCAACCTATTCATCCATTGTTTGTGTCGATCCTTCACCGGTTATGTGAACATAGCCAGCTTAATGAATTGAATTCAACATAAGTAACGTACACCAAACCCATGTGAATTGGACTTGCAATTGCAAACTCAACCCTCTGCCTAATCCAAATCATCTATTCCATGCATTTGGTCGAAATGCAATCATGCACCTAGCCATATCCTAATGGATGCTCATATGTTGATACATTTGTCAATCGCTGATTCACCTTGTGTCACACGTGTCATAAGACTCATATAACCCTTTTCTCTTAAGCCCTTCAAATGCATGGTATTTATTGAACAAACTCAAAATCTTCCATTTTACTACAAACAAGGACAACACAGGAAAAATTGGCTCTACCACTGATAGTTGTAATGTATAAATGGTGTCGTAATGTCCCAAGTTGTATACAAGCAATATGAATAAGTTACAACCACATGAAATATTTAGAATGAAAAGGACACTGTAAATTAATCAACACCAATTCCATGATCCAAATTATCCCAACCCATGCATCCATTGTGTGTGCCTAGGGATGAGCATTTTTACACTAAAAACCGAATTACCAAATCAAACCAAACTGAATGTATCGGTTTATTCGGTTTTTGGTGGTCAATCGGCCTTTATTTTTGCGATATTAGATGATGTTTAGTATTTGGTTCAATTTCTAACTTTCAGAAACTGAATGGACCGAATTAATCAAATGAACCACTTTCCAGATTTCTCTCCCTACACAGGCATGCAACCCAACCAAAACTCAAGGACAAACTGGCCAACTCCCAGTCCAAGTGTCCAACCCAAACTCTCTTTCCCTACACATTCAGTTCCCAACTTCACATTATGTTCCCTATTCGAGTCTAGCTCCTAACCCTAGCCACAATCGTACAAGTCACCACTCGTTAGGCCATCACCATCCAATCATGAGGCGTCCATCGAGCCGAGTGGCCTACACAGGGTGGTGAGAGGGAGAGGTGGGGGCGGGCGGTGAGGGGAGGGGATATGGCAGCAAGAAGGACGAGGCAACAATAGGGGCAGAGCTAGCATGGGTGCCCAGTATGCACCGACATACCCAAAAAATTAGAAAATCAGCAGGGAGTATATATGAACCAAGTCATGGTAGGTGGCTAACAACCGGATTAAACAAGTTGCCAGCTATGGAGGATGACTTAGCTAGCATCCACACACCACATAGCTAAGGCCCATTAGCCCACAGCCCACTTAATGAAAAACCCCTAACACGGGGACGATTAGTGTTGATGCTATGTGGATTTGAGGCACTTGAGTGGCACGAGCACATAGTGAGGCATGGCAAGGACACGAGCTATGGGTGGAGCGATGAGTTCACAGTTAGAGGTGTGCGAAGAAGTACGAGGTGCAGGTGGTGTGGCTAGTTCGTATCTGTTATTTTCGTGAGTTTTATTAAGTTTTGATCCATTAGAAATTTTGTTTATGTGCTGATCTTAGTGTCCTTTTGCGTTGCTTAATCGTTGTTATTTTAAACTCTTGAAAATCCGCTAGTTGATCTTTCAATTAGCATCCAAAAAAAAAGTAGATTCAATTTACTTTTTGAAACCTTGTTCTTGCTGTCCACATAAGATCTTTGTGCATCTTGAAAGAATATCGCATCCGAATATATCTGGGTTTCCTTTGTCTTGATTGATTTGGCCACAAGAATCTTAGTTGCACATATTCAGATCTTCACTTTAATCCTTTGAACCTTGAGACTAGTCTTTGATAATTGCTTTAGGGCTGTTCTCGAATTATCTACATATTGCTGAACAACTTTGGACTTACGTAGAATCTACGAACAATTAAATCTAGTTCGACCTTGAGTATAAAAAAAGAGCCAAAAAAAAGAGAAGGCAGCCAATTGAAAAAAAAAGAAGAGCCACGGCTTGAGCAAAAAAAAAAAGAAAGAAAGAAAGAAAAGAAAGTATTGGCCGAATTTGGGTGAGTTAATCTTAGTCCATAAATTCAGCTTGTGTATTTAATTTCTTTGGACAATCTTGTGCCCTCAAATTCATATTATTGCAATTGGCTAGCGTCTCTCCTAATACTTGGTGCAAAATGAGCTAATATTTCCGATTGTTTTCTTTAGCTCATTCCTTTTGTTTGCATTGAGTCACATTGATCATTGCGTGTGCGTTCATATACTTCACTTATATCATTTGGATCGGCACATAGGCAATACTTTCTAGCTTGGATTATTACTTAATTTTACAACATCGTGAATTCAGATTGCGTTGAATAAATACTTTTATACCAAGCTCTACTAAATATCCTTTGCCTGTAATTGTGAGTCACTTTTAAATCCGCTTGATCATCACTTGCTATTGTAGCCACCACCAAGTGTAAGTTTCTTTTCGACCTCAATTCACTTCGGAAAGGTAAGAACTTTACTTGGGGGAGGAAAAAGTGAGATAGAGTAACTCCACATATCATATATATGTTGTGGTATTTGTGCATTCTTTGTATAACTAACCATGACAGGTGGAGACGATAATATGGGAGAGGAGCATACCCCGGCGAGTCGTTTTCAATTCCAATCTTTGAGAAGGACTTTGCGCAATGAATTTGCCGCCACTTATTCCACCTTGAAAAAGCATCTCAAGGTGGAGATCAACAATTCTGCACAAGATATGCGCATTGAATTCAATCATCAAATGAAAGTGTTACGCTCAAACATCGTGAATGATGTTGTGCGGGCACTTCATCCACAACAAGAAGAAGATAACTTTATTCCTTTCTATGGAAGTGAGGATCCTGAAGAATATCTTGAGTGGGAATGGCGAATGGAGAAAGTATTTAGAGTTCAAAAGCTTCCCAAAGATCAAGAGGTGATGCGTGCCACTAGAGAATTTGAAGATTATGCTTATAGTTGGTGGCATCAATAATCTGGAAACGAATTCATTAAATCTTGATCAGATTTGAAGGCACTCATGAGGAGAGAATTTGTGCCACCCTATTATGCAGAGAGATTGCTTCGCTATTTAGAGAGTATCACACAAGGGAGTAATACAGTGCAAGAATATTATTTTGAGCTACAAGATGCATTACGTCGAGCCGATGTCATTAGTGAACTACAAAAGAAGACATACTTCAAAAGAGGATTGAATCCTAAGATTGCCGCTACATTTCAACATAAATATTTTGGTAGTGTGCAAGATCTTGTAAATTTTGCTATTCAAGAGGAGAAGAGACTTATGGAAAGACGTACACCACAGTTTTCTTCCAGTCCATACTTCAATTCTGCTGCCTCTACTAGTGTGACACATGAGAAGATGACCGAGCATGGGACTTTCCCTTCGGTCAAAGAGATATATAGTATTCCAAAACTACATATAGCTCCCAAGATACACCACAACCTATGTGAGGATGAGAGCCACATAGCCAAATTGAGTGAGAGTGATAAAAAGACTGAGCTGTGTGATTCCACCATATGTGAGGTTGAGAGCATACAAATTGAAAGTGTAAGAGAGACATCAAAAGAAAAGAGAGAAGTAGAAGATAGACAAAGTGAGGATGCATCTGAAACTAACACATTAATATCTACTTCTAGTGTTGTTTCTCACATTGTGCAGGTTGACATTAAAGATAAAGAATTGAACATTCAACAACCGGCACCTTTGAAGCCAAATGAGGAGGAGATAACCACGGGAAGGGATAAAGTGCTTGCTGCCCCGTGGGTGCATCCTAATAATTTTAAACACTCAGCGCCTACATCATTTGAGGAGGACGACAAAGATAACACTATTGGTGCTGAATTTAATTATGCAAAGGTGAGTAATTGTGAGTACTCATATGATCAACCAACAATTCCATGTTCTGAAATTTCTTTGCTCAATTTACATAATGTGGAATTGATTACTCATAAGGAAGTTCTTACTAGAATATCTCCTAACGATTCTTTGTGCTATATTATGTTTGATGATCCTATAGAGCTATCTAGTGTGATTTATAATATTGCTGAAATTTCAAGTTCAAAATTACTAGTTAGTACCTATGCCTACACATATAAGTTCAATTTGATTGGAGATTATGGTGTAGATGACAAATTTTATGTTCACAGAATTTGTATTACATGTGATAAGCTTACAGAATTGAAATCGCATATTATGGATAAACAATCTTTTATGCCATGTTATGATCACAATGAGATTAATTTCAACAATCGCACGTACTATTTACAAAGATTTCATAAGTCTACTTGTTCGATCTTTAATGTACAACCATGTAAAAATAATCAGAGTAGCGCAGTTGAAGTATGGAGGCTGCTCAAAATTTTCTTTCCTATGTATGAACAAATAAATCTGATTTTCTCCATTAACGATTTGTCTATAGAAAAACCGAGGACGACTTTCTTTTATGGGAGGGAGAATGATGTGAAAAACAATATTGCAATGCATGCATATTTTGGTTACTACTATATTCATTGGTTTATGCAAAATAATGAAAATGGCACAACAATTGACTCTTACATATACCATGCGTATGTGTTGTTCTTTTCGTTTATTACACCTTCAGATGTTCATGATGTGCTAACCAGAAGAAGTGTTGATGATAAATATATATACCATGCATACACGTTGTATTCTTTGTTTATTACAATTTCAAGCTATCAAAAGCCGAGGACGGCTTTTCTTGAAGAAGGGGAGAATGATGCGGATACGCACGTGTCTTGTACTTTTCAGTTAAATATATTGTTCAACTGGAAAGAGTTATTGAGCCGCATCAAACATTGCCAGGTGAACTCATTCTAAACTAAATATAATGTTGTTATTCATAAAAATAGAATACTACCTCATGTCATTAAATGGTGCATTCTTAGGTTTGTCGATGGCAAAGCAATGGAGACCACATTTGAGAATAATCAATCTACTAAAGTTTGTTCGAGTGTATCATTGCTGCTGAAATTCCGTGAGGGAATTAGGAGTGTTCTTCAATCAAGATCGTTCAGCCTTTCCGTTGGGAATTAGGTGCACGATAGATCTTCGCTTGGTGGTCGGCGAAATCGACGCGAGTGTGTTTTGGCGGATTAAAGAGTGTTCGTCCCTTGCATTGGCATTGGAGGATCATTGCGATTCATCAAGACTCCCGCGAGTATTCATCCTACGTCGAGAAGATCGGGCGACCCCGTATCACAAAGTTTTCTAGCTTCGCCACTGGGCGGCGAGCCAGCGAGTGGTGGCAACGAGCAACGCTGCACAGGAGGAGGTCAGGAGGTGACGGGCCAATGACCAAGAAGGAAGTTGCCTTGTTATTGTTAGTTTGTCTGTGTTTGCCTTTCTTGTGCTTTGCTATCATACTGCTATTTAACTTCTTAGGCTATCACTGTTGTGTTGGTTAAAAACCCGAAATTTTTTTTTTACTTTAACTTTACCAAAAACTAAATGCCCGCCCCTATTTGTGTCGATCCTTCACCAATTATGTGGACATAGTTAGCTCAGTAGATTTAATTCAACATAGTTATCAGACACCGAATCCACGTGAATTAGGGTATATTCCTTTTGGCTATGGCCAATGGCTTTTGGACATACCATGGGTATTTGTGTGAACGAACCAAATATCGATAATCTACATCAAAAGAGCTGTCTCGATAAGTCACTTCAAAATAACAATAAAAAGAAAGAAATCATAAACAATAAACCATAAACTAAAAAGAAGTAGCTACAAACTCACTCCCTCTTCCTAATCCAGCCAGCCATACGTGTCCCCTGTGTAAGCTACCGGTGGCACGTAGCAGCAAGCCCCCTTTCAAACACCTGAATCAAAACCTGCCATTAACCTCCAGCAACCGACAGGTAGGTCCAGGCGCCGAACAGTGCACCTTGGCCCACAGACAGCGGGACAGCCACCCGCGGACCCGCCCCCATCAAGAAGCGGCGGCGAAATGAGTGGGCCTCTGAGAAACGCTTTCCAAAACTAGCCGTTGCAGCCTCGCTTCTTCACTCGCCCCACGCTCCGCTCCTCCCGAATTCTTTTTCTCCTCTCTCCAAACGCACCGAGCCGGAGAATTCAAACGGTACAGGCAGAGAGCACCGCATCGCACCGGTGCATCCACGAGAGCGAAAGGCTCCTCCTCCTCTCGTCGCGCGCACACCGGCGGCGCGGCCTCCGGCTTTCGATCTCTCCGCCCGCTGCTCGCTGCGCGCGCCCGCGGTTGCCGAGAGATTGCTTGGTCGGATCCCCTCCCCGCCTGTGCTGGTGAGTGATTTCTCTTCCCCTTCCTTCCGCCTCCTCGAATCATGCTTTCTCGCGGTGGTCGCCGAGCTGCAACCCGCGGCCGGGGTCGCACTCCCGCCGCGCCCCCACCCCGGCCGAGGGGGTTCGCGTCCAGGAAGGAAAATCCCTAGGGGAAGCAGCTGCCGCTGCCGCCGCCGTCCGATCTGCCGCGGTGGCACCGCTCGCTACAGCTGGAGCCGCGTGCCGGATGGAGAAGTGCCCGCCGATTTGGAAATTGGTTGGGTTAGCGCTCGTAGGTTTTGGGTGGTTTTGTCTTGGGAAGGAAGGTAGTTTATTTGCTGCTCGCTTGTGGGTTTTTGGTAAGCGCTGTTGTCAGATTGGGCTTTCCGTATACCAATCAACTTACTAGCATGCATCTCCGAGATAAATTTATCTTCTCTTTCTTTCTTTGTTTCTTCTTAACGATTTTTGCCGTGTTTTTGTCTCGTGGATTTTGTGTCGACGATTTTTTGGAATATGAAAAATCGTTAAGACATATAATCTGGAATATGAAATCGGATGTTTTTGGAATTGGTATCTTTTCGTAATAGATTGGGCGGCATCTGATTGTGACCTATGCGATGCAACTAGCACAGCTTTGTTATAAGGAAATTAGTTTGTTCTTAATGGCAACTCTATTTTTATATTTAGGTGATTATTTTATTTTATTTCTCTTGCTATCATTTGAACAAAAACAAAAAAAGGGATTTGTGCTTGCATTGTTTATTGGAAATTGGAGCTGCCGTTTGCTTGTTTCTTAGCATAGTATTGGGGATAAAGATTATACAAATTTTCGAAAATTTGAGTTGTTGCTGACTAGATCGCTGTGGAATGTTACTTATAAATGGTGGAGTAAAATCTCTAAATTAAATTTATGTTGCTGCAGTGCTACCTTTCCTGCATTAGGATACATGATTTGTTTTTATGATGGATGATGATGAGCTGTTACTTTATTTATACTCGTATAATTTTATAAGAATTTGAAGTTGAGAATTGTTGCATTGTGGCAGATCTCGGTGTCCCTTTCTGCAAGAATTTTGTGAGAAGGCTGGGTTCTTGCTGTTTTTCCCAGCCTTCTGGGTGCTGTTCGAATTCAAGGAACTTTGTAGTTTATATCGGACAACGAGGGTAAACAAATGGGTGCATCAAGACCGCCAAGCACCCCTGCATCAAAGATTGAGCGCACACCGATGTCGACCCCTACCCCTGGTGGCAGCTCAAGGGCCAAGGAGGAGAAGATCTTTGTCACAGTGAGGGTGCGACCGTTGAGCAAGAAGGAGCTGGCTGTGAAGGATCAGGTGGCGTGGGAGTGCGCTGATAGCCAGACAATCTTGTATAAGGCCCCCCCACAGGACCGGGCTGCACCCACCTCTTACACTTTTGGTACACTGTCCAGTGACCAATTCTTGACTGCATAGCTCAAGCAATTCTGTTTGTAGTGACAGAAGTGACCTTCTACTTAACTAATTAATGCCCTTGTGTCCCTTCCAGATAAGGTGTTTGGGCCGGCTTGCCATACAGAGGTGGTGTATGAAGAAGGAGCCAAGGATGTTGCCATGTCTGCATTGAAGGGCATTAATGGTAGATTAATGCTTATTTTGTAGCTTGGTGCTAGTGGAACGATGATCTGTAAGTGATCCATTTCGTTATCTTTGTTTTGCAGCCACCATTTTTGCCTATGGCCAGACCAGTAGTGGCAAGACATTCACAATGAGAGGCGTTACTGAGAGCGCCGTTAGCGATATTTACAGGCACATAGAAAATGTGAGTTTTATGCATCTGTTGATGCAACAATTTTGTGCAATTATGGAAGACTGCTTTCTAACATGTCATAATTGTTTCTTGCTTTTGTGGATTGTTTAGACTCCTGAGAGGGAATTTATTATCAGAATTTCTGCCCTGGAAATTTACAATGAGATTGTGAAGGATCTTCTACGACCTGACTCTGGTCCCCTTCGCTTGTTAGATGATCCTGAGGTTTGTTTGCAATTTGGCTCAGTCTATACACTGCCCCTACACAATCCTCTTTCATGTTGTAATGATCTTATAAAAAATTATTTTGGTTTGACAGAAAGGAACCACTGTGGAGAAATTGGCCGAAGAGGTTGCCAAGGACAGCCAACATCTTAGGCATCTAATCAGCATTTGTGAAGGTAACTACTATCATCTGTACAGTCTTCCATCTAAAAAAAGGGAAGAAGAAATGGGCAGTGATAATTACTTAATCATGTTTAATGGCCTTCCAAATAACTGCAGAACAAAGACAGGTGGGGGAGACTGCACTAAATGATACCAGTTCACGTTCCCACCAAATCATTAGGCTGGTATATATAAGAAGAATCCTTCCTGTTTACATTGAATCTTTCCGAAAAAACATAGCAAGGAAAGAACTAACTTGTTATTGTGTATATCTCTATCCAGACAGTGGAGAGCAGGCTCCGTGAAGTATCAGGATGTGTTAAATCATTTGTGGCTAGCCTGGTAAGCGTACTGTCCTAATTTTGGAACGTGGTATGCTGATTTTTATTTAATTTTGATTTGCTTTTGTTTGCAGAATTTTGTTGACCTTGCTGGAAGTGAACGGGCTGCACAAACACATGCAATCGGCGCAAGATTGAAAGAGGGATGCCATATAAATCGCAGCTTGTTGACTTTGACTACTGTCATCAGAAAGCTAAGGTCTGAGTTTCTCAGAAATAAAAAAGTTCCACTTACACATAAGAAGTTTGTATTAGATGTTATTTAGTGGGTTAACCTGTCCTATCTTCTATGCATTCATCTTGAAAGTAGTCCCGAAGTTACTTAGATTCACTGTTGCACTAGTCTTAATTCTAGTTGTTATCGTTGGTTGTTTAACGATCTCAGAATGTTAGTGTTGTACCTCAGTCCTAACGAATTTTATAGAGAGGTGCACAGAGAAAGCACTAATGAAATGCAGACAAAGAGCACTAAATAAAGTACATTGGTCTGTACTTCTAATTAATTGCTACAATTTTGAATGAGTCATTTTGCATATTTAAAACCAACTTCTGTTTTGTTAATATCTCATAGTAATGAGGTCTTCAATTGGCTAGTAAAAAATGTAAACTCCTTTATGTGTTGATAAATGACTGAAAGTCAAAACTTAGAGATGAGGCTTTTTGGTACGTGAGTAGCTTTGGTATGTGAGGAACAATAATTAGTAGTTACATATTGCAGGGGCATGAACTCATCATGTTAAACTAAATTGCTAGATGATTATTGCATTTAATTCAACTCATTTACTGTTATCTTCAATTTTTGTTCTAGTTTATAACTTTAGAATTAATAGACAGATAAACAATGCAAATATATTCTATATTGGCATATCTTGCAGGTTACCAACATGTGCCATGTTAAATAACTGCTAAACGGATATGGTTATTGCATTAATTTCACTTTGCTCCTTCAATTATTTTACTAAGTGGACTTCACAATCTAGAAACAAGGTCCAATTTAGAATAAACAAAATTTAGGCATGAGTTAAAGGTAGAATCAATGGCTAGATAAACAATGTAAATAAATTTGTACAATGCAAAATCGGCTATCCAAGTTGCAGAAATTGCCATCTTCTTTTGTAATGCATACAATTGCTGAAATGTCCAAGTGTACAAGCAGTTAGCATTCAGATTATGTGAGCAAGAAAATACATGGTATTTGTATTGGTTTCTTGGTTTGAAAAGGCAAGACTCATGAAAAAAATTCCATCTTTACTTGGAACTTTGAACAAACTAATTGTAAATTTCCATTGCAGCTCTGAGAAAAGAACTGGACATATACCCTATCGAGATTCGAAGCTCACACGTATTTTGCAACTTTCTTTGGGTGGAAATGCAAGAACAGCCATCATCTGTACCATGAGCCCAGCCCTAACACATGTAGAGCAATCTAGAAATACTCTATTCTTTGCAACCTGCGCCAAGGAGGTTACAAATACTGCAAAAGTTAATATGGTAAGAGTTGTAACTGTGAGACAGTATTTCTTTGTCTTACCATTAGTTGTTGAAATCAATTACGTTCATCAACATGCAACTCAACATTCCATCGTCCATACAGGTTGTATCAGATAAGCAATTGGTGAGGAACCTTCAAATGGAAGTGGCCAGACTGGAAGCTGAACTGAGGACCCCTGACCGTGCCTCCTCTTCTGAGATCATCATAATGGAAAGGGACAGGAAGATTCGACAGGTAATGTCTTTGGCCAAGGATGAAACGGTTACCTTTGATTTTGAAGGATTCACTGGATACTAGGAATCATTGTCATTTTGTAATTGGTCTAATCAAGTGAACCTTGCAGATGGAATTGGAATTGGAAGAACTCAAGAAGCAGAGAGATAATGCGCAGTCACAACTTGAAGAACTACGAAAGAAGATGGGTGACAACCAGCCAGTAAGAATTTGTCCTTTTCTCATCCAGAACTTCTCTTTTACTGTTAACTAAATCTTTTCCAATTCCATGCTTTTCTTTTAGGGGTGGAATCCCTTTGACTCACCACAAAATGCCCGAAAGTGCCTCACATTTTCTGGATCACTACAGCCAAGTAACAAGTTTAAGATGAGGAGCTCAGTTAGGCAATCATCCACGGCTCCATTTATGCTCAAGCATGAAATCCGCAAGCTAGAGCAGCTACAACAGCAGCTTGAGGTTGAAGCGAACCGGGCTATTGAAGTACTGCACAAGGAAGTTGAATGCCACAAACATGGAAACCAAGATGCAGCAGAAACTATCGCCAAGCTTCAGGCAGAAATCAGGGAGATGCAAGCTGTCAGATCGGACAACAGAGATGTTGAAATGATTGCAGATGATGGAAATGGATCTGATTTGAAAGAAGATATTACTAGACTTCATATGCAAGACAATGATATTGCCAAACTTGAGGCGAAACTAGAAAATGTACAGAGGTCTATTGATAGATTGGTGATGTCACTACCGAATGTTAGCACACAGTGTAATGATACTACCCCAAAGTCCAACAGATCAAAGAAGAAGAAGAAATTGCTTCTTCCGCTGGGCATGAGCAACATAAACAGACCAAATCTAATTAGAGCACCTTGCTCTCCCCACTCCTCTAGTAGGCCGTCGGAGTCAGAAGTTGAGAACAAGGCTCCAGAGAGTGACACCGTGTCTCATGAGGGTTCAGAAGCAGCTACTCCCACCAAGAGTGAAGATATATCATCACGTGATGAAACGCCACGCTACAGGCGATCCAGCTCTGTAAATATGAAAAAAATGCAGAAGATGTTCCAAAATGCTGCCGAAGAGAACGTTAGAAGCATCAGAGATTACGTCACTGAACTGAAGGAGCGAGTTGCGAAGCTTCAGTACCAAAAGCAGCTGCTTGTGTGTCAGGTTCTGTACTCACTTGATCTTGCACACGTATTCAATTGTTGATGTTCTTGAAAAAATATTTTGTTTTCCTGCTAAAGTATGTTCTCTCACAACATTTTACAGGTCTTGGAGTTGGAATCTAATGATGGCAAACCAAATGACATGGAAGAAGATCCAGAGGAAAATGGTGGATCTCTACAAGACGGTCCCGACTCATGGGACAAATTATTTAAGGAGCAGATGCATAACATTATCCAACTGTGGGACCTCTGTCATGTATCGATCATACACAGGACCCAGTTCTACCTGTTATTCAGGGGGGAGAGGGCTGATCAGATATACATCGAAGTTGAAGTTAGAAGACTGTCATGGTTGCAACAGCATTTTGCTGAGGTCGGTGATGCAAGCCCTGCAGCTGGTGATGACCCTGCGGTTTCTCTAGCCTCAAGGTAAATATGAGCAAACATGCTGCCTGCTATCTCTGAGTTTCACAGATTATGTTAATTAGTTCCAGCAGCAAGAAAATAGTGTTGAAAAGTCTCAAAGAAGGAGAGAAAATATGGTAATGCCATACTTTGACGAACTTTAGACATAGCGAGTGGTACCCTGCTGTATTAGCCATTATCCAACTTCCACCATGTTTATAATTTAAATACAATTAGACTCTTCCCAAGTCAAAATGTTTTATTATTCATAACTGAATGTGCAATCATCACATAGGTACCAAATATTTATTTTCACATTGTACATTTGCAGTATTAAGGCGTTGAGGAATGAGCGAGAATTTTTAGCCAAAAGGATGGGCTCAAGGTTGACGGAAGAAGAGCGAGAGCGCCTCTTCATCAAGTGGCAAGTCCCCCTCGAGGCGAAGCAAAGGAAGCTTCAGCTTGTGAACAAGCTCTGGACGGACCCCAACGACCAAGCGCACATCGAGGAATGCGCTGATATAGTGGCTCGGCTGGTCGGTTTCTGTGAGGGTGGTAACATCAGCAAGGAGATGTTTGAGCTCAATTTTGCTGTCCCTGCAAGTAGGAAGCCATGGCTCATGGGTTGGCAGCCAATTTCAAACATGATCAGGGAGAGAACACTACATTGGTAAGAAAGTGGTGTTCAACTCCCTTGCAAAGGAAGATCATACATTTCATAATGTCCGTAATCTGGACTGGTTGACCAAGGAGAAGCGGCTGAGCTTCTGGGTCAAGGGCAGAAGTGATGGTGAATTGATGTAGGTGCCCACATTCTTCTGTGCAGAATCAACATTTCTCTTTAACCGGTATTCTTTCTTCTCCAGTGTAGAGAATTTGAATGTTCTGACATTCTTTTGAGTAGACCTATATAAGTGTTAAGGGAAGATTCTGCTCCCTCTTTCCCCCCAAAGTTATCGTTCCGTTTTGGTTTATGATTTAGTTCTGAATTATTAAGCCTATTTCTGCATGAGATGATAACCGCCGTGATTATGTGCAAAACATGTCTGCTATCCTATCCTAGACAGGTAAGAACTGTAATTTGTAAATGCTTCATAGGAAACAAACGGGAATTTAGAGGGAAGAGGTGTTTATTTTCCCTTCAACATATGATGAAGGGACGCAAGTGTTTTTTCGTGAATTAAGATGGGCGTTCTTTAACAAAGAAAACACTTCATTGCATCAAATCCTATGTAATAAAATTTTAATGCAATCTTTCTACGAAGTGTCACACGCTTCATGCATCTGACTTTTTTATAAAACAATGAGAGTGAATTTCAGAAAACCCCATGCATTGGGGTACATACAACACAGACTATAGATTTTAAATTTTCTTTCACAAACCCACAAGCATCGTGGCATAAGGTTACAAGAAACCCTGATTCCATTCGTTCCCGTTAATTCTAGCGGGGACAGACGACACCCGCGTCTATTGGGCTGACAGGCCCACTATCAGCCTCATCGCAACGACTCTTTCAGCAGCGCAACCCGCTGCAGCAACCCAAGGCAGAGAGAGGAGAGCTGCGGGCCAAGAAATTTAGTGGCAGAGAGAGGAGATATACAGAAGTAAAACCTGTTCTTTTTAGCTGTAGTTTTTGATTTTTGACTAAAATTTTTGAATTTTAGTTGTTTACGGCAGAGATTACGGAGAGAGATATATTCCCTTGCGATTTTGGATGGTATAGATGTTGAGTTTTCAACGTGTACTATAATTAACTTGTACTATGATTAACTTGTAGATTTCGTCTTAAAAAAATACTCTGTTTGAAAGTTAGGTATTGTAGCAAACGCCAAAAGCCGTTTTAAGAAGCTGAAAAGAACATGACCTTTGTGGGTTCACTTCAATTAGTTTGGGTTACATGTGGGTCCACACACCTCTCTTCTCTCTTTTTTTTTTTTTTGAAGATTGAATGAACATAGGGTTTTGTTAGGAAGAAAATCCTCTCTTTTTTTCAAGATTGAATGAACATAGGGTTTTGTCAGGAAGAAAATCCAATGGAGGAGCACCTCCCGTGAGGCCTCCCATGAGCCATTGGATCAGGTCCTCCGCATAGATTTAATTTCCTTTTTGTTACCTTATGCTCAAGTACCTATGGGTTTGTGACAAAAATTCTGAAGGCTTTACGTTGCTGATGTCCAAATACCTATGGTTTTCTAAATTCACCCAAATAATAGAGAAATTTGGCCTAATTCTTTTCGGAACAATTTATTCACCACCTTTTTAGAAACAAGCTTATTAGGAAAACCTTTTATAAGTAGAGCTGTAAACGAATCAAACTCAAGTTAAGATCCAAACTTAAACTCCAACTCGAGCTTAGCTCACCGAAACTCAAGTAGATTCAAGCTCAACTCATTGAAGTTCGATAATAATTAAAATAGTTTATTATATATTAATTTTCAACAATAAGAAAAATTTTAGTTGCTGACAAGCTCACTTATCAACCTCCCTGCAACGACTTATTGACATTCAATTCGTTCGTACAAATGCTCGCATTAAAACCAAAAACCATCAGCCGCAGCAGCCATATGCAGCAGCCCAAAACTTCATTAAGTTTTCATGATTACAATAACGATATCCTTTTCACGACACTTAAGTCAATACTATCAGGTGGCAGGCATCACAAACCGTAGCACATGCAAAACTTGCTGACAAGTCCAAAAACAATTTTCTTCGTCGTCTACATGATAAGAAAACAATTTGATGATACAAAATGCTGCATAGAAAGGACCACATGAACAGACAAGCAACAGGGTTCCATTCCGTTACTCCTCCATAGGATTCTCTTCGGTCTGCTGCTGAGAAACTTTAACCTTGATCTTTGTTTCTTGACTTGAAACCTTCTTGGGAAGCATTTGAATATCCTGCTCCAGCTCCTTAGCATCTCTCTCCCGTTCCTTGGTCTTACCATGTTTCTGTCTGTTAAAAAGAATTCAGTGCATATGAGGCAAAGAAACCATTTCAAGAATAAACAGACAATAAATCAGAGTACAGCAACCAACCTGTCTGTGATATGTTTCTTCTGCCTGTCATGTCTAATCTTTGTAATAAGAGGGATAGCCTTCAGAGTTTGTTCAGTGACAATCCGGTCATAGCGCTCTGGCCTGTTCCTCTTCCTCTCAAACTCGAAGGTGGAGTCCTGGTTGATTCAAAGAATGATTCGATTGTGGCTCACACAGCAAAAATAAAATATGCTCTCTACTTACTACCACTGCCAGGATATAGAAAATAACAAGCTCATTACCTGTGTCATGTCCTTGCCATGCAAGCGCCTGTATGCTTTTGTCCATTTAACCTTACGAGGATTCCTCTTCATCTTGAAATTTTTATGGCATTTTGATCGGCAAAAGCGAAAGATCTGTCAAGGGGGCAAAAGATCCAGTTACAGAGCACCAACAAAATCCAAACATACCGAATAAAGCTAAAAAATTACTTCCAACTTCCAAGGCATGAATCACATAAGACTTGTTCCATTTTTCACAAGGTGTCTATGGTAAAATTCTCTGAACATTTCATATGTTAAAACACATAGAAACAAGGTAAGGACACATGATGAGGGCATCCCTAACACTTATACATCTTCTCCTATTGGTGGTCACTTACTGAGATGGACACCATAAGTGAAGCTATAAGTAATACAAGTGCAGAAGTGCATGTTGATCCATTGACTAGAGCCAGAGCTAAACTTCTAAATCAACAGGTGCTTTTGTTTCTTAATGACTCTATTATTATTGATGAGAATTGGGTACTACCTCATGCAAGTGTTTTGTGCATTCTCAGGTTTGAACATTGTGAAGCATTTGGAACCGGGAGGGTGGAGAAGGAGGCCGGAGCCAAAGGGTGGGAGGAGAAGCTCACATGGGTCAAGCAAGAAGAGAAAAGCCCAGGAATTCAAGCCCAATTCGTGCCTCCCACAAGGACAATTGGATTCAAACTCGGATTTAACTCAGAATTCAATTCGGATTCGGTTCGGGACAGGCTAACAGGCAGTTACTAAAAAGGTCATAACTTTCACAAACGGAGTCCGATTCAGGCGTTCTTGGACTTGTTGGAAAGATAATTTCAAGGGCTACGCAATGGATCCGGCCCCAGCATCAAATTCGACACGGACAAAAAGTTATGACCGAAACAATATGACGGCTGTAAAATCCAGTTTCCTTTTTAAGAGTTCGTATCTAAAACTATATAGGGTTGAGTTGTACTAGGTTTGGGGGACTCTATGCACGCCCCAAGAGGCTATATAAGCCTGTATTGGCATCCTCGAGGGGACCAAGTTTTATGCATCGATTGAAACATAACTATTGCTTGTTCTTTCAACACCGAGTTCATGCGAGGACTTTGAGAGAGAATTAGGCGATCCATTGTTCGCTCGCAACTCAAGGTCAAGCTGTCGTTCCATTGGGAATTGGGGACTTGGCGTTCGTCGCTTGTGGTCGCGCGACGACAACTATCCGGTGTGTTTTGGGCGTTTTCCGAAGAGTTGAGGGTTCGTGCATGGGCACGAATGTTCAGCTAGCGACATCGTCTACTTCACATCAACTATCCACGGTTCCTCACTGAGAAGATCGGGACCCATCCCCGTATCATATGGTATCAACACAGATACTCACGTCATGTAAAATGCCATTCTCTTGTTACATACTAAACAGAGTAACTAAAGATTTCTCTAGCACAACTTAGTATGAAGCCCTAATGCATGGTGAAGGTATCACATGTTCATCTAGGAAAATTCCAAACAGCACTGTTGCTTTTATATTTCAATCCACAGTAAAAATAAATTACCAGAAGTTCATAATAAGGATGATTCATCAATAAAACATTAATAACATTGATATTATAGGTCATAATACTGCATACATCTGACAAATACTCTTAAACAAACTATGTTGAAACCAAAACAGCTTCATTTAATGAGATATTGAAGGACAAATGGACCCCAACTTATGAAATAAAAGACAATTCATTTTTCTACCAAAAGACAATTCATGTTTAATCACCCAAGGCAGCACTTATGAAATAAAAGGAAATGTTTGATTATTAAATCAGACTCCACTTGTATTTTCTTTTTGTAGTCCCATGCGTTACTTTCCACTGGTATGTTGGTGACAATGCAAGATTACCTTATCTAATGTTCATTCAAGAAGACAAGAGATTCTTGATCAAATGATGAATATAAATTAGAAAAAACTAACTGGCGTGCATGCAATTTTACAAGGGAATTTCTAAACTTTTCCACAAATTCACTAAGGAAACCTTTATACAGTTATTCATTCTTCTCTGTAGTTGTTTCAGAAAACAGATCTGGACACAAACTTAACAAGGGATCAAATTATGGGACTTTGTAGCAGTATGACTATAGATCTTTGCAAAATAAGAAAGCACACGAATAACTAGAAATTACATAAACAATCAAATTTAATACATAGATGGACAAGGATACCTAGAGCATAAGGACTCGTACAGAGATGAACAGGATCAGTTTGAAATATGGCAAACGATGTTCTTCTTGATCTACTTATACTCAAAAAAACACCAAGCTATCGTACAACACAAATTACAGCACTAACAGCAACAAGAAGCAAACCTAGCAAGATTATGGGCTAACTAAATATCAGAAAGGGATGTTAGCTCTTCTCTCTTGGAGCACTGACAAAAAAATTTTACTACGTATAATGTAACATTCTTATGTGTCCATCGTAGAAGGTTATTTTGAGTGTGAGCAACATTGTTCAACAATAGCGATTTCTAGGGGTCCACTTTTAACATCCGATTTGGCATCAGGCATTGCCACCCTTCCAACTATAAAACGTAAGAGAAATATATTGCAGGAAAAACATAGAAGGCAGATTAACAATTTTCACATTATTATTTGCGTCACACTTGTTTCACTGGTACCATTAATACGCAAGAAGCAGACCAGAGAATATAGCAACAAATCCAAATATACTCCAAGAAACGGCTAAAACATAAAACCAAGGGGAAATTTACTGCAATCAGTCGCGCAAAAGGGCGCGTTCTCTATCTAACAACAGAAACCTACAGGAAAAGAAGGGAAGGAACAAGAGAAGAACTCGTGGACCTTGGCGTCGTTGCGGACGAACTGGATGCCGTGGCCGGGGTAGATGGTGGAGGAGCAGAACCAGCACTTCTCCAACCTCATCGCGCCGCCTCCTTGGTTGGCACGACACTACCACCTCCAAATCGCGGCGACACGGAGGTGCTGCACAAGAAATCGCCGATCAGGAACAGGGGGAATCGAACTCGTGTGCCAATCCAATCGCAGTTGCAGGGATAGAAGAGGGGGAAGAACGGAGGCGCGAACCCTAGCTGGGGAGAGGGGCCGCGAAGGGGGGCGGCGCCGCGACGGGGAGGAGAGACGAAGGGGGAAGGGTTCGTCCGCGTGGGCAAGGGTTTTACTAGTGTGGTGGTGCAGGCCGCACCGGGCCGTTAGTTGGGCCTCATGGCCTATGATAAAAGGGGTTTAGATCATATACCCTTCTCATAGTTGGGAAATTGAGGATTTACTCTCCCCACTCAATGACATGTGGGGTTATCGTAGGTCACTGACACGTGGGTCAGGAGGGTAAATCCTCAATTTCCATCTAAGTGGAGGGTATATGATCAATAATTCCATGATAAAAATAACTGGGTAGTTAGCCCGGCCGACTATTGCAAGTGGAAGAATCGAACGAAACCGTGGCCAATCTGGCCCGCTCATGCATGTTTTGTGTGACTAGTCATATGCCTGTGCGTTGCAACGAAATTCATTGAATGTATAGAGAATAATGATATTAAAGAGAGTTACTCTAATCAATTAGGAAGTGGAGAATGGTGAGAAGTTAAAAGAATAGGACGGTTGGAGGAGAACGGACAATCACTAACTCATTCTTTTATAGTAATAATGATATTAATAGATAAATAGAATTAAAAGGAGTTGATCAAACCAAAATTGATACCATCGATTTCAACTACATGAGTTCTAAAGGTTGTAATGGAGATGTTAGAACCATATTATTTGAAAGTGCCAATTTGATTCTCTTTCCACCACACATGACATCTTAAATAGCATACCATATAATTTCATAATCTTATACCATGCATTGGAGGAGCCCAAAAGCAATTCATACAATTCTCTTGATCTAAATTCAAATAAGAAAATTTTGAAAACAACTGAAATAAAAAAGGATAAGTAATAAAAATAAGAATACAAAATAACATCAGAAGCAAACCAAAATAGCCGTAAGATAGTAACAAATTGCAAGATCAACATTGCCCTTCTCCTGCATGGAAAAATAGAATGCATCAATCACACAATTTGACAATATGGTTTTTAAGAAAAAATATTTACTCATTTGGCAATAGATTGTTGTTCCCCAATTTTTGCCACTACACCAGAACCTGAAGATGAATAGGCCGTCTCCATTCACAAATCTAAATGGCCAAACAACCTTAATAGCTTAATAACCTACACGCCTTTATCAAATTCTGATGACAGTTTCTCTTGTATGATTTAGGCAAATAACCAATACATATCGAAACTCACCACCATATTACTAACTCAACTGCTCACCATCTCTGGAACCGAAAGATATGACATCATTTTTCATAATAGTTATGATGATGACGCACCAACATCAAGATTGAGATTGACTGAAACAAAAGAGGTGTACCATTTCTAATCTAGAATAAATCACCAGAAACTGAGATATCCTCTTCTAGAACCTTCATTTAATCTAACAATTTCTTGAGTCTGCATGGAAGAAAATTTTGAGGATCTTGGGCAGTACGACATCTATAAAGTGCTCACAAGTCACAAAGAATGTGCTCAGAAAAAACAAAATGAGGTTTTAGCCTGACCTTATTTTCCAGCAGCTTTTTCCAATTGAAGTTAATATCCCCGTTAATCTCTCACCCGAAATTCTTTGAATCCTGCATTTGTAATAAAGCGTAGTTAAAATACAAACAAACCAAAGATATTCCTTAGAAGGATGGCTTTTATGAAGGCAATGCAGACAAGCTTTGAAATGAATAGGTTATCTGAATTCAAGTACATAAATAAACTGATGGATTATAGATCAAAAGTTGTATAGCAGAATTCTGATGAATTGAGGAAGGAACGCTATCTAGCGAGTCAAATTTCATTCACAGAGCGTAAACAATGATGTTTCCAACCTATTTTTCGATATCGGCAACAGTTAGGTTGCATAGGGCAGTAAGGCCACTTGCCTCAAATTCTCCCTGGAAAGATGCACCATACACAAGTATCCTTTTAGGGACGCAACCACGAATGACACACCTAGTACAACAATGAGCTCATAGATTTAGAATGTAACAACATCCCCAAGCATGAATAGCTAGACGTTCAAGTATTCAACACCAGAAATGCACAAAATTAACGGGAGATTCTTACGTCCCGCCGTGCCTTCCTTGCCAATCCGAGCTAATGGGGTGGAACAGGAGCTCGCAAATCGCAACCTGCACCACATCTCACAACCAATCAAATTGCACGCAAACAAACCCAATATACTCATACGGCAAACACGATTGCTTACATATGCGTGGTAGGACCAAAAAAGAAAAAGGAAAGAGGAAAAAGCAACCTTAGCTCCGAAAGATGCGGAGGTGCGAGAGCCGCGAACGCCGCCGCTCCCCGCGCTGATCACGAAGAGATCATAGTCGTAGTTCTCGCCGTCGGCGATGGCCATCTCCTCGTCCTTGAGCATCTTCCTCGCCATGGATTTCGAACGCTACAAAACCCTAAGGCACAACAAGAGTCTCCCTGAGAACTTTCGATCCAAAGTTGCAAATCAACACCACCGCAATAATAGCAGCACCACCAGTCGCCGCGCTGCTGAAGGCTCCGCGCAGTCGGTGTGAGTCCAGCAGAAGTCGGCGCGGTAAGGCCAGTGCGGTCGAGCCGAGGGGACTTGCCGGGTCGCGGGGTCGAAGACGAAGATGGGGAGGAGGAGGAGGCGTGCGGCGGCGTGGGGTGGGGAGGAGGAGGAGGCGGTGCGGCGGCGGAGCGGGGTGGGGAGGAGGAGGCGAGGCGCGGCGGAGCGTGGTGGGAGGAGGAGGAGGCGGCGGAGCGGGGTGGGGGAGGTCGGCGCTACGAGGGAGAGGGCGGCGGCGTGGGGCGGGGAGAGGCGGATCCGCGAGGAGAGCGAGGGGAGGCGGGGAGAGCGAGGAGGTGGTGGGGCGGCGGGGAGAGCGAGATCTGCGGAGGCGGGGAGCGAGGGGAGGTGGCGCGGCCGGGGTGGCGGCCGTGCGGAGCGGGGGAGAGGGAGGACGGGGAGCCAGGGGAGGAGGGCGGGGGGGGAGCCAGGAGGAGGCGCGGGGCCGTGCGAGGAGTGGGGAGAGGAGGACGGGGAGCGAGGGGCGCGGCGCCGGCGGGAGGGTGCGGCCGCAGCGGAGGAGGAGAGGAGGACGGGGAGCGAGGGGGAGGTGGCGGGGGGTTGGGGGCACTGTGTGGGAGAGCGAGGGGAGGGCGGGGGGAGAGCGAGGGGGAGCGGATCGGGGCGGCGGGGGGAGAGCGGATCGGGCGCAGGGGAGAGCGAGGGAGCGGATCGGGCGGTGCGGAGGGGAGGAGGGGCGGTGGGGAGAACGGTTCAGATTCTATCTCATAATCAGATCGAATGGTTAAAGAAAAATGAGGGAGGACTCATCAACCACCAACTCCTTCTTTTAAAGTAGTAAAGATGTAGCCTCCATGGACCTAAAATTCCGGAGATGTCCCCCTTGCGTGCTCGACTACCGCGCGAGGGCCCTTTAGCCTGCGTGCCCCCATCGCGCGAGCAAACCTGGCGCGCTCGGCCACAGCGTGAGGCCCCTGGCGCTTGCCCCACCGCGAGAGCCTCCCCTCGCGCGCTTGCCGACCGCGCGAGGCCCCCCGAGCTCTGTTTGCCGCCACACGCCGGGCTAACAGCCCTGGTTTTAACTCTTTAGCTGATTTTCTACTAACAAGTTGCAGTAATAATTAACAGAGTGTAAAACGAAGAGAGAAGGGACGAATTCTGTGATGGGACGGGAATAGGTAGCCTTCAATTTGTGTTAGCCTGATTTAGGGGCGTTCGTTTTAACGATGATTTCTGATTTTTAACTGAAATTTCACTGTAACTGGCTTTTTTTACTGTGGCTGATTTGGCCTTTTAGACATAATTAAATTTTAAAAATGTAATAATAGAAAAAAATATGTTAACCCATCACGGACAATGTAAAGGAGCACGGGAAAAAAAGAAAAATACAAAAAAACCCAAGAAATCTAAAAAAATTCAAAAAAGATGAATTACTGCATAGTAAAAAAAGCTGAAGCTGAAAAAAACTGAAACAAACGGGGCCTTAATAGAGAGTAGAAAAAAAATGGAACATTCTTTCACGCGGTCGGCAAGCACACCAGCACGTGTGGGGCCATCCCTATTGGCGCACGTGCCTCACGTGGTCGGCAAACGTGCGAGGGGAGGCCTTGCGTAGTGGGGGCGCACCAGGGGCCTCACACGGTGACCGAGCGTGCGGCGTGCCAGGTTTGCTTGTGCGGTGGGGGAGCACTAGGGGCCCTTGCGCGGTAGCCGAGCATGTAAGGGGGCCATCTCCAGAATTTTGGGTGCACGGGGGCTACATCTGGCGAAACAGCGTGCAAGGGGGGCAGATTGGCCATGGTTTCCTAGTGCGCTTGCCGACCGTGTGAAAGAATATTTCATTTTTTCTTACTCACTGTTAACTCAAGCTAACACAAATTGAAGGCTACATGTTCCCGTCCAGTCATGGAATTAGTCCCTTCTCTCTTCGTTTTACGCTCTATTAATCATTGCTGCAACATGTTGTAGAACATCAGCTGAAGAGTTAAAACCAGGGCCGTTAGCCCGGCGCATGGTGGCAAAAGAGCTAGGGGGCCTCGCACGGTCAACAAGCGCGCGAAGGAAGGCTCGCGCGCCAAGCAAAAATCTGACAACCTTGATTACTATTATTTCCTTCTTTTTCTACCTGTGGAGGAGAGCAAAATGTGCCACCGGACAACTCACCTTGCCAAGCAAAAAAAAAAAAAAAAAAAGAGTTAAGACCTGCCTACGATCTGAATACACCTCTAGTATTTACCAGTCTCAAAAATAAAAAAAAATAACTGTAGTAGGCTATGACTTACTGGGAATTGACTATGGTCTATGGTAAACAACCATTCAACCATACATGCGCATTCCCATGCAAATAAATAAATTCGAGTCCAGAAATACTACATACCGTCGTATCATGCATGTACAATCATCAACAAACCTTTTATAGTAAAATAACATGTTCCTCTCTCAACTTCATGTAAGTCCACAATATCATATAACGACATCATTCAGATAATATTTGCGGCTCAGAGGCACGCATAAGCAGTATAGAAATACTGCCATTTATTTTCTATATTGTAACATACAAGATAAAACACATATTGTGCCAATGGCAAAACATGTATTCTTTTTGGACAACCATCGGGGCTCGATTTAGTTAGTAGTGGTTGTTCTCCCAGAATTGAGCCTGGAGCCAGTCTATTGTCTTCTTTTCCACTTGAAACGCCTTTGCCAAAACATCGTCTGAGATCGGTGGCTTTGACCCGAACACGGCGTTGGCAATGGTGATAACTCCAGGGTTTTGGCTACTAAGTGCTGCAATTGCAATAGCTGGCATGTGGGGGTTAGGGTTGAATTGGAAGTGGATGAGCCCCTCAGGGAATACGAACACATCACCCTTGTTGAGCACCTTAGAGAAGAGCTTATTTGGGTTGGAGGTGACAAAGCCGACGTAGAGTGTACCTTCAAGCACCGTGAGGATCTCGGTGGCACGTGGGTGGGTGTGCGGTGGGTTCTCACCTAAAGGTGCGTAGTCGATGCGTGCTAGTGAGATGCCAAGGGTGTTAAGGCCATAGATCTGCATGACGTTGATCAAGGTAACGTTGGACCCAAATTGCATGCGCCGAGAAAACATAACGGATGAGATCATCCGATAGAAGAACATCATTTAAATAAAATATATATGTACCGGCAGTGCATTCGCAGAAGTCTTCCGAGCCGGTGGAGGCGTGGCACGGCAAACAATATTCCACCAAAACGGTGCACGAAACGGCACGTGCTCTCAACACCGTGGGAACGAAAACGCGCACCGAGCGAAACGCGCCCCAAACACCCCAATGGACCTCATATGCGCCTAACGCACCCCGCATGCATTTCGTGAAGTTCCGAGCTGGTGTTAAACTTTCCACAAAACGGCACGCCGGGTGCTCAACACCGCGCGAACGAAAACGCGCACCGAGCGAAACGCATCCCAAACACCCCAATGGACCTCATATGCGCCCTAACTCATGCGCATGCTGCTTCGTGAAGTTCCGAGCCGGTGTTAAACTTTCCACCAAAACGGGCACGCCGGGTGCTCAACACCGCGGCGAACGAAAACGCGACACCGGAGCGAAACGCGTCCCAAACACCCCAATGGACCTCATATGCGCCCTAACGCACCCCGGCATGCGTTTCGTGAAGTTCCGAGCCGGTGTTAAACTTTCCACCAAAACGGGCACGTCGGGTGCTCTGAACACCGTGCGAACGAAAACGCGGCACCGGAGCGAAACGCGTCCCAAACACCCCAATGGACCTCATATGCGCCCTAACGCACCCCGGCATGCGTTTCGTGAAGTTCCGAGCTGGTGTTAAACTTTCCACCAAAACGGCACGCCGGGTGCTCTGAACACCGTGCGAACGAAAACGCGGCACCGGAGCGAAACGCGTCCCAAACACCCCCAATGGACCTCATATGCGTCCTAACACACGCCAGCATGCGTTTCGTGAAGTTCCGATGCGGTGTTAAACTTTCCACGAAAACGGGCACGTCGGGTGCTCTGAACACCGTGCGAACGAAAACGCGGCACCGGAGCGAAACGCATCCCAAACACCCCAATGGACCTCATATGCGCCCTAACGCACCCCGGCATGCATTTCGTGAAGTTCCGAGCCGGTGTTAAACTTTCCACCAAAACGGGCACGTCGGGTGCTCTGAACACCGTGCGAACGAAAACGCGGCACCGGAGCGAAACGCGTCCCAAACACCCCAATGGACCTCATATGCGCCTCTAACGCACGCCCGCATGTTTCGTGAAGTTCCGAGCTGGTGTTAAACTTTCCACCAAAACGGCACGCCGGGTGCTCAACACCGCGTAACGAAAACGCGCACCGAGCGAAACGCGCCCCAAACACCCCAATGGACCTCATATGCGCCTAACTCATGCCGCATCCGCTTTCGTGAAGTTCCGAGTGGTGTTAAACTTTCCACCAAAACGGGCACGCCGGTGCTCAACACCGCGGCGAACGAAAACGCGCACCGAGCGAAACGCGCCCCAAACACCCCAATGGACCTCATATGCGCCCTAACACACGCGGCATGCGTTTCGTGAAGTTTCGAGCCGGTGTTAAACTTTCCACCAAAACAGGCACGTCATGTGCTCTAAACACCGTGCGAACGAAAACGCGACACCGGAGCGAAACGCGTCCGAAACACCCCAATGGACCTCATATGCGCCCTAACGCACCCCGGCATGCGTTTCGTGAACTTCCGAGCCGGTGTTAAACTTTCCACCAAAACGGGCACGTCGGGTGCTCTGAACACCGTGCGAACGAAAACGCGGCACCGGAGCGAAACGCGTCCCAAACACCCCCAATGGACCTCATATGCGCCCTAACACACGCGGCATGCGTTTCGTGAAGTTTCGAGCTGGTGTTAAACTTTCCACCAAAACAGGCACGCCGGGTGCTCAACACCGCGGCGAACGAAAACGCGCACCGAGCGAAACGCATCCCAAACACCCCAATGGACCTCACATGCGCCTAACGCATGCCGCATCCGTTTCGTGAAGTTCCGAGCCGGTGTTAAACTTTCCACCAAAACGGGCACGTCGGGTGCTCTGAACACCGTGCGAACGAAAACGCGGCACCGGAGCGAAACGCGTCCCAAACACCCCAATGGACCTCATATGCGCCCTAACGCACCCCGCATGCGTTTCGTGAACTTCCGAGCCGGTGTTAAACTTTCCACCACAAAACGGCACGCCGGTGCTCAACACCGCGGCGAACGAAAACGCGCACCGAGCGAAACGCGTCCCAAACACCCCAATGGACCTCATATGCGCCCTAACGCACCCCGCATGCGTTTCGTGAAGTTCCGAGCCGGTGTTAAACTTTCCACCAAAACGGGCACGTCGGGTGCTCTGAACACGCGTGCGAACGAAAACGCGGCACCGGAGCGAAACGCGTCCCAAACACCCCCAATGGACCTCATATGCGCCCTAACGCACGCCTGCATGCGTTTCGTGAAGTTCCGAGCCGGTGTTAAACTTTCCACCAAAACGGCACGCCGGGTGCTCAACACCGCGGCGAACGAAAACGCGCACCGAGCGAAACGCATCCCAAACACCCCCAATGGACCTCATATGCGCTCTAACGCACCCCGGCATGCGTTTCGTGAACTTCCGAGCCGGTGTTAAACTTTCCACCAAAACGGCACGCCGGGTGCTCAACACCGCGGCGAACGAAAACGCGCACCGAGCGAAACGCGCCCCAAACACCCCAATGGACTCTCATATGCCCTAACGCACGCCGCATGCTTTCGTGAAGTTCCGAGCCGGTGTTAAACTTTCCACCAAAACGGGCACGCCGGGTGCTCAACACCGCGGCGAACGAAAACGCGCACCGAGCGAAACGCGCCCCAAACACCCCAATGGACCTCATATGCGCCCTAACGCACGCATGCGCTTCGTGAAGTTCGAGCCGGTGTTAAACTTTCCACCAAAACGGGCACGCCGGGTGCTCAACACCGCGCGAACGAAAACGCGCACCGAGCGAAACGCGCCCCAAACACCCCAATGGACCTCATATGCGCCTAACACACGCCGCATGCGTTTCGTGAAGTTCCGAGCCGGTGTTAAACTTTCCACCAAAACGGCACGCCGGGTGCTCAACACCGCGCGAACGAAAAACGCGCACCGAGCGAAACGCGCCCCAAACACCCCAATGGACCTCATATGCGCCCTAACGCACTCCCGCATGCTTTCGTGAAGTTCCGAGCCGGTGTTAAACTTTCCACCAAAACGGCACGCCGGGTGCTCAACACCGCGGCGAACGAAAACGCGGCACCGGAGCGAAACGCGTCCCAAACACCCCAATGGACCTCATATGCGCCCTAACGCACTCCCGCATGCGTTTCGTGAAGTTCCGAGCCGGTGTTAAACTTTCCACCAAAACGGCACGTCGGGTGCTCAACACCGGCGAACGAAAACGCGCACCGAGCGAAACGCGCCCCAAACACCCCAATGGACCTCATATGCGCCTAACGCACGCCGCATGCGCTTTCGTGAAGTTCCGAGCCGGTGTTAAACTTTCCACCAAAACGGGCACGTCGGGTGCTCTGAACACCGCTGCGAACGAAAACGCGGCACCGGAGCGAAACGCGTCCCAAACACCCCAATGGACCTCATATGCGCCCTAACGCACGCCTGCATGCGTTTCGTGAAGTTCCGAGCCGGTGTTAAACTTTCCACCAAAACGGGCACGTCGGGTGCTCTGAACACCGCGCGAACGAAAACGCGGCACCGGAGCGAAACGCGTCCCAAACACCCCAATGGACCTCATATGCGCCCTAACGCACGCCGGCATGCGTTTCGTGAAGTTCCGAGCCGGTGTTAAACTTTCCACCAAAACGGGCACGCCGGGTGCTCAACACCGCGGCGAACGAAAACGCGCACCGAGCGAAACGCGCCCCAAACACCCCAATGGACTCATATGCGCCCTAACGCACTCGACCGCATGCATTCGTGTGAACTTCCGAGCCGGTGTTAAACTTTCCACCAAAACGGGCACGTCGGGTGCTCTGATAACCGTGCGAGTGAAAACGCGGCACCAGAGCGAAACGTGTCACAAACACCGCCAATGGACCTCATATGCGCCCTAACACACGCCGACATATGTTTTGTATAATTCCGAGCCGGTGTTAAACTTTCCACCAAAACGGCACGACGGGTGCTCTTAACACCGCGCGAACGAAAACGCGCACCGAGCGAAACGCGCCCCAAACACCCCAATGGACCTCATATGCGCTTCTAACGCACCCGCATGCTTTCGTGGAACTTCCGAGCCGGTGTTAAACTTTCCACCAAAACGGCACGCCGGTGCTCAACACCGCGGCGAACGAAAACGCGCACCGGAGCGAAACGCGTCCCAAACATCCCCAATGGCCCTCATATGCGCCCTAACACACCACGGCATGCGTTCCATGAAGTTCCGAGCCAGTGTTAAACTTTCCACCAAAACGGGCACGTCGGGTGCTCAACACCGCGGCGAACGAAAACGCGCACCGAGCGAAACGCGCCCCAAACACCCCAATGGACCTCATATGCGCCTCTAACGCACGCCGCATGCGTTTCGTGAAGTTCCGAGCCGGTGTTAAACTTTCCACCAAAACGGCACGCCGGGTGCTCAACACCGCGGCGAACGAAAACGCGCACCGAGCGAAACGCGCCCCAAACACCCCAATGGACCTCATATGCGCCTAACGCACGCCGCATGCGCTTTCGTGAAGTTCCGAGCCGGTGTTAAACTTTCCACCAAAACGGCACGCCGGGTGCTCAACACCGTGCGAACGAAAACGCGCACCGAGCGCAAACGCGCCCCAAACACCCCAATGGACCTCATATGCGCCTAACGCACGCCGCATGCGTTTCGTGAAGTTCCGAGCCGGTGTTAAACTTTCCACCAAAACGGCACGCCGGGTGCTCAACACCCGGCGAACGAAAACGCGCACCGAGCGAAACGCGCCCCAAACACCCCAATGGACCTCATATGCGCCCTAACACACGCCGGTATGCATTTCGTGAAGTTCCGAGCCGGTGTTAAACTTTCCACGAAAACGGGCACGTCGGGTGCTCTGAACACCGTGCGAACGAAAACGCGGCACCGGAGCGAAACGCGTCCCAAACACCCCAATGGACCTCATATGCGCCCTAACGCACGCCGGCATGCGTTTCGTGAAGTTCCGAGCCGGTGTTAAACTTTCCACCAAAACGGCACGTCGGGTGCTCTGAACACCGCGCGAACGAAAACGCGGCACCGGAGCGAAACGCGTCCCAAACACCCCAATGGACCTCATATGCGCCCTAACACACGCCGGCATGCGTTTCGTGAAGTTCCGAGCCGGTGTTAAACTTTCCACCAAAACGGGCACGTCGGGTGCTCTGAACACCGTGCGAACGAAAACGCGCACCGGAGCGAAACGCGTCCCAAACACCCCCAATGGACCTCATATGCGCCTAACACACGCCGCATGCGTTTCGTGAACTTCCGAGCCGGTGTTAAACTTTCCACCAAAACGGGCACGTCGGGTGCTCTGAACACCGTGCGAACGAAAACGCGCACCGGAGCGAAACGCGTCCCAAACACCCCCAATGGACCTCATATGCGCCTAACGCACGCCGCCGCATGCTTTCGTGAACTTCCGAGCCGGTGTTAAACTTTCCACCAAAACGGCACGTCGGGTGCTCAACACCGCGCGAACGAAAACGCGCACCGAGCGAAACGCGCCCCAAACACCCCAATGGACCTCATATGCGCCTAACACACGCCGCATGCTTTCGTGAAGTTCCGAGCCGGTGTTAAACTTTCCACCAAAACGGGCACGTCGGGTGCTCTGAACACCGTGCGAACGAAAAACGCGCACCGAGCGAAACGCGTCCCAAACACCCCAATGGACCTCATATGCGCCCTAACACACGCCGGCATGCGTTTCGTGAAGTTCCGAGCCGGTGTTAAACTTTCCACCAAAACGGGCACGTCGGGTGCTCTGAACACCGTGCGAACGAAAACGCGGCACCGGAGCGAAACGCGTCCCAAACACCCCCAATGGACCTCATATGTGAACATCCGAGCCGTTGTTAAACTTTCCTCCAAAACGGGCACGTCGGGTGCTCTGAACACCGCGCGAACGAAAACGCGGCACCGGAGCGAAACGCGTCCCAAACACCCCAATGGACCTCATATGCGCCTAACGCACCCGCATGCTTTCGTGAAGTTCCGAGCCGGTGTTAAACTTTCCACCAAAACGGGCACGCCGGGTGCTCAACACCGCGGCGAACGAAAACGCGCACCGAGCGAAACGCGTCCCAAACACCCCCAATGGACCTCATATGCGCCTAACACACGCCGGCATGCGTTTCGTGAACTTCCGAGCCGGTGTTAAACTTTCCACCAAAACGGGCACGTCGGGTGCTCTGAACACCGCGCGAACGAAAACGCGGCACCGGAGCGAAACGCGTCCCAAACACCCCAATGGACCTCATATGCGCCTAACGCACGCCGCATGCTTTCGTGAAGTTCCGAGCCGGTGTTAAACTTTCCACCAAAACGGCACGCCGGGTGCTCAACACCGTGCGAACGAAAACGCGCACCGGAGCGAAACGCGTCCCAAACACCCCAATGGACCTCATATGCGCCCTAACGCACCCCGGCATGCGTTTCGTGAACTTCCGAGCCGGTGTTAAACTTTCCACCAAAAAACGGGCACGCCGGGTGCTCAACACCGTGGCGAACGAAAACGCGCGCACCGAGCGAAACGCGCCCCAAACACCCCAATGGACCTCATATGCGCCCTAACGCACGCCCGCATGCTTTCGTGAAGTTCCGAGCCGGTGTTAAACTTTCCACCAAAACGGGCACGCCGGGTGCTCAACACCGCGGCGAACGAAAACGCGCACCGAGCGAAACGCGCCCCAAACACCCCAATGGACCTCATATGCGCCTAACGCACCCCGCATGCGCTTTCGTGAAGTTCCGAGCCGGTGTTAAACTTTCCACCAAAACGGGCACGCCGGGTGCTCAACACCGCGCGAACGAAAACGCGCACCGAGCGAAACGCGCCCCAAACACCCCAATGGACCTCATATGCGCCTAACGCACCCGCATGCGTTTCGTGAAGTTCCGAGCCGGTGTTAAACTTTCCACCAAAACGGCACGCCGGGTGCTCAACACCGCGGCGAACGAAAACGCGCACCGAGCGAAACGCGCCCCAAACACCCCAATGGACCTCATATGCGCCCTAACGCACGCCGCATGCTTTCGTGAAGTTCCGAGCCGGTGTTAAACTTTCCACCAAAACGGCACGCCGGGTGCTCAACACCGCGGCGAACGAAAAACGCGCACCGAGCGAAACGCGCCCCAAACACCCCAATGGACCTCATATGCGCCTAACGCACGCCGCATGCTTTCGTGAACTTCCGAGCCGGTGTTAAACTTTCCACCAAAACGGGCACGTCGGGTGCTCAACACCGCGGCGAACGAAAAACGCGCACCGAGCGAAACGCGCCCCAAACACCCCAATGGACCTCATATGCGCCTAACACACGCCGCATGCTTTCGTGAAGTTCCGAGCCGGTGTTAAACTTTCCACCAAAACGGGCACGCCGGGTGCTCAACACCGCGGCGAACGAAAACGCGCACCGAGCGAAACGCGCCCCAAACACCCCAATGGACCTCATATGCGCCTAACGCACTCCCGCATGCTTTCGTGAACTTCCGAGCCGGTGTTAAACTTTCCACCAAAACGGGCACGTCGGGTGCTCTGAACACCGCGCGAACGAAAACGCGGCACCGAGCGAAACGCGCCCCAAACACCCCAATGGACCTCATATGCGCCTAACACACCCCGCATGCTTTCGTGAAGTTCCGAGCCGGTGTTAAACTTTCCACCAAAACGGCACGCCGGGTGCTCAACACCGCGGCGAACGAAAACGCGGCACCGAGCGAAACGCGTCCCAAACACCCCCAATGGACCTCATATGCGCCCTAACACACGCCGGCATGCGTTTCGTGAAGTTCCGAGCCGGTGTTAAACTTTCCACCAAAACGGGCACGTCGGGTGCTCTGAACACCGTGCGAACGAAAACGCGGCACCGGAGCGAAACGCGTCCCAAACACCCCCAATGGACCTCATATGCGCCCTAACACACCCCGCATGCGTTTCGTGAAGTTCCGAGCCGGTGTTAAACTTTCCACCAAAACGGGCACGTCGGGTGCTCAACACCGCGGCGAACGAAAACGCGGCACCGAGCGAAACGCGTCCCAAACACCCCAATGGACCTCATATGCGCCCTAACGCACGCCGGCATGCGTTTCGTGAAGTTCCGAGCCGGTGTTAAACTTTCCACCAAAACGGGCACGTCGGGTGCTCAACACCGCGGCGAACGAAAAAACGCGCACCGAGCGAAGCGCGCCCCAAACACCCCAATGGACCTCATATGCGCCCTAACGCACCCCGCATGCGTTTCGTGAACTTCCGAGCCGGTGTTAAACTTTCCACCAAAACGGGCACGTCGGGTGCTCTGAACACCGTGCGAACGAAAACGCGGCACCGGAGCGAAACGCGTCCCAAACACCCCCAGTGGACCTCATATGCGCCTAACACACCCCGGCATAAGTTTCGTGAAGTTCCGAGCCGGTGTTAAACTTTCCACCAAAACGGCACGCCGGGTGCTCAACACCGCGGCGAACGAAAACGCGCACCGAGCGAAACGCGCCCCAAACACCCCAATGGACCTCATATGCGCCTAACGCACGCCGCATGCAATTTCGTGAAGTTCCGAGCCGGTGTTAAACTTTCCACCAAAACGGCACGCCGGGTGCTCAACACCGTGCGAACGAAAACGCGCACCGAGCGAAACGCGCCCCAAACACCCCAATGGACCTCATATGCGCGCCTAACGCACGCCGCATGCTTTCGTGAAGTTCCGAGCCGGTGTTAAACTTTCCACCAAAACGGGCACGCCGGGTGCTCAACACCGCGGCGAACGAAAACGCGCACCGAGCGAAACGCGCCCCAAACACCCCAATGGACCTCATATGCGCCTAACGCACGCCTGCATGCGTTTCGTGAAGTTCCGAGCCGGTGTTAAACTTTCCACCAAAACGGGCACGTCGGGTGCTCAACACCGCGGCGAACGAAAACGCGCACCGAGCGAAACGCGCCCCAAACACCCCAATGGACCTCATATGCGCCTCTAACACACGCCGCATGCTTTCGTGAAGTTCCGAGCCGGTGTTAAACTTTCCACCAAAACGGGCACGCCGGGTGCTCAACACCGCGGCGAACGAAAACGCGCACCGAGCGAAACGCGCCCCAAACACCCCAATGGACCTCATATGCGCCTAACGCACGCCGCATGCGTTTCGTGAAGTTCCGAGCCGGTGTTAAACTTTCCACCAAAACGGCACGCCGGGTGCTCAACACCGCGCGAACGAAAACGCGGCACCGGAGCGAAACGCGTCCCAAACACCCCCAATGGACCTCATATGCGCCTAACGCACCCCGGCATGCGTTTCGTGAACTTCCGAGCCGGTGTTAAACTTTCCACCAAAACGGGCACGTCGGGTGCTCTGAACACCGTGCGAACGAAAACGCGGCACCGGAGCGAAACGCGTCCCAAACACCCCAATGGACCTCATATGCGCCTAACGCACGCCGCATGCGTTTCGGGAAGTTCCGAGCCGGTGTTAAACTTTCCACCAAAACGGGCACGTCGGGTGCTCAACACCGTGCGAACGAAAACGCGCACCGAGCGAAACGCGCCCCAAACACCCCAATGGACCTCATATGCGCCTAACGCACTCCGCATGCTTTCGTGAAGTTCCGAGCCGGTGTTAAACTTTCCACCAAAACGGGCACGCCGGGTGCTCAACACCGCGGCGAACGAAAACGCGCACCGAGCGAAACGCGCCCCAAACACCCCAATGGACCTCATATGCGCCTAACGCACTCCCGCATGCATGTTTCGTGAAGTTCCGAGCCAGTGTTAAACTTTCCACCAAAACGGGCACGTCGGGTGCTCTGAACACCGTGCGAACGAAAACGCGCACCGAGCGAAACGCGCCCCAAACACCCCAATGGACCTCATATGCGCCTAACGCACGCCGCATGCTTCGTGAAGTTCCGAGCCGGTGTTAAACTTTCCACCAAAACGGGCACGCCGGGTGCTCAACACCGCGGCGAACGAAAACGCGCACCGAGCGAAACGCGCCCCAAACACCCCAATGGACCTCATATGCGCCTAACGCACGCCGCATGCTTTCGTGAACTTCCGAGCCGGTGTTAAACTTTCCACCAAAACGGGCACGTCGGGTGCTCAACACCGCGGCGAACGAAAACGCGCACCGAGCGAAACGCGCCCCAAACACCCCAATGGACCTCATATGCGCCTAACGCACCCGCATGCGCTTCGTGAAGTTCCGAGCCGGTGTTAAACTTTCCACCAAAACGGGCACGTCGGGTGCTCTGAACACCGCGCGAACGAAAACGCGCACCGAGCGAAAACGCCCCAAACACCCCAATGGACCTCATATGCGCCTAACGCACGCCGCATGCGTTTCGTGAAGTTCCGAGCCGGTGTTAAACTTTCCACCAAAACGGGCACGTCGGGTGCTCAACACCGCGGCGAACGAAAACGCGCACCGAGCGAAACGCGTCCCAAACACCCCAATGGACCTCATATGCGCCCTAACGCACGCCGGCATGCGTTTCGTGAAGTTCCGAGCCGGTGTTAAACTTTCCACCAAAACGGGCACGTCGGGTGCTCTGAACACCGTGCGAACGAAAACGCGGCACCGGAGCGAAACGCGTCCCAAACACCCCCAATGGACCTCATATGCGCCCTAACGCACGCCGGCATGCATTTCGTGAAGTTCCGAGCCGGTGTTAAACTTTCCACCAAAACGGGCACGTCGGGTGCTCAACACCGCGCGAACGAAAACGCGCACCGAGCGAAACGCGTCCCAAACACCCCAATGGACCTCATATGCGCCCTAACGCACCCCGCATGCATTTTTCGTGAAGTTCCGAGCCGGTGTTAAACTTTCCACCAAAACGGGCACGTCGGGTGCTCAACACCGCGGCGAACGAAAACGCGCACCGAGCGAAACGCGCCCCAAACACCCCAATGGACCTCATATGCGCCCTAACGCACGCCGCATGCATTTCGTGAAGTTCCGAGCCGGTGTTAAACTTTCCACCAAAACGGGCACGTCGGGTGCTCAACACCGCGGCGAACGAAAACGCGCACCGAGCGAAACGCGCCCCAAACACCCCAATGGACCTCATATGCGCCTAACGCACCCGCATGCGCTTCGTGAAGTTCCGAGCCGGTGTTAAACTTTCCACCAAAACGGGCACGCCGGGTGCTCAACACCGCGGCGAACGAAAACGCGCACCGAGCGAAACGCGCCCCAAACACCCCAATGGACCTCATATGCGCCTAACGCACGCCGCGCATGCATTTCGTGAAGTTCCGAGCCGGTGTTAAACTTTCCACCAAAACGGCACGCCGGGTGCTCAACACCCGGCGAACGAAAACGCGCACCGAGCGAAACGCGCCCCAAACACCCCAATGGACCTCATATGCGCGCCTAACGCACCCGCATGCGTTTCGTGAAGTTCCGAGCCGGTGTTAAACTTTCCACCAAAACGGGCACGCCGGGTGCTCAACACCGCGGCGAACGAAAACGCGCACCGAGCGAAACGCGCCCCAAACACCCCAATGGACCTCATATGCGCCTAACGCACGCCGCATGCGCTTTCGTGAAGTTCCGAGCCGGTGTTAAACTTTCCACCAAAACGGGCACGCGGGTGCTCAACACCGCGGCGAACGAAAACGCGCACCGAGCGAAACGCGCCCCAAACACCCCAATGGACCTCATATGCGCCTAACGCACTCCCGCATGCTTTCGTGAAGTTCCGAGCCGGTGTTAAACTTTCCACCAAAACGGGCACGCCGGTGCTCAACACCGCGGCGAACGAAAACGCGCACCGAGCGAAACGCGCCCCAAACACCCCAATGGACCTCATATGCGCCCTAACGCACGCCCCAAACACCCCGCATGCATTTCGTGAAGTTCCGAGCCGGTGTTAAACTTTCCACGAAAACGGGCACGTCGGGTGCTCTGAACACCGTGCGAACGAAAACGCGCACCGAGCGAAACGCGTCCCAAACACCCCCAATGGACCTCATATGCGCCCTAACGCACGCCGCATGCGCTTTCGTGAACTTCCGAGCCGGTGTTAAACTTTCCACCAAAACGGCACGCCGGGTGCTCAACACCGCGGCGAACAAAAACGCGCACCGAGCGAAATGCGTCCCAAACACCCCCAATGGACCTCATATGCGCCCTAACGCACGCCGGCATGCTTTCGTGAACTTCCGAGCCGGTGTTAAACTTTCCACCAAAACGGCACGACGGGTGCTCAACACCGTGCGAACGAAAACGCGGCACCGGAGCGAAACGCGTCCCAAACACCCCCAATGGACCTCATATGCGCCCTAACGCACGCCGCATGCGTTTCGTGAAGTTCCGAGCCGGTGTTAAACTTTCCACCAAAACGGGCACGTCGGGTGCTCAACACCGCGGCGAACGAAAACGCGCACCGAGCGAAACGCGCCCCAAACACCCCAATGGACCTCATATGCGCCCTAACGCACGCCGCATGCTTTCGTGAAGTTCCGAGCCGGTGTTAAACTTTCCACCAAAACGGGCACGCCGGGTGCTCAACACCGCGGCGAACACCAAAAAAACGCGCACCGAGCGAAACGCGTCCCAAACACCCCCAATGGACCTCATATGCGCCCTAACCCACGCCGGCATGCGTTTCGTGAAGTTCCGAGCCGGTGTTAAACTTTCCACCAAAACGGGCACGTCGGGTGCTCAACACCGCGAACGAAAACGCGCACCGAGCGAAACGCGCCCCAAACACCCCAATGGACCTCATATGCGCCTCTAACGCACGCCGCATGCTTTCGTGAAGTTCCGAGCCGGTGTTAAACTTTCCACCAAAACGGGCACGTCGGGTGCTCAACACCGCGGCGAACGAAAACGCGGCACCGAGCGAAACGCGTCCCAAACACCCCAATGGACCTCATATGCGCCCTAACGCACCCCGGCATGCGTTTCGTGAAGTTCCGAGCCGGTGTTAAACTTTCCACCAAAACGGGCACGTCGGGTGCTCTGAACACCGTGCGAACGAAAACGCGGCACCGGAGCGAAACGCGTCCCAAACACCCCCAATGGACCTCATATGCGCCTAACCCACGCCGGCATGCGTTTCGTGAAGTTCCGAGCCGGTGTTAAACTTTCCACCAAAACGGGCACGTCGGGTGCTCTGAACACCGCTGCGAACGAAAACGCGGCACCGAGCGAAACGCGTCCCAAACACCCCAATGGACCTCATATGCGCCCTAACGCACCCCGGCATGCGTTTCGTGAAGTTCCGAGCCGGTGTTAAACTTTCCACCAAAACGGCACGCCGGGTGGTCTCAACACCTTGCGAACGAAAACGCGCACCGGAGCGAAACACCTCCCAAACACCCCAATGGACCTCATATGCGCCCTAACGCACGCCGGCATGCATTTCGTGAACTTCCGAGCCGGTGTTAAACTTTCCACCAAAACGGGCACGTCGGGTGCTCTGAACACCGTGCGAACGAAAACGCGGCACCGGAGCGAAACGCGTCCCAAACACCCCAATGGACCTCATATGCGCCCTAACGCACGCCGGTATGCTTTCGTGAACTTCCGAGCCGGTGTTAAACTTTCCACCAAAACGGGCACGTCGGGTGCTCTGAACACCATGCGAACGAAAACGCGCACCGAGCGAAACGCGTCCCAAACACCCCCAATGGACCTCATATGCGCCTAACGCACGCCGCATGCTTTCGTGAAGTTCCGAGCCGGTGTTAAACTTTCCACCAAAACGGCACGCCGGGTGCTCAACACCGTGCGAACGAAAACGCGCACCGAGCGAAACGCGCCCCAAACACCCCAATGGACCTCATATGCGCCTAACGCACGCCGCATGCTTTCGTGAACTTCCGAGCCGTGTTAAACTTTCCACCAAAACGGGCACACGCCGGGTGCTCAACACCGTGCGAACGCAAAACGCGCACCGAGCGAAACGCGCCCCAAACACCCCAATGGACCTCATATGCGCCCTAACGCACTCCCGCATGCTTTCGTGAAGTTCCGAGCCGGTGTTAAACTTTCCACCAAAACGGCACGCCGGGTGCTCAACACCGCGGCGAACGAAAACGCGCACCGAGCGAAACGCGCCCCAAACACCCCAATGGACCTCATATGCGCCTCTAACGCACACGCCGCATGCTTTCGTGAAGTTCCGAGCCGGTGTTAAACTTTCCACCAAACGGGCACGCCGGGTGCTCAACACCGCGCGAACGAAAACGCGCACCGAGCGAAACGCGCCCCAAACACCCCAATGGACCTCATATGCGCCTCTAACGCACCCGCATGCATGCTTTCGTGAAGTTCCGAGCCGGTGTTAAACTTTCCACCAAAACGGGCACGCCGGGTGCTCAACACCGCGGCGAACGAAAACGCGCACCGAGCGAAACGCGCCCCAAACACCCCAATGGACCTCATATGCGCCTAACGCACGCCGCATGCGTTTCGTGAAGTTCCGAGCCGGTGTTAAACTTTCCACCAAAACGGGCACGCCGGGTGCTCAACACCGCGGCGAACGAAAACGCGCACCGAGCGAAACGCGCCCCAAACACCCCAATGGACCTCATATGCGCCCTAACGCACGCCGCATGCTTTCGTGAAGTTCCGAGCCGGTGTTAAACTTTCCACCAAAACGGGCACGCCGGGTGCTCAACACCGCGGCGAACGAAAACGCGCACCGAGCGAAACGCGCCCCAAACACCCCAATGGACCTCATATGCGCCTAACGCACGCCGCATGCTTTCGTGAAGTTCCGAGCCGGTGTTAAACTTTCCACCAAAACGGGCACGCCGGGTGCTCAACACCCGCGAACGAAAACGCGCACCGAGCGAAACGCGCCCCAAACACCCCAATGGACCTCATATGCGCCTAACGCACCCCGCATGCGTTTCGTGAAGTTCCGAGCCGGTGTTAAACTTTCCACCAAAACGGGCACGTCGGGTGCTCTGAACACCATGCGAACGAAAACGCGGCACCGGAGTGAAACGCGTCCGAAACACCCCCAATGAACCGCATATGCGCCCTAACGCACGCCGCTATGCATTTCGTGAACTTCCGAGCCGGTGTTAAACTTTCCACCAAAACGGGCACGTCGGGTGCTCAACAC